>CM035421.1:135309546-135424546 GCA_020310875.1 Ceratopteris richardii | reverse complement strand
GAACAAAAATACACTTATCATACCAATGAGAATTGTCCATTCAATAGGCACTCACTACCTTTAAATCAACCTCAATATAGGCCGTATGGATATCCACCTAAAGAGCCAGGAAGGGAGATTCCTAGATATAATCCCTATCTAGGACCACAAGGAGCACCTAGGTCATATGAACAAGGGCAATATGCACAGCCTCAGCTAGTGTTAGGACAGCAACCGCCATTTCCACAGAACATAGTACCAGTTAAATATGCTCAACCGAAGGAAAATTTGGAGAGAGCCATAGTGCCAGCTTCACCATTAGCCAGTACAGAATCAACGAACCCAGGATACGAGCAAACCCAAGGAGAATAATATCCCTATGACACCAGTATGATGGAGTACAAGCAGGCTTATGACCCGCAATACTATGGATATGAGGGATATGACAATGTCCATGGGCCAGAATTGGCAACCCTAATGTACACTGCACCCAAAGCACCAACACCCATGAGACCACCCATCAGACCGCCCATGCCAAAAGGACCATGCTATAGATGTGGAGGAGATCACTTTATAAGAGAATGCACTCGGCCATACAACCCATCACCCCCTAGGACATGGGAAGGGTATTGCAATGATTGTGGGAAGGAACATCTCTTTAGAGACTGCCCAAAGAATCCTAATAAGATTCATGACACTACACCTATTAATGTAATAGAAGTAATTGAATCGACAGGAAGTGACAAGGAATACACAGTACCATTGAAGGCCATCACACGAGCACAAGCGAAAGGATGAGTGTTGCAGAGCTAAAGAGAACACAAAGCAGAGAAAAAGACGGGCCCCAAAATCTTTCCGATTTGGACATCATATCTTTGTATCATAACCATTCTTGTAATATATTTTCCGTTGTAAAGGCACTAGAGGAGTCCTCTAGATGCATCCCCTCAGAAGATTAGAACCTTACCCATGTAAAATAATAGGAAATTAGTCTTTTAGTGAATAACGTGCCGGTCTCTTGTGTGAAAGGACCATTTTTAGGGCACAAGTATATAAGTCAACTTGTGACTCTTTGTAAAGACTTTTTGCCATTGTGAGAATAGAGAGCACAGAAATTCGAATTTGTGTCTTCTTCACTCTGTATCTTCTTCTTGGCGAGCTTATATGCATGTGTATTGCTTGGAAAGAGTGTTAGGAAGTGTTCTCTATCCATGAAAGTGTTTGTTGTGCTGAAGTGTAGGAAGGTTTTCCTACGACTCAGTATTTTGCTCATAACTTAAAGTAGGAGTGTCAGAATTGAGTGAAACCACCTTCACTCGATGCGTCTTCTCGAGAGCTTCCAAATGCATATGCTATTTGCTATATTTGGAGTTCGGAGCTAAGAGAAAAGCTCAATTTACTGTTGGCTGCTGCACCAAGTATCGTGACACCATGATTGTCAGTTGAAGCTTATTTGGATTAGCCTTTGCCTTGTTTACACTCTTTGAGTAGTTCATTTGCATTGATCGTCACTTGATTGCATGTCCTCATACACTCGGCTAGGTTTGTATACTCATCGGATTGATAATTAAAGCGTGAATCCCCACTATATGCACTTGAGGGGGATTGAGGTATAGTCTCTTTCTCCACAAGTCCCTAAGTTGGTACTTAGGTCAACACGTTTTTTGGCGCCGTTGCTGGGGAGTGTCGAATCAAACCGAGGCATTCGTGTGATGGTAAGTAGCTTTTTGCATTGAAGCAAGAGGAGGAGTGGTTATTTTCTCTTCTTTGGTAAGTCACTTTCAGCCGCACTTACTACTTCTCATTCTTGGAGTGTGTGTAGTGAGTTGTTAGTCTAGGGAAGTGAGTAGAATGAGTAGAGTAGGAGGGGTAAGGGAGTAGGCTAGGTAGTTAGAGTAGCTTTCACTCCTTGTTTTGTTGTTTTATTTTCAGTAAGTAGGAAAAGCCAAGTATAAAAGCCAAAAAACTGCCATGTGAAAATCACTTGTCTTGTAAGCAAGTATCGTGAGAGGAGCTGCCGAGTATCGTGTCTGATCAATACAGCGATCGGGAGTGCACTGAGCAAGAGGGGGTGTTAGGAGTGTTGGGAAAGATTATCCAAGGTAAGCAAACTCACCTCTTACTCATAACTTCTCAGGAAATCAAATTTTTCAGAACAAAACGATCTGTGTCAGGTATCGTGGAAAACTTACAGGGGTGAAAAAGTGTGATTTGGATGAATCAGAGAGTGAGGAGAGGGTAGAAGAACCTGTAAAACATCTGTGTACAATCAAAACTTAAAAAATCTAGCAAAAATTTGAAAAAGGGTCAAGTATCGTGTTCTCCCGCGGTCGAGTATTGCGATACTTAACAAGTATCATGATCTCCTGTGGTTGAGTATCGTGATATTTCCCAGATATCGTGTATCGCGTTGCAAAGATCGCGATACCTATCCAAGATCGTGTATCGTGTGTTGTCACCGATCGCGATACCTACAGTGTATCGTGTATCGTGATCTATCGATCGCGATACTTGCAAAGTATCGTGTATCGCGTTTTTACAAGTATCGTGTATCATCGCTGGAAAGATCGTGATACTTCAGAAATATCGCATATCGTTTGAGCCAAGTATCGAGTATCGTGTCTTCACAGATCGCGATACTTGTCACCGATCGTGTATCGTCTCTCTCGAGTATCGTGTATCAAGTATCATTTTTCATCAGGTATCGAGTATCGTGATAGTCAAGTATCGTGTATCGTGCATACAGCGATCGCGATACCTATCAAAGATCGTGTATCGTGTCGTCCAAATATCGTGATTTCCAGGTATCGAGTATCGTGGTTTGCAGATCGTGATACTTGAGAAGTATCGTGTATCGTTGTAGTTGAAGTATTGAGTATCGTGGGCATCCAGATATCGTGTATCGTGTCTTCACAGATTGCGATACTTGTCACAGATTGTGTATCGTGAAGTTCTGAGCTAAGTATCGTGGCTTGAAAATTTCACTTTCAGACAATTCCCAGCCAAAATTTCTCTAGAAGTCTAATCCATAGCGAAGAGTTCTAGAAACTAGAGGTTAGTAAGGACTGGTCAAAGCTGTTAAGTGGATGAACCTGAGATCTAGAAGAACCCTAGGAAGCCGAAGAATTGTAATCTCTTCTGTAGGTAGTGTAGCCGAGCCAAGTAGCCGTTCACATTACTCGGAGACCTCCAATGAGTCAGAGGAAGAAATTCCCATGGCTTCAGAGGATATGCAGAACACAGTACCAATGATTGGCATGATGTCAATTATTGAGGGAGAGTACCGGACTTCTTTGGAGTATGTGAACATCAACCAAAATGAGATCCCTATTTATTTGGATGGTCTAAACAGATCAGTGGCCAGGTTAAAGAAGGCTTCAGAGGGACCAGCAGTCAAGTATGTAGGAGGACATTTACATGGACAAAAGAGATATCCAGTACGTTGTCACGGAACACCCGGAAAACATTAATGAACATGGGGAAGAAAACAATGCGTCAAACCTAAATGGGGAAGGGAATGAAGAGCAAGTAACTACACCTAGAGGGAGATCTACTGTTGCTAGGATTTGGAGAGGAGACTTGATTCCTCAAGATGACTCCCTAATGGATGTGTACTTGATCAATGGAATGGAGCCTCTTCTTAGGGCACATTCTTCAATATGGGAAGCTGCCCCCAATCCTGTTACCATCTATGAGTTACAAGATCCTGATTTCCCCACCATCATCACATATTTGGATAAGAATCAGAGAAGATATTGGCCCGTAACAGAATTAGAAAGAGCTGAGCTGAAATATCATAATATTCTAGTGTTTCCCCCTAGGGACCAAGCCACTACTTCAAGAAACCCACTTGGAACATCTCAAAATGATTCATACCAACAGTCTGGACAAACACAACAAACACAACAAACCCAAATTCCGATCAGACCACATGTGCAGTTTGCAATGCCTGCAAATAACCTTAATTACCGACCTCAACCACCTATCGACCCAAGACATGGAATTCTTGCCCCAGTTAGACCACCTGTGGTAAGAGGACCAGGCATACCCATAGGAAGACCAATTTTCCCAGTAATGCCTAGACCGCCTGAAGCAGGAAGAAGATTAAGGCCAATTCAAGTTGCCAAATGCATGAGAAACCACTACGATGGCTCTAGTGAACCTTACAATCATATAGCCGAATTTAAATAAGTAATCAGAGCCGAACAAGTAGAAGATTTCTTGATCCAATATGAGTCCTTTGGTCTTACTTTGTCAGACACTGCATTAGCATGGTTCCAGCCATTGGACCCTAATAATTTTCAAAACATGGAACAAGTCTATCAAGAAATGATTGAGGAATTCACTAAGTCAGGAATTAAAAACAACTCTTCATCATTGATCCATAGCTTTAAGCAAGCCCCTACAGAATCAGTAAGATTGGCAGCAAGAAGATTCAAGCAGTATGTGGACAGATGCCCAGTGGAAGAGAGACCTACCCAAAATAAAATGGTGTCATTATTTTCGGAAGGATTATTGAACAGATCATTAAGATCTCTGGTATATGTAAAGAGAGTTCAAACCTTGCAAGAATGCATGAAGGAATGTATAGACCTAGAAGACAACCTAGCAGAAGATTTGAAAATACCTCAAGGTAGCTTGAAAAGTGAAGATTCAGCCAGCAGCACTTCAAACCATAAAAACAATGTAGAGGAAATAGCCGATTTGGTAGCAAAGAAGCTGAACGTTCAAGGACAGAGGAACTACCCCAGTAATCCTCTAAGAGTGGCCATGCTCAGAAGATGTATGCAGTGTGGAGGTGATCATCCTTCCCACTTGTGCACTAGGGGAGTAGTCCCACCACCTGCTTATGCTTATAATAGACCCACCATCCCAGGACCTCTACAATATTGCAGTATAGAACAGAAATATACCAATCACAGTACAGAAAATTGCCCTTACAATAGGCAATCGAGACCAGCACAACCATATATGAGACCTTATGGATACCCTCAGAGAGAGCAAGGAGGAAGCATGGAGGTACCCTACTTATCAACAGCAGGTTCCAGTGCCACGACCATATGTGTACCAAGGATACACCCAACCACAACCAGTACTAGGACAACAACCGCCCCATCCTCAGAATGTTGTCCCAATCAAGATAGCTCAACCTGAAGAAAACCTAGAGAGAGCAATAGTCCCAACCACACCATTGGCTAGTAATGAACCATATGACTCATCTTACGACCATAGTCAAGGAGCATATCCCAATTATGAAAGCTCTATGATAGAATATGGACAACTGTACGAACCATATGCCTATGGCATGGAAGCACCAGATAGTTCCTACGGATATGAGCAGGACTATGTGTCATTAATGTACACAGCACCTAGAGCAACCATACCACCCCGACCCATGAACAGACCGCCTATACCTAGAGGACCATGCTACAGATGTGGGGGTGATCACTATATCAGAGAATGCACATTGCCAAACCCACCACCACCACAACGAGTCTGGGAAGGTTACTGTAGTGATTGTGGTAAGGAACATCTCTTCAGAGATTGTCCCAAGAACCCCAACAAGGTTACATCCAACGTGCAAATCAATGTGATTGAAGTAATCGAATCATCAGGGAGCGATAAGGAATACACTGAACCATTGAAGGCGATAACAAGAGCCAAAGCTAGAAAGACCCCATAAAAACCTGAAAAACTCAATCAAAGTGGCCCAGAGAGGAATACACCCACACCTCAGAGAGTTGAAGACTTGGAAGAGCGTGAGAAAAGTGTTGTGAGCAAACGAACACAAAGATGGAAGAACCGTAGAGATAGGATAAAAGAAAAGAAGTTATTGCAGAAGAAGGAAAATGAGAAGAACGAGCAGAACCCAAAAGAGGAACAGAAAATTGAAGAAGAAAACAAAAATGAAAAGTACCAAAAAGAAGAGGTAGGATCAGTCTTGGCAGATCCCATGCTTGAAGAATTAGCCATGTGGATTCAGGCATACAAGGCACGAATAAGAGCAGGACCGACCATCGAACAACATGAAAGAGAATATCCTAGAGGTGACCTAGAGAAAGAGAGGTTGGAGATCTGCAAAAAATTAATAGAAGTTGCTCAACAGACCTTAGAAAAACCTGCATTGCCATTACCCAATACCCGAATTTCCGAAAGAGAATTCCAAGAGTGTGTCAGCACTAATGACCATGAAAAATCCAAAGCAAGTAAGACACTGAACGGCAATTATTGTGAGGATAAAAGGGAAGGATCCATTGTTCCCGAAGTAGAAGGGGAATGGCCTAAAGATTTGTGGGCTAGAGTCCAAGAAGACAGATGGAAGAAAGTAGAAGGAATTGAACCGCCCTTTGAAGAAATAGAAGCAGAAGATGGAATAGAGGATTCAATACCTGAGTTGAATTCAAATGAAATATTACTAATTGATCTGAGTAACGAAGAAAATGATAGCGTAAAGGTTTTGCCAAATTACACAAGAGAGTACGAACATAATTCAGAATTGTATTGCATTCCCTCAATAAGGAAAAAAGAACCGAACCCATCAATCCAAACATCGGATATCATACACCTTAGAAAGGTAAAAATCCCTTGTACCCTAACATTAAAAGAATTGTTGAAGGTTAAACCACATTTGAAGGAGAAATTAACCAGTCAATTGGAGACCAAGATGGAGGAAAAAGAGATATCTGATGAAGCAAACATAGTAAAGATCCCAGTGGATAAAGTAGGAGATTTTAGTGAGGGAGATGAAGGAAACACTTGCCTTCCAATTACTTATAGGGGTTATACCACCAAAGCCATATTAGATTCCGGAGCTGGTGTAGGCATTGCTACTAGAGAAATCTGGGAGAAATGGGGAAAACCAGCTTTAAGACCAACGCGTATGAAGATACAAATGGCAGACGGACACACAGAAAGACCCTTAGGATTATTGGAACGAGTAGTTTTCACCACATGCGGAGTTGAATTTGAACACACCTTAGCAATATGTCAATTTGAAAGGGCGAGCAATTATGAAATGATACTTGGGAGACCTTTCATGAGACAGTTAAAGGTTGTGCAAGATTGGGGAAAAGATGCTGTATACCTACAACATGAAGGAACTACCACGAGAATAAATCTCCACACTTATACTTATCAAGATGTTCCCCCCTTACAATGGAATCAAATTCATAAGGAGGAAGACGATCAGTCAATTCACAGCATAGGTTCTAGTGACCAATCTTGGATGAACGAGGACACTCATCTATGGATATGCCAAACTGGCAAAAAGGAACTGGATAGGAGAAAGGGATGGCAGCAAAGGCAAGGAATAGCCAAGTCTGTACAAGATCCAACTTACATGCCTCAAGTCTTTTTGGATGAAGAGTTTGAACCTCATGGTTGGATGGATATTTTAGCGACCCTCGATGTATGTGTGAACGAAGAAGTAATAACTATGAATGAATGTATTGATGAGGAAGGATATGACGTTAGTCTATATGTAGTAGTCCTTCAGGAGGCTGAAGAAGGAGAAGTGATAGACAAAGAATGGAAGGAGGACTATGAGAGCATTGAGATGGAACAAGAACCAATGGAACCAGAGGATGAAAATCAAAAAATAGGTGTCACAGCTAACGAAAACAACCAGGAACCTACACAGGAAGAAGAGCTGGAGCTAGATAAAGAACCAAAAGGTGAAGAAAACAAGCCACAAGATCAGTTTGAAGTGCCAGCCCACTTCAAAAAATATGAAGTAGAAGAGAGAAAAATTGTTATTCAAATACCTAAAAGAGAAGCACAGCCAGGAATAGCATATGACAATAAGGAACAAACCAAGAAGATAGTAGTAACCTTAGAGGAAGGAGAAGAACGATGTACTTTCATAGGACAAGATGTCTCAATGGAGGAGGAACAAGAGTTAATGCGCCTCATAAGGGAATATCGGGATGTCTTTGCCTGGACCTATAAGGACTTGAAAGGTGTAGATCCATCTATATGTGCCCATAGAATCCCCATGACATCAGAAGCCAAACCTTCTAAACAAAGACCGTATACATATAATGATGTGTATTCAGCAAAGATAAAGGAAGAGATAGATAAGTTGTTAGATGTTGGATTCATATATGAGATTGAGCACACGGAATGGGTGTCACCTTTGGTGGTTGTACCGAAAAAGAATGGGAAGTTAAGAGTGTGCATCAATCTGAAGAAAGTACATGCTGCGACCATAAGGGATAGCTACCCATTACCAATTACGGATCATCTATTGGAAAGAGTGGCAGGGAAGGAAGTTTATAGTTTTTTGGATAGCTTTTCAGGGTATAATCAGGTAGCCATTGCTCCTGAGGACCAACACAAAACCGCTTTCGCAACCGAATGGGGAGTATACGCCTTTAGAGTCATGCCTTTTGGTCTAACTAATGCCCCAGCCACCTTCCAAAGATTAATGTGCCATGTATTCAAAGAGTTCTTGAGAAAGAGTATGGAGGTATACGTGGACGATTTATGTACTTATTCAGCTATACGATCAGACACATCCCTGAACTAGAAAAGATCTTTGCCAAATGTCGACAATACCGAGTATGCCTCAACCCAGAAAAATGTGGCTTCATGGTTCGACAAGGAAAAATATTAGGACATATTGTCTCTAAAAATGGAATTTCAACTGATGAAGACAAAATCAAAGTAATTCTGGATTTACCAAGACCAAAGACTGCTAAAGAAGTACAAGCATTTATGGGGCACTGTGGATATTATCGAAGATTCATACATATGTACGCCATAATTGCTAGACCTCTCTATGCACTCTTGACTCAATTTAATTGGACCGAAGAATGTGAGAAAGCCTTCAATGAGTTAAAGAATCGATTGAGTTCAGCACCGATCCTTCGAGTACCTAACTGGAGTAAGCCATTTCACATTCATGTGGATGCTTCCAAGTTTGCCATTGGTTGCATCTTAGCTCAACCTACAGATACAGGAAAGCTAGACCACCCTATAGCCTATGCCAGTAGACAATTAAATCAAGCAGAACGCAATTAGACCACCACTGAGAGAGAAGGCCTAGGGATGGTGTACGCAGTAAAAAAGTTCAGACATTACCTGTTGGCAAACAAATTCAAATTCTTCATTGATCATCAAGCCTTATTGTACTTAGTCAATAAACCTTGCAATACAGGAAGGCTAGTACGATGGTTCTTATTACTAATGGAATTTGATTTTGAGGTAGTAGTCAAGAAAGGAAATACCCACATAAGAGCAGATCACTTATCCAGAATGACCCATGGAGAACCACCCATAGGAGTACCCTATGATATGCCAGATACGTACCTTTTTAACTTGGAAGTATGTCCCCAATGGGCAGAAAAGTTGATCCCTATACCCACGCATGGACCTAAAGATGGGATCACACCAAACCGTACCCAAGACCTATGGAAGACTAAAATCCTTCATATAATTGCAGGAAGTTTGTATCACCAAGATTCAAGTGGATTGTTAATGAGATGTGTTGAAGAGGAGGAACAGGAAATGTGGCTTCAGAAAGCACAGGTGAATCAATGGAAAACTCATTTGAATGCAAATGGAACATGGCAAACCCTGAGGAGATTAGGCATATATTGGCCAACCATGCAGAGAGATGCGCATAACTATGTATCAGCATGCCAAACCTGTCAAGAACAAAATCCATAAGAGAACTCTACTCTATGCTACTCCACAGTAGCACCGAGATGGAGCATGCCTCTGGTAAAGTTATTAAAGACCCAAGAATACCCAGAAGGAGCCACTATAGCAAGGAAACGGGCACTTGTAGAACAAAGCAAGGGTTATGCCATTTTAGGAAAACAACTTTTCAAGCGAGGGAGAGATAATCAATTACGATTGTGCATTCATGAAGACGAATATCTTTCTGTTTTAGAGATGGCACATACAGGAGCTGCAGGAGGGCACTTCTCTGTAGAAAAAACAACAAAAATGATCCTCTTTGCTGGAATGTGGTGGCCAACTCTACATCAAGATACCGTAACATATGTGCAATGATGTGATACTTGTCAACGAACAAAGTATCCAATTAGAAGAGATGAGATGCCACTGAGGCCCATGATGAGTGCCAGAGCTTTCACTAAATGGGGAATAGACTTCATAGGACCTATTAGCCCCCCAGCGAAAGGATCCCATGCCGAATATATAATTGTAGCCACAGACTATCTGACCAAATGGGTTGAAGCCAAAGCGACCAAGAAAAATGACGCAAGAACTACGGCCAAGTTTCTCTTTGAGTACGTTTTCACTAGATTTGGATTACCAATAGAAATTGTGAGTGATAGAGGTATGCACTTTGTGAATGAAGTCATAGAAGCCTTACTAAATGAATTCTTGGTAATTCATAAGAAATCAGCTCCCTATCACCCACAAGCCAATGGACAAGCCGAAAGCTCGAATAAAATCTTGTGTACAGTTCTCACAAAAATTGTTAACAACAGTAGATCTGATTGGGATAAGCAATTACATCATGCTTTGTGGGCATTTCGAGTAGCCTACAAAACCGCCATAGGCACTACTCCTTTTAACTTAGTGTATGGACAAAATGCTATTTTGCCAATTGATTTCTTAATTCCCACTCTCAGAGTAGCAACTACTTACGAGTGGACGGGACATGAACTATCAGCTCAATTGGATCAAATAGAAAAGCTTCACGAAACTAGGTTACAAGCAGTAGCAGGCATTTATGCTGCTAAACGGCGACAGAAGGCCTACTTTGATGCTCATATTAAGGACAAAAATTTGAAGGAAGGAGATTTAGTCTTGGTATATACCTTGAAACAACACGCTAAGAAGTTGCAGAAGAGAGGATATGGCCCATTAATCATCAATCGTATATCAACAAGTGGAGCCATCAGCTTAGCAACCCTAGATGGGGAAGTATTACCAAACTACATCAGTGGATGTCGAGTGAAAAAATATATAGAACCATTGATAGAAGAAACAATGTCTCGATTAATCAAGGGCAAAAATAGGCGTATTGAGGAGGAAAGGATACGAGAAGAAGCGAGACAGGAAGCACTAGAACGAATAATGAAACGGAAAGAGTGGATGAGAGAGAGAGAGATGAGAGATATCGACTAGGAGAAGAACTCATCCCAATGGCTAATTTTAGAGCCACTAAAAGCCTAGGTCCACAAAGAACACAACCGTATTTAAATTTGTGAGCGGGTAAAACGGAGTACCACTTAGTGGATGCTCTCATTGACACAAGAGCCGCCATAAGCTGTATCAAACTTTCTTTGACTCAGGTATTACCTTTCTCACACCCACGGGAAAGGGACGACACCATTCACTCGGAGCAATGTCAAGCTTTTGACAAACAAATAAAGGAGGATTTCTGACAGTATATGGCCACTAATTCATATTCTATATTGAGTGCAGATGGCATCTACTAATTCCGAAGCAACGCAAGAGGAAGAGGTGCAACTTCTTCCACTCGAAGCCATAACCAAAGTAAGAGTCCATTGGTTTTCGGATGACCAACCAGTGGCAAACCTCATTTTCATGGCCACTATCAAGATTATGGATAGGGATCACTATTTCCCTATTATGTCGCAAGACTTCAAAACTATAATACAAGGATTACCGCATATCCAGGATGTATGGACACAGGCAGGCCTAGAGGCATTTCTTAAATTGCCAATTTATCTACCAGATTTTCAAAGGTGTACATAAGTAATGAAAACATTGCAGCCTGCAGCGACTAAGATATCAGTGCCCGAAGCACGAGTGTTGGATAAAGTAGGAACATGGAAAACCATTCAATTCACACATGAACTAATCAACAAAGTCTTCGGATGGAATCAAGAAGGGATCACTAATGTCAAAGAGGAATGTCATGATCCTAAAAAGAGATCTTTTTTGATATCAACAAGACTGATATTGAAGATGCTGTCCGCCTGGTGCACCAACATTTTTGTTTCCCAAGTATGCACAGATATACTGCACCACAAAAGATTGTAGTACAAATACTCTCGCATGCAATGAGACAAGTGGGGAATAAAGTAAATATGACTGGCTATGTCCAAGAGAGATTATTTGAAGCCCAGAAGAAGTGGGGCCAGAAGAAGTTTCTAAATGGGAGTTCAACTTTGACATTACTTATATATGAAGCCCTTGACATGAAAAACTGCTTACGTGAGATGCCAACCTCAGAAGGGCTAGCCAAATATGCCAAATCCGCTACGATCCCCAAGAAAAAGAAAGCAGTTGTTGTTGGTGAAGAAGCAGGAACCAGTTCACAGAAACCCATGAGGGGTACAAAGCGTCTAAGAGAGGAGGAAGCCCAGGCTACACCCCAATCAAAGCGGACACACATTCTTCCCAAGATCACGATGACCCAAATGCCTATTACTAAGAGAGATCTATCCGCTGCCCTAGAAGAGACACATCAGTACATGCAAGGGCAGGTAAATCTGAATGTTCAAGGTCATCATTATAGACAAGCAAGTCAAGAGAAACAACAAATGCGTCAAGAAAAGACCCCAAAACAACCTGGGAGATACAAAGAACTGGGTTTAGATGATTCTAGTTCAGATGCAAAATCCAGTCATGAAAAAGATACTCTAGACACTGACATAAGGACAGAAACTCACGAAGAAGAATGGAATGAGATCAATCAAGTTGAAGTCACGCCAGACAACCATGAAGAAAAGGAAAAGAACATAGAAGATTCCAATAAGCCTGAGCATGTCATTCAATTGAATGTGATACTACAAAAATCAGCATCAAAGAAGCTCCAACAACTGCTACGTCTGCAAAACCGCCTATCCAAGAGGAAATACAAACTGTAGTGAATACGGATTCAGAACTATTACAAAACAAAGAATAGATCGTGATTGAGGTACCAGATGATACACCTCAAGGAAACAATGAAAACATGGTGGCTGAGCCAAGGATCCAGCTTCAGATTAGGCAGCCCCATGACACTACACTACATGTGGCACAGGGCAAAGATGTCACAACAGGCGAAGAACCGAGTATCCCGAAAACATGGCTTAATGTGGATGTCTCTCAGCTGAAGCCTGTAGTCAAGCAAATGATTCAAATGGCTATGGATACACAACAACAAATGATGGACATAGATGCAGATTATGATAAGGCCATGAGAGAAAAAAGTCAATTCCAAATAATGAGCAAACAACTGTCATCACAAGTAATCCAGGCACAAAAAGACATAGCAGCCAAAAACATGGAGTTGCTTGAAGTAAAAACGCAATATGATACATTAGTGACTCAACATCACCAACTCCAGGCGCAGCTTGCTAATTTACAAAAGTTACATGATGCAAGCGAGGCTAACAAAGAAAGAATTAAAGCTAGAAGCACTTTACTTGAGACACAACTAAAGTTGTACATGGAAGAGAATGACAATTTACGGAGCAGGAATAAGGAATTGATGAAATCATTGTTATATGATCAACCTATTGAACAGCAGGAGATATCCGAAACTAAAGAAAAAGAATTGAGAGATCAGGTGGTACAATACGCAGATCTACTGAAACAAGAGCGAGAATTGAAAGAAGAATAGGAACGGAAGTACAGTCAGGAAACAAATGAACTAAGAAAGCAGTTAAATACAGCACATGGGAAACTTGCAGCAAGCTACAGTGAAAACATGGACCATGTCGCTGAAATTGGTAATGAATTGATTGCAACAAAGGAAGCACTCAGTGCAGCCCTACAGGAGAACAAAGCCAAAAATGAACGAATAGAGCAATTACAAATCCAAATCAACCAGAACACAACGATCGGGACACCAGTAGTGCCACCTAAGGAAAAGCCTATTGACAAGGTAGAGGTAAGTCCTCTATCTTCCCCGATCTATAATTCTCCAATACATGAGCAGATGGCGGACATACATGATGATCACCCAATGCCATACACTGCAGAAATAAGTCAGAAGGAACGGGCACTAGTGGTGTCCCAATTGACGGAAAATTTTGAAAATGAAGTAATCAAAGTAATGAAGGAAGCCAAGATCAAGGGTAAGGATTTGGAAAAGATCATGAAGCCTTTCAACATTCCGTACGGATTATTGAAAGAGAAAACAAGACAATATATAAAGAAGATTACAAAGAAAAGTCCAGATGAGCAGCTACAGTTTAAACATGATACATTCTCATACAATCAAGAAGAATTTGAAGCTGCACAACCTGTGTGGAGAAGGAAGTTTTTGGAGAAACATCCCACACTAAGAGTGCATTGGCAAGCAGCACCTTATTTCTTACAGGTAAACCCTTCATTTTGTCATATACCACGCCGAAGGGATACTAGAGAATTTTTGGACCTGCAAAGAAATGGTGCTATAAATAAACAGTGACTGAATTACCCTCTGCTTCCAAGCCCGCCACATAATTACTTGCCAACGGAAGATTATATGGTCAAAACAATCGAATTTTGGCTACAGAATTATGCGACAGTACCCGACCTAACTATCAAAATGACAAATAAAATACTCAGTATGATACTTACAGTGTTGAAGGTCTTCAAGCATGCGGCCTACACATTTTTGAATTTCATTGGTATTAATCAAGGCACAGAGATTCTCATTTTTGACCTATCTGTTATGCCTAGCCGACCAACAATAATGGCTTATTATTCAAGATTGATGTTCTTGCCAAGTGTATATATGCAAATGTTTGAAGAAGCGTTCTTTACTGGATTTTTTGAAATTGATTTAGAGGTCTTTTTGAAGATGTCATCTAATTTGAATGCCAGATTAGTGGCATACGAACTTAGCTTCTTCGCCGATCACAGACAACCACCCAACGACGGTGTGAAGGCAGAACAATGGAAACAATTAATGATACATGAAGCCAATTTGCTTAATGAAACAGAGCAGAAAATATATAGAACATATGCCCGTCGCTCGTCAAAGCCTGTCGGGGACGACAGAGTCCAGGAGGGGGGCAGTGTTGAGGGAGAATCAAGTAAAAGGAAAAAAAGAAGAAGACAACGAAAGAAGCTTCACTAAAAAGGAATATCTGAAGATATATCTCTGCAAGAAGCCCCGTAGGGGCGCAACACCCATCTCTGCACAGAGCCTCGCAGGGGCACACACACCAAGGAAAGGACGCAGCCCACAAGGGTGCTTCAGCCTCTTGATCTTTGGCAGGTCCAGATCAAAGACTGAAGCACCACATCCTCATACCTTCCACTGGTGGCGTGCATGGCAACCCGACTTATCAAGCAAGGCAAATGTATCAGGCCCAGAGGATGTAAAACAAGAATTAAGAAGAGGCCGTCAAAACTGAACACCTGTTTTACAAACAGGCAAAACTGAGCAAGGGTTGCGTGTAGGGAAAAGAAAGTGAACAGGCTTGAATAATACAGTAGGGTCCGATGTGTGCAACCAGAACAAATCAGAGGACCACTAAAACGTAATGCAAGACTGATGAACAGACAAAATTGACCAAAAAATGCATGCGGACAAAAAACCAAAGACAAGAAGTAAAGCCTGTCAAGGGACGACAGAGACAAAGAGGGGGAGAGTGTTGCAGAGCTAAAGAGAACACAAAGCAGAGAAAAAGACGGGCCCCAAAATTTTTCCGATTTGGATATCATATCTTTGTATCATAACCATTCTTGTAATATATTTTCCGTTGTAAAGGCACTAGAGGAGTCCTCTAGATGCATCCCCTCAGAAGATTAGAAACTTACCCATGTAAAATAGTAGGAAATTAGTCTTTTAGTGAATAAAGTGCCGGTCTCTTGTGTGAAAGGACCATTTTTAGGGCACAAGTATATAAGTCAATTTGTGACTCTTTGTAAAGACTTTTGGCCATTGTGAGAATAGAGAGCACAGAAATTCGAATTTGTGTCTTCTTCACTCTGTATCTTCTTCTTGGCGAGCTTGTATGCATGTGTATTGCTTGGAAAGAGTGTTAGGAAGTGTTGTCTATCCATGAAAGTGTTTGTTTGCTGTAGTTAAGGTGTGTGCAAAGTGTAGGAAGTGATGAAGTGTAGGAAGGTTTTCCCACGACTCAGTATTTTGCTCATAACTTGAAGTAGGAGTGTTAGGATGGAGTGAAACCACCAGCATTGGATGTGTCTTCTCGAGAGCTTCGAAACGCATATGCTATTTTCTATATTTGGAGTTCGAAGCTAAGAGAAAAGCTCAATTTACTGTTGGTTGCTGCACCAAGTATCGTGACACCATGATTGTCAGTTGAAGCTTGTTTGGATTAGCCTTTGCCTTGTTTACACTCTTTGAGTAGTTCATTTGCGTTGATCGTCACTTGATTGCATGTCCTCATACACTCGGCTAGGTTTGTATACTCATCGGATTGATAATTAAAGCGTGAATCCCCACTATATGCACTTAAGGGGGATTGAGGTATAGTCTCTTTCTCCACAAGTCCCTAAGTTGGTACTTAGGTCAACAATGAGAAAGAAAACTAGTAGACTCAGAGCAAGAAAAGAGTAAAACCCTAGAACCTAGAGTACAAGTAGTGGAAGACTCGGTAGACCCACTGAGAATATCCAAACAACGAAAAGCCAAAAGTGCAAGGATAGGAGGGAAAAACTCAAGGAAAAATGGATGAAAAACAAAAATAAGGAAGACAAGAAGGACACAAGAGAGAAACCTAAAAAACCTAAAATTCGGGAAGAATTTCACATTACACCATAGACACTAGAACCGGACAAGCCAAGATCAATTCTAGCAGACCCAAGACCAGACGATTTAGACATGTGGTTGAAAGCTTACTGTTGGCAGCAGTCAGGGAACCGAAGGAGCCACAAGACGAAGAGAGTCAGAGCGAAGGGACAGCACAAGCAGACATGGCAGTCAAAGAAGATCTGGCAAGTAGGCCATCTAAATTTTTCAGACATCAAGGAGTTGAGCACACAAGAAGACAGAGCAAGTAGGGAGCTCAAAGGTATGTATGACAAATCAATAGAGGAAATCCCTACACAAATAGTGATTTTCATCACTAAAAACCATTGTAAATATCATTTCGTATTTTTGTAGCTCCATTTTGTGCAAGCCAAGGAGTCCTTGAGCTTGAGGAGCTTTAGAAGTATCTACCTGCCAATTTTCATTCTTTTTAGATCTCGTTTGAGCCCTCTAATAAGCCCTGGAACCTAATTTTTTAACTAGGCCGGACACTAGGTCTGAACAGGGCCAAAGCTAGTCAAAAACTATAAAAGGAGCTAGAGAGCTCATTTTTGAGGCTGGATTGTAATTGAAATGAACTTGTAAGAGCTTTTTCAAAAGTAATCTAAGAACTCCATTGCTTCTCACTCTTTGTCTTGCCGTGTGTGCGCGTGTGTGTGTATGTGTGTGCATGCTTGTGTGCTTCTCACTCACGCACTTGTGCCTCCACTTGCTCGAGGTCTTCATACCAACCTCACGTCTTCCCGGATTGACATTAAAGGAGGTGCTACTCATCACTGAGCTACACCAAATTTTGGCGCCGTTGCCGAGGATCGAGCTTTGAGGACGAGCGTGTGATGGTAAGACGTAGATTGGAGACGTTGGCGTTGTAGGTAATTTCTTTACTTTTCCTATTTTTCTCTTTCTTACCTTACCACCATCATCACCATCATCATCATCACCATCTTCCATCTCCATTTCCATCATCGCAAAAATTTCAGTTTTTTGATCATATCACCATCTCCACCTCATTTCCCTCATTCTACTTGTGAGAGAGAGCGAGAGAGCGATATTGCGTGCGTTGTTTCTTGCATGTTTTTTGAGCATTCTGCAGGTTCTTTTTGTATCACCATCCCCAGCACTCTGCGCAGGTACGGAACTGTACGGTCTTGTCTCTGTGTCGCCGGGCTCTGTCAATCGCGACCGATAGAAAAATTGCTCTATTTGCTAAACAAAGTGCATATCCATGACCTACAGGCCTAGAGCTTCCCAAAAATGTGTTTAGTTTTTTGAAATTCATCAGATTTCTGTCAATCGCGATCGCTCTGTCAATCGCGATCGACAAACCACGACGGACAGACCTGTCAATCGCGACTAACAGCCCACGACGGCTCTGTCAATCGCGACCGACAGAGTCAACGACCGATTGACCACGACTGACGGACCATACGCGTGACACGTGTCAATCGCGATCGAGTCATCAATCGCGATCGACCCATCAATCGTGACTGACAGCCCACGACGGCTTTGTCAATCGCGACCGACATAGTCAACGATTGTTTGACCACGACGGACAGACCCTCGCGACCGACCTATCAATCGCGATCGACCCATCAATCGCGACTGACTGAGTCAACGACCCTTTGACCACGATTGACTGAATTTTCGGCCACGTGTCAATCGCGACTGACAGCCACGACGGACCTGTCAATCGCGATCGACACGTCGATCGCGACTGACCTGTCAATCGCGACCGACAGACTTTGCGAACACGTTAGAAGGGCAAATTAGGTCAAATTTTTAAGGCAAAAATAATGGTCTAAATTGTGGCCAAGTGTGGGACAAACACTAGGGTGTAGTATTGCATTACGAGGGCATGACCCAAGTAACCCGAGAATTCCTGTTTGCCTGGTAACCTAGTTTAATCCTCTTTTAGCCCCAAAACCCTGAACTGGCATAACTTTCTCATACGAAATCCGTTTGCCGTGATTTTTGTTTTGTTGGAAAGCTCGCGGGGAGTACAACAAAAACATTAGATAGGGTATTTTGAAGTTGACCATACCCAGGGGGAACAAAATTCAGGGATCTCTAGAGTTGTGTCCAAAAAAGTCATAGTGCAAATTGGTGGTGTTACATGAATGAAAGTGATTGGTTCTGTCTTTTGAATTTAAGTCTTGAGCTAACGGTGGGCCTTTTACAGGTCCTTTGAGAGCATCGAAGGGTACGCAAAGCAAGAGTAAGTGCAGGCTTGGGAACACGCGTCTTGGGCACACCAGGGCAACAACACAAGGAAAGGACTTCAAGGTTGGAAAACCCGCAACACCCTCTGTCAATTCTTAGTTTAGGCTAAGTGCGGGTAGTGTTAGAAGTAATTCCAGGCAACGATAGGCACGAGATAAATCAAAGACTATCTAAGAAATCAAGTTCAAGTCAAGAGATAACCTATGTGTGTGAACGACAACCTTAAAGGAAAAGAACCTAACGTGAAACGACCAAACTAAAGTGCGAAGTTAAACTCAAGTATTCCTAACGACGTGATATCAGACAAGAGTATAAACACGATAATCAACATAAAAAGGGGATTAAGTAATTGATACAAAGGACTCAGAAACGTGGTTGTACCTGGGAAAATTGGGTTAATCAGTTAGGCATATGAACCTTAGATCAGGGCGACATCTAGTGAGGGATAGACAAAGCCTTAGGTCTTCAGAGGCTAGTGTCAATCATACTGCGAGGTCTTGGGCCCAGCAGTTGAGTCACCACTCGCATTACCCTAGCTCTGATACCAGTGAATCAGAGATGTCTCAAGGCATGGACAGACCTACGGGAAGTTCAGGAGTGCCATACTTGCACAGAGTAGAAGGCCCTTACAAAATGCAGTTGGAATACCTTAGGACCAACCGATTAGGTGCCAGCATCTATGAGGACGGCCTAGGAAGATCTGTGGTACAGATTAAGAATCTTGGTCAATCCATTGGACTAGAGCGCCCAGCTGTCAAGTTCGAAAATGGAGCATACTTGGACAAAGAAGGAACCATATACGTAGTCACCCGTCACCCAGATAGGACGGACGAATTTGGAAATGTGATCTCAGAAGCGGACTTAGGGGACCTAGAGCAAGGAAACATGGGTACAGAACCTAGAACCCCTCGAGGCAAATCCGTTCTCACTAGGATTATCACACCAGAGTGGATTCCCCAGGATAATAAGAGCATAGATTTGCTCCTCAATCGAGAAACTAACGAAGCCTTTTGGAGGTATAAATCTGATCAGCCAACTGATATAGGAACAATCATGATCTATGAGTTTAAGGATCCTGATAGCCCAGGCAGAGTGACCTACTTAGATCACGCTTCAGAGAGGATCTTTGTGGTTACGGAAAATGATAGGCATGCTTACACTTGGAAGGGTGAATTCATTTTCCCCCAACCAAGATCGAACGTGTCCTTTGGTCACACACGAGCTGGAACCTCCCACACTCACGGAACTCAAAGAGACAGACATAGAGAAAGGTCGGAGGTGAGCTTTGCCAACTCAGGGGGCAGAGAAAGAACGAGGACGGAAACAAATAGAGTAGAGCCTGAGGTACTTAGAGCTCACAGGAATCAAAGAAATGCGGATGAGTTCCCTCTACCACGACCTAGAGAACACACAGGGACTTTGAGACCAACTCAGCTAGTCAAGTCCATGAAGAACTACTTCGATGGCACTGGAGATCCATACGATCATGTGGCTGAGTTTAGACAAGTCCTGAGAGCTGAACAAGTGGAGGATCTATTCACACAGTACAATGCCTTTGGTCTAACCCTTAGGAACACTGACCGGACATGGTTTCAGCCACTAAACGAGAGATAGTTCAGGAGCATAGACCAACTCCTAGAGGCTTTCATTATTGAATTCTCTAAAAGTGGCATAAGACATAATACCTCCTCAGTGATTCACAGCTTCAAGCAAACCCCTCAAGAGACCGTGAGACTTGCAGGAAGGAGATTTAGGCAATATCTTGAAAGATGCCCTGTCCCTGAGCTACCCACACCAGCTAAGCAAGTGGCTTTATTCTTGGATGGATTGCTAAGTACCAAATTAAGATCATATGTGTACTTGAAGGACCCTAGGACCATAGAAGAGTGTGTACGCATGTGTATTGACATTGAGGATAACCTAGGGGAGGAGTTAGAGCTTGCCAAGATATATAAAGATTCAGATAGTGCCTCTAGCCTCTCTTCCACGCAATCCACACCGATCGAGGAACTTGCAGAGAAAGTTGCTCAAAAACTAGGTGTCTCTAGCAAACAAATTCCGAGATTTGCCCCGGTGAAAAGATGCTATACTTGTGGGGGTGACCATATGGCAAATGTATGTCCCATTATGGCTCAACCCCAAGTAAATTCTAGTAGCCAGTACTGCACCATAGAACGGAGGTACACCAATCACACCGCGCAAGATTGCCCATACAACAAGCAGGCGATTAGGCAAACCTACCCTCAGCCATACCCTCAGCAGGGAAGATACCAGAACCCGTACCCTCCACAGCCATATGGCAGGCCACAACAACCTTATCAGCAACCATACCAAAACCACCAAAGGCCTCAGCCTGTGTTAGCACAACAACCCCCTGCCCCAGCTAATGCGATCCCAGTAAAATATGCAGCAGCAGAAGAAAACCTGAATAGAGCTATAGTCCCTGTAACACCACTGCTTTCGGAAAGTGACCCCAGTGACCATAGCTTTGATTCTACACATGTCGATAGTCCCCATGCTTACTACATGCAATCTCCTGAACATGGTGAGTCCTACTATAGTGAGGAACCGAGTGAACCTAGTTGGGAGTCAGATTACACAAACGTCATGTATACGAACCCCAATCCTAAGCCTCAACCTAGGCAGGTAAGACCCTCATTCCCTAGAGGACCATGCTACAGATGTCAGGGAGATCACCTCATTCGTGATTGTCCCATACCTCCACTCACACAACCCCAGTCAGTAACAATTCAAGGCTTTTGCCAAGAATGTGGAAAGGAGCATCTTTTACGAGATTGCCCTAAGAATCCTAATAATATGCCAAAAATCACTCCTATTAACGTTATTGGGTTGGTGGTAGACTCCACAGGAAGTGTGACATCCACCGCACCAGTACAGGTAGTGACTAGAGCTCAGGCATTGCAACAGAACCAAGGGGTAAACCAGGATAAGAACCCAGAGGCTAGTGAAACCGAGAGCATGACAAAGAAAAGGACTAGAGCGTGGAAAGATAGTCGGGAAAGAATGAAAAGACAATGGGCTAAAAAGATGAGTGAACTTGAGGAAAGCATAAGAGAAACCAAAGCCAGGATAACTGAACTCACATCTCAAACTCCCTCTCACACTACCCCACCACCACCATTCCCATCGCCATCCGACCCGCCACCTTCCAACCCACCTCATACGATTCCACCACCCCCTAGAGTAGGATCAGTATTAGCTGATCCCACTCCTGAAGACATAGACATGATGCTTAAAGCATATCAGGCCAGAATCCAAGAAGGGCCAAATGTCACGGATCATGACAAGTGCTACCCTAGAGCTGACCTAGAGATAGAAAGAACCAAGCTTTGCGCGAAAATGGTCGCATTGGCTCAGACTATGTTTGAAGCCAGTCGCCTTTTCAATTACTCAGGCTCAGCCAAGACGCAATTACACTTGGATGGACTTCTAGAGAAGTTAGAGGGCATAATTGCAAGATCTGCCAAGGAAGAAAAAAATCAAGAGAGAGATAAAGCAAGCAAAAACATGACCCATCCCCCATCAAAAGCTTATGTGCCCAATTCCACGGAACCAGACAACCCCCCCTCCTTAGAAAGAATAGAGAATCTAATGGCACAATCACAAAAGGAACTCGCCCCTCAACACCATAACAAGGCTAGTGAAAGAGCAGGTCTTCCTACCCAGAAAGCCTATGTGCTGAGGCCTACGTGCCTAACTCTACGGAGCCAGACACCTCTTCTTCTATGAATCAATACACACCAGAATTCTTGCGAGAGATTCAAGAAGAGAAATGGGCTAAAGAGAGTGAAGTTCCTCCTCCCATTGAACTGGTGGATGACACACACGATCAATTCCCACAAGACCTTCCTTCCATTTATGGAGAGCAGGAGAGTACCCAATCTCAAGAAAGATTAGACTTCGAGTCTAATTCTTTACAAGAACTACCCCATTTCACAGGCCCATGGGAAGCAAAGTCCACCTGTATGAGAGCACCTACAGTCATGGTAAGAAACGAAGATTCAGTCATACCTAGGAACACAGAGGTAGTGAAGAACACCAAAGTGCAGTGCAATCTCACTTTGGAAGAGCTGCTTAAGGTTAGACCAGAAGTGTGGAAACATGTAGCCAATCAGGTGCCCGAGATAGCAAAACCTCGTTCCCAGGTAGGATCACATAGGACGGTGCCAGAGATACCCTTGGATAAGATAGGAGATATGTGTGAAGGTGAAGAAGGGAACACCTATCTTCCCATTACCTACCAAGAGTACACTACCAAGGCAATTTTGGACTCAGGCGTAGGAGTTGCAATTGCCACCACTTCCCTATGGAAGCATTGGGGCAAGCCAGCACTCAGGCCAACGAGAATGAAATTGCAGATGGCCGATGGTCATATTGAGAGACCCTTAGGATTGCTAGAAGGAATAACTCTCACCACCTGTGGTGTCGAGTTTGAGCACACATTTGCCATATGTGACTTCAGCAAAAATCATGCCTATGAGATGATCTTGGGACGACCTTTTATGCGACAGTTGCAAGTGGTACAGGATTGGGGAACCAATTCTTTGTACCTGCAGCACTTAGGTGTTATGACCAAAGTCAATCTTAAGGATTACTCTCATAGAGATGTACCACCTATTCAATGGAATCCCATCCATAGAGCCAAAGATGAGACTGAGTCTGTGCATTCCATAGAATCCGGATCCTCGTGGATGCATGAAGACACCCACTTATGGATGTGTAAGGTAGCAGTAGAAGAAGAGAAGGGAGAGAAAGCCAGAGAGGTAGGTGCAAAAGAAAACCATAGATCAATTCAAGAACCAGCCTATGCACCTGTAGTCTTTCCTGATGAGGAATTTGAACCCCATGGCTGGGCAGAAATCCTAGCAAATTTGGATGTAGCCATCAATGAGGAACAATGGACACCTCACTGTGATGAGGATGGCTATGATATTTCAGTCTTCTCCATAGAGCCAATCATGGGAGAGGCAGTTCTAGAAGAATGCGAACCTATCCCTCATGCATTTGAGGATGCAAGTGACTCCGATCTAGAGTCAATCATTATGGACCCACCTTTTGCATCAGATGAAGAATACTTCCATGAAGTAGAATTTCAACCCCAGAGGCATGGAGAGCTTACAAATGATGTAAGATTAGCCACACATGTGACCCCGAAGGAAGAAGGAAAGAAACGAAAGAAGAGAGAAGTCTCACCAGAAGAGGAAGAATCTTTGTTTGAGGTCCCAGGAAATTTTAAGAAGTATGAGATAGACGACAGGAGAGTCATGATAAGAATGCCTAAATGAAAGGCACAATCAGGAGAGGCCTATGATAACAAAGAAACCACCAAGAAAATAGTAGTGGCCCTAGAAGAAGGAGAGGAGAGATGCACGTACATAGGCCATGACCTAACAGAGGAAGAAGAGCATGCGTTAATAGCCTTGCTAAGAGAATACAGAGATGTATTCGCTTGGAGTTACAAGGATTTGAAAGGTGTTGACCCTGACATATGTTCACACACTATCCCCATGACCTCAGATGCTAAACCCTCTAAGCAAAAGCCCTATACATATAACGATAATTACGCTGCCAAGATTAAAGAGGAGATAGATAGACTGGTTGAAGCTGGATTTATCTATGAAATTGAGCACACTGAGTGGGTATCCCCCATCGTAGTGGTGCCCAAGAAGAATGGCAAGTTGCGTGTATGCATTAACTTGAAGAAGGTCAATGCAGCCACAATTCGAGATAACTATCCGCTTCCCATCACAGAACATCTCTTAGAACGAGTAGCAGGCAAGGAAGTGTACAGCTTCCTTGATGGATTTTCGGGCTACAATCAAGTAGCCATAGCTCCAGAAGATCAGCATAAAACATCTTTTGCCACAGAGTGGGGTATATTTGCCTTTCATGTAATGCCATTTGGGCTTACCAATGCACCAGCTACCTTCCAGAGACTAATGTGCCATGTATTTAAGGAGTTCCTGAGGAAAAACTTAGAAGTCTATGTTGATGACCTTTGTGCTCATTCCAATATCAGACAAACCCATATTCCTGAACTGAGACAAATCTTTGACAAATGTAGAGAATATCAAGTGTGCCTAAACCCAGAAAAGTGCGTTTTCATGGTCAGGCAAGGCAAGATTCTAGGGCACATAGTGTCAAAGAATGGCATATCTACTGACGAAGAGAAAGTGAGAGCCATAGCAGAGCTACCTAGGCCAAGGAATGTCAAGGAAGTACAAGCTCTCATGGGACATTGTGGTTACTACCGTCGGTTCATTCACATGTATGCTGTCATTGCAAAGCCCATGTATGGACTTCTGACAAACTTTGAGTGGACTGAGGAATGTGAGAATTCCTTCAATGAGCTTAAACGAAGATTATGTTCAGCACCAATCTTGACCACACCAGATTGGAATAAACCATTCCATGTTCACGTGGATGCATCCAATTATGCCCTTGGATGTGTGCTTGCACAACCTACTGGTGAAGGTAATATGGATCTTCCAATTGCCTATGCTAGTCGACAACTGAATGCAGCTGAACGAAATTATACCACTACTGAGAGAGAAGGCTTAGGCATGGTATATGCAGTTAAAAAGTTTAGACATTATTTGCTTGCAAATAAGTTTAAATTTTTTACTGATCATCAGGCATTGCTATACCTCGTAAACAAGACATGCAATACAGGAAGATTAGTAAGATGGTTTCTCTTGCTAATGGAATATGATTTCGAGGTTGTGGTAAGGAAAGGGAAGACTCATTTGAGAGCAGATCACCTTTCTAGGCTCAAATCGGGAGAAGCCCCACAAGGAGTATCAGATGATCTTCCTGATGCTTACTTGTTTAATTTGGAAGTTGTACCGCAGTGGGCTAAGCCATTAGTGCCAGTATTGACGTACGGGCCTAACCACCCAGTAATAACCACACAGGATAGAGAGGTAGTAAAAGCCCAAAATTATCACATCATGGCAGGAAGTATGTACAAGCACACAGATCAAGGAATCTTGGCTTGTTGTGTGGAAGAGGACGAGTACAATAAATGGTTGCATTTAGCACATGTAGGTGCATTAGAGCAACACTACTCAAAGCAACGAACCTTACAGACACTAAGGAGACTCGGAGTACATTGGCCAACTATGGAAGCTGATGTCCAAAAGTTGTGCAAGGAATGCCCAATCTGTTGCACTAAACCACCTGTGGAACATGCCACTCTTTATCAAGTGTCCATAGTGCCAGATTGGAGTGAACCCCTAGTATCCTTTCTGAGGACGAAAACATTCCCCCCAGACATGACTCTGGCTAGGAAAAGGAGTTTAGAACAAGAAGCCCAGGATTACTCACTCATTGGTGATAATCTCTACAAGCGTGGTAAGGATGGTTACCTGAGACTATGTGTCCATGAGAGTGAGTATCTCAAGATCTTGGACATTGCTCACCAAGGTGTAGCAGGAGGACACTTTGGACCAGATCGGGTGATCAAGGCAATACTATTTGCGGGCTTCTGGTGGCCGACCCTTCACATGGATGCACATACCTATGTGAAACGCTGTGATGTCTGTCAGAGAACTCAATATCCTATACGTAAAGATGAGATGCCACTGAAACCTATGATGGGTGGACGTGCATTCTCTAAGTGGGGAATAGACTTCGTAGGTCCTATTAATCCCCCAGCTAAGGGTTCCCATGCAGAATATATCATTGTTGCGACAGACTATCTAACAAAGTGGGTAGAGGTAAATGCCACAACGAAGAACGATGCTCAAACAACAGCTAAGTTTTTATGCTCAAACAACAGCTAAGTTTTTATTTGAGAATGTGTTCACTAGATACGGGCTACCTATAGAGCTAGTTAGTGATAGAGGCACTCACTTCTTGAATGAAGTTATTGAAAATCTGCTCCAAGAATTCTTGGTAGTGCATAAGAAGTCTGCCCCCTATCACCCTCAAGCAAATGGCCAGGCTGAGAGCACAAACAAGATCTTATGCAATGTACTGACGAAATTGGTGAACAATAAACGCTCTGATTGGGACAAACAGCTACACCATGCTGTTTGGGCATACCGAGTTGCCTACAAAACGGTACTCCAAGCCACTCCCTTTCAAATGGTGTTTGGTCAAAATGCTGTGCTACCTTTAGACTTTTTGATACCTACATTGAAAGTGGCACAAGAGCATGAATGGACGGGTCATGAACTCTCCTCTAGACTTTTTGACCTTGAACGATTAGGAGAAACAAGACTGAGGGCAGCTGCAGGGATATATGCAGCAAAGAAACGACAGAAGGCATACTTTGATGCCCACGTTAAGGATAAGGGTTTAAAGGCAGGCGACTTAGTTTTAGTCTACACACTGAAGCAACATGCGAGGAAACTGGAGAAGAGAGGCTACGGACCCATGATCATTAACAGAATCTCAACAACTGGAGCAGTGCAACTAGCCACATTAGAAGGCAATGTTCTCCCAAGTTATATCAGCAGATGCAGAGTCAAGTTGTATCACGAACCTCTCACAGAGGAAATGCTAAGTCGACTCAATACTGCTAAGAAACGCAAAGAGGAAGAAAAGCGAATTCGAGAAGAAGCTCAAGCAGAAGCCCTAGAGCGCATACGAAGAATGAAATTAAGAAGACAAGGTAGAGAGCACCCTAGGCAAGATGCATATGCGGATCAAGGATATGACGTGGCTATGTGTGAAGTTTCAGGTGTTAGCTCACATAGGATAACTGATCGACGTCCTTTCATAACCTTAGATATAGGACAAGGAAAGAGTGCAAGGACTGTAAGAGCCTTGATTGACTCAGGTGCAGCCACTAGTGCTGTTAAACTGTCTTACTGTCAAGAGTTGCAATTAACTGTCAATCCTGTGGAAGCATATCTCATAGGATTGGGAGGCGTGGAAACCCCTTGCATGGGCGAGGTGGAACTTCCCCTCTATATTCATGATAAGGCAATGACAGTTAAAGTACTAGTATGTCAAGATGAGGACCTCACTGAATCCCTTGTCTTGGGTCAAGACTGGATCTATGACCAAGCAGTCAACTTAAACCTAAGAAGTGGACTTCTTCAGGTATGGGTGAATCAAACTAGAATTACAATTGAGTTAAATAATGGAGCACTCAAGGAACTAGGAAAGGCACAGACTCCTGGTCCCTCCAGGGGTACACATGAAGTTGACCATGTTGTTCTTGTCCAAGGCTATGTGATACAGAAGAACGAAGATCTCAAAGAAGGAGTCAAAACCACAATGGAACTCCCTTCTTTTCCAAAGGCCAGAAGGAGGCAGCAACTAAGGGTAGATCAATCACTGAAGACTCTCCAGGTGAGAGACCAAAAGAACGCGCGAAGCAGAACAACTCAGCCGATGAAACAAATGTGGGTGCGGAAAGACGAGCTGCCGACCGTAACTAAGTCGCAACAACGGTCTCAACTTCCTATTAGTAATCAATGACTTGATGCTAATAAGAGGACTCCTAAAACCTCTATTGAGAAAGTGAAATCCATTTGGGTACCCAAGAAGTCGATGAAGGCTGACCCACAATCAAGACAAATTTGGGTGCCTAAGGCTTGCTTGCGGGCTCAACTATTCCCACACAATTCACATCATACACGACAGTGTTCACTCGCTCAAGCAGCCGCCACCCACTCTTGTCTGATACACTCGAACACACTGCCACCTAGAAGCACGCATAGACTCACTCGTAAATGGGTCCCAATGACACAACAACTCCCAGTAGAATTACTCATGCAACCCTCCCGAATCTCCACAAAACCAGGACCAAAAGCCATTCATGGTGTTTGGCAACCTAAGACTTGTAATAAAACCCTCGACCCCAATCTGTGAATTCATCTCCACTTACTAACTGCATTAGTCAGACAGTGCATCTTTCCATCTAGCTCCTAGGACTATCCAGGCATTAACTACACACACTGTCATCGTGCACTTAGTAACCACTGACTCATCATCTACCTCATGTTAATGTTGTAACGGGGACAACAACGGGTTTATTCTGTCCATTACGATGTTAACACCTGGTTCTATATTCTCACAGAACCAGCAAGCAAGCAGGGCCATGGCAGAAGCCGGAGGTGCCAGTTCTCACGCCGGATCCAGCGCACAGATTGTGGATATAGAAACACTCCTCCTCGAACCACATCTCACCGAAAGACCGCAAGAACTTCAAGTTGTGCATGTACTCCCAGTTCAGGATCCTCCCCAGGGGCACACCTCTCAAGTGGGCAAACACGCTCATTGGTTCAGTGATGTTGCAGGACCATTGGGTGATGGAACCTATTTTTGGGAAGCTGAATTGGAGTTTAATGGTAAATGGGGACGCTACCATTTTTTCACACGCGAATTTGAGAGCTATCAGAATGCCGAAGTCATGCGTTCAGTATGGACCAAAGCTGGCCTGGACAGTTATTTCAGGGCCCACTTACCGAAGCCAGATTTCTTACGTTGTTCTTATCTTATCAGTACCATCACTCTTAGCAGGGCCAAGGGAGGCGACAGCACTTTTGTGTTACCCTCACTATTGCTGGGCCACGAACTTAAAAGATTCAAACTGACCCTCAATCTGGTACGAGAAGCATTGGGCATGTATGGTATGCACATTCCTACTGAAAAGGAAACAATGGTTCCAGGCAGAATGAAACATAAAGATCTCAACAAGCTGAAGGATATGGTAGCAATGACACCGACCATCGCTCTTCACCTACTGACCATCATGCAGCATTTTGCTTTCCCCGCCCAGGAAAGATTCACCATGCCCCCAAAGAAGATATGGTTTAGCTTGTATTTGGCAGAGACAGAAAACCTCCCTATCAACGTACCACATTGGATCATAGATCAGATCCACTTAGCCCATCAACGGTGGAACAAGAAGCAGAAAAATGTGCTCCACGGGTGTTGTGCTCTGACCAAGATAATCTATCGATGTCTAGCCTATGACGTGCCTATTCAGCGGGCACTCGTATGGTCCCGGGCCCAGGAATTCCAGAGAAGGCTATCAGTGGCAGGTCCTCCATCAAAGAAGATGAGAGGGGGAGTCCAATTACCCTGCGCTCAACCAAGGGGAGCCACCACTACACCAGAGATTACCCCTCCCCAGACACGACACATTAGACCATTCACCATTCGGCTACCAAGACCAAGTACAGAGGGACCCAATCTGGTGTTTCCACCCGTCCCATCGGACTTGGAATTCCCACAGGGCTTTACTCTCAATGATCTCACTGATGAAGAAGTGGCTAGACTAATCTACGACTCTAATCTCGAAACGGAAACAGAGCGAGCTCAGGAACCACAAACCCATACAACAACGTCAGCCCCCACCCAACCGCAAGTTGTAGAAGTCGACGTCGATGAACAAGAGACCGAACAAGGGGAAGAAGCCTATGAAGAACAAGAGTATGATGAACTTTCAGAGTTAGCAAGTGCCCCCGCGTATTCGGCACAAATAAAAAGACTATATCGAACCATGCAGCTAGTTCAAGAACAGCATAAAATGTCACTTGAAGCAGGCAAGAAACTCATGAACCAATTGCTGGCAGAGGAAGGTGTGGATGATATGTTCATCGAGTCCATCAACCTACATGCAGATGCAGTAGGATTGGATGAGGCCATTCATGAGGCAATGGCCTACATTCACCGATTTGAGAAAGGAGTTCCCGCCCGTCCCATGAGATCCGGGAAACAAATTCATATCAATGTATCAGCACCAAGAGATACAACGCAAACAGACGAACATCAGGAAGCACCACTGTCACCACCCTCCCCACCCCTCACTACACAACTCACTCCACCACGTGACACTATCGCCACCACGTCTAATAGCACCACAATCGTCATGGGAATTCCACTCTCTCCGGGAATCCAATTCGGCGGAGTCACTATGCCCACCTTCACCACTCTCTTCACTAACGTCACATCCACCCCACCCACGGTCCCCATCTACACGGTCACTCAAACATTTGACACTATGGAAACATCTCCTACCACAGCACCACTCCCTTCCCCCATGCAACCTCCGTCCCCCATACCCCCTCCACCCACATCTCCACTTGACTCCACATCATTCACAACTCCCTTTCCCGTCCCCATTCCCCCTGCATCTACATCTCTCCCTGCATCATTTAATGTAAATAGTATATTTCTAGCTTTAAATCAATGTGTCTATCAACTTCAGAACGAGTATCGAGCTCTCGACGATCGTTATCATCAAGTGATCACTACCAATCAGAAACTTCAGAGCCGCCTCATAGCGATCGAGGAAGAAAATGCAGAACTCAACCAACGTTACACCACGCTCGAACATGCCCACCAAACACTCCTAGAAACTCCCCAACCATCACAACAGCCGGACACCAAACAACTCGAGGCCTTGCTAGAAGTATACCAAGATGATAATCTCAGAGTCCGGGGTAACTTGGCACTCCTCAGAAAACACATGGCCACTGCCCTTGAAGAGAACAAGAGACTGCAGCAGCAAAATGAAGCAAATCTAGAAGCAGCAATGGAAGGCTCTCCCCACGAAATTGATCTAGAGCAGTTTAAAGCCGTACCCTCAGAGACAATGAAGACCATCTTGGAAAGCTATGCGGATCTATTAGATGCTCATGATGAGTTGGAAAGGGAACGTGATGAGCTACGCGGCCAGCTCAAGGAACAGGAGGCTCCAACCAAGGTAATAGAACCGGCCTCGACTTCAGAGGAAGTGAAGGCATTGACAGAACAGGTGGTTGAGCTTCAGAAAAAGTTACTAGAGTATGAAAGGCAACCCTCTCCAGTTATAGAACCTGAGCCAGAAGACTTGGTTCCCATTGAGGTAGATGATTCGTACGAGGAACCATACGTTCCTATGCCAATGCCAGGCGGGCAACAAACCTCAGAGGGAATGGATACCTTAGAAGTGGAAGCACCTGAATGGCTTCAATCATTAGAGAAGACAGCGAACACCCACGATGAACGAGTAGCAATACAGATCCAATCATTAGCCAATTAGAAGACACTGTCATCAAGTCCGAGTATTTCAGACGTATGTCCCATCACAGGTGGATAGGGACCAATGATGATCAGTATGTGCCATATTGCATATTATTGGCTGATTACAACGCAGAGATCCAACGACAATGTGGGAAAGCCCCCACCTTTGCCACCCAGTTTGGCCCCAATGATATACCAGAGAGTGCGAAAAGAGGATCTATTCATCAACCCACTTGGAGGATCCGTCTCTTGGAGACTTATCCTAAAATGGTACGAACCTGGAATAACATGCCCCTCTTTATTAAGTACAATCCTTGTTATGCCCCAGTCCTACGAAGATGCACATGGCCCGAATTCACCATTGCTGTCAAGAACATCAAAGGCTATGCCAAGTGGCTAAATTATGTTTATCTAGCACCTCCACGAGGACCTCCCACTGTAAATTACATGATTTCTACTATCAGACACTGGAGCACTCGACTACGCAATACACCCGATGTGATGGCACAAATGTGTATCAAAATATTTGAATTAATGCTGATCACATTCAGGACATTTAAAAACATTAAGGATCCCCACTTCTCAGGAGCAGGCTTCGTTACAGGCAACCAAGACCTAGTTTACGACATGAGCACCACCCCATCAATAGAAGTAATATATGCTTGGCACGCCAGAATAAAGTACCTCCCAGCTTGTTTTAAACAGACTTTCGAGGAGATGTTCATAACAGGATTCTGGGAATATCACTCAGAAATTTTTGTACCCAGGCCTTCACATCTCCTCCACTTATTTGCTGTGGAGAGAACCATACATTCAGAACAACTACGGGTGCCACACCCGGACGTACCAGGACCAGTGAACTGGGACGCATTATTAACAGATTTAGCACGGGGGCTCAGATTAGAAGAACATCACCTCGCCTCCGACGTCGTCCAATACTACGTTCAACGAACATCTAGACAAGGGTCTGTCAGGGGCGACAGACGCGAGAGTGGGAGGGGGTGTTGGCAGCAGTCAGGGAACCGAAGGAGCCACAAGACAAAGAGAGTCAGAGCGAAGGGACAGCACAAGCAGACATGGCAGTCAAAGAAGATCTGGCAAGTAGGCCATCTAAATTTTTCAGACATCAAGGAGTTGAGCACACAAGAAGACAGAGCAAGTAGGGAGCTCAAAGGTATGTATGACAAATCAATAGAGGAAATCCCTACACAAATAGTGATTTTCATCACTAAAAACCATTGTAAATATCATTTCGTATTTTTGTAGCTCCATTTTGTGCAAGCCAAGGAGTCCTTGAGCTTGAGGAGCTTTAGAAGTATCTACCTGCCAATTTTCATATTTTTTAGATCTCGTTTGAGCCCTCTAATAAGCCCTGGAACCTAATTTTTAACTAGGCCGGACACTAGGTCTGAACAGGGCCAAAGCTAGTCAAAAACTATAAAAGGAGCTAGAGAGCTCATTTTTGAGGCTGGATTGTAATTGAAATGAACTTGTAAGAGCTTTTTCAAAAGTAATCTAAGAACTCCATTGCTTCTCACTCTTTGTCTTGCCGTGTGTGCGCGTGTGTGTGTATGTGTGTGCATGCTTGTGTGCTTCTCACTCACGCACTTGTGCCTCCACTTGCTCGAGGTCTTCATACCAACCTCACGTCTTCCCGGATTGACATTAAAGGAGGTGCTACTCATCACTGAGCTACACTTACCAAGCTAGAATCGTGAATGGACCAAACATAGAGCAGCATGAGAAATCTTACCCACAAGGGGAGTTAGAAGGAGAGATTAGCGATATGTAGAAAACTCATAGAGGTAGCTCAAGCCACTCTAGAAAAGACTATCCCTGTCCTCCTTGAGATGAGAATATCTGAGAATAAATACAAAGATTGTCTTAAAACCCAGAACCATAAACCAAAAGAGAGGGATGATGAGGAAGAACTATTGAATACCCAGGACAAATCCATGTCCACAGTCCTTGATTTAGAGGCTGATTGTCCAAGAGAGTTGTGGACTAGAATTCGAGAAGATCAATGGAAAAAGAATGGAGTTGCAAGAGCACTTTTTGAGGAATTAGATGTGGAAGACTATCAACCGATGCCAAATTGGAGGAAGTATATGAAGAAGTTTCTAAGCTAGACCGAAATAGGGAGGAAGCACAAAGCATGTCCACCCTATCGAACTACATGGGAGAATATGAGAAGGAATCAATAATCTTCCATGCTCCCACAGTACGAGGAAAAGGAAAGGAGCCTTCAAACAAGACCTCACACAATCTAGTAGAACTCAAAAAGACCAAAGTACAATGTTAATTGATGGTGGAAGAATTACTTTGTGTTAAACCACAATTATGGAAACAATTAGCGAGACAGTTGAAGTTAGAGCAGGAGAAGAACGAAAAGGGAAGCAAGGAAAATGAAAGCCCGTCTACTATACGAATTCCGGTGGATAAGGTTGGAGAATTTAGTGAACGAGATGAGGGCAACACATGTTTACCCGTCACATACAATGGATACATGACCAAGCCCATACTTGACATAGGAGCAAGAGTGGGCATCACCACCAAAGAGATGTGGGAGAAATGGGGAAAGCCAGCCCTGCGACCAACGTGTATGAAGCTTCAATTAGCAGATGGTCATGTAGAGAAACCCCTGAAAATATTGGAAAAAATTAGATTAACCACCTGTGGAGTCGAGTTTGAGCATACATTAGCTATATGTCAATTTGGAAAGGCAAATAATTATGAAATGATATTAGGATGACCTTTCATGAGACAACTCAGGGTAGTACAAGACAAGGGGAGAGACTCATTATACCTTCAACATCAAGGGAAAACTACCAAGACAAATTTTCATACATTTGCATACAGGGATGTACCCCCATTACAAGGGAATCCCATACACAAGGAAGAAGATGATTTATCTATCCATGGTGCCGGATCAAGTGATCAATCATGGATGCACGAGGATGCACAACTATGGATGTGTAAGGAAGAAAAAACAGAGGATAAAATACTTCAGTTATGGCCCTTAGGACATCAAAATTATTGACCCATAGAGGACCCAATGTACATGCCTCAAGGTTTTCCTGATGAAGCATTCAAACCGCACGGTTGGATGGAGATCCTAGCAGCCTTGGACATATGTGTAAATGAAGAAGTATTGACCATGAATGAATGTGTGGATGAAGAAGGCTATGATGAAAGTTTTGACATGGTAGTCCTTCAGGAGGTAGAAGCAGGGGAAGTATTAGAAAAAGAATGGAAGGAAGAATACGAGAGCATAGAGATGGAACCAGAGTTTGATTCAGAGGAACAATATTTATATTTTATTCAAGTCAAAGACAAGTATGGAACACCCAAAGTGTTATCAATAGAAGCAGCCCATATAGTACCGAACCACGAGGAAACCACGAGGAAACCATGAGTAAGGCTGAACCAACCCCGGATCTATTTGAAGTTCTAGAACACTTCAAAGATACGAAGTAGATGAAAGGAAAATAGCCATTCAGATGCTTAATAAAGAAGTGAGAGAAGGAGAAGCATACGACAACAAGGAACAAACGAAAAAAGTCATAGTGACCATAGAAAATGGAGAAGACAGATGCGCTTACATAGGAAAGGATGTGTCACCTAAGGAGGAAGAAGAATTGATAAGACTGATTCGAGAATATCGAGATGAGTTTGCTTGGACCTACAAGGACCTCAAGGGTGTCGAGCCCTCCATTTGTTCTCACCGAATACCAATGACACCTGATGCAAAGCCTTCAAAGCAACACCCTTACACTTATAATGATGTCTATGCAACAAAAATTAAGGAAGAAATAGACAAATTATTAGCAGCCGGATTCATTTACGAGATAGAACATACTGAGTGGGTGTCACCATTAGTAGGTGTGCCCAAAAAGAACGGAAAGCTAAGAGTGTGCATTAATCTAAAAAAAGTCAACGCAGCCACGATCCGTGATAGCTACCCATTACCTATCACCGATCACCTATTGGAAAGAGTTGTAGGTAAGGAAGTCTATAGCTTCTTGGATGGATTCTCTGGATACAACCAAGTAGCTATTGCTATTGAGGATCAACATAAGATCGCATTCGTGACTGAATGGGGAGTCTATGCTTTCAGAATGATGCCTTTTGGACTCATGATTGCCCTTGCTACTTTCCAAAGGTTGATGTGTCACATTTTCAAGGAATTCCTAAGGAAGAGTATGGAAGTATACGTAGACCACTTATGTACATACTCAAATCGGAGACATGAACATAGTCCGGAATTGCGAAGAATATTTGAAAAATGTCAACAATATAGAGTATGCCTGAATCTTGAGAAGTGTGTTTTTATGGTAAGACAAGGAAAAATCCTAGGACACATTGCATCTAGGAATGGAATATCTACTGATGAAGACAAAATAAAAGTAATTCTAGAACTTCCAAGACCAAAAAATGCAAAAGAAGTGCAAGCATTTATGGATCATTGTGCATACTATCGCCGATTTATCCACATCTATTCTATAATTTCTAAGCCATTGTATGGATTGTTGACTCAATTCATGTGGACGGACGAATGCGAGAAAGCATTTAATGAGCTAAAAAAGCGACTTAGCACGGCACCTATTTTGAAAACACCCAATTGGAACAAGCCCTTTCATATTCATGTGGACGCTTCCAATTACGCAATAAGATGCATTTTAGCTCAACTGGCAGATGAAAGAAAACTGGACCATCCTATTGCCTATGCAAGCAGACAACTGAATCAAGCCCAAAGAAACTATACAACTACGAAGCGAGAAGGATTAGGGATGGTGTACGCGGTTAAGAAATTCAAGCACTACCTGTTAGCCAACAAGTTCAAGTTCTTCATAGATCACCAAGCCTTATTGTACTTAGTCAATAAGCCTTGCAACACGTGAAGACTGGTGAGATGGGTTCTATTACTAATGGAGTTCGATTTTGAAGTGATTGTTAAGAAGGGAAATACCCACGTGAGGGTTGATCATCTCTCTAGATTAACACATGGAGAACCTTCTAGTGGAGTATCCGCCAAGTTGCCAAACACTTACCTGTTCAATTTGGAAGTATGCCCTAAGTGGGCAGAAAAGATCATTCCAATACTCACTCATGGACCACAACACTCAATTAACAGGGAGAGTAGAAAGGAAATTCTAAACTCACGTAACTTACACATTATAGCAGGAAGTGTGTATCATAAAGAATCCAACAGTGTATTGACTAGATGTGTAGGGGAAGACGAACAGAATAATTTGATTGAATGAGCGCACATAAACAAATGGATAATGCACAAGAGAACTCATGGAACTCTAAGAGAATTGAAATAGCTAGGAGTCTATTGGCCTAATATGCCTAAGGATGTTCATGAGTATGTCAGTAGTTGCACGGAATGTCAGGAAACCACTCCAGATGATCATACATCTTTACCTTTCTCTAAAATATCACCCAACTAGAGGAAGAAATTAGTAAAATTCCTAAAGACGAGAGAGCATGAGGACGGAATCAGTTTAGCAAGGAAAGGATCCCTAGAAGAAATGAGTAAGGATTATGTTATCATGGGGAGACAATTATTCAAGAGAGGGAAGGATAATCAACTACGACTATGTGTACATGAAGGAGAGTACTTACCCATATTAGAAATGGCACACGCAGGCATGGCAAGAGGACATTTCTCAACCGAAAGAACTGTAAAAATGATCCTCTTTGCAGGCTTGTGGTGGCCAACTCTAGATATGGGTGCAGACACCTACATACGAAGTTGTGAGACATGCCAAAGAGCTAAATATCCTATCGGATGAGATGACATGCCATTGAGACCTATGGTTTGTGATAGAGCCTTCTCCAAATGGGGTATTGACTTCATAGGACCCATTAATCCACTAGCCAAAGGATCGTGTAGCAACTAATTACCTGACTAAATGGGTAGAGGCAAAAGCAACAAGAAAAAATGATGCTCATATCACAGCTAAGTTTCTTTTTTAGCATATCTTTAATCGCTTTGAACTACCTATAGAGATAGTGATTGATCAAGGAACACATTTCATTAAGGAAGTAATAGAGTCTTTGATGAATGAGTTCTTAGTGATTCATAAAAAATCAGCCCCTTATCATCCTCAAGCCAATGGTCAAGCAGAAAGTTCCAATAAGGTGTTGTGCAATGTATTGACCAAGATAGTCAACTACACCATTTAACCTAGTATGTGGACAAAATGCAATCTTGCCAATCGATTTTTTAGTGCCTACTTTGAGAGTAGCACAATAGTATGAATGGACAGGGCATGAACTATCCAAGCAACTAAAACAAATTGAGAAGCTACATGAGACTAGAATACAAGCTGTTGCGGGAATTTATGCGGCGAAGAGAAGACAGAAAGCATATTATGATGAGCACATCAAAGATAAAGGACTAAAATAAGGAGATTTAGTTATGGTGTATACTTTGAAGCAACACACCAAGAAGCTACAAAAACGTGGATATGGACCTCTAATAATCAATAGGATTTCAACGAGTGGAGCTGTTAACCTAGCTACTCTAGATGGAGATGTTCTTCCTAATTACATAAGTGGTTGTCGAGTAAAACGTTACATGGAGCCATTGACAGATCAAATGTTAGGATGACTTGTAGGTGCACAAAATAGAAAAAAAGAGGAAGAGAGGATTAGAGCGGAGGCAAGGCAAGAAGCCCTAGAGCATATCAAGAAACAAAAAGAGTGGATAAGGCAAAGGGATGAACGATATTTACAAGGAGAAGAGCCTATTCCCATGGCCAACTATCGAGTTCACTAGGCCAACACGAACAACCTCAGCATATCCTAGCCATATTTAAATCTAGGGATTGGAACGACAGAGTACCAGCTAATAGATGTCTTGATAGACTCGGGAGCAGCACTCAGTTGCATACGAAGGACGGTCATCACGCATTTTCAAACGACCATAACACCAACTAAAGCATACATGATAGGTGTTGGGGACCAAGTCATAGAATGCATTGGAGAAGCTATGATATCTCTCCACTTAGGAAATTCCAACCATGGAGCAACAAGTTCTGGTGTGTTCAAGACAAGGATTTAATAGAGAACCTGATCCTAGGACAAGACTGGATCATTGAGAATGATGTGAGCATTCACCTAGCTCAAGGGTACATCTCAGCCAAAATAGGGCATAAGTAAATCTTTAGCCTATTAGAAGAAAGACCCTCACATATGCATGATGCCATCAAGCATGAGAAAGAAACCCTAGAAGAGGAATTGGAAAACGAGTCAATAAAAAGTTCACCAGAGGAGTGCCCTAAGAAAGGATTGACTACCAATACCAATGCATCAGTTGTTGAGGTGGAATCATCCCACAAGAACGGTGAATCCCAGAGAAAACGTGAGGGTAACGATACCAAAGTCACCTACAACAAGAGAAGATCATCCACGTGGAAGTCCACTATTCGATTTTCACAATCCAGAAGTACTAATCTACATTGGGTTTGCAAGGATTGAATAAGGGAAACAAACAAGTCAGCATCGATACAGGTCACTAATTCTATGAAGGCAAGGGAAGACAACAAATTCTCTTCATTACCATCCAAACCAAAGAGACTTTTGAGAGTATGGATTCCAAAGTTATTAGTAGAAGCCTAGAAAATGCAGCAACACATGGATTTCGAAAACAATCAGATAGATTGCAAGTCAAGAGGTAGACAAGTAAGAAGACATATTACACCAACAAAGCAGGACCATGAAGTGAAACAAGATTCACCAAAGGTACAAGAGGAACAGGATACCAACCAATCATACTACAAAATGGAAAGAGAAAAAATTGAGAGCACGATAGAACGAGGAGAAGGAGACGTCTCACACATCAACTACAAAATGGATATGGAGACCAAAGAAGAAGCAAGGACAGGAACAACAAACTCAGCAGGATTCTGATTGCACTCATGATGAGTTGAATGCACCTAAATCATGCATGACAGGGCCACACTATGAGGCCATGCATTTGGCACATGATGTGTTTAACAAAATTAGTGGTGCACATTTCCCACTTGGGAATAGGTCATAGATTCTACTTCCATAGGAATGGACCTACTACGTAAATAAATAAATGCTTCGGCTACACTAACTCTTGTTTTCTTTCAGAAATAAAAATGAAAAGATGTGTGGTAAGAGATCTTACTTACTTGAGCAAGGGGAAAAGGAGTGATGCAATGCACAACATGTCACTACGACACACGTCACTAACAACATGTCTTCTATAAAAAGCTAACGCTCTCCTTATTAGAAGTGCAGATGGCTTCTGAGGACTCTGAAGTGACCATTCAAGAGGAGATGCTAGAATTTCCCCTACTGAGCGTGATAAAGGAAAAAGGTCACTGGTTTTGGGAGGATCAATCGACTGGGGACTACTTGTTCTTGGTAACAATTAAAATTATGGACATGGACCATCAGTTCCCAGTAATGTCCCAGGATTTCAAAGTAGTGCATGAACTTCCATCGAGGGTGGACATTATGAAGAAAGTTGGTATCCAGAAATACTTTGAACTCTCGATCTACAAACTGGATTTCCAATGCTGCACAGAAGTAATGAACACCTTACAGTCAGCTTTGCATGATCCATTAGTACCTGAAGCAAGAGTCCTAGATGCAGCAGGCGAGTGGGTTATCATACAATTCACACACGACTTAATTAAAGAAGCCTTCGGATGGGAAAAGGATGGGAATACATTTTTGAAAGAGGAAAGCCAGGGAGCTAAGACTCAAATGTTCATCGATATCAATCGTATTGACGTAGAGGAGGAATTCAGACTCATTCACCAACATTTTTGCTTTCCAAGCATGCACATATATACTGCTCCATAGAATATCATAGTGCAAATGTTGTCCCATGCCATCAAACAAATAGGGAATCAAATTACCATGACTCCTGCATTCAAGAGCAACTCTTCGAAGCAAAGAAACTATGGAATCATAAGAAGTTCTTGAACGGAAGCATTGCCTTAACAGTACTGATCTATCATGCTTTAGGCATTCGAGATAATTTGAAAGAGATATCATCATTAGAAGAAATGGATAAATATACAAAGATTACCATGGTTTCAAGAAAGAAGAAAGGAGTCAAAATAGTAGAAGAAGCTGAAATGAGCTCCAAACCAAGAATGAGAGGTACCAAACGATTACGAGAAATGATGCAGGCAAAATCAGAAGCTCCAGCTAGAAAGAAGGATGTACTTCCAAGGACCAGGCTTGAAGAAAATCCACCCATTACGGAGGAAGAATTAACTAAAGCAGTGGAAGCAACTCATCAGTATATGGAAGGATAGGTAAACCTATCGGTGCAAGGGCATCACTACCAACAAGCCCATCAAGACTCTAAAAAAAGAAAAAGGTTGACCAAGGTTCATCGATACAGAGAATTGGGATTAATGAATTCTAGCTCATCATCAGACACACAAGAAGAATAAGAAACCTCTGCGCTGAATGTGGATATTAGAAGTGATTCACGGGATGATGATCAATGGGAAGAATTAAATCAAGTAAGTGATGACTTTGGCATGGAAGGCACCAAGGTTGATCAGACGCCTGATAACACTATCAAGGACATGTTAATCCCAGAAGCAGCTCAAGCAGAAGTCCATATAATCAAATTGAATGGAGCATCTAACATCCAAATCAAAGAGACTCTTCTAGCGGGAGAGGTCCTGGTAAAGAATCCCAAGGAAGAAAAGGTAGAAGAAACATTGAAAGGGTCCGAACCCTTCACATCAATAAGGGTAGTAGCAGAACCCTCTCCGATGGACATCACGTTTCAAGGGAGTGCTACTAAACCAATCAATAATGAAGAGGTAAGAAGAGACAAAGAAGTACAGGTCCATATAAGGCAACCGCACAATGAGACGATACATGTGGAGCAAGGAAAAGACATACAAACCGGGGAAGAACCAAGAATCCCTAAAACTTGGTTGAACGTGGATGTAGCTCAGCTCAAGCCAATCGTACAACAAAATGATACAAACTACTATGTATACTCAACAACTAATGCTTGAAGCTGATGCAAAATACAACAAGGCAATGCGAGAGAAGAATCAACTCCAGGAAATAGGTGAGAATTTATCTGCCAAATTGATTCAAGCGCAAAGGATAATATTAGAGAAAGAGTCAGAAACCAATGAGGCGAAAAATCAATGTGCTACACTGGAAACTGAAAACAAGAAGTTGCAAGAACAATTGAGGGAACTACAAAGAAAATATGAGGCTAGCAAAGTAGCAAAGGCACGAATGAATACTAAAAGTAAAATACTTGAATCTCAACTCAAGGTATACATGGATGAAGCCGACCATCTACGGAAGATGAACAAGGAGCTGATGATAGTCTTATTATGCAACCAACCGATAGAAGCTCCTGAAATGATAGAAAACAACACAAAAGCATTGGAAGATCGGATAGCACAATATGAAGATCAGTTGAAAAAAGAGCAAGCTATAATTGCAAATTGGGAAATAAGATACATGAACGACACTACTGAGCTTAGAAAGAAATGGAAGGTGGTAGAAAATCAGTACTTTGTACAATGCAATGAAGATGCTAATCAACTCCTTGCCATAGGAGAAGAGCTCCTCAAAAACAAGGATGCGATTATGCGGGCCATCGAAGAAATCAAAGAAAAGGATGAACTAATAAATAAGTTGAAAGCTCAGTTAGAACAACAGGTTAATGTGGGGACACGACTAGTTCCACACTCCACAGCGGCTACTGAGGAGACTGAGGTATGCCCTCTTTCTCCCCCCATACATGATTCACCGATAAGGGAGGAAACAGAGACCAACACTAAGAGACATACTCGGGCTACTACAGAACTAAGCTGACATGAGCGGGCACTACTAGTGTCCCAGCTTACTGAAGATTTTGAAGAACAAGTCATTCAAGTAATGAGAGAAGCAAGATTGAAAGCAGGAATCTAGAACAAGTTATGAAACCCTTCAACATACCTTATGGACTACTCAAAGAAGAAACATGCCAATACATAAAGACCACAACCAATAAAGAACCCAATAGCAACCTATGGTTCAACATGTAGACACTTATCTATACTCAAGAGGAATTTGATGAAGCCAACCCTATCTGGAGATGAAAATTTTGGGAAAAGAATTCTACCTTACGGGTACACTGGGAATCGGCACCATATGTACTTCAAGTCAATCCATCTTTTTGTCGAGTACCCCGAAGACGATCTTGGATGCAATTTCGGGGAGCACAGCGCCAGGGAAGCATAAATCATCAGTGGCTAAACTATCCATTATTACCAAGTCCGCCATGAAATTACTTATCGACCAAAGAGTACATGGTAAAAACAATCGAATTTTGGATTGCCAGATACGCAACCATACCGGATTTAGCTGTAAAAATGACTAACAAAATTTTGAGTATGTTGTTGATATATTTAGGTAGTGATGTGTGTGAACACTCTAGGACCGCCGGGGCACTTTTTTCCCTCTTTAGGAGGTTGTTTTCCCCCGGCTTGTATATATGCCTATTGCCCTAATGGGCTACTTATCTTTGTACATTCTCTGCTCCAAGCTTCTTCTTCTTCCTTGTGTTGTTTGTATGCTTCCGCAGACGTCTAACTCCAACAACTGGTATCAGAGCAGGTCCTCGCTTCATCTAGGGCACCGTCGACACTCCTCCAATTGCAGTCTCAAAATCGCATGAATTTTGGTGAGCATACTCAGCGTGTTTCCGAGATCAAAACCGCTTTGCTCTGTGGTGCCGAAATCGCCATCTAAGCTTGTTTTGGCCTCCGAACGCACTATTGTAGCGCTTATGTAGGCTATTTTGTCTTTTTGTGCCAAAGCTATATATGAGTTTCTGTTCGCTAGTATAAGCATCTCGAAGTCTGCTACAGGTCTAGCGGAATTCGTTTGTGCAATTCTGTTCAACTTTTTGAGATACAGTCAGTTTTCTGCATCAAGGTATTTTAGTCACCGGTCATGGCTGAAAGCAGTGATGTATTCTGTATGTTGGCTATTGAGGATAATTTGGATGGTACCAACTACCCGTTATGGGCTTATATGATGCGACATGTGTTGGTTGCAAAAGGACTGTGGAACTTTGTGCAGGGTGTCGAAAAATGTCCTATCACACCTGCAACTGTTACAACTGCAGGTACTGAAGGTGATGCAAAAGGTGTCGAAGATGATGATATTCTGCATATTCCTATTCGTGTTGTGGAATCTACTACACCTACTGTAGAGCAGATTCATTGGGATGGCAGAGATGCCCAGGCACATGCATTGATAGCGTTGTCTGTCAAATGTGCCATTATTCCTCACATTCGCTCTTGTAGAACAGCTAAGGATGCTTGGGATACACTTACCACATTGTAACAAGCTAGGAATGAGGCTCGTGTTGCTTACCTCTGAAAACAGTTGGAGAGTGAGCACATGAATGAAGGTGATTCTATGGATAGTTTCCTAACGAAGATCAAAGACTTGAAGGAACAGTTGATTTTGGATGATGAGGTTATACCAGATAGCTCACTTGTGTAGACCGTTCTGAATGGTCTTCCTGATTCATATCAGAGTTTTGCTTCTACTCTTCGGTTGATGATGAAAGGCATTTGAATGCCTTATCATTTGAGGAGTTAGTCTCTATTCTGCTACAGGAAGATCAGTCCAAGCGGAACAGGTCCATTATGCGAGTTGCAGATCAAGCTTTCTTGGCTAGTCAGAAGGGCAAAGGAAAATGGAGCTCTTCTGCTAATCTTGTCCAGGAAGAAGAATGGGCATTTACTACTGTCTGCAGTTTTGACCCATCTTCTCATGAGCAGTGCATGTCTGCAGTAGACTCAGATGTTTGGTATTTTGATAGTGGGGCGGCCAAACATATTACCTCGCAGCGCAGTTTCTTCTCTTAACTCGAGCCTGCCCCTACAGGGAATATTGTTACATGCGCCAACAACTCCTCTTATCCTGTTATGGGAGTTGGTAAGATCATTTTGACTACTGCAGATGGTAGTTCTTTCACTTTTTCAAATGCTTTATTTGTGCCAGGAATCAAGAAGAACCTGCTATCAGTTTCCGCATTAGCCAAGATTGGCTTGGTTGTGAAATTTGTTGATGACAGGTGTACAATTCATGATCTGTCAAATGGCGATTTGATTATTGCTTCTGGTATTTTATGTCGTGGGTTGTATAAGCTCATAGACTATGAAAGATCAGTAAATGATTTGGCATGTGCAGTAAATGATTCTCAGGCTATGTCAGATGCAAAGCTTTGGCATGCACGCTTTGGTCATCTGAATTTTGCTAGTTTGCTACGCCTGCAGAAATCTAAAATGGTGTCCTCTTTGCCCAAACTTGAGGCACCTGGAAAACATGTTTGTGAAGGCTGTATTTTGGGCAAAATGGAGCGTTCATCCTTTCCAAAATTTGGTTTAGTTCGGGCTACTCAGAAATTGCAGCTTGTACATAGTGATGCCTGTGGTCCTATGCAGACACCTTCTTTTGGGAATTTTCTTTACTTCGTGACTTTCATCGATGATTTTTCTAGGCATGCATGGGTATATCCACTGAAGGCAAAGTCCGAAGTGTTCATGTGCTTGAAACAGTTTTTGGTTTTGGCTGAAAATCTGTCAGCATGTAAAATGGGCACCCTCTATTCTGATCAAGGGGGGGAATATATGTCTTTTGATTTTAATGCATTTCTGGCTGAACGTGGGATAAAACACCAGTGTACAGTGCCATATCACCTCAACAGAATGGAGTTGCTGAACAAAAGAACAGGTCACTCATGGAGATGGCGAGGTGTATGGTCAAGAGTTAGGCTTTACCACATAGTTTCTGGCTTGAGGTTGTCATGTGTGCAGCATATGTACTGAACAGGTGTCCCACTAAAGCGCTTCAGTCTATCACTCCATATGAGGCTTGGCATGACTGCAAGCCATCTGTTGCTCATTTGCATGTTTTTGGTTGTTTGGCATATGCATTAGTGCCTGAACAACATCACAGAAAATTGGATGATAAAGCAGTAAAATGTATTTTTGTTGGGTACAGTGCTGAAAGTAAAGGCTATCGTATGTATCATCCACAGACTAAACACATTCTGGTTAGCGGTGATGTTCTTTTTGTGGAGGATGCTATTCAGCCATTGCTTTCATGTACTAAGGAGACATCTGTTAGCTCCAAAGACATGTATGATACTTTGCTGCCTCTTTTTATAGGTGGACAGTCTAGTGCCGGTCCTAATGAGGCAACTTCTCAGCCTTTGCAGGTTTCATATGATGATGCAGATCATTCCATTTCTGATGTAGATTTACATGATGCACTTATTGATGAGAGAGTTGATATTGAGCAGGCAAGAACTATGCCAAAATGGCTAGTGCAGACCTTGCGTGATAGCAAATTAGATGCACCTCTGTCATATCGTACTCGATCAGGCTCTCATAGTGCCTCTATTGCATCAGATTTCCATGCTATGGCTGCATCTATTCTATGTGATGAGATTGAGCCTGTTTCGTTTGATGAAGCACAAAATTCACAAAATTGGATGGCTGCTATGCAATCTGAATATGATGCAATAATGAAGAATGGTACTTGGTCTTTATGTGACTTGCCTCCTGGCAAGAAGGCCATTGGCACTAAGTGGGTATACAAGCTGAAGCGTAAACCTGATGGTACAGTTGATAGGTATAAGGCTAGGCTTGTTGCAAAGGGTTATGCACAGGAAAGAGGCATTGATTTTGATGAGACCTTTGCACCTACATGTCGTATGACTATTGTTCGGAGCATCTTTGCACTTGCAGCCCATCATGGTTGGAATGTACATCAGTTGGACATTAAAACAGCATTTCTGAATGGTGACTTGCACGAAGAAGTGTATGTTTTTCAGCCCCGTGGCTTTGTGCAGAAAGGGCATGAAAACTAGGTGTCCAGGTTAAAGAAGGCACTATATGGTTTAAAGCAAGCACCACGTGCTTGGTATGAGAAGATACATGCTTATCTGATTGCACATGGTTTTGAGAACAGTCCAACTAAAAGCACCTTATATGTTAAGCATGCCAATGATGTGCTTCTGATCATTGTTGTCTATGTTGACGACATGCTGCTCACTGGTCCTATTGAGAAGCATATTGCTGATTTCAAGGCTGATTTGCATACCTCATTTGAGATGTCTGATTTGGGGCATTTGCATCATTATTCTGGCATTCAGTTTATGCACGTTGATGGTGGAATGGCTTTGTGTCAAACAAAATATATTGACACATTATTGTAGCATTTTGGCCTTGAAGACTGTAAGCCTATTGCCACTCCTATGGAGACAGGTTTATGATTAAGTCTTCATGATGCTGGAGATGCATTTGATCACTTTGTTGTCTCACAGATGAGCAGGTTTATGCATTGCCCAGGAGAAGCATTGGCAGGCGGTTAAGCGTATCTTTCGCTACTTGAGTGGTACTCAGCTACTTGGGTTGTTTTATCCCGGGGGGGGATCACTATCGCCAGATTTGCATGCTTTTTCTGACTCTGATTGGGTTGGTTGCTATGACACTCATGTGTCCACTAGTGGCTTTTGCTTCATGCTCTGTAGCTCATGTATATCTTGGTTGATCAAGAAGCAGCCTACTGTGGCCACTTCCAGTTGTGAGGATGAGTATAGGGCAGCTTTCACAGCAACTGTTGAGTGTGTGTGGCTCAGATGCCTTATGGCTGATTTGGGTGTTGGTCAGTCTTCTACCACCATCATCTTCTCTGAAAGTCAGAGCACATTGGCAGTTGCGAGGAACCCTGTGTTCCATGCTCGCACTAAGCACATTGAGGTGCATTATCATTATGTTAGGGAGAGGTTCTCTGCTGGGGAGATCAGCTTGGCATATGTGCCCATGCAGGAGAACATTGTAGACCTTTTCATGAAGGCTCTACCTAGGGAGAAGTTTGAAGCTTTCCGCAAAGCTTTGGGCTTACTTCCTTTTGTGGAGTGATTTCCACATAGCTTGGCACTTCTGTATACATGAGTGCCAGCTACTTGTTCACCGCATCACTGCCAGGGGGATTTGTTGATATATTTAGGTAGTGATGTGTGTGAACACTCTAGGACCGCCGGGGCACTTTTTTCCCTCTTTAGGAGGTTTTTTTCCCCTGGCTTGTATATACGCCTTTTGCCCTAATGGGCTACTTATCTTTGTACATTCTCTAGTAATACATTCAATATTGTGTGTTGTGCTCCAAGCTTCTTCTTCTTCCTTCTGTTGTTCGCGTGCTTCCGCAGACGTCTAACTCCAACATATGTTACTGACGGTAATCAAAGTATTTCAACATGCTCAGCATACATTTTTGAACTTCATCGACATTAACCAGGGTTCAGATGCTCTTGTTTTTTATTTATCGACAATACCTAGCCGATTAACACTCATGGCCATATACTCAAGACTCATGTTTTTGCCAAGTCCATATATGCAGACATTTGAAGATCCACCTATATGAGTTGATAACATGGGATTCATTAGAGTCCACATACATATTCCATTACATATATATGGAATATACTTTAGGTTTAGTGTAAGTCATCTTTTAATTGAAAATTTCATGTTCTCCCATGTCACTCTTGGTTCTTCTTTTCATTCTCTTTTTTGCATATGAGTATCTCTTGGAACCCTCTTAGTCTCCAAGGAACAACCCATTGAGGGTACCCTCCCCTAAATCCCAAGAACCCACATCTTTATTAGGGCTACCCTAGATCCATGGCTACATGCACTATAAATATGCATAATCAAAGTTTGGGAGATCAAGAGCAGAAAGTAATATCTAAACTAGCTTTCTTGCTCTCAAAGTCACAATTACTGCATCTTATACAAAGTTGAACACTCCTATTCTTATTGTTCAAGAACAATTTAAGTAGCTCCATGTGCATGTAGATGCAAGTTCCTATGTTGTAGGTGTTGTTACAAATCAACAAAGTGAGGATCATAAGTTGGAAATGCACAAGGTCCTCACAAAAGGAGAAAGGAACTATGGCACAATTGAGAGTGATACCCTATCCATTGTATTTGTTTTGTAATAATTTAGGCATTAGCTATTAAGGGTAAAAATTATTCTTATCGTCAATCATCAGGATCTCAGATACTTGCTTAATAATCGTCAAGTTGTAGGTAGGGTTTGAGGATGACTTCTATCCTTTCAAGAGTTTGATTTTAAGGTAGTACAAAGTTTGCATCGGCAAAATATCATGGAAGAACATCTATCATGAGCTTCCAAGTGAATGCTTAAGGATGATATGATGATGTTTGTGGAATGCCTAGTTTAGGAAGATATCTAGAACATATGAATCCACTATGAAACAAGAGGATGTTAATGAAAAGAAATTTGTATACTTATTGAGGAAAAACTCTATCAGTATGGAGCAAGTGGTACAACTAACACAAATTCATAAAGAGTCATATGAGGGTCTTGGTGGTGGGCACCTTACTTTCCAACTCACAGGCTAAAGAATCTTGGGTGCACGAGAGGCCTCAAGCCCTCTATGAAGGGACACAATCACCTACTAGTTTCTAGAACATTGAAAACCTTCAAGAAATGGAGAATGTACTTCATTGGGCCTATTTATCTTGTTTCATTCCGTGTGAGGAGATGTATCTGATCATTGCAGCATTCTATGCCACCAAGGTGGAAAAACTATTCCTTCTCAAGATAAAGTGCAAAAACTATAGTAGGATTCTTGTACAAGAACGTATTTTGTAGACATGATTGTTCTTTGGAGATGTGCACAGATCAAGAAGCCCGTTTTATCAACAAGGTCTTGTGCCTAGGATATTTTGAATGAAAGAGCAAATATGAAAATTCATGCTCTCTGATAAATTGGATCACATGATTTTGCATTTAATGTGTGATTAGTTTTGAATACTTTAAATCTTGCCCCATACGAATAGCATCTCCAAATTTTAAAAGCATGAAATATTGCATATAGTTCTTGTTCACAGGCATACAAGTTTCTCTAATCAAAAGAAATTTTCTTACTTTCAAAAGCTACCAATCTTCCATCCTAAATCAAAATTGCACCAACTTTGATGCCACTAGCATTAGCTTCCAACTCAAAAAGTTTTTGTGGATCTACCACTAATAAAATTAAGGCACTTGAAACTACTAGTTTCAATGCATCAAAAGCTTGTTATTGTGCACTGGACCATACAAACTTTTGATTATTTTGCAACAAATTTGTCAATGACATAGTCATGTGTGAGTATCTTGCAATGAGTTAAGAATGATCGCAATTGGTGCTCATTCTGAGGAATTGGCCAACTGAGGATCACAAGAACTTTTCACGTATCCATTCTAATTCCATCTTTGAAAATTATATGTCCTAAGTACTCAACCTCAGATAAAAATAGTTGTGTATTCTCTAGGTTGATATACAAAGTATCCTCATCTAATATTTGAAAAATTGTACATAAGTGACATTGATGTTCTTTTAAACTCTTACTATAAACCAATTGATCATCCACAAAATCAACTATAATCTGATCAATAAAAGAAAAAAATATCGCTCATGAACATAATAATAGCTAGAGCATTAGTTAAACCAAAGGCATTACAAGATACTCATAATGAAAAAATCTAGTACAAAAGTTGTCTTATGTACATCATCATCCTTAATTTTGATCTAATGATAACCACTTTTTAAATCTATTTTACTATATACAATAGAACCTTCTAGTGCATCTAGAATATCATCAATGGAGGGCATTGAATATTTGTGCTTTATTCTAACTTTATTTAATGCTTTATAGTTTATACAGATCCTAAATGATCCATTCTTTTTGTGAACCAAAAGCACTAGGGTCGCAAAAGGTGAATAGCTCGATCTAATAAGTACTTTGTCAAGATAGTCCTTGATTGTATGATTTACTTCTTCCTTCTCTTGTAGACTCATTCCATAAGGATGTTTGGCTGATGGATGACCTCTTGTTACTAGATCAGTCTTGTGCTCCACTTTTTTGCAAGGCATAAGACCTAAAAGCAATTCTACAAGAAACAAGTGTTGAAATTGAGTTTTCATTCTTGAAATTATATGAGCTTCCAAACTCGTTTGAATATGTAAAGATAATAACTCTTCATGTTCAAAATAAAGATACTTACACTCTGCTTTTATCATCACAGGTATAAAATTTGTCTGTATTTTTGAATATCGGGCTCTCCACAGATGGTGATGTGAAACCTATTATGATAAAATTGATAAACATGAGTCCAAAAATCTATAATTGTCTTTTTGCTTACATGCCCCTGTTTACTAAGAATGAGATCAAATTCAGCCAGTCTGGCAATCTCTAAATGCATCTCATCTTTACATGTTTGAATCTGGACTGGTAATCTGACAACTCGCCAATCCCAAGTCTCATATCCCTACCCATCTTCTAACTCTACTTTTTAGGTGTACTTAGATGGAATATTCTTCAACTTTAATTCCTTCACCAAAGAAGAGTTAATAATATTGTGCATCAATCCTATGAAAAACACTATTTTAAAAAACCAACTCAGCATCAAGAAATTGTTTTCTGAGAAACGAGGGACAATAACACACTTGGCACAATATTCACCTTCTTGGTCACTATTATATTTAAGATGAATTGTTTGTTCTTAGATGGATTGTCCATCTTAGTGTCTGTAGCCGAAAGTTCAAGCTTTTCATTAGATGATGGAGTGGATGGTGATGACTGATGCCTCTCCACCACCATCGCTATAGATATTTTCTTCTTCTTTTTGGGAGATAGTCTATAAGCATGCTAACTAGGGATTCATAACAAAGGCCTTCACGAAGAGCCTTTCTTTCTACTACTATGTCACACTAGATCGTTGAAAATCTTTGCAAGCCTTGGAAGATTACCTTTTCCCTTCCCATGAATCGAAGTTTGAATGACGTTCATCTATTTGCTAGGTACTAAAACTGAATTTGTGGGCTTCTTGAATCTTGTCCAAGTAGTCTTTTAACTTGAAGGTTGAGGTTGAGAGCATCCTCCATCCTACAAGATTATTTCTACTACCTTGTTTAAGACGTGGCAATGCTCCTTGTGCACAAGCGAATGCAATGGCTCCCTAACTTACGTACTTGAAGAAAATCAAGCATCTGATATGGTATCTTCAATAAGATTTGTCTATACTTATCTACATATTTGTAAGTTGTCTCTGCTATAAGAAGAACTAGGCATCTAAAGTCCTCATACACTCAAAGGTCTCATCAAAACCAATGCCTCTCTCAAGCATAACCTTTTGCAACAAACCTAGCCTTATACCTGTCAATTGTTCCATCACGTTTACGCTTTAGCTTGTATACCCATTTAATGTCAATTGCCTTTTTGCCTAGAGGCAAATCACATAAAGACCAAGTACCATTCTTCATATATAACATCATATTCTGATTGCATAACAACCATCTAATTTTTTTAATTTTGTGCTTCATCGAAAGAAACATGCTTATCCTCATCACAAAGACTAGAGAAAACCATTGCATAGCAAGCTGATGGAAAATAAGAACTATGAGAGCCTGAACAAGCATGATATGACAAAGGTGCATCTAATTTGCTATCTCGTAAATTCTACACTAGCAATTTAGGCATAGTTTTTGCCTCCGCTACAATAGCCCTCTCATCAACAAGTGCATCATGCAAATATGCATTGAAAATGGAATGATCTGCATCATCATGTGAAACCTATAAAGGTTGAGAAATGGCTAACTGATATCTCCTTAGTACATGAAAGTAATGGCTGAATTGCATCTTCCACAAAAACAACATCATGGCGAACCAAAATGTGTTTAGTTTGTAGATGATACAAATGATAGCCTTTGCTTTCAGAACTATACCCAACAAAAATACATTTCACTGCTTTATCATCTAATTTCTTGTGTTGTTGTTGAGGCACTAATGCATATGCCAAACAATCAAAGACACATAGATGAGCAAAAGATGGCTTGCAACCATGCCAAGACTCATATGGAGTGATAGATTGCAGTGGTTTGGTGGGACACCTGTTAAGTACATATGCTACACACATAATAGCTTCAAGCCAGAACTATGTGGTAAAGTCTGACTTTTGACCATGCACCTCACCATCTCCATGAGAGAAATGTTCTTTCTTTTAGCAATTCCATTTTGTTGAGATGTATACAACATTGTACACTAATGTTTTATCCCACACTTAGCCAAAAATGGATTAAAATAAGAAGACGTATATTCTCCCCCTCAATGAGAATGGAGGGTGCCCAATTTACATGGTGACAAATTTTTAACCAAAACCAAAACTCGTTTGAAGCACATAAATACTTTGGACTTTGATTTCAATGGATAAACCCATGCATGCTTAGAAAAAACATTAATGAAAGTCATGAAATGAAGGTGGTTCTCAAAAGAAGGTGTTTGCATAGGACCACAAACATCACTATGCACAAGTTGCAACTTATGAGTAGCTCTAATGGAACCATCTTTAGGGAAGGAAGAACGCTGCATTTTGCCCAAAATACAGCCTTCACATAGATGTTTACAAGGTGCCTCAAGTTGGTCAAAGAGGACACCATATCAAGTTTTTGCAAGCATAACAAACTACCATAATTCAAATGACCAAATTGTGCATGCCAAAGCTTTGCATATAAGAAAGCTTGAGAATCTTGAATTGCACATGTTAAATCATTCATAGATTTTGCATAGTTTATGAGCTTATACATTCCACGAAATAAAATTCTAGAAGCAATAATGACATCTCCATTTCAAAGATCATGAATCATGCATCTGTAATCAACAAATTTGGCAATCAAGCCAATCTTGGCTGATGTTGAAACTGACAACACATTTTTCTTGATCCCTGGCACATACAATGCATCTGAGAATGTTAACGAATTGCAATAAGCAATAGTGAGAATGATCTTACCAACTTCCATTATAGGATATGAGGAATTGTTTGCACATGTGATAGTATTCCCTATAGGGGTAGGCTCGAGTGAATTGAAGAAACTGCATTGCAAGGCAATATGTTTGGTTGCCCCACTATCAAAGCACCAAATAGCTAAGTCTATTGTAGACATACACTACTCATGAGAAGATGGGTCATAGTTGCAAACAGTAGTAAATGCCCATTCTTCATTTTGTACAAGATTAGCAGACTCTACTTTAGGTGTAGAGGCCTCTGCAACAACCATTCTAGCCTCCTTTTTCATTGCCTCTTTTGCGGCCTATTTTGGATAACTCTTTATGACATGATCATTGATGGAGAAAAATGGTTGTATCTTAAAAAGTTGAATAGAACTAGCCTATCACTCTCTGCTAAAACTATAGAAGACTTCGAGCCGCTTGTACTAGCGAACCGAAACTTGTATATATGTTTGGCACAAAAGGATAAAATTGTCTGCATAAACATTGTGATGATGTGTTCAAAGGTTGAAACAAGCTTAGATCAAAATTTTAACACCACATATCGAAGTTGTTTTGAACTCCTAATCACCTTGAATGCTCACCAATTTTTATGGGATTCTTAGATTGTGGCCAGAGGGGTGTTGATGATGCCCTAGATGAAGCAATGACCTACTCTGATACCAATTGTTGGAGTTTGAGATCTATGCAACACATGAACAAGCCGACTGGTGCTTAACTTCTGTTTCCTTTTGCTCCACAGCTTGCACCGATCCCAAAGCAAAAATGGCTCCTTCACACATGCAAAGAGCTCCTTCTTTTCTTTTTCTCACAAAAAACTCCCTATGCAACTCAACTTCGAAATCTTTCAAGATCACCCCAAATTGTTCCCTCCCAAAAACCTTGAGATGATGATGAGTTGGCTTTTTCTCAATGACTTACCCTCTCTCTCACTCAAGATCTGATGCTAAATGAAAGATCCCAATTAGCTACCTACCACTCTCCTCCCAAGCTTAAATATCCCTTGCCCTTGACACATCTACAGTCTTCTCTAATGTCCAAACACACCTCATATGGCCACTTTAAGGAGATGGAATAACCCCAAAGGTTCGTGCTAGAGCCTTGTCTCCCTTAAGCTCTAGTTCTTGACCTAGCTAGCATCCTTGACCAAAATATAGGTAGACCATGGAGGTCTAAATAAATCTAACAGTAAGCTCTACAAGCACATCTGGTTTTTGTGCATAAGTTTGTGAGAAGGTCAACTAGATCCTAGTGGGTTCCACCTACTTCTAGCTATATTTTGGAGGTCAATAAACTCCAACATTGGTATTAGAGCAAGGAATTGAAGCTTGGAAAAGGTTATAATATCTTGACGAAGAATTTGAAGCAATTGAACTAGAGGTTTCTTCAACACCACACGAAGGTAGAAGGAGATAGCAGGGAAGCATTTCAAGCAACATCCAAGAAAACTTCATTAGAAAGGTAAATCTTAAACTTCACAAATCCAAAGGGATTTTTAAAGGAGGAATTTTAGTATTATTTACACAATGGGTGACTAACCTGCACAAATAGAGAAACTTGATAAGAATAACTATTAAGCATGGCGATTTGGAATGACAACATACTTGCAAGGTAGAGGCTTGTATGATTTGATTAATGGTAGAGATATCAAACTTATATGGCTAGAGGACCCAAATCAGCAACAACTTAGGAATTTTAGGCTTTGAAATGAAAGAGACAAAAGGGTTACATCCATTTTATTACAAAATATTCAGATTCAATTGTAGGACATATACATGACCTAGACACAAGTAGGGATGTTTAGCTTGCATTGGAAAGGTTGTATGATACATGTACAAGAGCAAGGAAGATTCAAATAAAAAATGATTTTAAAAACATAAATAAAGACACAAGGATGTTGGTGAATGATTACATATTGAAGGTTAAAGAGATTGCAGATCAGCTAGGATCAATTCAAGCTCATGTGGAGGAAAAAGACTTGGTTCCACATACTCTCAATGGAGTCAAGGATGATCACAGATGGAAACCATTCATTACTTTTGTTTATGTTATAGGAGAATGTGTACCTAGGTTCCAACCTAGGGACTTGTGGAGAAAGAGACTATACCTCAATCCCCTTCAAGTGCATATAGTGGGGATTCACGCTTTATTTATCAATCCAAGGAGTATCAAAACCTAGCCGAGTGTATGAGGACATGCATTCAAATGATGATCAATGCAAATGAGCTTCCCAAAGAGTGAAAACAAGACAAAGACTAATCCAAACAAGCTTCAACTGTCAGTCATGGTGTCACAATACTTGGAGCAGAAGTCAACAGTAAATTGAGCTTTTCTTTCAACTCCGAACTCTGAATATGGAAAATAGCATATGCGTTTCAAAGCTCTCGAGAAGATGCATCCAATGGTGGTATTTTCACTCAATTCTAACACTTTTGCTTCAATTTATGAGCAAAATACTGAGTCACGGGAATGACCTTCCTACACTTCAGCACTTCCTACGCTTCACACACACCTTAACCACAGCAAACAAACACTTTCATGGATACTTCCTAACACTCCTTTCAAGCAACACACATGCATACAAGCTCACAAAGAAGATGATACAGAGAGGAGAAGACACAAATTCGAAATTCTGTGCTCTTTATTCTCACAATGGCAAAAAGTCCTTACAAAGAGTCACAAATTGACTTATGTACATGTGCCCTAAAAATGGTCCTTTCACACAATAGATCGGCACTTTATTCACTAAAAGGCTAATTTCCTACTAATTTACATGGGTAAGCTACTAATCTTCTGTGGGGATGCATCTAGAGCACTCTTCTAGTGCGTTTACATCGAAAAATATATTACGAAATGATTATGATACAAAAATGAGGTGTCCAAATCGGAAAAATTTTGGGGCCCGTCTTTTTCTCTGCCTTGTGCTCTTCTTTGCTCTGCAACACTCTCCCCCTCTTTGTCTCTGTCGTCCCTTGACAGGCTTTACTTCTTGTCTTCAGTTTGTTGTCCGCATGCATCTTTTGGTCAGTTCTGCCTGTTTGTTAAACAGGTGTTCAGTTTTTATGGTCTCTTCTTGATTCTTCTTTTACATCCTCTAGGCCTGATGCATTCGTTGTTGCCTGTTCTTTTCTTTTGCTCGCCCGCAACCCATGGAGATGGACTACCTGATATTTGTAGTCTAGCTCACCAATAACCTCTTTAATTCTGGGTTTCTATGTTAAGTCGGAATGCCACGCACGCCACCAGTGGAAGGTATGAGGATGTGATCCTTCAACCTTCGATCTGGACCGTCCAAAGACCCAGATGTTGAAGGACCTTCTTGTGGTTTTGGAACCGCTGGATATCTTCTTGCACTTCTTCATGGATACTTTTCTGGCCCTGGTTCCTCCTTCCACCTACGTGCTTTTCCTTGATATGTGCCCGTGCGGAGCTCTGTGCAGAGATGGGTGTTGCACCCCTGCGGGGCTTCTTGTAGAGATGTATCTTCAGATATGATCTTTTTAATGAAGCTTCTTTCTTTGTCTTCTTCTTTTTGCTTGGCTCTCCAACACTGCCCCCCTCCTGAACTCTATCGTCCCCGACAGGCTTTGGAAGTCGACGGGAGTATGTTCTATACACTTTTTGCTCTATTTCATTAAGCAGATTAGCTTCACGTATCAAAAGTTGCTTCCACTGTTCTGCTTTCACTCCATCATGTGGTGGCAGTCGATGGTCAGCAAAGAAGCTTAGCTCATATGCCACTAATCTAGCATTCAAGTTGGATGACATCTTTAAAAAGATTTCTGAATCAATAAAAACCCTGTGAAAAAGGCTTCTTCGAATGTTTGCATATATGTACTCGGTAGAAACATGAGCCTAGAATAATATGCCATTATTGTGGGTCAGCTAGGCATAACAGACAAGTCAAAAACGAGAATATCTGTTCCCTGATTAATGCCAATGAAATTCAAAAATGTATAGGCCGCATCTTGAACACCTTCAAAATTGTAAGGATCATGCTGAGAATTTTATTCGTCATTTTGATAGTCAAGTCGGGTACTGTTGCGTAAACATGTAGCCAAAATTCGATTGTTTTTACCATGTAACCTTCCGTTGGTAGATAATTATGGGATGGGCTTGGAAGTAGTGGATAATTCAGCCATTGTTTATTGATAGCACCATTCTTTTGCATGTCCAAAAATTCTATGGCGTATCGGCGACGTGGTGTTGGGCAAAAGGAAGGGTTTACCTGTAATAAATATGGTGCTGCTTGCCAGTGCACCCGCAATGTAGAATTTTTTTCCAAGAATTTTCTTCTCCATACAGGCTGTGTAGCTTCAAATTCTTGTTGAGTATAAGCAAATGTGTCATTTGTGAAGTGCAGCTGCTCGTCTGGATTTTTCTGTGTAATCTTCTTTATATATTGCATTGTTTTCTCTTTCAATAATCCATACGGAATGTTGAATGGCTTCAATATGGTTTCCAAGTCTTTGCCCTTTATTTTTGCTTCCTTCATGACTTTGATCACTTTATTTTCAAAATTCTCAGTCAACCGAGACACCAATAGTGCCCGTTCCTTCTGACCTATTTCTGCAGTGTACGGCATGGGATGATCATCATGTGATTCCGCCATCTGTTCTTTTATTGGAGAATTATAAATCCGGGGAGATAGAGGACATACCTCTATCTCGTCAGTAGGATTTGTCGGCTCTACTGGTGTCTCGATTGGTGCTTTCTCTTCTGCTTTGGTCTCTAATTGTGCTATGCATTCAGTCTTCTCTTTAATTTCTTGCATAGCTGCTCTGAGTGCTTCTTTAACCGTAAGCAGCTCATTACCAATTTCTGCTACATGATCCATGTTTTCACTGTAACTCACTGCAAGTTTTCCATGGGCAGTGTTCAGTTGTTTCTTAAGTTCATTGGTTTCGTTGACATATCTTCATTCCCATTCTTCCCTTAGGGCTTGCTCTTGCTTCAGCAATTCTACATATTTCTCATTCTGATCTTTCAATTCCTTCTGTTCAGTGACTGATGTTTCCTGTTTTTCTATAGGCTGGTCATATAGTAATGCCTTCATCAACTCTTTATTTCAGCTGCGTAAACTATCATTTTCCTCCATGTAGAATTTTAGTTGTGTTTCGAGCAAGTTGCTTCGAGCTTTCATTCTCTCCTTGTCTACTTCACTAGCTTCATGTTGTCTTTGTAAATTTGTCAATTGTGCTTGGAGTTGCTGATGTTGTTTCATCAATGTATTACATTTCTCTTGAACTGTGGTTATCTCCGTATCCTTAGCTAAAATCTCTTGTTGGGCATGGATGAGCTATGCGGATAATTGCTCACTCATGATTTGAAACTGATTCTTTTCCCTCATGGCCTTGTCGTAATCCGCATCTGTGTCCATCATTTGTTGTTGCATGTCCATGGCCGTTTGTATCATTTGCTTTACCACAGGTTTCAATTGAGTAACATCAACATTCAACCATGTGGTAGGGATGCTAGGTTCTTCACCTGTTGTGATATCTTTTCCTTTCACCACATGTAAAGTAGTGTCATGAGGCTGCCTAATATGGAGTTCTATCCTTGGCTCAACCTCCCTATGGTCAATTTTACCTTGAGGTGTATCATTAGGTATCTCAATCACAATTGGCTCCTTATTTTGTAGTAGGCCTGAGTCCTTGTCCACTGGAGTTTGTATTTCTTCTTTGATAGGTGGCACTACATCTTTATTAGTTATTGGTACTTCCTTGATGCTTATCTTTGAATGATCATTTAACTGAATCAAGTGTTCTTGTTCAGCTTGTACTTCCTGGTGATGTGCTTCTTGTTGTTGATTGTCAGGTGTGACTTCCACCTGATTTATTTCTGTCCATTCTTCGTGGTTCAACTCCGTTCGTATATCAGTGTCTAAGGTGTCCTTCTCTGGACTGGATTCTTCATCAAAGCTCAAATCTTCTAACCCTAATTCTTTGTATCTGGCCGATTGTTCTGGAGTATGTTCTTTATCTTTGTGTTTCTTCTCCTGGCTTGCCTGTCTGTAATGGTGACCTTGAATGTTCATATTTACTTGTCCCCGCATATACTGATGCGTTTCTTCCAAGGCTACAGAGAGGTCTCTCTTGGTGATTGGTTGTTGCGTTATAGAAATCTTTGGCAGTGTATGGGTCCTCTTTGATTGTGGTGTCTCTTGAGCTTCTTCCTCTCTTAAGCGTTTAGTCCCCCTCATGGGTTTCTTTGAACTGGTTCCCACTTCTTCAATAGATATGGCTGTTTTCTTTTTCTTTGGAACAGTTGTTGACTTGGCATATTTCGCTAGCTCTGTTGATGTCGGCATCAAGCGTAAGCAATTCTTCATGTCAAATGCCTCATAAATGAGTAGGGTCAAGGCCGAACTACCATTCAGAAACTTTTTCTGTCCCCACTTTTTCTTTGCTTCAAATAGGCGGTCTTGAACATATGGAGTCATGTTTATTTTATTTCCCACTTGTCTCATAGCGTGTGAGAGTAGTTGCACAACAATCTTTTGAGGTGTTGTGTATCTATGCATGCTCGGAAAGCAAAAATGCTGGTGAACTAAGCGAACAGAGTCTTCAATATCTGTTTGGTTGATTTCCAAAAATGTTCTCTTTTTCGGATCATGACATTCATCTTTGACATTCGTGAGTCCCTCTTGGTTCCATCCGAAAGCTCTGTTAATTAGCTCATGAGTGAATTGAATTGTTTTCCAGGTACCAACTTTGTCAAGTACCCTTGCTTTCGAGACTGATGCCTTATTCGATGCAGACTGTAGTGTATTCATCACTTGTGTACATCTCTGGAAATCTGGCAGATAAATTGGCAGTCTTAGGAATGCATCAATTCTTGCTTGTGTCCAGACATTTGTCATGCGCGGTAATCCTTGTATGATAGTCTTGAAATCTTGTGACATGATAGGGAAGTAGTGATCCCTATCCGTAATCTTGATGGTTGCCATGAAAATGAGTTCAGACACTGGTTGGTCATCCAAAAACCAATGACCTCTTGCCTTCATTATCGATTCCAAGGGAAGAAGCAGGATCTCTTCTTCTTACGTAGCCTCGAAATTAGACGATGCCATCTGCACTCGATATAGAGTACTAATTAGTGGCAAGATGGTATCAAAAATCATCCTTCATTTGTCTTTCATAAGATTGGCAATGCTCCGCGTGAATAGTGTCGTCCCTTCCCCGTGGGTGTAAGAAAGGTAATACCTAGAATTTTTCATACTTTTATATATTTTTATGTGTTTGTCTGAAAGCAAAACAAAAAAGTTAGTTCATAGCCGAAGCGGTTATTAATTTTTGAATAACTTTCTTTGATTATGTACAAGTGCTCTCCTATTTCCCGAGGGGAAATGTGCTTCACTATCCTGAAATAGAAGAAAACTGTGTTGAATGCTTGGCCTTGTAATGTGGCCCTATCATGCATACTTTGTGTTCTGGTAACTCCAAATGTGTGCAACTTGAATTATTTGGTAGAAGTATACAGCTTGTCTGGTCTTTCAGCATCCAAATCTGCTTTATTCTGTTGGGATAGATTGTGTTCCAAACCCTCCGGGTGAATGTGGTGCTTCTCATATGGTGCTTCTGCTTTGTCTGCTTTTTGAATCTTGGAATGACGTGTGAATCGTATGTAAACTCCTGCTCTATCCTGTAGCGGTTTATCTTCTGTCGTTTTGCCTTTAGATCTGATTCTCCTTGTGCTTTGACTCTTCCTTTTTTATGATTGTCATTTGAGTACATGACTTGGGAATCCATATTTGTGTTCGGGCCAGTTGAGCAACTACCACCTTCTTCGGAATCCAAACTCGAGCAATCGTTTGTGGAACTAGGTGTCCATAATGATGTATATTTTTATTTTGTCGTTCCTTCTGATGTCGTGAGTAGTTCTGTTGTTGAAGATACGCTTTCACTTGATCTTTTCGGATCTAAGCCTATCTAGTGTAAGGGATGGGGTATATCCTTATGTGTGTATATTCGTAGTGGTCTTGCTGACTTATCTCTCTGGTGCTTGGTTTCTCACTGAGGTTGTTATTGGCTAGAACACTCATCATGAGATTTACTGGATCAGAAGATTGTGTGCACTCGAGATTTGTTGTGTCCTCACATGAAGTATTCGATGAAGGGGTTTCCATAGTGTGACTGAACATACATTCATCATTGTGCTTATTTAAGTGAGTCCTTTGTTCTTTACGTTTGGCTTTTATTGGTCGCTCATCTAGCATGCTGAATACTTCACGATGTCTTATCTTGGCCGAGATGTATCCTAGGGCCAACTGTATAGTCACTTCATATTCATATATCCAATCTTGGCCTAACACAAGCTCTTCTAATAAGTCCTGGTCATGACATACTAGGAGTTTTTGTTCCATTGTGTTGTTTCCAAGATGTAGAGGTAAGGTAATCTCACCTATACATTGAGTAACTGTTCCTCCCATTCCTATCAGTTGTGCCTTAGATGGACGTAATTCTTCCTTGAGTTTCCGAGTCAATGAAAATTTGATACAGCTTATAGCGGCTCCAGTATCAATGAGAGCATCCACCGTGTTACTCTTTTGTTCCAGCACCCAAATTCAAATAAGGTTGCATCAATTGCTGACCTAGGTTGTCAGTGGCTCTAAAATTAGCCATTGGGACGAGTTCCTCTCCTAGTCGATATCTCTCATCTCTCTCTCTCATCCACTCTTTTCTTTTTCTGATTCGTTCTAGTGCTTCTTGCCTAGCTTCTTCTCGTATTCTTTCTTCCTCTATGCGCCTATTTTTACCCATTATTAATCGTGACATTATCTCTTCTGTCAATGGCTCTAAATATTTTTTCACTCGACATCAACTTATATAGTTTGGTAATACTTCTCCATCTAGGGTTTCCAAACTGATGGCTCCGCTTGTGGATATGTGATTGATGATTAACGGGCCATATCCCTTTTTTTGTAGTTTCTTAGCATGTTGTTTCAGAGTATATACCAAAACTAAATCTCCTTCCTTCAAGTTTTTATCTTTGATATGAGCATCAAAATATGCCTTCTAACGTCTTTTTGCAGCATAAATCCCTGCTACCGCTTGTAACCTAGTTTCATGTAACTTTTCTATTTGCTCCAATTGAGTTGATAGTTCATGTCCCGTCCACTCATAAGTTGTTGCTACTCTGAGAGTGGGTATTAAGAAATCAATTGGCAAAATAGCATTCTGTCCGTACACTAAGTTAAAAGGAGTAGTTCCTATGGCGGTCTTGTAGGCTACTCGGAATGCCCATAAAGCATGATGTAATTGTTTATCCCAATCAGATCTTCCATTGTTAACAATTTTAGTGAGAACTGTGCACAAGATTTTATTTGAACTTTCGGCCTGTCCATTGGCTTGTGGGTGATATGGGGCTGATTTCTTATGAATTACCAAGAATTCATTCAATAAGGCTTCTATTACTTCATTCACAAAATGCGTGCCTCTATCACTCACAATTTCTATCGGCAGTCCAAATCTAGTGAAAACGTTCTCAAAGAGAAACTTGGTTGTAGTTCTTGCATCATTTTTCTTAGTTGCTTTTGCTTCAACCCATTTGGTCAAATAGTCTGTGGCTACAATTATGTACTCAGCATGAGATCCTTTAGCTGGTGGGCTAATAGATCCTATGAAGTCTATTCCCCGTTTAGTAAAGGCTATGGCACTCATCATGGGTTTCAACGGCATTTCATCTCTCCTAATTGGATATTTCGTTCGTTGACAAGTATCACATCGTTGCACATATGTTGCTGCATCTTGATGTAGAGTTGGCCACCACATTCCTGCAAAGAGAATCATTTTTGCAGTTTTATTTGCAGAGAAATGTCCTCCTGCAGCTCCTATATATGCCATCTCTAGGACAGCAAGATACTCGTCTTCATGAATGCACATTCGTAAATGATTATCTCTTCCTTGCTTAAAAAGTTGTTTTCCTATGAGAACATAGTCCGTGCTTTGTTCTACAAGTGCACATTTCCTTGCTAGCAAGGCTCCTTCTGGGTATTCTTGGGTCTTCAAGAACTTTACCAGAGGCATGCTCCACCTTGGTGCTACAGTGGAGTAGCATAAATTAGAGTTCTCTTCTGGATTCCATTCTTGACAAGTTGGGCAGGCTGATACATAATTATGTGTATCCCTTTGCATGGTTGGCCAATATATGCCTAATCTCTTCAATGTTTGCCATGTTCCGTTTGCATTTAAATGAGTTTTCCATTGATTTACATGTGCTTTTTGAAGCCACATCTCTTGTTCCTCCTCTTTCATGCATCTCATGAGTAATCCACTTGAATCTTGGTGATATAGGCTTCCAGCAATGATATGAAGGTTTTTAGTTTTCCATAGGTCTTGGTTTCGATTCGGTATGATCCCATGTTTAGGTCCATATGTGAGTATTGGGATCAACTTTTCTGCCCATTGGGGGCATACTTCGAGATTAAAAAGGTATGTGTCAGGTAGATCATCTGGTACTCCTATGGGTGGCTCTCCATGTGTCATTCTTGATAGGTGATCTGCTCTAATGTGGGTGTTCCCTTTCTTGACTACTACTTCAAAATCAAATTCCATCAGAAATAGAAACCATCGTACTAATCGTCCTGTATTACAAGGCTTATTAACTAAGTACAGTAGGGCTTGATGATCAATGAAGAATTTGAATTTGTTTGCCAATAAGTAGTGTCGAAACTTCTTCACTGCATACACCATTCCTAGGCCTTCTCTTTCAGTCGTTTGTTCCAATTAGGCACTTGAAGGATTGGGGTTGAACTTAATTGACTATTTAATTTGTTAAAGGCCTTTTCACATTCTTCTGTCCAATTAAACTGAGACAATAATGCATAAAGAGGTCTAGCAATTATGGCATACATGTGTATAAATCATCGGTAGTATCCGCAATGTCCCATAAATGTTTGTACTTCTTTAGCAGTCTTTGGTCTCGGCAAATCCAGAATTACTTTGATTTTGTCTTCATCCGTTGAGATTCCATTCTTAGAGACAATATGTCCTAATATCTTTCCTTGTCGAACCATGAAGACACTTTTCCGGATTGAGGCATACTCTATATTGTCGACATTTGGCAAAGATCTTTCCTAGTTTAGGGATATGTTCTGATCGCATAGCTGAATAAGTGCATAAATCATCCACGTATACCTCCATACTCTTTCTCAGGAACTCCTTGAATACATGGCACATCAATCTTTGGAAAGTGGATGGGGCATTGGTTAGGCCGAAAGGCATAACCCTAAAGGCATATACTCCCCATTCAGTTGCAAAGGTTGTTTTATGTTGGTCCTCAGGAGCGATGGCTACCTGATTATATCCTGAAAAGCCGTCCAAAAAACTATAAACTTCCTTCCCTACCACTCTTTCCAAAAGATGATCCGTGATGGGTAATGGGTAACTATCTCTTATGGTGGCAGCATTTACCTTTTTCAAATTAATGCATACCCTTAGCTTACCATTCTTTTTCGGTACAACCACCAAAGGTGACACCCATTCCGTGTGTTCAATCTCATAAATGAACACAGCATCGAACAGCTTATCTATTTCTTCTTTGATCTTCGTTGAGTAAACATCGTTATATGTGTATGGTCTTTGTTTGGAAGGTTTAGCTTCAGATGTCATAGGGATTCTATGTGCACATATAGAAGGATCTACTCCTTTCAAATCCTTATAGGTCCAAGCAAAGACATCCCTATATTCTTGAATGAGTCGTATCAGCTTTTGTTCTTCCTCCATTGAGACAACTTGACCTATAAAAGTACATCTTTCTTCTCCTTCCTCCATGGTTACTACTATTTTCTTGGTTTGCTCTTTATTGTCGTATGCTATTCCTGGCTGTGCTTCTCGTTTTGGCATTTGAATAGCAATTTTCCTCTTTTCTACTTCATATTTTTTGAAGTGGGCAGGCACTTCAAATTGGTCTTGAGGCTTGTTGTCTTCATCATTTTTTGCTCTATCTAATCCCAGCTCTATCTAATCCCAGCTCTTCTTCTTGTGTTGGTTCTTGATGTATTCCATTAGCTATGACACTTACTTCTTGAGTTTCATTTTCATTTCCATATGTTCATGTTCCATTTCAATGCTCTCATAATCCTCCTTCCATTCTTTTTCAATCACTTCCCCTTCTTCAGCCTCTTGAAGAACTACCACATATAGACTAACGTCATAGCCTTCCTCGTCAATGCATTCATTCATGGTTATCACTTCTTCGTTTACACACACATCAAGAGTGGCTAAAATCTCCATCCAACCCTAAGGTTCGAATTCTTCATCTAGGAATATTTGAGGCATATAGGCTGGATCTTGTACAGATCTAGCAACTCCTTGCCTGTGCTGCCATCCTTTCCTCCTATCCTCTTCCTTTTTCATTGTTTGGCATATCCATAGATGAGTGTCTTCGTTCATCCACGATTGATCACTTGAACCTATACTGTGAATCGATTGCTCATCTTCTTCTTTATGAATCTGATTCCATTGCAAGGGGGGAACATCTTGATACGTGTATGTGTGGAGGTTTATTCTTGTTGTGGTTCCTTCATGTTGTAAGTATACCGCGTCTTTTCCCCAATCTTGCACTATCTTTAGCTGTCTCATGAAGGGTCTTCCAAGTATCATTTCATAATTTCTAGCCCTTTCAAATTGACATCACTAAGGTGTGCTCGAATTCAACTCCGCAAGTGGTAAAAATAACCCATTCCAATAATCCCAAGGGTCGTTCAGTGTGTCCGTCTGCCATTTGTATCTTCATGTGTGTTGGTTTTAGAGCTGGTTTTCCCCATTTCTCCCAAATTTCTCTAGTGGCAATTCCTACTCCAGCTCCAGAATCCAAGATAGCTTTAGTGGTGTAATCCCTATAGGTAATTGGAAGACACGTGTTTCCTTCATCTTCCTCAGTAAAATCTCCAACCTTGTCGACAGGGATTTTTACTGTGTTTACTTCATCAGGCATCTCCTTCTCTTCCGCCTTGATCTCCAATTGACTGGTTAATTTCTCCCTCAAATGTGGTTTGACCTTCAACAGTTCTTCCAATGTCAGAGTGCAAGGGATTTTTACCTTTTTAAGGTGTTGTATGATGTCCGATGTTTGGATTGATGGGTTCTGTTCTTTTTTTCTTATTGAGGGAATGTGGTATAATTTGGAATTATGTTCATATTCTCCTGTGTAATTGGGCAAGATCTTTTCACTGTCATTTTCCTTTTCACTTTGATCAAAGGGTAATAATCCTTTTGAATTCAGCTCAGATATTGAATGTTCTAATTAACCTTCTGCTTCTAAGTCTTCAAAGGGTGGTTCTATTCCTTCCACTTTCTTCCATCTATCTTCTTGGACCCTTTCCCACAAGTCTTTAGGCCATTTTCCATCTACTTCGGGAACAATGGATCCTTCTATGTTATCCTCACAGTGATTTCCATCACGTGTCTCACCTTCTTTGGTTTTCTCAGGGTCATTAAGGATGACACACTCTTGGAATTTTTCTTCGGGAATTTGTGAATTGGATAATCTACAGATAGGTTTTTCTAAGGTCTATTGAGCTACTTCGATTAATTTCTTGCAAATCTCCAACCTTTCTTTCTCTAAGTCACCTCTAGGATATTCTTTTTCATGTTGTTCAATGGTCGGTCCTGCTCTAATTCGTGCCTAGTATGCCTGAATCCACATGGCTAACTCTTTTGGCATGGGATCTGCTAAAACTGATCCTACCTCTTCTTTTTTGTACTTTCCTTTTTTATTTTCTTCTTCAAATTTCTGTTTTTCTTTTTGATCCTGTTCGTTTTTTTCCTTCTCCATCTGTTGTTGTAGTTTCTTTTCCTTTATCCTATCTCTACGATTCTTCCATCTCTGGGTTCGTTTACTTGTAATATTTTTTCCAGGCTCTTCCGAGTCTTCAACTCTTTGAGGTGTGGGTGGGTTCACCTCTCTGTCACTTTGGTCATTCTCCCCAGTTTTTTCTGGTGTCTCTCTAGCCTTAGCTCTTGTTATTGCTTTCAGTGGCACGGTGTACTCCTTATCACTCCCTGACGACTCTATCACTTCTATCTCATTAATCTGCACATTCGAGTTAACTTTGTTAGGATTTTTGGGGCAATCTCTAAAAAGATGTTCTTTACCACAATCACTACAGTATCCTTCCCAAACTCTCTGTGGAGGTGGTGGGTTTGGTAGTGTACATCCTCTGATATAATGATCACCTCTGCATCTATAACATGGTCCTCTGGGTACAGGCGGTCTATTCATAGGTCGGGGGGGTATGGGTGCTCTGGGAGCTGTGTACATCAATGACACATAATCCTGCTCATATCCGTAAGAATTATCTAGTGCTTCCATGCCATATGCGTAAGGTTCGTATGTTTGTCCATATTCTATCATGGAGCTCTCATATGCGGAATAATCTCCTTGATTATGGTCATAGGATGAATCATATGGTTCGCTACTAGTCAAAGGCGTGGCTGGAACTATTGCTCTCTCAAGGTTCTCTTCCTATCTAGCTACTTTCACTGAGACTACATTTTGAGGATGGGGCGGTTGTTGTCCTAACACTAGTTGTGGTTGAGTGTAACTTTGATAAGCATAGGGTCGTGGTGCTGGTGCTAGTGCCTACTGCTGATAAGTAGGATATCTAAAGGCTTCTCCTCCTTGATCTCTCTGTGGGTATCCATAAGGTCTCATGAGCGGTTGTACTGGTCTTGATTGCCGATTGTATGGACAATTTTCTGCGCTGTGATTTGTGTATTTTTGTTCTATGCTGCAATATTGTAGAGGCCCCGGGACGGGTGGTCTAGTGTAAACATAAGCAGGTGGTGGGACTACTCCCCTAGTGCACAAATGAGAGGGATGATCACCTCCACAATGCATACATCTTCTAAGCATGGGCACTCTCATTGGGTTGTTGGGGTAGTTCCTCTGTCCTTGAACATTCAACTTCTTTGCTACTAAGTCAGCTATTTCCTCTACATTGTTCTTAGGGTTTGATGCGCTGCTGACTGAATCTTCACTTTTCACACTACCTTGAGGTATTTTCAGATCTTCTGCTAGATTGTCCTCTAGGTCAATACATTCTTTCATACATTCTTGCAAAGTTTGAACTCTTTTCACATACACTAGTGATCTTAATGATCCATTCACTAACCCTTCCAAAAACAATGACACCATCTTGTTTTGAGTGGGTCTCTCTTCCACTGGACATCTATCCACATATTGCTTGAATCTTCTTGCCGCCAATCTCATTGATTCTATAGGAGCTTGCTTAAAACTATGGATCAATGAGGAAGAGTTATTTTTAATCCCAAATTTAGTGAATTCCTCAATCATTTCTTGATAGACTTGTTCCATGTTTTGAAAATTATTAGGATCTAATGGCTGGAACCAAGCTAAAGCTGTGTCTGTCAAAGTTAGACCAAAGGATTCATATTGGATCAAAAAATCTTCCACTTGTTTAGCTTTGATTACTTGCTTGAATTCCGTTATATGATTATAAGGTTCACTATAGCCATCATAATGGTTTCTCATGCATTTGGCAACTTGGATGGGTCTTAATCTTCTTCCTGCCTCAGGTGGTCTAGGCATCACAGGGAAAACTGGTCTTCCTATCGGTATACCAGGTCCTCTTACCACAGGTGGTCTATTTGGGACAGGGATTCTATTCCTTGGGTCAACAGGTGGCTGAGGCCGATAGTTCGGATTATTTGCAGGCATAGCAAACTGCACATGGGGTCTCACCGGGATTTGTGTTTGTTTTGTTTGTCCTGATTGTTGATATGAATTATCTTGAAAGGTTCCTTGAGGGTTCTGAGAAGTAGTAGCTTGATCCCTAGGAGGGAACACCGGAATGTTCTGATACTTCAACCCTGCTCTTTCTAACTCTGTTAGAGGCCAGTATCTCCTATGATTTTTGTCCAAATAGGTGATGATGGTGGGGAATGCAGGATCTTGTAACTCATAGACAGTAACTGGGTTAGGGGCTACTTCCCATAATGAAGAGTAGGCTCTAAGGAGATGCTCCATTCCATTAATCAAATACACATCCATTAAGGAGTCATCTTGAGGAACTAGGTCTCCTCTCCATACCCTAGCAACAGTAGATCTCCCTCTGGGAGTGGTCACTTGTTCTTCCTGTCCCTCTGTATTAGGGTTATGAGCATTATCTTCTTCCCCGTGTTCGTTAATACTTTCAGGATGTTCTGTAACTACATACTGGATGTCTCTCTTGTCCATATAAATTCCTCTTGCATACTTAACTGCTGGCCTAGGCACTATGTACGCATCTAAAGCTTTCTTCAATCTGGCCACTGATCAGTTTAGACCATCGAGGTAGATAGGTGTCTCATTTTGGTTGATGTTCACATATTCCAAAGATGTCCGATATTCTCCCTCAATAATTGACATCATGCCAATCATTGGTACAGTGTTCTGCATATCCTCGAAAGCCATGGGATTTTCTTCCTCTGACTCACTAGAGGTTTCAGAATAATGTGAGTGGCTACTAGGTTTGGCTACACTTCCCACTGAAGAGATTACACTTCTTCGGCTTCCTAGGGTTCTTCCAGACCTTAGGTTCATTCACTTAAAAGCTCTGATTAACCTTAGCCAACCTCCAGCTCTTAGAGTTCCCTACTGAGAGTCAAATTTCTAAAGAAAATTTGGTTGGAAAAGGACTGACAGTGAATCCACAATTCACGATACTTGACCCCAAAAAAGTCCACGATACACGATATTTCACCCTAAAAAGAGTCTGTCATGATATTCGATATTTCAACACGACGATACTCGATAGTCGACTACTTAACTGGACACGATACACGATAATCACTAAAGATGACACACGATATCTAAAAAAACATGATACACGATACCTCAGGAAACACGATACACGATACTTGCCCAATATCGCGTGTTCAATCACGATACTTGATACTTCACAGGTATCGCGATCAGAAATCTGCAATACACGATACTCCACCACAAAAATTCCACGATACTCGATATTCGACCTTGTTGTGTCACTCACGATACACGATAGTCCACAAGTGTCGCGAGAAAATTCCCGACGATACTCGATATTTGTCAGGTATCAGGAAAACCGCCTCCGCGATACACGATGTCAGACTAGTATCGCGATCAGGAACTTCACGATACACGATACCCAACGAGTATCGCGATCCGAATTTCATGATACACGATATGCGATATCCGACGAGTATCGTGAGGCCTTTTCAACGATACCCGATACTTGACAGGTATCGTGAAAAAGAGTTCCATGATACACGATACTTAGCAAGGCCAGGTATCGTGATACTCGACCACAGGAGATCACGATACTCAGGTATCGCGATACTCAACCGCGGGAGAACACGATACTTGACATTTTTTTCATCTTTTGGCAAATGTTTTTGGATTTTGAATGCAGACAAAGGTTTCTTAAGGTTATGTACCCTCTTCTGACCATCTGTCTCCTCAAAAATAAGCTTTCTCTCCCTTGAAAGACCCCCACAATACTTACCGTAGATCGTTTTCCTAAAAACTTAATTTGAAAAGGTGTTATGCGCAAAGGATTAGTGTGCTCACCTTGGAAGCTATTTTCCAACTCCCCTATCACTCTTGCTTGCTCTCCGCAGCTCAAAAGCCCTGCTCTCTGGTAATCGATACTCGACAGCCAGCTCACACGATACTCGCCTTGGAGACAAGTAATTTGAAATAGGATAGTTTTTTGGTTTTTATACTCTTTTGAAAAGTTCACCTAACTACAAAAACTCAACAAGACTAAGATTAACAATTACACTAGCCTCCTAACCTTCTCCCTTAATCCTCCTATTCTACTCACTCCACTCACTTCCCTAGACTAACAACTCACTACACACACTCCAAGAGTGAGAAGTAATAAGTGCGGATGAATGTGACTTACCAAAGAAGAGAAATTCACAACTCCTCTACTCGCTTCAATGCTAAAAGCTACTTATCATCACACGAATGCCTCGGTTTGATTCGACACTCCCCGGAAACGGCGCCAAAAACATGTGTACCTAAGTTCCAACCTAGGGACTTGTGGAGAAAGAGACTATGCCTCAATCCCCCTCAAGTGCATATAGTGGGGATTCACGCTTTATTTATCAATCCAAGGAGTATCAAAACCTAGACGAGTGTATGAGGACATGCATTCAAATGATGATCAATGCAAATGATCTTCCCAAAGAGTGCAAACAAGGCAAAGACTAATCCAAACAAGCTTCAACTGTCAGTCATGGTGTCACGATACTTGGAGCAGCAGCTACCAGTAAATTGAGCTTTTCTCTCAACTCCAAACTCCGAATATGGCAAATAGCATCTGCTTTTCGAAGCTCTCGAGAAGACGCATCCAGTGGTGGTATTTTCACTCAATTTTGACACTTCTGCTTCAAGTTATGAGCAAAATACTGAGTCGCGGGAATGACCTTCCTACACTTCAGCACTTCCTACGCTTCACACATACCTTAATCACAGCAAACAAACACTTTCATGGATAGACAACACTTCCTAACACTCCTTTCAAGCAACACACATGCATACAAGTTCACAAAGAAGATGATACAGAGAGGAGAAGACACAAATTCGAAATTATGTGCTCTTTATTCTCACAATGGCAAAAAGTCCTTACAAAGAGTCACAAATTGACTTATATACATGTGCCCTAAAAATGGTCCTTTCATACAAGAGACCGGCACTTTATTCACTAAAAGGCTAATTTCCTATTAATTTACATGGGTAAGCTACTAATCTTCTGTGGGGATGCATCTAGAGGACTCTTCTAGTGCGTTTACATTGAAAAATATATTACAAAATGATTATGATACAAAAATGAGGTGTCCAAATCGGAAAAATTTTGGGGCCCGTCTTTTTCTCTGCCTTGTGCTCTTCTTTGCTCTGCAACAGAGAATTACCATATTTTGATCAACTTCTTGCACTCATAGTCACAAAGGAGATGAATCTAAATGGCTCTAATTCAAATAAAAAAGGATCTCAAGGACAAGCTCTCTATGCACGATCATCAAGAGGAGGTAGTAGAGGTTCAAATAGAGGTAGCAGAGGAAATAATACAATGAAGAATGGTCAAGGGACTTCAAGTGGCTCCTCCAACACTAGAGGAAGATGAAGATCAAGCACCACAGATATAAGAGGCTACTACAACTACAATCAAAGAAAAAGAAGTGAAGATAACAACAATTGTTACATATATGGAAGCTATGGATACTATGCTAAAGATTGCTATCAAAATGAGAATAGCCATAGGAAGTATTAAATCAAACCTTTTATCATGTGTACTCCATGATCTCATTCCTGGACGGAAGTACTACCCACCCTACACACCGAGGCATCTTTTTCGAACCTCCTAGCCATCGAGTTGTTTTCGTGAGAGCGACTACTCATGCATGCCTCTAAATAATGAGATAATCCTCTCTTAAATTCTCTACCATATGACATAAGTCCCTGTTGGTGTCATGTGGCATCTATGCCACCTCACCCAAGAGGTGTTCTCACAACTCCCATGATGCAATATTTTCTTCCCCTTAAAAGCATTTTTGTCCTCAAAAATGTAGATGAAATGTCCGTAATGGTAGAAGTAAGTGCTCAAACTCCCCTAAACCCCATGTACTCAATGTACATGGTCATCTCTATGTGTTGTTTCCCCATATCCTTCCCCTTAAGAAGTCTCATATGAGATCATCTCTAGGTGGGAAACCATCTTAGTGGTGCCTACTATCTCCCATGTACTCTCTACTTCCAAAGTATCACTCCCATAAACCATAGAATCCTCTGAACTATAGAAAAAAGTCCCATAAAAAGTGACTCCAAACCCATCAAGGACTAAATGATAGATTTTCCCTCATACCACTCTAGGTCTTCCTAGCCATGAGTGTGCTCACAAGTAACAGTTTAATCTAAACTATCTTGTGAACTCTGCAAATCCATCACCTAGCTCATATATAAGAGTTTCTTGGTAGTAAAATGCAATCTCTACATTCCACCAACCAAGAAGTCTTTGGTTTCTTATCCATTACCTTGGACTTAGTTCCATTAGAAGAGTGTCTATTGGCACTAGTGTAACTAAAATTTTCTCCTCCCATTAGTTTGCCATATGAATGCAAAAAGCATTCCCTTTGAGATTCAGATAATCCATAAGTACCCATTCTGCTAATTGATGCTTACATATCATCCTCATGATGTAACATACATATATGAATTTGGTATCCCAGTAGGTTAGATTCATCCTTATCTCCTAAAAACCCTAAAGAGAAGAGTCCTACTCAACTCCCAGTCTCACTAATCTCAATAACTAGATCATCTCATCTAGTCAAGGACCATAACTAGAAATAAATATAATTGCTTCTCTCTTAAGTCTCCATATGAGACTCAATCTAACCACCATGATTAACTGATCTGCCTATTGCCTTAGATAGAAGAGTGCCACTCCTATCCAGACAATTCAGAAGTGAGAAAGTGAAAGTCTCTCTCTCTCCCTCTATCTCATCTAAGGAAAAGAGCTCTAGTAGTGGAATCTAATCCACTTTCCCTTTCCCTTTGAAAGAGATTCTAGTGAATCCAATTTCTCTACTCATCCATAGCTGAGAACATAGATATAAGTTCTCCATGTTTTTTCCCTTCCTAAATAGTGGAGAATCAAACTCCCATGTGAAGGAAAATTACACTAAAAAGTAGAAAAAATGAATTCCTTCTAAAATGTAGACTAAGAGATTTTTTCTAAACATCTCTTCTCTCTAAAGGAAAACATACTCTATTCTTCTCCAAAGGAGAAATCATATTTTCCTTTCCTTTTCCCCTTCAAGGAAGAGGAGCTAAAGTGAGATCTCTAAGCTAGGGTGAGATCACTCCCAGATCTCTAATCTAATTCCCTCTTTCTACTTTCCTTAAAATAGAAACTTATGAATCCATTTGCTCCTCTCTTCCATAACTAATACATAATTCCTCATTATATAAAATCCTACAAAGATGGAGAACAAATCTCCCATAACTAATGAAGGTGTATGTAGTGAAGAGTGGAGAAAATAAATTCCTTATAAGGGTCAAAGCCCTCTACTAAAATGGTTGGTGATGATATGACATGATATTGTAAACACATGTGTATCCATACTAAAGAGCTATCTTTCCTAACCATCCTCTATGCATGGATCTATACGATCCAATCAAACTCATGGAATTATCCTTCCTAAAAACCTCAAAAAATGAGTATGTGATATCAATGGTGACAAAATCACCTATCACATTCTCTACTGGAAGAATAAATCTTCTGTAAACTATGAAAGATAATTCCCAGTCCCCTTAACTACAAAGTTTTCTCAATACCAGGATGTCCCATAAAAGGTACATCATGGTTCTCAAAAATAAATTCTTTTCTGAACTTCCCTTCTTGGGAATTAGGCACACAAATCTTTCCTTTTCTTTTGAGCAAACCTTTCTCAACTTGAAAATTAGAGAATGCATTATCCTCTTTATTTTCTGATAACTTGTTAATTATAGACTGACAGTAGTCATCATCAATATGTGAATCTTTAATGCAAAATATGAGATAATGCATCTACAACTGTATTGCTCTTGCCTTTTCTATATAGATTTGCATATGAAATTCTTGCATCAACTCAGCCCATCTAGCCTATCCCCCCAAAGATCAGAATGGGAACATCAATACTTCTAAGTGTAAATGGACAGGTAGAAAGCATGAATAAGATGCTTATCTCTCTCTATTTAGGAAGGAATGAATCCTAAGACATGGTAGTTAAGGCACTACTTATTTAGGTGCTCTAGGGGTATACAAAATGACATGCAAGGAAACCACTCTCTACTAACCATTTAGAATGTTATATGGGATTCACCAAATATAGCCCTTTGAGTCCTTTCATGGTCCTTTCAGGACAACTAGTGGATCAAAATAAATGTCTCCATTAGTACTTGGAAGGCTTTCAAAGATAGAAAGTTATGAAGAAAGTAAAGAGGAGGTAGAGGAGAGATTGAGAAAACCAGGTAAATAAAAAAGAAATAGCATGGAAAAGATATATGGAAGAGTAATTTTTAGCATGGATACTTATTCTTGCTTTATAAAACTCAAATGAAGGCATAAGGGAGGTGGCTTCCCTAGGTGGAAAGGGCCCTCCCAAGTTCAAGATTGCTGAATTTAGGTGTTATGCAACTAGACGTCCTTGATGAGTAATTTCTTTCCTGGGTCAATCATTCCAAGATCAAGACCTATAGGCCACAAATGCACGAATGTATAACCAAAGTCACTTTGGTGTCAATAATTTTTCTTAATCCTTCGCATAAAATTTACTTTCTATATTTTTTGTTTTGTATTTCTCCAACTCCGCTTCCTAGTCATAAGACTAGTGCCACTTTGATCATTGAATCCATCATAATCTGGTTCCCTTTTCGCCTCCCTTTTGTGGCTTTAGAATCCTTTCTTCTCTCTAGATAGTTTCCCCAATGGCTCACACCCTTGTGCACTTTCTTATAACTTCCGTAGAATTTTTAAGATTTTTCCATTTTCCAAATTTTCAATAAATGTCTATCAATTTTTAAAAAAAAAATCCTTTTTTCCATTAAAAAAAGGATAGATGGATATATTTTTATCTTTCATACAAAAAAGATAGAAAAAAGACTAGAAAAGAAAGTGTCTACATGATCTCCCTCTCTCTCTTTCTCTTTCTCTACCCCCTGTGAGGAGGTGATGGACAGTGTATAGAGATGAGATAGTCTTGGCAAAATCCTGCTCTAAAATAGCCTTGATAATTTTAGAGAACCTTAATAAACTCCCTAATATTCAAATATAGCATTTAGACCATTATATTACTAGAGTAGTCATTTCTTTTAACATATGTGGGCTAACTATCTCCTCAAGAGCTATCATATTTGAATAGTAGCAGAAAGATAAAAGTGTGAACCGAAACTTCACTTGTCTCCAAGAAGTCAAAATCTATGGGTGGGACCATTTGATGAGGCTTAAGAAAATTTCATAATCTCACGTGTGGTTGTTCACATCGCACCAATAGGGGTTCGTTGATGTAGCCATTCAGGTAAAGCAGAATTGGGTGCAATGCCTTGCAGAAACTTGCTAGGACCCGAACAATTGGTGGGTGGCTTCTTCATTTAAAGCTCCTATGCACTTCATCATTGCTTTGTTTTATGCACCTAATCTCGACACAGACAAACTTGCCACCTAGAAAATGTTAGACTTTCTTGTGACGGATGTAATCCTTTGTGTAGATTTCGATATGATGGAAGCTCAATCTGAGAGATGAGAACAAAGAAGGCTAGTTATTTATGTGCTTGAGAAGGACATATGGGATCATGTTTAGCTTCATCATGACCTAGTGGAGATCAAAGATGAAAGTTGCTTCTCATGGTCTAACCTACAATCTGAATTGAATCTTTAGAGAGCGAGACTAGATAGAGGTTATGTTTCATAGAAAATCATATAAAAGATGGGCTTCCCTTCCTTCATCGAGTATGGAGCTTGAGATCTTTGACCCTATCCCATGTTTCTCACCTTCAAGTGTCTTCCTCATCTTAGGAAAGTATCCTAGTTCCATACCAATCCTACGACCTTCACCTTCCCTTTGGTTCGGCATAAGGTCATCTTGGCATGGAACCATGTTTTCACTATTCTTCTCCAATAAAGACTTGGATAGTGCTAGTTAAGAAAACCTAAAATATTTTGATTTAAACCCATGAAATTCTCCAAAACATCTAGTGGGATAGAAGGGAAATGCTTTATCATAGGCTCCAATGGATGGAGTGGGAAGTCAATTCTGTCCATTCTTACCTCCAAACTGGGCTCAAAAGTATAAAAAAAATGCCCATATATAAATAAGAAATTCAAAGAGATAATTTAATACTTTAAAGAGTGTTTGGCATGAAAAGCAGAAACACCTACCAAAGAAATGCGTAGAATAATAAAAAAGAAGTACGAGAAGGATTCCATTCCTTACATGATTAATAGCCTTAGTGTGGAGTGCAAAATGGAAAAAGAGAATGCTGAAATTATTGTTAACCACTTCACACAAATTTTGGGAGTAAATCACCTCTTTCTCCAAACAAGAAGGATTGTATGGCGGCCATCTCTAGAGTAAGAAAAAAAAATATACGTGATAATATGGTGCCTCTATCGGATTCTCTCATCTCCGATATGGAAATTTTAGAAGCTACTAATTCCTTCCTAATGGGAAAATCCCATGTTTGGATGGTCTCACCAACAATTTCTTTAAATACTTCAAGCAAGTGTTGATGACCCCTTTATACCTGGTTTGGCTGGAGGCCATGGGCTTTGGTATGTTGCCAGATTGACTTAACAAACCTGTGATCAATTTAACTCACAAAAAAGATATAAAAAATAGACTAAAAAGCTAGAGGCTTATTACAATTCTTCAAATGGGGTATAAGATTTTTGCCAAGATCCTCACTAATCATTTTTCTTTCCATCTTAACTATTGGATCAATGTTGACTAAAAAAGGCTCATTAAGGGCACATCCATCCTTGAGTCTATCATTGTTGTTAGGAGAGGGCCTTGAGTATGCAAAAGAGCTCAGTCAAGATATTCACTTTCTCAAATTGGACTTCAACAAAGCCTATGATAGGCTTGAGTGGGACTTTATTCTTATATCCCTGATAGATCTCAAATGCAGCTCAAAATTTTGTAGGATGATCTAAACACTTTGGGGTAATGTCATGGATTGTATTAACATAACTGGTCAGTTATCCCAATCAATTAGATTGAAATGATCAATCAGGAAAGATTGTCCTTTGGCTCCTTTGTTGTTTGCTATCAAATTCTAGAACTTGTTTCTTTTAGATATCGATCCATTGAGAAATGCATTATTCACATCCATTTGATAGATCTTTGAATTCTTGGTGGCTACAATGCTCATAAGTACTTTGATTGTTTGCATCTATCATAGGAGAGAAGGTATCCTCTTCGTCAATACCTTCGGTGTGAGCATACAATTTAGACACAAGTCTAGCCTTGTATCTTTGAATGGTTTCAATAAAAGATCTTATTCAATTTTTATATCAAGGGACCCAATGATCTTCATGGTTGAAGTCTTGGTACCAATTCCCAAGTGTGTTTCTCCTGCAAGGCTTCAATTTCTTTTTTCATAGCAGTCATCCACTTCGGTTTCTTCTTGGCCTCCTCATAAGATGAGGTATCTTTAGAGTTTAACTCCTGTGCTAAGTAGATAGTGTTGGGGGATTCTTTCGCAAAAAGGGACTTGAGTATTTGTAGGAGAAGAAGAAGAGGAGGAAGAAATAAAACACTTGCACCAAAAGCTTTTGTGAAAAATACAATGGTGGTGTCTAGAATAAGACAAAGGGTTCTCTGTGCAGAGTGCTTAAACCAAGCACACACACACAAGCATACAAGATACCAAAAGTCCTAATGGAGTCAACCTTCTCTATATTGGACAATACAAGAATAAATGGGTTGTAGCAACACCCCCAATTGAAAAAACAAGCGGGGACAGTCGCTTATGCGACAGACATGTTAGAAAATGTGCACAACCAATGCCCTAGAAGAAAAAAAATCGGGAGTGTCGCATAAGCGATGTAAAGCATCGTTCATATGATGCCTATAACTACCATCACTATGAGCATCAAAGCAGTGACACTCCTAGCAATGGTGGCAAACTGGATGCGATGCTTTCGCATCGCATAAGCAATGCAATGGGGATTGAAAACAAAAATTGATTTCTCCTAGCACATTTGTGCCAGGATCAAGTAAGAGAGTGAGATCGAACGAGCACAAGAGCAATCGAACGAGTGAAGCAATGACCGAACGAGTGGAGGAGTGACCAGATGAGCAAAGTTACATACACATGCATACACACATATACATACACACACATGCATACACACATGCACGTATATATGCGCATATGCATACACACAAATGCACACATATACACATACACACATATACATATACACATACATAGACACACACACATATACTCACATGCATACATACACACACATGCATATGCATACAGACATAGAAACATGCATACACACACATGCACATACATACACACATATGCATACACACGCATAGACACACACATGCACAAACACATATAGATACTTACACATACATACACCCACATAGACACACATATACATATACACATACACATACATATAGTTACATATTTCGTGATATTCTCTTCAAACTTCAAACAGTGATTATTATCACTCCTGTAGCATATGTACCATAAAACACCCAAGTTTGTATCTCCATTTTGTGCAAGCCAAGGAGTCCTTGAGCTTGAGGAGCCTAGGTAGAACGAGCAAACCAATTTTGATATTTTTTAGACTTCATTTGGACCCTCCAACTGACCTCGAGAACCTATTTTTTAACTATGTCAAACACTAGGTATGAAACTAGTCAAAACTAGTCTAGAATCTATAAAAAGAGCTAGAGAGCTCATTTTTGAGGTTAGCAAGTGTGATATTAGAGACATTCTGGAGCTTGTAATAGTGTTCTTGAGTAATAGAGCTTGTTTATGGCCTTCCATTGCCCCTCTCTTATTTCTATCTTGTGTGTGTGTGTGTATGTGTGTGTGCATTCTTATGCTTCTCACCTTCACTTTCACTCACTTCATGTGTTCACAATCTTCATATCAATCCTATCTCTTCCGCGGATTGACAATTAAGGAGGTGGAACTTCTTAGCGTGGAGTTTATCCTATCCTAGAACAACACCAAATTTTGGCACTGTTGTTGAGGATCGAGTTCTAGGATGAACACTTGATGGTAAGAGTATAGTGAGAATTGTCATTGGATGGTAAATAATTTCAGTTTTTGTTGTTTTTTTTTAATTGTTTTTAGTGTTTTTCACCTCCCCTAAACTCCCTTTTCACCCCCACATCATCTTCTCGCATCCCCAAAGAATAAGAAAATTCACCATATCCACCTATTCTCTCCATTTTCCTCATTTGTGCATGGGAGAGACAGTGAGAGAGCCTTTGAAGAAGTTCATTCTTGTGTGATTTTGAGTTTTCTTGTAGGAAAAGCACTCCAGTATAGTACAGAAGCTCTGAAAAGGTAAGAATCTCCATTTTCTGTCAGATCTGTTGTTTGCCTTGGACCATCGCGATGGTATGAGGATCTTGAATTTTTTGGATTACATCAATAGCACGGCATAGAGCACCCTTGCGCATAGGGGAATCTACAGATGCATTCCCAAATTTTTCATTTTGGTGGACCATCACGATTGGATCATGCCATCGTGACGGGGCATCACCGTCGCGATTGGCTCACACCATCACGATGGCTTGATGGACCATCGCGATGGGCTCACACCATCACGGTAGTTTAGTTGGACCATCGTGATGATTCAGTTAGACCATCACGATGGTTCAGTTGGACCATCACAACAATCACATCTACCCCACACCATCACCATTGGCTCATGTCATCGCGACGCCTCGAGACCCACGTGTCATTGAACCATCGCGATGGTTCACATGACCTTTGACCATCGTGACAATTGGCCACACCATCGCGATTGGCTCATGCCATCATGATGGCTTGTCTCACTTGGACCATCGTGATGACTCACCTAGATCAGACCATAGTGACAATACGATCGTTTGGACCATCACAACCATATGATCATTTGGACCATCACGACAATACGATCGTTTGGACCATCGTGACGATACGATCGTTTGGACCATCGCAATGACTCGTTAGAGTTGGACCATCACGATTGTGTCACACAATCACGACAGTTCAGGCAGACCATCGTGATGGTCCTAGACCATCGGGATCCTTGCACACCATCGTGATAGTTTGGCTAAAACGCAAAAATTATGTTTGAATTTTTGGCAAATTTCAAGGCCGAATTTGAGTCATTTGTGAGTAATTGGTACATTTTTGAGGCTCCTTAGCTTAAATTGAAGAGATCTTGTTTGGCAATTTTAACCCCTGAATGCCTGACCAGTCATAACTTTCTCATACAAAATCAATTTTTTGAGCTCTAGATCTCATTGGAAAGCTTGTTTCAAATCCACATGGTTTCAACTATTTTTCTTAAGAATAACGTGTTGATATTTAGATAGCATAAAATGAAGTTGACCCTTCTGTGGGATTAGAAAACCTAGGGGGGCACCTAAGGATTTCACAAGGAGAGCAAGGACCCTTAAAAGTGTATACATTAAAGTGCATGTCCATTTACTTAAAGATTGGTTTAAACTTTGGATTTTTGCAAGACTATTGAAAGTCATCCTAGGGTGTCCAAAGCAAGGCAAAAAGCGGAGCAAGCAATGCTTGGGAAGCATATCTTCTTGGGCACCAGAGCATTCAACGAAGCTGACTTGAGGTTGGAAGAACTCTCAACCCCCTCACTCAATTGCTAGCTTAGGCTAAGTGTGTGTAGCATTGTTGATTGAATTAGGATGATGATAGGAACACATCAAGTACAAGAGCATTAATTTCTCAAGTCCATGTGTAAGCTAAGAGATCGTGATATGGAAAACCTAAGGGAAAGAACTTAATTTCAATGTTGCGAGAACTTAAATATATAACAAAAAGACGATTCCTGATGTGTACATTGAGACAAGACAAGAGTTTAAAAGAATTAAAAACTAAAGAAGTGACTGAAAACAAAGAAGTAGAAGTGATCAAAACGCATATTGAGTGATTGAGGAAGATAAATTCATGAACCTTAGATTAGGAAAGCACATAGGTAAGGCAGACCAACGAATCCATCATCGAAAGCAAGTGTGAAGACCACAACACACTCTTGGGAACAACAATTGAATAGCTATCCATACGAATTGAGCTCAGAGATAAGTAAGTCTGAAATGGCTTACAACATGGAGAGACAAGAAGGAGGGTTAAGTGTAGCTTGTTTGGAAAGACATGAAGGACCCTATATGACCCAATTAGAATATGTCCCAACCAACCACTTAGGTGCTTGCATCTATGAGGATGGTTTGAGAAGATCAGTGGTTCAATTGCACAACCTTGCCCAACCCATTGGATTGGAACATCTAGTATTTAAGTTCCAGAGAGATGCCTACTTAGACAAGGAAGGAACCATTTACATCATAACTAATCAGCCTAACCACACTAATGAGTTTTGTGTAGTCATTCGTGAAATAGAAGCAAGAGCCCAAGGGCCATAACTTTCTCAAGAAACTGACCGGTCATAACTTTCTCATACAAAGTCAGTTTTTTTAGCTCTAGAGCTCATTGGTAAGCTTGTTTCAAATCCACATGGCTTCAACTATTTTTCTTAAGAATAAAATCTTGATATTTAGATAGGATAAAATGAAGTTGACCCTTTTGTGGGATTAGAAAACCTAGGGGGGCACCTGAGGATTTCACAAGGAGAGCAAGGACCCTTAAAAAAATATACATCAAAGTGCATGTTCATTTAATTAAAGATTGGTTTAAACTTTGGATTTTTGCAGGACTATTGAAATTCATCCTAGGGCGTCCAAAGCAAGGCAAAAGGCGGAGCAAGCAACACTTGGGAAGCATATCTTCTTGGGCACCAGAGCATTCAACAAAGTTGACTTGAGGTTGGAAGAACTCTCAACCCCCTCACTCAATTGCTAGTTTAGGCTAAGTTTGTGTAGCATTGTTGATTGAATTAGGATGACGATAGGAACACATCAAGTACAAGAGCATTAATTTCTCAAGTCTAGGTGTAAGCTAAGAGATTGTGATATGGAAAACCTAAGGGAAAGAACTTAATTTCAATGCTGTGAGAACTTAAATATATAACAAAAAGATGATTCTTGATGTGTACATTGAGACAAGACAAGAGCTTAAAAGAATTAAAAACTAACGAGTGATTGAAAACAAAGAAGTTGAAGTGATCAGAATGCGTATTGAGTGATTGAGGAAGATAAATTCATGAACCTTAGATTAGGAAAGCACATAGGTAAGGCAAATTGATGAAGCCATCATCAAAAGCAAGTGTGAAGACCACAACACACTCTTGGGCACAACAATTGAATAGCTATCCATACAAATTGAGCTCAGAGATCAGTAAGTCTAAAATGGCTTACAACATGGAGAGACCGGAAGGAGGGTTAAGTGTAGCTTATTTGGAAAGACATGAAGGATCCTACATGACCCAATTAGAATATGTCCGAACCAACCACTTAGGTGCTTGCATCTATGAGGATGGTTTGAGAAGATCAGTGGTTCAATTGCACAACCTTGACCAACCCATTGGATTGGAACATCGAGTAGTTAAGTTCGAGAGAGATGCCTACTTAGACAAGGAAGGTGTTGGTGCAGATCAATCACCAATTGAAGCCTGGAGGAAATATACATTCAGAGGATATGAGGAATGTACACATATGTACATTAGTATAGTTATAGTTCACTTAGATCTTTGATTAGTCATAGACTTGTACAAATTTCTCTATAAATACCTTGAAAATGTCGAGGCGTGATATGAGAGCATATGAAAGAATAGATGAGTGAGCATAGATGTCAAGAAAGGAGAAGTTAGATGTCATGAGACATGTGAAATGTTAGTTGAGTTTTCCTCTCATCACTCAACTGTATTTTTCTGAGTAATTGAAGAAATATTGCACCCGATCTTTTCGTGTCTGCTCCGTCTGTGTTTGATCATTTGTGAAATCCTTTTGAGGATATCTAAGTTGATAGTTAATGAGTCTTTGACTTGAATTTCAGAGTCTAATTGTAATCAGGCTAGGAGAATTGTGTGTAGGAACATTCATATGTGATGAGTGTTCACAGTTCTCTGAAACAGGCGCAGATTTCGAGTCCAAAGAAATGAGTAGTGCTCAGTGCACAGTGTAAAGTTTTACACATATGATAGCTCAAAATCTAAGTTGAGAGATAAGCTATCTATAGCCAAAAGGATTTGGTAAAACGGGTTCGACATTGTGAGAACCAAAGTTAAGAAGTTAGGGGTGTCAAATCGACTTCTCAGAAGTGCAGATTTGGACATAGGTAACTTGTGAAGTTGATTTCTCAAGTTATACTAAACCTTTTGAAGAACTTTAACTTGGAGGAGGTGCGCAACTTCTAGGCGACACTCCATACAAAATTTCATAGAAAACTTTACATGTTTGATAGGTCAATGAGAAGAAATTGTGCAGCAGACTTTCTGTGTTTTATCTTCTTCACAGAATTTTTCAACTTTTGATAATTTGGAGATTGGACTTCTAATTTGGTGAAAGTTTTGACTTACTCTTGATATAGAGGTGTTCTAAATTCAAGAGTAGGTTGTTCTTTTGGAGATTAACACTCTCCATCAGTGGTATCAGAGCAGGAGACATCAAATCAACGAAAGGAGGATCCCGACTACTGCAGATTCAAGAAATTCAACAATTGAAGAACTAAAAGGTGAAAGTTTGAAGGCAAAGCTTGAGGAGGAGACCATACGACATCAAGAAGGACAAAAGGAGTCTAATTCAAAGTAAAGGTACATATATTGTTTATAAAGCTTGAAGATTTCAATACACAGGTGGACACAAGATGGGAGATTCTCTACAGATAGAGAAATTGGATAGGGAAAACTATCCTGCATGGTCAATGAGGATGGAAGCTCATCTTATGAGCAAAGATTTAATAGCCTACATCACAGGAGAAGAAGAGAAGCCACAGTTCAGAGATCCTAGTGTTCCAACTAGGGAAGAGTTAGCAGAATTGAAAAATTGGATGAAGAAAGATGCTCAAGCTAGGAGCATTATATATATGGCAGTCAATGATTACTTGTTACCTCACATTCGAGGTCTTGAAAGTGCAACTGATATTTGGAATGCTTTGGAGGAGCATTTCCAGAATACTACAAAGTCAAGGAAGGCATCCTTATGGGCAGAATTTACAACCTTCAAGAAGAAGGCCTCTCAATCTATTTCAGACTATGTAACAAGGATGAAAGACATTGCAGATGCATTAGGAGCTGTTGATGAAGACATTGAGGAGGATAAATTGGTAAGGCAAATCCTTACAGGTTTGAGAGGTGATGACAAATGGAAGCCATTCATTTTGTCTACAGAGTTATCACTTGATCATTTCACTCCTGATTTAAATCAGTTGCTAGGTCATATGCTAACATTTGAGCAGGATGTTAAAGGAGATGGTGACAAGAGTGCAGGTCATGCAATGTACTCAAAGGACAAGAAGAAGAATAGCAAAGGAAAGCAACAAGCAGGTGAAGATGAAGGTACAACTAGTCAAGCCAACTTCCTAAGAGGAAGAGGAGGTGGCAAAGGTAGAGGAAGAGGCAGGAACAACAAAGATGGAGGCAAAGCTTGCTGGATTTGTGGTAAGACAAATCACTTAGCTAATGATTGTTGGCATAATAATCAGAGTAATGGTGGATATAATCAGAACTATAATTCAAGAGGAAGAGGAGGCAGAAATCAAAGAGGTAATTTCAGAGGCAGAGGTGGTAGGAGTTACTTTGGAAGAAATGCAGGTAGAGGATTCCAAAGTCAACAATACAACAACACCTACTACAATTATGCTTCAGATCAAAAGGAGGATTCAACATTGATAATGAATGCAACTTGTGAAAGCCAGAGTGAAGATCAGAGAGTCTTCTACATTGACTCAGGGTGTAGCAATCACCTGAGTGGTAATATATCTTTGATGACTGATTTGGAGAGTAAGGTTTTTAATCATGTTGTTCAAACAGGTGACAACACAAAGCACAATGTGAAGTCAATTGGATCAGTGAAGGCCAAGGATGGTAGTACCTTATTGAGTAAGGTCTTGTATGTTCCTACAATTCCTAAGAATTTGATAAGTGTAGGACAAATTGTTGAAAAGGGATATGAAGTAAGGTTCACTAATGATGGAGTATATGTGGAAGACCCTAGCCAAGGGTATAAACAGATTGTTTTTGGGAAGAAAGAAGGAAGATTATTTACATTGAAGATTCAAGGCAATATTGGTCATGCTATGTTCACATATGGAGGACATAAGATCTCTGAGTTAGATCTTTGGCACAAGAGGCTTGGACATTTCAATGAAAGAGGTATTAAAGACATGATTAACAATGGTTCAGTGCTTGGATTGCCTAATGTTGCAGGTCAACATATGACATACAGATGTGAGGCATGTCAATTAGGTAAGGCTCATAAGCTTTCCTACTCCAAGCATGGTTTTATGTACTCAGAGAAGCTTGAATTGGTACACACAGATGTGTGGGGACCATCAAAGGATTTCAGTATAAATGGGTCAAGGTATTATGTGATTTATGTTGATGATGCTACTAGATGGATTACTATCTATGTGATCAAAGATAAGTCAGAAGTGTTTAATACATTCAAACACTATCATGCATATGCAGAAAGAATTACAGGACATAAGTTGAAGAGACTAAGGTCAGATGGAGGGGGAGAGTATTTTTCTAATGATTTCAGTGATTACTTGTGGAATGCAGGTATAAAAAGGGAAGTTACTTGCAGGTACTCTCCTCAACAAAATGGTGTAGCAGAAAGGAGAAATAGAACACTCGTTGAGTTTGCAAGATCCATGATGAAGGAGAAAAATTGCCCTAATTATTTGTGGGCTGAGGCTGTAAATACAGCCACTTATTTGGTCAATAGGTTACCATGTAAAGCCTTGCAGGGTATCACACCATATGAGGCTTGGTGGGGTAAGAGACCTACCTTGGATCATTGCAGAGTTTTTGGATGTGTGGCATATGCATATGTGCCATCACAATTAAGGCACAAGTTGGAGCCTAAAGCTGAAAAATATGTTTTCATTGGTTATGATGATAAGCAGATGGGCTATAGATTGTGGAGTCCATCTACAAAACAATTCATGGTTTCTAAAGATGTTACATTTGATGAGCAAAGTACTTGGTATGCAGGTACAGTCAATATCAATACAGGTGATGAAGAAGAAGTGAGCCAAAGGAAAGGTAAATCAAAGGTTCAAATATTTGATGAACAAGAGAATAATGAAGTGCAGGTTGAAGTGGAAGAAACACCAAGATTTGATCATGAATATGAAGAACCAGAAACCTCAAGAAGTGGAGAGCTTAGGAGGTCTACAAGGAATAAATTTGGGATTTGGTTCCAAAACCAAATAGTCAGAAAATCATTGGATGCAAGCGGGTTTACAAGACCAAGAGATTTGCAGATGGAAGTGTGTCTAGATATAAAGCTAGACTTGTTGTCAAAGGGTTTGCTCAAACATATGGTGTTGACTATGATGAGACTTATAGTCCTGTGGCAAAGATGACAACCATCAGGACACTTATAGCTATTGCTGCATGTAAAGGTTGGAAGTTATGTCAACTTGATGTGAAAAATGCTTTTTTGAATGGTTATATTTCAGATGATGTGTTCATGGAGCAACCTCAAGGGTTCAGAGATAAAAGGTATCCAGATCATGTGTGCAAGCTCAAGAGAGCTTTGTATGGCTTGAAGCAGGCCCCAAGGGCATGGAACTATAGACTTGTAAAGTTCTTGAAAGAACTTGGATTTCAGGTGTCTAAAGCAGATAGTAGCTTGCTTGTCAAAGCAAGTGATAATGGTTTCATATACATGTGCATATATGTTGATGATATAATCCTTACAGGTACAGATGAAGAAGGAATACAAAGACTCAAGAAGCAAATCAAAAAGGAGTTCAAAATAAGTGACTTGGGAGACTTGTCATACTTCTTGGGCATGGAGATTACATATACTCAACATGGAGTATTTGTGACCCAAGAAAGGTATTTGAAGAACTTGTTAATCAAGTTTAAAATGGATGATTGCAGGGTAGCACCTACACCAATGGAGGTGAATCATATAGTAAGTTTGGAGGTGAAGAATTCAAGGACATGAGACAATATCAAGGTTTGGTTGGTAGTCTTATCTATGCTACTTTAACTAGACCTGATTTATCATATGCAGTAGGGGTTTTGTCTCAATTCATGCATTGCCCAAGGAAAGAACATTGGATTGCAGGTCAAAGAGTGTTGAGGTACATTAAGGGTACACTCAATGAAGGTTTGTATTATGGGTTCACCTCAGATACAAATATCAAAATTTATAGTGATGCAGATTGGGCAGGTAATACAGATGATAGAAGATCAACTTTTGGATACATGTGTTATGTGGGAGATAAACTTATCTCATGGTGTTCCAAGAAGCAACATACAGTTGCTTTGTCTTCTACAGAAGCAGAGTACAAAGGCATGGTTGAAGCTGCAAAGGAAGTGATTTGGCTCAAGACTTTGATGAAGAGTTTTGACATTGTGCATGGGGTACCAATTATATATGGAGATAACATGAGTTCATTGTATTTAGCTGCTAATCCTGTTTTTCATGCCAGGACCAAACACATTGAGATACAGTATCACTTTCTAAGAGAGAAGGTGATGGATAAAGAGATTGAAGTCATACATACTTCAACTAAAGATCAAATAGCTGATATGCTTACAAAGAGCTTGGATGGACCAAAGCTACAGAAGTTTAAAGACATGGCAGGTATAAAGAAGAAAAGAGAAACCTCAATTGATGATTGAGGGGGAGCTGTTGGTGCAGATCAATCACCAATTGAAGCCTGGAGGAAAGATACATTCAGAGGATATGAGGAATGTACACATATGTACATTAGTATAGTTATAGTTCACTTAGATCTTTGATTAGTCATAGACTTGTACAAATTTCTCTATAAATACCTTGAAAATGTCGAGGCGTGATATGAGAGCATATGAAAGAATAGATGAGTGAGCATAGATGTCAAGAAAGGAGAACTTAGATGTCATGAGACATGTGAAATGTTAGTTGAGTTTTCCTCTCATCACTCAACTGTATTTTTCTGAGTAATTGAAGAAATATTGTGCCCGATCTTTTCGTGTCTGCTCCGTCTGTGTTTGATCATTTGTGAAATCCTTTTGAGGATATCTAAGTTGATAGTTAATGAGTCTTTGACTTGAATTTTAGAGTCTAATTGTAATCAGGCTAGGAGAATTGTGTGTAGGAACATTCATATGTGATGAGTGTTCACAGTTCTCTGAAACACGCGCAGATTTCGAGTCCAAAGAAATGAGTAGTGCTCAGTGCACAGTGTAAAGTTTTACACATATGATAGCTCAAAATCTAAGTTGAGAGATAAGCTATCTACAGCCAAAAGGATTTGGTAAAACGGATTCGACATTGTGAGAACCAAAGTTAAGAAGTTAGGGGTGTCAAATCGACTTCTCAGAAGTGCAGATTTGGACATAGGTAACTTGTGAAGTTGATTTCTCAAGTTATACTAAACCTTTTGAAGAACTTTAACTTGGAGGAGGTGCGCAACTTCTAGGCGACACTCCATACAAAATTTCATAGAAAACTTTACATGTTTGATAGGTCAATGAGAAGAAATTGTGCAGCAGACTTTCTGTGTTTTATCTTCTTCACAGAATTTTTCAACTTTTGATAATTTGGAGATTGGACTTCTAATTTGGTGAAAGTTTTGACTTACTCTTGATATAGAGGTGTTCTAAATTCAAGAGTAGGTTGTTCTTTTGGAGATTAACACTCTCCATCAGAAGGAACCATGTACATCATAACTAATCAGCCTAACCACACTAATGAGTTTGGTGTAGTCATTCCCGAGACGGAAGCAAGAGCCCAAGGGTCATAACTTTCTCCAGAAACTGATCGGTCATAACTTTCTCATACAAAGTCAGTTTTTTGAGCTCTAGATCTCATTGGAAATCTTTTTTCAAATACACATGGCTTCAATTATTTTTCTTAAGAATAACGGGTTGATATTTAGATAGGATAAAATGAAGTTGACCCTTTTGTGGGATTAGAAAATCAAGGGGGGCACCTGAGGATTTCACAAAGAGAGGAAGGACACTTAAAAGTGTATACATCAAAGTGCCTGTCCATTTACTTAAAGATTGGTTTAAACTTTGGATTTTTGCAGGACTATTGAAAGTCATCCTAGGGTGTCCAAAGCAACGCAAAAGGAAGAGCAAGCAATGCTTGGGAAGCATATCTTCTTGGGCACCAGAGCATTCAACAAAGCTGACTTGAGGTTGGAAGAACTCTCAACCCCCTCACTCAATTGCTAGCTTATGCTAAGTGTGTGTAGCATTGTTGATTGAATTAGGATGACGATAGGAACACATCAAGTACAAGAGAATTAATTTCTCAAGTCCATGTGTAAGCTAAGATATTGTGATATGGAAAACCTAAGGGAAAGAACTTGATTTCAACATTGCAAAAACTTAAATATATAACAAAAAGATGATTTTTTATGTGTACATTGAGACAAGACAAGAGTTTAAAAGAATTAAAAACTAAAGAAGTAGAAGTGATCAGAATGCGTATTGAGTGATTGAGGAAGATAAATTCATGAACCTTAGATTAGGAAAGCACATAGGTAAGGTAGATCGACGAAGCCATCAGTGAAAGCAAGTGTGAAGACCACAACACACTCTTAGGAACAACAATTAAATAGCTATCCATACGAATTGAGCCCAGAGATAAGTAAGTCTAAAATGGCTTACAGCATGGAGAGACCGGAAGGAGGGTTAAGTGTAGCTTATTTGGAAAGACATGAAGGACCCTACATGACCCAATTAGAATATGTCCAAACCAACCACTTAGGTGCTTGCATCTATGAGGATGGTTTGAGAAGATCAGTGATTCAATTGCACAACCTTGACCAAACCATTGGATTGGAACATCGAGTAGTTAAGTTCGAGAGAGATGCCTACTTAGACACGGAAGGAACCATGTACATCATAACTAATCAGCCTAACCACACTAATGAGTTTGGTGTAGTCATTCCCGAGACAGAAGCAAGAGCCCAAGGGCAAGAACCATTAGGAGATGAACCTAGGACACCTTAAGGGAAATCGGTATTGACAAGAATGTTGAATCGAGAATGGATTCCTCAAGATAACAGAAGCATTGAGCTATTCGTGAATAGGGACATTGATGAAGTGTTTTGGAGGTATATAATGGAACAACCCAGTGAAGTAGGTTCAATCACAATTTACGAGTTCAAGGACCCTGATACGACCAAAAAGGTAGTATACCTGGACAACACATCAGAACGAGTATTTGTAGTATCGGATCATGCAAGACATGCTTATACATGTAGAGGCTAGTTAATATTCCCCCCACCACGAGCAAATGTTAACACTAGCCATCATGGATATGGGACATCCTCAGCCACTAGTTCCCAAAGAGAGAAGAACAAGGAAAAGCCAGAAGTGAGTTTTACCCACCCCATAGGAGAGATAGATCGACCATGGAAACTAATCGAATGGAGAGACCAAGAGGCCCAAGACGACAAGGAGGTAGGGACGACTTTCATCTACCTAGACCCCAAGAGCATCTAAGAATATTATGACCAACCGAGTTAGTGAAGTGGATGAAAAATTACTTTGACAGGGCTGGAGATCCCTATGACCATGTAGCCGAGTTTAAATAAGTGTTCCGAGCAGAGCAAGTGGAAGATATGTTCATGGAATACAATGCTTTTGGACTCAGACTAAAGAACACAGCTTTAACTTGGTTCCAACCCTTACAGTAAATGGAATTTAGGGATATTCATCATTTGTTAGATTCATTCATCATCGAGTTCTCTAAAAGTGGAATAAGGCATAACACTTCCTTTTTAATCCACAGCTTCAAACAAACCCCCCAAGAAACAGTCAGACTCGTGGGATGTAGGTTTAGACAACATATTGAGAGATGCCCAATGTCGGAGCTTCCCTCATAGGCCAAGCAAGTGTATTTTTTTTGGATGGCCTCTTGAGCTCTATCTAAACTCTTATGTATATGTAAAGGAACCTAGAACTCTAGAGCAATGTGTACGTACTTGTATAGACATTGAGGATAATTTAGGAGATGAATTGGAACTTTCAAAGGTCTACAAAGATTTAGATAGCTCCTCTCAATCATCCTCAAAGCACTCTAGCTCCATCGAAGACCTAGTAGAAAAGGTGGCCTAGAAACTAGGACTTTCTAGCAAATAGATGCCCAGGCTAACATCCGTGAAATGTTGTTACACATGTGGTGGTGATCATGTAGAAGCTCTAGAACACATTAAAGTACATGTTCCAGATGAGTTGACGACGAAGCTTGCTCCGAAAGCAAAAAAATTTGTCTTCATTGGATACTCCCTTGAGCAAAAAGGGTACAAATGTTATAGCCCACTCACACGACAGGTGAAGGTGAGCAGAGATGTGGTATTTGATGAAATGTCAAGCTTCTATGCAGATGCCAAAGAAGGACTGAATCTTGAACCAAATGACAAAGAAAATGTTGAAAAATCAAGTGTTTTGAGTGGACCGGATGCATCACCAAGCAATAGTTCCAACTCAAATCCATGGAGTGGAAGATTGCATGGAAATTTCAGTCCAACAAATTCATCAAATACATCCAAGAAAGGTAAAGAAAAGCTTTCTGCTGATAGTAAAAAATATGCAAGTTTTGAAGACGTTGATGGAGATTCAAGCGGTTCATAAAAGAGTCTTGATGAGGAGCTTGGATTGCCCTCTGTGAAGACTCCAGGAGTAAGAAGGGCACATGCAGACGATACAAGGAGAAGTGACCCAGGACCAAGAAGATCTGGGAGGATGCGGGATTCAGTGCAACGATTGGCGTATGACAGTTATATGGCTCATCATTGTGCTTACATGACAAAGGTAATACAAGATGTTGAACCTTCTTGCTTTGAAGATGCAATTGGGGGCAAAGGGCTTTGTATGGGTTGAAGCAAGCCCCTCGTGCATGGCATGCAAGGATTGCTGATTACTTAACCAGCATTGGGTTTTCTATGTGTGATGCAGATCACTCACTATATGCAAGGAAGGCTGATGATGGCATCACTATTGTGGCTATTTATGTTGATGACCTGATTTTAGGTGGTGATAATGAAGGAAGCATCAAAGAGGTAAAGAAACTTCTTATGCAGGAATTTGACATGAAAGATCTTGGTGTGTTGTGCTATTTTTTGGGCATTGAGTTTATACATACAGAAACAGGTATATGGATGTCGCAAAGGCAATATGCCTTGAATATGCTACAAAAGTATGGTATGGCTGATTCTAAGCCAATTTCTATGCCATTAGATCAGAATTTGAAATTGGATACTACATTAGGTGAAGCATTGGAAAATGCTACTATGTATAGGAAAATTATTAGAAGTCTTATATATCTCACAATTACAAGGCCTGATCTAAGTTATATTGTTGGGCTTAAAAGTCAATTTATGCAGGTTCCAGGAAGCCACATTTGGATGCTCTGAGGTGCACTCTACGTTATGTGAGTGCTACTTTAGATCATGCATTCTTTTATGAGGCTGGTGTAGATTTGCAGGTTTATGGATACACCGATGCAGATTGTGCTGGTAGCATTCCAGATAGAAGATCTACTAGTGGTTTTCTATTCTCACTTGGGAGTGCAACTCTTACATGGAGTAGCAAGAAGCAACCCACTATTGCTTTCTCAAGTACAGAGGCTGAATATAGAGATGTTGCAATGGCACCATGTGAGGCATCATGGCTAGAAATGCTACTTGCAGATTTAGGTGTGGAAGTGGGAAAGCTTATCACTATTTATTGTGATAATCTTAGCAGCATACAGTCAGCGCGGAATCCTGTTTTCCATGCTAGAACAAAGCATATCGAGGTACATCACTTCATCAGAGAGAAGGTATTAGCAGGTGATATTGATCTTGTTTATGTGATAACAGATGAGCAAGTTGCTCATATTTTCACCAAAGCACTTGGAGCTGAGAAGTTGAAGAAGTTTCGAGATATGCTTGGATTACATGATATGGCGTTGAGCTTGAGGGGAAGTGTTGAGATATCAAGCTCAACATGTGATGATCCAGGATGACACATACCATTTCTTCGTTTCTCTGACATGTATAGTGGTCACGCCGGTATATGTCAGGGATACTTCATTGAGCTTTATTAGATTTATATACCAAGAGTGATGGCACATTTGTTCCTTGCCAGCTCACTCATTTGCGGACATTAGGTTTTTTCTTATGTACTGATCTTTATATATTGCACTTGTTGTATTCTTGTTTTTAGGTCATTCTTGTACATTCCTTTTTATGTAATACAAAAAGAAGAAAAAGATCATTCTTCCTTGCCTCAATCTGTGTGTGTGTGTGTGTGTGTGCTTCTCCTTGAGAGTGAGAGTGTGTGTGAGCTCTCTTCCTTATCTCCTTCCTCATGACAAAATCAACTAGCACTAAGCAAGTATGGGTGCCGAAAGGCCAAAAATACCAATAATTTCCAATAGCATAGACCATGATGCGAAGAGGTCAAGGCAAAATCAAAGTCAACATCCAAACTACCTTTGACCTTCTTCTCTATTGACGAGAACCCAACAGATTTGGATCGTCAAGAAGTACCTGACAAACCAACCCACACCCATGTAGTTTTTGGTACCCAAGAACTTTCTTTTAGCTCAAAACCCAAGCCATGTAACATACATCCCTTCAAATCACTTCACCCATCACCACCACAATTGCTAAAATCATCCTTTGTACCTCGAACAAATAACCAAACACAGTCATGAACTCTTATGAAATGGATGTCGAAAAGCATCCAGAAGCCTCCACACAATCCTTTGTATGACATAACACCTATCATGACTAACCCTTAACCTTGTAATAAATCATCCACAACTCAACCTTGTATAAAGTCACCCTCACTAACCCACTATCACTTGTAATAGAATCTCATCAAAAGCAATGTATGCATTATCTAAAGCATGTAGGTTGTCTAGTGACCTACATTAGTTTCTGAGAAATCATTACATAAACCACCTCACAACACAAGGCTACACAGTGTCATCATATTCATGGAAAGGAGAGAGAAGCAAAAATAAGAATCACACTTGGGAGTACTTAAGTGAACTATGATTTGATAAGATTTTAGTCTTAAAATTTTAAAAAGAGTGGTGTAGTTCTCATAACAGTTCATTATACATTCATAAGTTGAAGTTGTCTCCCATTTAGTTAGTGAACTTATGAAGTGTAAGGAGACACTCTCGAAGTTTAAAAGGTTTCAATATAACGATGTTGCACCAGTTAGATCCGTTGGAGTTCACATCTCTTAAACACGCAACAAGTGAGATTGTATATATGCATCTAACTTCAATTCACCCAAATGATGCATCTAACATCGGTTTTGCCGAAACCCTCCTCTGTGGTCGACCGAATCCCAAATATGGCAATCATATGGAAGTTCCCACCGAGAGAAAGATGCACATAGTGGAGACCTCTATGGCACCAAAGAGAGTACTACTCATAAAACAACTCATACCATCATCATATACGTAGCACCCTTTAGACGCATATATGTGCCTTTGTGTGGCCCTCGCACCATTTGTGGAGAATTATAGCTCCAAAAGCAACAAAAGTGTGATGGACCCTCTTAGGATCAATGTGTTCCTTGTATACCTGCACCCTAGATTCAAAGGCGGCTTGGGAGTCGATTACCTGGAAGCATTATCCCAAATCAATGAAAACTTCGGAGTCATTTAGATTGTTGAAGAATTGTTTCTCAACTCTATAACCACGGATATTATTGAGGACAACAACTGAATATACAGGGTAGGTGTTATGCCCCTTGTTGTCCATGATAGAGCCTACAATGTCTATCTAGTTTTTTGGGACTATGCACATTTATTGAGGCAACGCCTCTTGAACAGTTGTTAATTCAAATGGAAAATGCTTGTTATCATGTTCAATGACTTCCTCAAATGATTCATCTCCACTTTCCTACTACAAATCCTATTCAGTTTTGTGTACAGAAAGTAAAGCATTGGGAATATAGTGGACATTGTGTAGATGCCATGCACACAGTAAACAAGATTCAAATCAGATAAGTACACCCTGCTCTGCTTTTACCCAGGTATACGATTTTGAACCCAAGTGCAAGTTTCAATTGTTACTGCATTGAAGTTTATTTTAGGTGAAACAGAGCAACAAAGGTCAACTAGCCCATAATAGCATATTACATTCTACCTGTAACCACTCAGTTAATGTTGGAAGAAATACTATAGAAGGGCCTGATGGTATGTGTTCTAGAAGAGTATATTAATTCTTGTTCATCTAGTTCCTTTACCTATCAATCAGTTCCACCTTGAATATTTTCAGGTAATTAGTAAATCGTTACAACTACTGTAGTGATTGGTTTCGGAACATGTGTATATACATATTTTGCATGCATGTATGCACACACAAGACGCTCAAACAAATGAAGATACATAACATGGTATACTTAATTTCTTGAATAATTTAAACATTCACCTCTCAACACATAATCGAAGATGTGCTCAGCGTCCAGACCAACAAGTCCACATTTACCGCCTAGTCTCCCAAACCTCAACTCCTTGCATAAACTTGCATGCCACAAATAAATATTGCCCACCAGCATCCAGGAGCGAAATGTCATGGCCACCTTGTATGTTCAAAAAAATTTGTCTGAAAGGATGTCTCCCAATATTCCCTGTCATCCAAGTCTACTTCTGTTCCAACAAGTCTTCCAAGCTTGGTAAGTACAAATCTTTTGGATCGACAATTGCACTTGCTATCAGCTTAATTTTCTGTTCATGAAGAACGTCAATAAGAGTGATGAATCTTCTTGCCATTTCATTGTGAAATGATGTCAGATTCTGTGGTATGTTAGCCACAGTGTGAAAAGATGCAGCAATAGCAATATAATCAGCAGCACCCTTTGGAGTATCACAAAGATCTTTGAAATCGAACCATGCTATCCCACCAACTGCTCTGGGAACTTGAAAGCAACATGCCCTGATTTCAACACAGAGGGATCTGTTTTATGACCACTTGCAAGACTTGTGAAACTTTGCTCGAACATAGTTTTGGTTTCTGGATTCAAAGGTTTATACCATCCAATGCATGGCAAGAAAAGATCCCTTTGAAGGCCATTCTTGTAGAGCTCTTCAGGACTGCGATTTGATGATGCGACCATCACTGCTCCAGAGTTGAATAGACTTTCAAGAAATCTTCGAAGTATCATTGCATCAGCTATATCAATAACCAGAATTGTCAATGTCTCTGTCATCTTCGGATATGTTCTTTAGCGATTCAAAATCTGCAAGTGCCTGCTCTTAAAATTATTGCAACGTTGGCTCTAGAAGGCTCATCCATTTCTCTCTTGAACTCTCATGCTCATGTTTCTTCCAGGTCGCTTGGCTCATAGCAGGTAACTTCGAGCTGAAAGGAAATTTAAATCAAGAGCACGAGAATGTAATCAGACCTTCAGTGTCAGTAAATAAAAAAATTCCCCCTTGAATTTTAGGTCCAACCTCTGTGATTCATAGATCCGGATTAGAAAGACTTCCCACTACGCACTCCTTGGAAATAGATGCCTATCCTGGTTTGCAAGGCCTTTAGTTGCCCCGCGCCATGATTTTGTAGCCTCCGGTTAAGAGACCACCTCCCAGACGGTTCCTCTACAGATTCGGGTCCCCTTTTTCTTTGTCCTCTTTCTATTCATTTGAGTGTCTGTATCCTCGTTATGCTGCCAGACAAAGTCGTTCGCAAAAGCCTCCTGAATATGGACTAACGACAGGCCCATCATTCTAGCAACTTTCTTTTTTGGAACCGCATTGTCACTTTCAGAAGCAAGGCATCGTCTTCACCCTGTCGAACCTTCTGATCCAAAAAAAGAATACCCTCCATAATCCATTCTTCACACGCTTCCTCCGGAGTCCTCCCTTCCTATCTGCTGAGCCCATGTTTTTAATCACCCTTTCTACCACCTTCAATAATATTTTTCTCATTTCTTGGTATCCCTCCCTTTCCAGCTTTCATTACTCATGCCCTTCTTAAAACTTCTCTTCTTCTCAGGTGCTGCCACCCGCTTCCTTTCCCAATCAATACTTATATATATGAAACTGAATACGTGATTTTCATAGTAATCATCCATAAAGATGATGTAGCCTGCTTGTTCATTAGACATAGAATAAAAGCTCAATTGATAATCAACCTTTCCCTTGTTGCAGAATCAAATCCCCTCCTTGAAATTGCTCGGCTTGGCCCCTATCAGATATCATCTTCATCCCGTAATTCAAAAGCGACTTTATCCTTCTCATATGTGTGTCCTTCTTTCCTTTGAAATGCCAAAATGCACCCCCTCCACCTGTCCGGCGAGAGACAAAAATGTAGGAGCAAAAAATGCCAAGCCACCAAAAGAGCATGAGGCAATTCTATGATTAAGCTTCAACAAATTCCCATCAAGTTCCCTTTTCCCATATGAAAAAAGAAGTGGTCAATCATGACAATGCGATCGTGGAGAAAGGATCTCCACGACAACGGGTTACGCATCGATTATGGAAAGGGATTGTGGTCTCACTTTAATTTACATGTACTAATGTGTTATCCTTTTGTAGCAGATCATCTATGCACTTATCATCATGCAAACTGAAGGCACTTCTGAGGCTGGAACTAGTATGCCAGTAGTAAATTTTGATACTTTGTTAGCTGAACCTTACCCAGCTATGAAACCCCAAGAGTTTCAAGATTTTATGGGACAAATGCCAATTGAAGATCCTCCCCTGGGATTAAGCAAAAAAGTACACAACAACTCCCATTGGTTCCAAGGACTTGCAGGACCTCTCGAAGATGCTAACTTCATCTATGATGTGATGCTTTGCTTTAGCGGAGACACATTTGGAAGATATCAATTCTTCTTATGAGAGCTCAAAGACCTTGAGAACTCATATGAATTATGAACAATTTGGGCCAGGGCTAGTTTCATAGAGTATTCTTGTGCACCCCTGCCTAAACCAGTTTTTATCGATGCTTCTATTTGGTGATTACTCTTGAACCCCCTATGAGGAAGAAATTGCCAAGAACCTTCATTTTGCCCTCGCTAGTTAATGATCCCCCTTATAAGAAATTCTATCTCTCAAATGATCTCATCCAAGCTGCCCTAAAGATCCATGGCACTCACACTCCAACAGAAAGAGAGAGGCTCATTCTCGAGCCAATGAAAAGGGGTGACATTTTGAAATGGGCTGATATTTCTGCCAGCGCAATAGATTTATCAAAGCCACTACGTATTTGTATGCAACATTTTGCTTTCCCCAATTAGGACCATTTCACGATACCACAAAAGCGCATTTGGTTTGGGTTGTACTTAGCAAATATAGGCCCTCAAACGATTGATCTTGAGAATTGGATTCAAGATCAATTATACTTAGCACAACAAAGATGGGCTCAAAAGCATGTCATCCATGGCTGTTGTGCCCTCACAAGAATAATATACATGTGTCTGGCCTATGACATACCAATCGAGCATGCTATGACTAGTGATGAGATGAAGCAGTTTAAAGGAACCTCTAAGAAGGCATGCAAATCAAGCAAGGCTAGAGAAAGAAAGCGTATGAGGGGCTCAATTCCATTCCTCTAGGTCCTTGAGTCACCTTCACCACAACCATCCCCTCAGTAGTCCCCCACAGAACCTCCTGCACCTGTACCTCCGATATACATTTGTTTATCACGTCCCATAGTAACTAAAGGCACCAGCAATGCCGTGTTCACCTCTGAAGCCACCACCTTAGAAGTCAGAGAGCCCCCTACCACTATTAGTGCAGACACATTTACTTTTCCGATACCTAACCTAGAGGCTTAACCCATTAATACTACATTTGATCTTGAAATGCAAGATGCATTTTCTAGCAAATTTCAAAAGGATAAATTTTCTCGCAAGAATACGAATGGCCTAGTTATCCCATCTCACCACCCGATCAACAACGTGAACAAGTAGTGTCCAATTTAGACGAGGAAGACCACACGGTAATAGACGATGACGATGAAGACAGAGATGACAAAGCCAACCAAAATAGTCCAGATTCACAGGATGATGACCAGCATGAAGAGCATGAACAACAAACTAAAGCCCAAGGTGATACTAGCACCTATGAAGAGGACACCTTTGAAGCCGCAACATATACACTAGCAATCCAAAAGCTATGTTGCAACATGCAAGTTGTGTGGGCAAGCAGACGAATCTTTGAAGAACAAAGTAAAGAAATATTACAACAAGAGCTAGCTAGTGGGGGATTCAAAGCCTCTTTTGTAGAGGGATTTAATGAACTAATCAAGCCGATGGGTATAGTCAAAGCGGTACATTTCTTAAAGAGGAAGCCATCACTGCAATTTGACCCTCGATGTATACGTTTAATGTCAAGGCCAAGACAATACATGAGTCCCAACAGATGCCCAATCCTCTCGTCATCCAGAAGGAGCATAATTAGTCCCTGAAGTTCCACCTGAATCACCACCAACAGGCGAAACTATCATCATTGACTCTCTGCCACAACCATCAACATCCCTACTTGCAACAACCATCAAAATCAACTCCACATCAACCAAAACGCTTTCCTCTCCTGTACACCCAACTTCCCTAGTGCACCCTAACTCACCTCAACTATCCCAATTCGTAGTAAGTGCTGCACCAGAAGCCATAGCACCTCCAATACCCCAATCTCTATGTGAAATGTTTAACCCTGTTACCTCGACCCTAGTTCCCCTCACCCCAATTAATCCCTTCCTCACCACTTACCTTTCTTAATCTTTTCCCCTTTCTCCATGACCTATTTTCCCATTTCCCCAACCAATGACCTTTTCACAAGTATCCCCTCCCAATCGGACTACATCACCTCTACCTTCTCCTCTACACCAACTAATCTGCGAATCTCAACATGTCATATACTCCTCGACATTTGTAAATCCCTTGTTCACACCCACAATCATGCCACTTTTTACCATTAGTTCACTGGATAACACATCCAATGTCATGGATATTTCACCACCCACTGCATCACCGATCACATCCACAATTTTACCACCTACCATCAGCACATCACATTTCTCTACTGTCACAACAACATTCACTCCCTCTACCCCGATTTCCCTTCCCCCTACATCTACCACCACAATAGCATCACCTTCACACACCACATCATTGTTATTATCACCCATCATTGACACCGCATTTTGTCAAATGAACCCAATCAAGTCAAGGATGAGTTTGCCTCCCTCGGAAGCAACTACCAAGCCTTGCAATAGACCGCCACACAACTATAGGTCCAATTAAACTCACTGACCATTGAGAATTCTTCTCTTAATGCATGTCACCAAGAACTCTATGATGCCTATCACTCGATGGAGTTGGAACTTGAGGAGAAGTCTAAAGAACTTGTGACCGAAATAGAGGAACAACTATGAGCCCAGATTGTACGTAATGCAATGCTGCCCAGATTGAAATAGAGGAACACATGGTTGAACATTTGCATCAAAATTTGGCTGAAAATGAGCATGAAATTCAGCCCAGCATGATTTACATGTTGATGATGTATTACATAATGAATGCATGTCTATCAAGAGTGCACAAACTATGCCAAAGTGGCTGAAACAAACTTTGCACGATAGCAAATTGAGTGCACCTTTACTTGTTAGAACAAGATGAAGCTCTCACCATGCATCAAGTAATTTTGCATAGTATTCTCTTATTTCAATTGCATGTAATGAAGAGCCACTTACTTTTGAAGATGCATGTGATGATCCACAATGGATGAGTACTATGCAATCAGAAATGGATTCCATACATAGGAATGGTACATGGGAGTTATGTGAATTGCCAAAAGGAAAAAATGACATTGGTACAAAGTGGGTTTACAAGATTAAGAGAAAGTCGGATAGTAGCATTGATCGCTACAAATCTAGATTGGTTGCCAATGGATATGTGCAACAATATGGCATTGACTATGAGGAAACCTTTGCACGTACTTCATGCATGACCACCATTTCTACTGTGATTGCATTGGCTGCCCATCAAGGTTGGAAACTACATCAATTGGACATAAAAATAGCTTTCTTGAATTGTCATTTGCAAGGAGAGGTCTATGTGAAGCAATCTTCTGGATTTGCCATGAAAGGGCAAGAGCATATGGTTTGTTGCTTGATAAAGCTTTGTATTGTCTCAAGCAAGCTCCACGTGCATGGTATGACAAAATACATGAGCACTTGATTGCTCTTGGATTCACATGTAGTCCAATTGAAAGCACACTCTATGTACACAAAGATGGGGCTGATCTGATAGTGCTTGTTCTTTATGTCGATGAAATACTCTTGACTAGGTCATGTGATGCAAAACGTGGCATTCTTATGGCTGATTTGCAACATACTTTTGATGTCACTTATCTTGGTCTTTTGAGCTACTATCTTGGCATCTAGTTTGTATCCGTTGAGGGGGGGATTTTTATGCATCAAGCAAAGCATGTTGAAAAACTACTTCAGTGTTTTGACTTTGAGGATTCCAAGCCAATTTCCACACTAGTTGAGATAGGATTTAGGTTCTCAGTTGAGGATTTTAATGATGCATTTGACACTTATCTTTATCTGCAAACTGTGGGATGTCTTACATATGCATGGAACACAAGGCCAGATATACAGTATGCATTTTCCCAGTTGAGACAAATTCATGCATAGCCCTGGAACTAACCATTGGCAAGCAGTGAAACGTGTGTTCAGATATCTCAAAGGCACTTTGAGCTTAGGTCCCTTTTATGGAAGAGATATTCATATATGCTTGCATGCTTTTATAGATAGTGATTAGGCTGCTTGTTATGATACTCATGTGTCCACTAGTGGTAATTGCTTTTTCCTTGGAAACTCATGCATATCTTAGTTGAGTAAGAAGCAACCTACAATGGTGACATTGAGTTGTGAAGCTGAGTACAGGGTAGTTTTCATTGCTACGGTGGAGCGTATATGATTGAGACACCTATTGATGGATCTTTGCATGGAGATTGATGTTGTTATTCATATTCTGACTAATAGTTAGAGTGCATTAGATGTTGCACAAAACCAGTGTTTCATGCACGGACCAAACTGTTGGAGTTAGACGTCTGCGAAAGCACGCGAACAGCACAAGGAAGAAGAAGAAGCTTGGAGCACAACACACAAGACTGAATGTATTACTAGAGAATGTACAAAGATAAGTAGCCCATTAGGGCAATAGGCGTATATACAAGCTGGGGGAAAAAAACCTCCTAAAGAGGGAAAAAAGTGCCCCGGCAGTCCTAGAGTGTTCACACACATCACTACCTAAATATATCAACAAATCCCCCCTGGGAGTGATGCGGTGAACAAGGAGCTGGCACTCATGTATAAGGAAGTGCCAAGCTATGTGGAAATCACTCCACAAAAGGAAGTAAGCCCAAAGCTTTGCGGAAAGCTTCAAACTTCTCCCTAGGCAGAGCCTTCGTGAAAAGGTCTGCAATATTCTCCTGCGTGGGCACATATGCCAAGTTGATCTCCCCAGCAGAGAACCTCTCCCTGACATAGTGATAATGCACCTCAATGTGCTTAGTGCGAGCATGGAACACAGGGTTCCTCGCAACTTCCAATGCGCTCTGACTGTCAGTGAAGATGGTGGTGGCAGAAGACTGGCCAACACCCAAATCAGCCATAAGGCGTCTGAGCCACACACACTCAACAGTCACTGTGAAAGCTGCCCTATACTCAGCCTCACAACTGGAAGTGGCCACAGTAGGCTGCTTCTTGCTCAACCAAGATATACATGAGCTACCAAGCATGAAGCAAAAACCACTGGTGGACACACGAGTGTCATAGCAACCAGCCCAATCTGAGTCAGAAAAAGCATGCAAATCTGGCGTTAGTGATCCCCCCTTGGGATAAAACAACCCAAGTAGCCGAGTACCACTCAAGTAGCGAAAGATGCGCTTAACCGCTTTCCAATGCGTGACTCCTGGGCAATGCATAAACCTGCTCATCTGTGAGACAGCAAACTGAATATCTGGCCGAGTAATGCATAAGTAAATCAAGCATCCAACAGCCTGCTGATAGAGAACAGCATCAAATGCATCTCCAGCATCATGAAGACTCAATCGTAAACCTGTCTCCATAGGAGTGGCAATAGGCTTACAATCTTCAAGGCCAAAACGCTGCAATAATGTGTCAATATATTTCGTTTGACACAAAGCCATTCCACCATCAACGTGCATAAACTGAATGCCCAAAATAGTGATGCAAATGCCCCAAATCAAACATCTCAAATGAGGCATGCAAATCAGCCTTAAAAACAGCAATATGTGTCTCAATAGGACCAGTGAGCAGCATGTCATCAACATAGACAACAAAGATCATAAGCACATCATTAGCACGCTTAACATATAAGGTGCTTTCAGTTGGACTATTCTCAAAACCATGTGCAATCAGATAGGCATGTATCTTCTCATACAAGCACGTGGTGCTTGCTTTAAACCATATAACGCCTTCTTTAACCTGCACACCTGGTTTTCATGCCCTTTCTGCACAAAGCCACGGGGCTGAAAAACATACACTTCTTCATGCAAGTCACCATTCAGAAATGTTGTTTTAATGTCCAACTGATGTACATTCCAACCATGATGGGCTGCAAGTGCACAAATGCTCCGAACAGTAGTCATACGGCATGTAGGTGCAAAGGTCTCATCAAAATCAATGCCTCTTTCCTGCGCATAACCCTTTGCAACAAGCCTAGCCTTATACCTGTCAACTGTACCATCAGGTTTACGCTTCAGCTTGTATACCCACTTAGTGCCAATGGCCTTCTTGCCAGGAGGCAAGTCACATAAAGACCATGTACCATTCTTCATTATAGCATCATATTCACATTGCATAGCAGCCATCCAATTTTCTGAATTTTGTGCTTCATCAAAAGAAACAGGCTCATTCTCATCACAGAGACTAGATGCAGCCATAGCATAGCAATCTGATGCAAAGGAGGCACTATGAGAGCCTGAACGAGTACGATATGACAAAGGTGCATCTAATTTGCTGTCACGCAAAGTCTGCACCAGCCATTTTGGCATAGTTTTTGCCTGCTCAATATCAACTCTCTCATCAGCAAGTGCATCATGTAAATCTGCATCAGAAATGGAATGATCTGCATCATCATATGAAACCTGCAAAGGCTGAGAAGTTGCCTCATTAGGACCAGCACTAGACTGTCCACCTGTAAAAAGAGGCATCAAAGTATCATACATGTCTTTGGAGCTAACAGATGTCTCCTTAGTACATGAAAGCAATGGCTGAATAGCATCTTCCACAAAGACAACATCACGGCTAACCAGAATGCGTTTAGTCTGTGGATGATACAGACGATAGCCTTTACTTTCAGAACTGTACCCAACAAAAATACATTTTACTGCCTTATCATCCAATTTTCTGCGATGTTGTTCAGGCACTAATGCATATGCCAAACAACCAAAAACACGTAGATGAGCAACAGATGGCTTGCGGTCATGCCAAGCCTCATATGGAGTGATAGACTGCAACGCTTTAGTGGGACACCTGTTCAGTACATATGCTGCACACATGGCAGCCTCAAGCCAGAAACTATGAGGTAAAGCCTGACTCTTGACCATACACCTCGCCATCTCCATGAGAGACCTGTTCTTCTGTTCAGCAACTCCATTCTGTTGAGGTGTATACGGCACTGTACACTGGTGTTTTATCCCACGTTCAGCCAGAAATCCATTAAAATCTGAAGACATATATTCCCCCCCTCGATCAGAACGGAGGGTGCCCATTTTACATGCTAACAGATTTTCAGCCAAAACCAAAAACTGTTTGAAGCACATGAACACTTCGGACTTTGCTTTGAGTGGATATACCCATGCATGCCTAGAAAATCATCAATGAAAGTCACGAAGTAAAGGTAATTTCCAAAAGAGGGTGTCTGCATAGGACCACAGACATCACTATGTACAAGCTGCAATTTCTGCGTAGCCCGAACTGAACCATCTTTTGGAAAGGAAGAACGCTGCATTTTGCCCAAAATACAGCCTTCACAAACATGTTTTCCAGGTGCCTCAAGTTTGGGCAAAGAGGACACCATTTCAGATTTCTGCAGGCATAACAAACTAGCAAAATTCAGATGACCAAAGCGTGCATGCCAAAGCTTTGCATCTGACATAGCCTGAGAATCATGAACTGCACATGCCGAATCATTCACAGATCTTTCATAGTCTATGAGCTTATACAGCCCACGACATAAAATGCCAGAAGCAATGATCACATCGCCATTTGAGAGATCATGGACTGTACACCTGTCATCAACAAATTTCACAACCAAGCCAATCTTGGCTAATGCAGAAACTAATAACAGATTCTTTTTGATCCCTGGCACAAATAAAGCATCTGACAAAGTGAAAGAACTACCATCAGCAGTAGTCAGAATGATCTTACCAACTCCCATAACAGGATAAGAGGAGTTATTGGCGCATGTGACAGTATTCCCTGTAGGAGCAGGCTCGAGTGAAGAGAAGAAACTGCGCTGCGAGGTAATATGTTTGGTCGCCCCACTGTCAAAGTACCAAACATCTGAGTCTACTGCAGACATGCACTGATCAGGAGAAGATGGGTCAAAACTGCAGACATTAGTAAACGCCCATTCTTCTTCCTGCACAAGATTTGCAGACTCTGTTTTTGGTGTAGAGGCCTCTGCAACAACCATTCCAGCCTCTTTCTTCTTTGCCTCTTTAGCAGCCAGTTTTGGACAGTTCTTTATGATATGATCATTGCCTTTACAGTACTTACAAAACAATTTCTGCTTTTCTGATTTTTTCTCATCTTTGTCTTGGTTCTTTGAATGTGCAGCATTTGCAGATTTTTGCTTACTAGTAGAAGAGCTCCATTTTCCTTTGCCCTTCTGACTAGCCAGGAAAGCTTGATCTGCAACACGCATAATGGACCTGTTCTGCCTGGACTGATCTTCCTGCAATAGAACAGAGACTAATTCCTCAAATGACAAGGCATTCGGATTGCCTTTCATCATCAACCGAAGAGTAGAGGCAAAACTCTGATATGAATCAGGAAGACCATTCAGAACGGTCTGCACAAGTGAGCTATCTGGTATAACCTCATCAGCAGAAATCAATTGTTCCTTCAGGTCTTTGATCTTTGTAAGAAAACTGTCCATAGAATCACCTTCATTCATGTGCTCACTCTCCAACTGTTTTCGGAGGTAAGCAACACGAGCCTCATTCCTAGCCTGGTACAAAGTGGTAAGTGTATCCCAAGCATCCTTTGCTGTTCTGTAAGAGCGAATGTGAGGAATAATGGCACGTTTGACAGACAAAGCTATCAATGCATGTGTCTGGGCATCTCTGCCATCCCAACGAATCTGCTCTGCAGTAGGTGCAACAGAAACAGCAGCACGAACAGGAATCTGCGGAATATCATCTTCGACACCATCTTCATCAGCTCCAACACATGTATTTGCAGTACCTGTCGTTACAGGTGTAACAGGACGTCTTTCAACACCCTGCACAATGTTCCACAATCCTTTTGCAACCAGTACATGTCGCATCATATAAGCCCATAATGGGTAGTTGGTACCATCCAACTTATCCTCAACAGCCAACATACGGAATACATCACTCCTTTCAGCCATGGCCGGTGACTAAAATACCTTGATGCAGAAAATTGACTGTATCTAAAAAGGTTGAACGGAACTGCCCAAACGAGTTCTGCTAGACCTGTAGCAGACTTCGAGACGCTTAAACTGGCGAACAGAAACTGGTATATACCTTTGCCACAAAAGGACGAAATAGCCTGCACAAGCACTGCGATAGTGCGTTCGGAGGCCGAAACGAGCTCAGATCGCGATTTTGGCACCACACAACAAAGCTGTTTTGATCTCGGAAACACCCTGAGTATGCTCACCAAATTTCGTGCGAATCTGAGACTGCAAACGGAGGAGTGTCGACGGCGCCCTAGAAGAAGCGACGACCTGCTCTGATACCAATTTTTGGAGTTAGACGTCTGCGGAAGCACGCGAACAGCACAAGGAAGAAGAAGAAGCTTGGAGCACAACACACAAGACTGAATGTATTACTAGAGAATGTACAAAGATAAGTAGCCCATTAGGGCAATAGGCGTATATACAAGCCGGGGGAAAAAAACCTCCTAAAGAGGGAAAAAAGTGCCCCGGCAGTCCTAGAGTGTTCACACAGATCACTGTCCACCTGTAAAAAGAGGTGTTTCATGCACGGACCAAACATATTGAGGTGCATTATCACTATGTGAGAGAGCACCTTCATGCAGGAGATATTGATTTGGTATATGTGCCTACAAAAGATAATGTGGTAGACATATTCGCCAAAGCTCTTCCACAGGAAAAGTTTGAAGATGTTCACAAAGCTTTAGGCTTATTACCTTGTGGGGGCTGATTTTTCACTCCTTGTATGTGTTCACATGATTTGCTCCAGGGGAGGTTGTTACACTTATATGTTCCTTGAGTAGCTTTGATGTGAACCTTTTCCCTATACATGGGCACTTTTTACTCTAGTGTTGGCTAAAGGTTTTTTTCCCATGTTACCACATACATGATTAAGTCATATGTGGTGGTACTTTATACTTAGGGATATTATTTAGCTCCTAATTCATTTTGATTCATCATCAATAGAGAGAGCTATTCCAGCCATCCATCTTCTCTGTGTGTCTTGCCATGTTTGTGCAATTGTGTGTGCTTCTCGTGTGTGTCTTGCACTTCAACATGCACCCAACAACAATAGATATGTCTTTCTATTCCAAACTAACTTGTTCCTAAGTATCAAGACTAGGCCTGAGTACCTCTCTTTAGATCCCAACATACATATATGTATTAGCTACCCCAACTATTCCTGACTGAGGGATATATGCTCTAAGTCATAGAGCTAGTGCCATGACTATGGCCTTCCTAAGCATCACTCGAATCACATAAGCACCCGTCAATGCTCTCTCATGAAACCCATCTTTGTGATCCCAACTAATTGGTTTCCTTAGTAGTGTAGCAAAAATGCTTCACTACTTACTCAAGTGATGTGTATGAGTGAAATTAGTCACTCTTTGAGTATTCTTGATGATAGCCCATAGTCTCCTAATCATATTGTGAGACTCTTATGAAGATAAGTAAATCTTCACTACCTTGGAGATTATCATAAATGTATATCCCATGCCACTATGCAACTTCCTATAACCTATAGGATTTCTTGTGCACATTCCTAATGGTGAAGATATATCTCCTTCCTCTTAGCAATCTTATGGTCTAAATCCATAAGGATTGTGTATTGGGATCCTTTTACTAATGAATTTGCCTTATCTATAATGCTTTTATGGTCCTAAGTCCATCAAGTACATGCATACAAGCATGTTAATACCTTACTGATGTTTGCAGAGAAGGCATGTTACCATGCCATCACATTCTTTCCTAAAGGTAAGTGTGTATATAATGCCATGAGATGGGAAAAATTTTGATAGCACCTTCCCATAAAAAATGAAGTCCCAAAAAACTTTAACCATAAACTCAAGTATAAGGCCTTGCCGACCAATGGCATACAGACCATCCAATATAACATAGGGCTTGGCAAGCCCATGGCATGCATGCCTTATACTCATACATGAACTCCATAACCTACAAAAATATAAGATGCTAGCAACAATCTCTTTGTTGCATAACCATGTAGTCCTTGCAACCATCTTTCCTCCAAACAATTAAAAGTGTACTAGCAAGTTGTTCCATACTTTTAGAATTAAAACAATGATCAACTTTTATGTATGCATTCCCATCCATGTATGTACATACTGAACATGCCAAAAAGTATAAACCATGCATCTTTGAATGGTTTGGTATTGGTTAATTGAATGCATCCAATCCTTTTTTACAAGCTTCGAGACCTCTACACTTTCCTTGCTAGGTCCTAACATAAACTTTGAAGTGTCCAATAGCATTGGATACTTCCCAAAACATCAAGCATGGTCAAGTGATTACGAGATTAATGCAAATATACCAAAAAATGCATGTGTAATCCATCTTTAGACCTACAAAAACTGTTTTAGGATCTGCAAATGATCATAAAATACACAACACATAATGTGCAAGTGGCTCAAAGTGAAATTTCTTCAATCGCCTTCCTTGTTTGTAAGATATGGCTCTCGGAAGGTACTTATTGAAAATTGTTGAGATGTTGGAGACCTGCACAAAGCTGGAAAAATACACAATTTCTAAAATTTCTTTTAGTAAAATGAAATTAGATCTTGTGCACCTTGAAATGACCCATAGCATATCGAATTTGGAGTTTTCTAGCCCAAAATATGGCCTCTCCAAGTGTGACATGTCAAACTAGTGGACTGGTGGAGAGGCTGGAAAAAGTGTGAAAATGTGATTTTTGAAGTGCCCAAAAGCATTCTTCCATCAAGGAACACCTATAAATATATCCATAAACTTATGAAGATTCTTGAGCCTATATTTACACTTCCAAAACCTCCCTTCTTACATGCTAATTTTCTCCCCAAAAGAGACCTAAATCAAGATTTTTACTTTCATGCAAAAAGTTAAATGGGAAATTTTAGCAAGCTTCTAATCCGCTTCTAATGTGGATTTCTATTGGATTTTCTAATTCCCTATGCTAATATATATACCGTAATCCATGTATGTATACATTATTCCATGTGAAGTCTCTTAAATGATCTCTTTTCTTACTCCCAAAAGTGGAGTTTGGCAAAATTTTAGCACTTGAAACTTTTTCCAAAAAGTGTGGAAAGGGGGTTTTTGAGGAAGTAGAATTCCTCCTTAACTTATATTTTTCATGAATCTAATGATTCCATAGGATAGTCCATATAACATACTCTCAGTATGTATACTTTTTTCCATCCATCTATAGCTAATGCACCTCTTTTTCCCTCCCCAAAATGGGAAATTTTTAAATTCAGGTGCTAGAATTTTTTCTCAAACAGTGATGGAAGGGGGTCTTGTGGAGCTTCAGACTCCCATCATACTGAGTCAATTTTTGAATTTCTTTATTCTAAATGGATTTCATACACTATAATATATTTATGCATGATTTTTCCTACCAATCATTGAAACATCCCTCTTCATTTTCCTTTCCCAAAATGGCTACTTATCAAAATAGCCCATGAAATTTATGTAAAAATCATGCAAGAGGGCTATTCTGGAGATACCGTAAGCTTATGATTTCTAATATTTTGAGGGAATCCTTAACTCAAGACGAGATTATATACCTCATACTCTCCATAATTATGATTTCCCTCAAAGGGCTTGATAATCAAACTCTTCCTTGCCCTTCTTAGAAAATTGGACCCTTATCTTTTAATTCCTGAAAATAACAAAAATTCTCATACCTGTGATTAAGATGAAACTCCATCCTCTTTCACTTTGGAAACATGGTATCGAAAATCTCATGGAAGGGATGCTCTTCATTCACAGACTCATCATATACAACATGTGCATCCCATCTCTATCCCTCTTGTCTGTTCTCAATCCTCATTTGAAGTTGCTCTTTTACCCATGTCCTTCCAACTATGTGTGGCTCCAAAATCAAAAGGCCAAGAAAAGAAGCAGACCCTCTATCCCCCTTTTCATATGGATGAAAGAGGAGAGTCAGGGTCTTCTCCCTCTAACTGCTTGTGCCATACATGGCCCCTCACGGGCATGCATCACTCGGACTAGAAACAGTCTTAAAGAAGTTTTGTCAGATATACGACACCAATATGCATGGGAAATGTGGATACAACATTTCCTACTGAATGGATTGGCATGATTTCAAGTCACATGCCTTGCAACATGCATGTGCCATGGACCGTTGCTCCGATAACAGTATTGCGAATGTGCTAATGAATCTTAATATGTGGATACCGAATTGAATAGCAACTAAATCCAGCATATGCTAGGAATTTCTCAAAGATGTTACCTGGTCATTGTAGTTAAGAGTCAAGCACCTCAACCTTGGATATAAATCTTGATTTCCCCTTGGAATACTTGCATAGACCATAAAGAACTTTTATAGCATCAAATGGAGGTCGATTTCATAGCCAATATTTAAGAAGATATCTTCAGTCTTTTATGTAGTCTAAGTAATTGCCATCCAAGTAACTTCCATCCATTTCCATACTAGTTATTAGGCATAGCAAAATGTAGAAGAGCTTTTCATGTTTCTACAATGCATGAATTACTCACCAAGTACACCCAAAAATCGCAATTTGTATATTATCAATCCTTATCTAACTTCAAAAAATCCAATATAATAATCTAATAATAAACCCACAAACAGCAACTATTGTATTGCTTATGGAAACACTTGACTCAAAATATAGCAAATCTAAACATCTAAAACACAAGTCACACCGAAACACAAATACTTGATTACTCATAATAATGCCACATCAATCACTACACCTCAGTATTAGTATCACTCAAACCTTTGACACAATCAGTTATAGAGGATAGTCTTACAACAATTTTGCTTAACCCATCGCCATTTATCTTACTAACTAGCTGATCCACTAGTTGGATGGTCAAGTCTCTTCATATGAATAATACAAATTATAATATAGGTATTATATCTCATTAGGTACACTTTCTACCCAGTAAATTACAAGAAAGTAGGCTCCTTTACATCGTCATTAGGTGGCATGATTATTGGCAAATTCTTTGTATTATAGATTATTTCAATGTCCAATGTTGGCATGCTTGGAGGACTTGAACCCTTTCAATTGTTTGGTGATTGGTCAAGTGTTTCTTCATCATCATCAAAGTATTCAACCAACTCAACTTTCCAAGCCTTCTCCCCTTCTAAACAATAAGCTTTTAACTCCTTTTTTATTTTTTGGATGACATGTTCCAATATAGTCTCATCTATAAAATATCCTTTTGTTGATATTTAAATTTTTTGTTGCGCTACATATACTATAGCATGAGCTTCAACTTTGATGATTCGTCTTGAATTTCTTCAGTGAAACTGAATTACCATCTTTTTTTTTGTTGTTTGTATTGTCTTGAAGTATATGGCACATCTTATAGATAATCTATACATTGATTGACATCATCATTTATGGCCTTTTGTGCTGAGAGTTCCTTTCTTAAGACTTCTACTTTATTACAAGCCAAAATTACATTAGTGTGATGCATTTTCATTGAATTATTCTTGTGGTGAAGATTCTATGTCCTAATTCCAAGATTTTTTTAAGGTTCTAATACACAATTGTTGTATTTCTTCATAATTCTTGCACTATAGATCAATAAATTTGCTATCCTTTTCTACTGATTTCTAGTGGTAGAACTACTAGATGCATAGCATGTCATCTTTTTTTTGCAAAGCTTTCTTTTTAATTTGATGGAGTTGTGCTTTCAAATCGGTGATTCCTATATCTTTGTAAAAGAATAGCAATTTTCTCATGAATCAAACATATATATTTTCAAGGTGGTTATCTTGCCATTCTTGTACTTTGGTGGAATGTTGAATGAGGAAGTGGCTAAAACCAGCCAAGTCTTGTGGGTTCAAAAGGAGCTTGAGATGGAGTGGTTGTCAACATGGAGAAGAGGGATAGATAATAAGTGGTAGTATGGGAGTTAGTGGGGAGGGAAGTGGTTGGATTTATGGAAGTGGAGGTGAGGAATTGGTGAAGTCAACGGAAGTGGAATAGCTGAGTATTAAAAGATGGAATCAAAGGTAGAATATGATTTTGGTATTGGAAGATATATTTTGGACGTGCTCATCTTGCAATTGTTGTACTCTATGGGATTACTGGGTAAGGAAGTGGGCAATATGGTCAAATCTTGGGATCCAAATGATCTTGAGATTGAGGTGGTTGTCGAGGTGGAGAAGGAGGTTGGATAATAAGTGGTAGTGTGGCTATTAGTGGGGAGGAATGTGGTGGGATAGGTGAACATGGAGGTGGGTAATAGATGGATTCAGAGGAAGTGATGAAGTCAGGTACTAACTAGTAAGAGTGAGGAAGCAAAGGAGTCTGGTAGTGGAAATGTATCCCAGAGATAGTCATCATGCAATTAGTTGTAATCTATGGGAATATTGAATAAGGAACTGCCGAATACTAGTTAAATCTTGGGGTCCAATGGAGCTTGAGGTCAAGCTTGTTGTCCAAGCGGAGAGGGGGTTCATATAATAAGTAGTACTGTAGAAATTGGTGAAGAAGGAGGTAGTGGGGTCAGTGAATGTGGAGGTGGGGGATAGATCGAGTCAGAAGAAGAAGGGGAGTTGGGTACTCAATAGTTTATCTCCTCTAAATTAATAGATGTTAGATGGCATGGGTAAAAATGAGTGTCCGATTGGTTCAGACACATCTAAAATCATACATCATTTTCGCATTCTCGTGTAGGGTCAAAGTCTCAAGAATAGACTTAAGCACGGGTGCATGTGCTCTCTAAATAAGCAAAGGTGCTTGGCCTAATGGTTAAGTCACACAGATAGGAAGGAGGAGGTCTTGGATTCAAGTCCTATGA
>CM035421.1:135232046-135304546 GCA_020310875.1 Ceratopteris richardii | reverse complement strand
TAAGGGTGAAAAGAGGTTATAACACCTTAGTCTTTGCTCTCCAAATTGGCATCAACAAGGTTAGAAAAAGGATCATTAGAAACCATCATGAGAGCATTCAAAAGATATAGAAAGAAGGCAAAAAATAGGATGCATTTTTGTGGATTGGAGAAAGTATCCACTCGTATGGGATAGTGGAATGCTAACTCCCTTTGAGAAATTTTCTTTGATGGCTAGAAACAAAAGAACTCGTCGTTGATAGAAAGCACCAATCAAGTTATCGTTTTCTTGGGAAAAAACAAAGTTAATGTACCTATACTGAAATAAAGGGTAAAGAAATGAAGGAGAGTTTTACTCTCACGTTCAGACCAGAAGTAAATCCTATAAAGATTCACTAAGAACAAGTTTTGAATCAAGTCTAGGTTCAAGGACAGAGATCCTTTCAATCAAATTAGACTAAGTTAGTTCAAGTTTGAAACACCCAAATGCTAGAGTAACTCATGAAATTCAATCTCTTAGCTCAAAATAATGCATAAATAATTGCATTTCAAAAAAGAATTATTGAGGAGATTATGTAAAGAAGAGATTAACTTAGTCCTAATGGAAGCACAAAACATAGATGCAATGGTCTTGATGCCATAAGCCATTTTGAAAGGGATGAATATGATAGATGCTTTCTAGGAGGTTTTCAGGTCCAAAGTATCGAGGGTAGATACTAGTTCCAAATAGAAAGGAATCAACAGACTAGTTTCTTGAACACTCCAAAATGGCACTTTAAACTTTACTCTCTCAACATGGGTCAAGAAGAAGATATGCCTACTCTTGTAAACAAATTAAAGGGTATTTGTACCCAATTAGCTTATTATGTGCAATGCCCCATTGTAAATGAAGATCAATTAGCAGCCCTACTTAACTTCGTACTCGATGAAAAGTTCAAAAAAATAGTACATATCCTCAAGGAAAAAGATCTTATTCCTAGGCTAAAAGACTTCATAAATTCCCTACAAGAACATGAAAATAAGCTAAAAAATCATCATGAGCTCACTTCAAATGCCTTCGTTATAAGAGATACAAAATGCATTCATTGTAATTGAACAAAACATTTATCTAAAAATTATGTTCAAGTTGATCCTTGAAAAATATATGGTAGGATCAAGTCAAGCTACAATGATTAAGCGTCCAAGCCCATTTTGCGGTGGTAAAGTTCTACATCCAGTCCACGTATGCCCTTTGGGTCCATTCCAACTTACCATAATTACTAAGGCACGACAAATCCCAGACTGCAAATACTGGCCAAGGTAATTCCCACCAAGAAAATGGGGCTTGTCAATGGCCCACCGCATTACATTCCAAAAACAACACGAACATGCCATGCGTCATTGGGATTTATAGATGTGGCTTACGATGATGAAAACGGATTATGGTGCATTGTTTTTCAACTTATGGTGCAACGACTTACAGTGTGTTGTTGCCTACCTTTATTGTGATGGGTTCCTTTAAAGGCTCAAAGGAACTGTAGAGATCTTTTCTACTCGTCATGTGATGAGAGGCACCACTGTCCAACACCCATGAGTCATCTATTCCTAAATCTTCACTCAAGGACCATACCTCCTCTATCGTAACAAATAACTCAAGCTTCCTTTCTATAGTGTTGGCAGACTCCTTGCCCTTGCCACATTTTGAAGAGCCATTCTTCTCTTCTACCTTCTTGATGCGATAGTCTTGGATTTTGTGGCCTTTCTTCTTGCAGTGAAAACACTCTCCCCTGAACTTCTTTTTGTCATTCTTCTTTTTCTCTCCATCTTTTGAAGAGTTTGCTTTGCCTCCTTTGGCATTTGATTTGAATGCAGCATCTACTTTGTTGCCACCACTCCTTGCCTTGAGTCGTGGCTCCTCCTCTATGAGTAAGGCGCTGAATTCTTCAAACATGATTGGTTGAGGTATGATTTGAGTATTAAGAGTAGTTACCAAACCATCAAACTTTGGTACTCCTTCCATTTGATCTCGTAGATTCTTTATGCGAGTGATAAACACATTTGCAATCTCCCCTTAGCAAACCTTTCCGCTACTAGCTTATTCTCGAAGTTCTGAATCCGTGTCGGATTACGAGTTTCATATTGATTTCTCAATATGTTCCATGCTTCACCTGCCTTGGTAGTATGCTAGATGAGAGTCAGAACACTATGTACTTGAAACTAGAGCACAGATTGCATCTATATTTCTATGTTTCCAAGCACGTAGAAGATCAGCATCAAGAGGAATCATTCAACCAAGATTATTTGGATCAGGCCTTTCTTGGGACTCATAATCAGTCCCAAGAATAGTCTCCAAAAGCTCATATGAATCAAGGATAGAAGTGATTTTAAACTTCCACAGGGTGTAGTTTGTTCCATCAAGTTTACCTTCCATGAAGGCTAGTAGCCATATCTGCAATGTTGGGATGATTGGCATCATTGTTGCTCCTGTCTGTGCTCCACCTACTCCTATTGACGAACCACCTTAATTCCTAGCTGTAGATGAGGACGCATCACTAGACATCTCTCTTCTGTCGTTGAAACCTCTGAGTTTTTATTTCTGCACTACTTAGAGCCTCCTGACCTCTGATACCATGTAAGAAAGTAATAGAATAGACCAGTAGACAGAGTTGAGAGAAAAACGCAAAGAAAAATAGATGCAGATTGGGAGATAGAGAAATCAAATTCTCAAAATCAAGTCTAATGCAGTTACAATGATGGTGTTTTCCACCTGTGCGCTCCCAATGTGGAGCTTAGATGGCGATCTAGACAGACTCTAGATGAAGGGTTTACTAATGTGCAATGCTCTGCAAAGCTCAACATGGGCCATGCTTATATAGTTTTAACAAGGGAGTCGGTATAGATAAACGTAGTCGAGAGATACGAAATAGTCGAAAAAATATATAATCCGACAATATCTTCACGACCAGAAGTCCTACCATGTCGACCCTACAGGCCGCAAGGATAGGTTCCTCAAACCTCATAGAAGGGGGAAAGCCCCCCTCTGCACTCCCCCCATTAAGGTTCTATGGGGAAACCATGCGGCACAACAAGGCCTTTATTTTCACCTTGAATGGCAACCCAATGGCCCGAAAGTTTATGCCCTACCTAACCTAATGGCTAGACTCACAAAGATCATCTATTACCATCAATGGTCACACATAGACCTCATCTAACTTGGAAGTTCAGGTTCCACAAATGTTTGGGCTCTCATAATGGCTTCTCCTTATAATGGGGTTCTTAGACCTTAGAGCACCATGGATCATTTGTGGTCACTTGAAGGAGGAGTATTAAGTATATCTAACACCGATCAAGCGCCAAATCTCTGATACCAAATACGACAAAACTTTGATACCAAATGTGACGAAGCTTTGGTATGTACGGTCCACTCTGAGGGGAGACCTTCTTTGCCTAGCCCGCAAGGAAACGAACGGCCATGGAGTTAAACCAATGCCCAAAGCTATCAAGGAAGAGCTATTGGAACGGGTGGCTCAAAAATCCCAAGATAGAAGGAAAGGGGCAAATCCCCTTGAGCTACCCGAGAGCAAGCGAGACTTAGTTGAGTTAGCCCCGAGATTGATTGCGTAGCGAAAGCAAGACTTAAATCAAAAGCGTGAAGGGAGGCCACCGATGGTGGGCAGACCCGACGATAGATTGTCGTCAAGTCCATGTTGCTTGTTGCCAAGAGATAGAGTGGCTTGCCATTGCCATATATGTCCAATGCCCATTTGAGTGAGCGAGTGAGATAAGGATGGGCCCGCCAGCCCGGTTGTCAAGGTACAAGACCTGCCGGCCATGGAGTTAAACCAATGCCCAAAGCTATCAAGGAAGAGCTATTGGAACGGGTGGCTCAAAAATCCCAAGATAGAAGGAAAGGGGCAAATCCCCTTGAGCTACCCGAGAGCAAGCGAGACTTAGTTGAGTTAGCCCCGAGATTGATTGCGTAGCGAAAGCAAGACTTAAATCAAAAGCGTGAAGGGAGGCCACCGATGGTGGGCAGACCCGACGATAGATTGTCGTCAAGTCCATGTTGCTTGTTGCCAAGAGATAGAGTGGCTTGCCATTGCCATATATGTCCAATGCCCATTTGAGTGAGCGAGTGAGATAAGGATGGGCCCGCCAGCCCGGTTGTCAAGGTACAAGACCTGCCAATGATTGACAAGGATGCTCCCGTTGTCGGGCATCTATCCATGATGCAAGGGGCACCCACATTCACATGAAAAGTGAGAAACAAAAGGCTAAACACGTATGACCGGTAGTATATCATCACCCGAAAGTTGGAGGGCTTGGAGTGCCAAGTAGTATATCATCACCCAAAAGTTGGAGAGCACTCCAAGCTGGTTCGTCGTCCAGAGGCATGCACGATTACCACTCCCTTTATAAGTTGTGCATAATTCAGTGCAACAGGGCAAACCACCCAAGCACCAAGGCGGACTCAATAGAAACCCATTGAGGAGCCAAAGGGGCATGATACCTCCCCTCTTCCCTTCTCTCCCTCCATCCCCCCCTCTCCCTCCCTCCCCTCCCCTCCCCCCCTTCTCCCTCCCTCTCTCTCCCTCTCCCATGTTGGAAACAATGTCAAAATGGCACAAAACCCTAATATCCAGCAACCCTAATTTTTGGTACTTGGCCAAATTTTGGTCACAAAAAGTCAAAAAATTTTATTAGCTCATCAGATAGTACTTGAGGAGAGCTTTCGTTTGGTATGCAACACTTTGTCATCAGAGGTCCAAAAATCCAAGAAAACCCTAACCCTAATTTCTGCTCAAAAAGATTTTTTGCATAGTATGAATCCTCAAGTCCTCAGCATCAAAGAAAGCTAACTTCTCTTACTCATCACATGGCTAGATTGAGAGATCATTGGAGTTTATGGCCCAAGAAGCAATATATAACCACAAAAAGCTGATCATTAATTTTTTGCTTTTTGTATGCTTTTCAGAGACTTTGTGCCAAGCTTTTTTGCAAATCAGCTCTTAACTATATAATAAGACCTTGGGGGTCATATCATGCATCCATCCAAGCTTACTCAAGGTCTATTGTAGTGTTTTAACTCTCAAAGAAAGTGTTCCTAACTTTTGGTTCAGATTTGGAGCAAATTTTGGAAGCCAACCATCAACTTTGGCCGAGTTTTATAAGAAGCAAGTTCTAAATTTAGTTCTTCTTTTGTTGCTGTTGTTCCAAGGCTTTGTTCCTTCTACTTCAACACAAAGAGCTTTTCTTGCTATTTCGGTCAATTTCTGATTCAAGGTTTCTAAAACCCTAATTTTAGAATTAGGATTTCTTGTACAAACAGTTCTAAATTGTTTCTATGCACTTCAATTGCACATACACACACACTTCATGCCTCTTAGGCACTTTATGCAACAATTTCTTGTATCTAGAACCCTAAATTCAGCCTAGACTCGGTTTTTGTAAGCATACATTCAGATTTGTATCATTAACACACATTGTAATTTAACATTCATAATAGATAGTGTAGGTAAGCATTCAACTTACTATTACACTTCGAAAATTGTGTATTCTCTCTGTTTCTCATTCATCTAATTTTGAGTCTTAAGATGTGTATGCTAAGGTTCATCTATTGGAAGATCCTATAAACATGTGTATATTATTATTAGGGCCCACCTAACTTCCAACATTTGGTATCAGAGCATAGTTGACATACACCCTTAACAAGATGAGTGATTATAAACTTGAGAATGAAGATAAGCTTGAAGGAATGTCTAATTATCTAATGTGGACTTTTATGATGATGAATATGTTAGTAGCTAAAGACTTGTGGAATATTGTTAATGGCAAGTACCCAAGGCCAAGACATACAGGAGAGGATGTTGCTTCATCTTCCAAAAGACCTATTGCCCCAATTTCTGCTCAATAGGAGGTTATTGAAAAAGAAGAAACTCTTGCATCATCCGGAGACCGTCTTACTACCAAATTACTTCCTACAAAAGAGCAATCCAGATGGGATTCAAGGGATGCACAAGCACTTTCATTCATTGCTATGGGAGTCAAGAGGCATATTATACCTCAAATCAAGTCATGCACAACCTCTCGTCAGGCTTGATTCAAGTTGGAGAATCTCTATCAAAGCAAAAATCCTACTAGGAAAGCTCATCTAAGGAGACTGTTAACCAACGCACGGATGAAAGCTGGTGAATGAGTTCAGTCACATATTTTGAAACTCAAAGTCTCACGTGATCAGTTACTTAATATTGGAGTCGGTATTTCAGATAAGGAGATGGTAAACACACTTTTAAATTCACTTCCATCTTCATTTCATTCTTTTGTTACTTCTTTATCTCTCTCTATAAGAGATAGGGAAATTTCATTTCAAGAGTTGCAGTTCTTGTTACTTCAAGATGAAGATCAATAAAAGAGTATGGAAGAGAATGATGAAGCCATGTTATCATCATCAAAGGGTAAGAAGAAGAAGGAAACAACAAAGAAGAAGAAGAAGAGTAAGCAAAGTAAGAAGGAAAGTAAGTCTTCTACTTCCAAGTCTTCCACTTCATTTTCTACCACATCTACCTTCATAACATATAATATACTTTTGATAATATGCACTCTGAAATGAAATGACCAATTATAGTGGCAAGTCAACTATTGAAAGGATCTTTCAGTGCAGCATTAAGCAAATCCCTCAATTATCTTTCTAAACAGTACCCAAATGTAGAATATGATGCATAACCAAAGCCCACGGTTGAAAAGAGCACAGAAACTTATGAATAAAAGTACAATATTGATCATGCATAAGTGTAATCAAACAGCGTATCTCAAGACCACCATTCTAAAGAGACTAAGTAACAAATTTCCAGGCAAAACTAACCACAGAGCATGCCACTTGTAATTTTCATAATATTGCTTCAAGCACAGAGTGAAAGACCAACAACGACACTGTCCAGTCCAATAAAGGGCAAATAATTCTTAAAATACGGCTGTAATATACTCTTGATAATATGCACTCTGAAATGAAATGGCCAATAATAGTGGCAGGTCGACTATTGAAAGGAATATCTCAGCTGCAACACTCAGCAACTCCCTCAACTTATCTTCCTCAGCAATCATTTTGGTCATTTACTTCAGTTGTCTGTCAACATTTCAGCCATTACTCCCCTTTTGGTTTTTCTATACTAATGTTTGCTTTGCATAGCCTCTGTAGTGGCAGGTCCTCGATGGCCATGAGTCGACCTTGCTTGGCAGAGGGTGGATCTGAGGTTGACCTTGGTCGACCAGGTCATACCTGCAGGGACAAAAGAGCTTTCAAGTCTACATCCTCAGTAGTTGTGGATGTGACATGACCAGACAACAGGCTCCTCCTTGATAACCATGAGGATTAATGAAGCAAAACGTGCTGCTTGTGGGAGTTTCTGGCAATTTACTCGAATCTTAGAACAATGGCAAGATACAGGAACAAGCACTGCATTGTTTAGCTTTTGATCTTCTATACAATATCCCACATTAAACAATCCAATTTACCCAAGCCATGGGAAGAAATAAACCAGCTGGACCATTGGAAAATAAGATGACTTCTGGCCTAATAAATCAACTTGCTGCATGACTGGAGTTGACCACGTAAACAAAATTTACCCAAGCCATGGGAATAAATAAACCAGCTCAACCATTGGAAAATAAGATGATTTCTGGCTTAATAAATCAACCTGCTGCATGACTGGAGTTGACCACGTAAACAAGTAAATCTAGACCATCTAGAGTAGATCGATCAGGAGCTGACCGGATTTGACCTTACGCAGATTTGACCGGCTGTAATTTACTCTTCATAATATGCACTCTGAAATGAAATGACCGATAATAGTGGCAGGTCAACTTTTGAAATGATATTTTCAGCTGCAACACTCAGCAAATCCCTCAACTTATCTTTCTCAGCAATCATTTTGGACATTTACTTCAGTTCTGTCTGTCAACATTTCAGCCATTACTCCCCTTTTGCTTTTCCTATACTAATGTTTTTCCTAGTGGCAGGTCCTCGATGGCCATGAGTCAACCTTGCTTGGCAGAGGGTGGATCTGAGGTTGACCTTGGTGGACCAGGTCATACCTGCAGGGACAAAAGAGCTAAGCCTACATCCTCAGTAGTTGTGGATGTGACATGACCAGACAGCAGGCTCCGCCTTGATAACTATGAGGATTAATGAAGCAAAACGTGCTGCTTGTGGGAGTTTCTGGCAATTTACTCCAATCTTAGAGCAATTTCAATATACAGGAACAAGCACTGCATTGTTTAGCTTTTGATCTTCTATGCAATATCCCACATTAAACAATCCAATTTACCCAAGCCATGGGAAGAAATAAACCAGCTGGACCATTGGAAAATAAGATGACTTTTGGCTTAATAAATCAACCTGCTGCATGACTGGAGTTGACCACGTAAACAAGTAGATCTAGACCATCTAGAGTAGATCGATCAGGAGCTGACCGGATTCGACCTTACGTGGATATCAACCAGGGGCTAAGTAGGACAAAGAAGTTGAATAACTTAACCTGCTGCTGACGTAAAGCTGGACCTGGACCTGAACGATGTTAAGTTGCCTTGGCACTTGGGAAAAGTCAACCAAAACTCAGTGAAGAAGTCAACCATGCTGGAGGGGTCGACATGGAAATGGAGGGAAAAAAAACAAACAAACAAACAAAAAAAACAAAACAAAAAAGGGTCCACCTGGATGGACCTAGGAAAAGCCTACATGGCTGATGTTGAAATGGACTACATGCACATAAATCAACCTGCTGAAAATAAGTCAACTACAAGGGTAAATTGACAAATTTGGACTAAAACAAAGCAAAGCCGACCACTTGGATTGGAGTAAGTTGACTTTGCGAAGTCCATTGTTGCTAAGGTCTTGATGAGTGGGATACCAAGTTTTCTCAAGGAATAGAAGAATTGATGCAAGGGATTAAGTTAGGGTCAGGTATATGTTGCAGATGAAATGTGATGGTAAAGACAAGACATAGATAGCTGGTCTGAAGACAGACAGAATTGGAGCCAAATCCTGAAAACGGTAGTTGCTGGATCAGCCACCTCAAGGGTCCCCTCTGCTCAACCATCCTTGTAGCACAATTCGAGGCCAAGCCCATTGCCATCCTCCTCCATGTACTCACTGGAGTCACCCAAAGCCACATGCAACCATATGGAAGATGTGGATGGAGCTCCCATGAGTGCACATGTAAGCAAGATGCATGAGACACTCTGGCAACAAGAGAGAATATATGATCTGATGTATGTGTGTCTAGACTTATAGAGAGCCAACATGAATCTAAAATAGTCACAATTGTCTTTGTGATTAACTCTACTCTAATTTGTTTCTTTTCTTTCTAGGATCTCTGAATACCTTTCTTTAGGCATTTATCTCACACATTGATTCACATTCCCACATGGTGCACGTGTTGATTCACATTCTCACACACACTAGCACATGAGCACAATGTTCGCATGACAAATCAACTGTATGTCCGATCACAAAGGTACATATCATTCACTTTCATGATCACACTCTTGGAGTTGATCCCAAGGTTTGTGATGCTCAGTATAATGAGAAAAGAAGGCAGTTCCTTGGGCAAGCAAGCCCATCATGTGCCAGGATGGGCTTTTTTTTTTTTTTGGGGGGGGGGGGGGGGGGGGGAGAGAGAGAGAGAGAGCTAGTAAGGAGAGTCCCTCATATGCGAAAGGGAAACGAAGACACAAGTTATAGATTAAAATAGTTGCACCATATATGATGATTTTGGCACACATAAGGCACTCACTCGAGCATCCTGTTGGAAGACTACCTGGCGTAACAGCTGCCATGCCATCATGTCTCTCTATAAACCGGCATGTCTCTCTGTAACCCACCTCTTTGTAGTTTATATAAATTGAATTATGAATAAATATACAACAACTATTCTTGGTATTGTCTGTCATAACTGTCTGTGAACGGGTGCTAATTCACCACATGGTATCATGCCAGGCATAATGGCTCTGCACGTGCCTGCACAGACCTGGAAGACTTGATTGGCACATACCATGACTGATCCCCATGGCAAATGCGTCTACTTCAAGATCTTACAAATTGGATAAGCTCTGAACTCTCAGATTCTAACTTTCAACCTTGGTGCATGACTATATGTATTGTTCTACAGAAGCTTCAGCTTCTTGCCATTGTTGTGGCACAGAAGACTGTCCTGACTGCACCAACCAAAATAATGCCGCTGCTATCACCGATTGGGAACAAGACTTGTCTGCTAGGCTCAAACTTCTTCTTCACAAGGGTGACACACAGAAGCAGCGTGTTCGACTGCAAGAAATTGTGCATGGCATTTGGACACACTAAACCAACTCTATGAATAGATGGGCATGGCAGTTCAAGTGCATCATCTTCACACTCTTCTCAACTCCGAATGACTGAATCTAACGAGCCCAATGAGTTCCTCAGGAATTGGCACAAAAACTTGGACAATTTGCTGCTTGCAGAGTTCGATCTTCTGCCATTCGCACAGGTCATATTACTTCTCTCTGCATTATCATCTTCCTTTCAGTCATTCATTTCTTATTTAACATTAAACAAACAATTGACCATTCCCACTGTCATATACCTTATTCTTCAAGATTTTCACTTCGAAATGAAACGTGGAACCCAAATATATGTATGTCGAGAAGATTGGATGGTTGAGGAAAGTTTTGAATATCTACGCCATAACATAGGAGTTTTCTTATAGATAGATCTACTCTTATGAAGGCTAGTTTTTCCTTCTAAATAGAAGCCTTTAGGTCTTCTGTCTTGCAACAATATTGTAATCTTGTTGAAAGTTGTCATGGTCTTTCTAGTAAGTCCCTCCGAACGGATAGTGGGAGTGAGTATGTTTCTAGTTTATTCCAAAGTTTCTTTTGCATCCAACGGGATTTCACATTGCTTAACAATCCCAAATACACCCCAACAAAACGGACTGGCTGAAAGGCGCAATAGGCTCCTCCTCAATATGGCACACAATATGCTCACTATTGCAAACCTTCCACATAGTTTTTGGGAAGAGGTTGTCTTGACTGCCTGCTATTTATCTAATCGACTTTTTTGTCTCTCCATTTCTAGTATTCCATATACATTATGGACTGGCCAATCACCTGACTATATGCATCTCCACGTGTTTGGTTGTCATTCCTATGCCATTCGTTCATCTTGAGATATCATAAGGTTGACAAATACTTCATTCGTGCTTTATTTGTTGGTTATGGTGATGCATTTGGCATCAAAAACTTTCCTATTTATGACCCAAATCACAAGAAATGTTTTACAACTGAATAGTGGTTTGACGATGAAGGAGCTTTGCTCAACTCCTCTTTAAGATCAACCACTAACCCTTTGCAACATCCTCAATTTGTGTCCTCGATCTTCATCGCCCATTTCTGATCGATCCACCATCTATGTGACTAGTTCTCCTCTTCCCTAAACCGCTTATCCATCCTCACCCACCCTTCCTATTGCTCCTTGTCCCTTCCCTCCACCAATCAGTTCATGATAGGGATGCTCATGGCGGCTCCTTAGCCTTTGAACACCCCTACAAACTATAACAAAAAAGGAGATAAGGAACAGAGCTCACTCACACACTCTCACACTCAAAGAGGAGCACACACACATTGACGCTAGGAAGAATGATCTTCTTCTTCTATTACATAAAAATAATGTACAAGAATGACCTAATACAACAATACAACTAGTGTCATATATAAAGAACGGTACATAAAGAAAATGCTAAATGTTCGCAAATGAGTGAGCTCGCAATAAACAAATGTGCCATCACTCTCGGTAGATAAATCTAGTAAAGCTCAATGAAGTATCCCTTACATATACCGGCGTGACCACTATACATGTCAGAAAAATGAAGAAGTGACACGTGTCATCCTCAACATCACATGTTCAGCTTGATACCTCAACACTTCCCCTCAAGTTCAACATCATGTCCTATAATCCAAGCATCTTCCGAAACTTCTTCAACTTCTCAGCTCCAGATGCTTTAGTAAAAATATTAGCAACCTTCTCATCTTTCCTAACATAAACTTTTCCATGATGAAATGATAATGCACCTAGATATGATTTGTTATGGGTTCCGTACTCACTGTATACTACTAAGATTATCACAAAAGATGCTGGTAGGCTTTTGCACTTCCACACTTAAATCTACAAGTAGCATATCTAACCATGATGCTTCACATGCTTCCATTGGAGCACCTCTATACTCACCTTCCGTACTCGACAAAGCAACAATGGATTGCTTCTTACTACTCCATGTAATAGTTTCACTTCCAAGTGAAAATAAAAAGCCACTAGTAGATCTTCTATATGGAATACTACCAACTCAATCTCCATCGGTGTATCCATGAAGTGTATCCATGAACTTGCAATCCTGCATCCTCTTCATAAAACAATGCATAATCCAAAGTAGCACTCACATATCATAGAGTGTGTCTCAATGCATCTAAATATGGTTTCCTTGTAGCTTAGGTCAGGCCTTGTAATTGTGAGATATATCAAACTTCCCACAATTTTCATGGACATTATAGCATTTTCCAATGCTTCACCTAATGTAGTATCCAACTTCAAAGTCTGATCTAACGGCATAGAAATTGACTTACAATCAACCATACCATACTTTTGCAGCATACTAAAGACATTGCCTTTGCGACATCCATATACCTGTTTCTGTATGTATAAACTCAATGCCCAAGAAATAGAGAAACAAACCAAGATCTTTCATGTCAAAATCCTGCATAAGAGTTGCTTTACTTTTTTGATACTTTCTTCATTATCACCACCTACAATCAAGTCATCAACATAAATAGCCACAATCATGATGCCATCATCACCCTTCAGTAGAAATTTTAGCTACAAGGTTGAACGTTTCCTCATAGTCAATGCTATATGTCTATGCATATCCTTTTGCTACCAATCGTGCTTTATACCTGCTTATGCTACCATCAACATTGCGCTTTAAATTATAAACGCACTTGCAACCTATGGGTTTCTTTCCTTGCGGCAATGGAACTAGCTTCCATGTTTCATTTCCATACACTGCAACCATTTCCTCATCCATAGCTCTCTCACAATCCGCATTTCCAATTGCATCTTCAAAACAAGAAGGTTCATCATCTTGTATTACCTTGGTCATGTAGGCAAAATGATGAACCATGTAACTGTCATACGTCAATTGTTGCACTGAATTCTGCATTCTCCCATATCTTCTTGGTCATCGGTCACTTCTCCATGTATCATTTGCATGTGCCTTTCTTACTCCTGGAGTCTTCATAGAGGGCAATCCAAGTTCCTCATCACCGCTCTTCAAAACTTCTAGATGTTTTACTAATAATAGAAAGCTTTTCTTTAACTTTCTTAGATGTAGCCGATGAATTTCCACGCAATCTTTTACTCCATGGATTTGAATTGGAACTATTGCTTGTTGACGGATCCAATTCCCTCAAAACTTGAGATTTTGCACTTGATTGTTAGCATTTCCTTTGTCATTTGATTCAAGATTAAGTCCTTCTTTGGCATATCCATAGAAGCTTGACATTTCATCAAACACCACATCTCTTTACCTTCACATGATGTGTGAGTGAGTTGTAGCATTTATATCCCTTTTGCTCAAGGGAGTACCCAATAAAGATACATTTTTTTGCTTTCGGATCAAGTTTTGTCCTCAACTCATCTGGAACATGTACATATGTGACACAGCCAGATACTTTCATATATGATAAGTTTGGCTTTTTATTTGTAAACTTGATATAGCTTGATGTAAATTGACGTAACTTGATGTAACTTGATGTAACTTGATGTAACTTGATGTAACTTGATGTAACTTGATGTAACTTGATGTACAGCAACAATCAGAGTTCTATTCATGATGTATACAGTTCTGCAAAGCTTCTTCCCAATAACAATGAGGCATATTCTTCTCATCCATCAAGGCTCTTGCTATTTCTACAATATGTCTATTTGCAAGCACAGCTACATTCATTTCAAGAATTTTCACATCTAAGGTAAACATCCTACCCACTTTGTTTCCTTTGGCATCAATCTTCCATCCTATTTATACACTTGTAATCCTTGGTCAACCATTTGTCCAACATACACCAGATTCTTTGTTATATTCGGATCATGCAATACATCAGAAAGATGTTTTACCTTCCTTCCCTCCATAGATAGTGCTATGTTTCCTGTATGCTCGATAGGATGTGACGTATCATCCCCTGTTTCAACATATCCAAGAACTTGCAGTTTCTGCAAACTACTAAACCATTCTGCATGATTGGTCATGTGATTTGAAGCACTTAAATCAACATACAAGACATTATCATTCAATTTCGAATCATCAGAAAACATCGTATTCATCATATAATATTGGACCATGAACAACTTCTCACAATCATATGCACTTGTGAATGCATAGTTCCTTTGTTGCCTTCTGTTATTTTGATTCTTCAACCTGTAATCACATTCAAAGTGACCAGGTTAACCACGATTCCAGCATCCTTTATTGTCATCCTTTATTGTCATCCTTTATTGTCATCCTTTATTGTCATTACCTGAATCGTTTCTTTAAAAATTTATACGCCCTCTTTGGCTCCCCCTTCCTCGAAATTGTCCTCTACCTCCTACATGATTTTGTTGTTGACCTTGGTCTTGGTTACTATGTTCTCTTCCACTTTTGAAGCCTTTGTCTCTGCCTCTTCCTCTACCAAAGTAGAATACCCATTCAAACTAGTTTTTCCTTGGGTGTTTGAGTCCTCACTAAGATTTTTTTTCCTTCAATTATCAGCATGGACACCAGATCAACAAAATTCGGAATATTTTCCTATTAGATATGCTCAATACTCCACCCTCAAGTGACCACAAATGATCCATGATGCTCTAAGTTGTAAGGCCCTCATTATGAGGAGAAGCCATTGTGAGAGCCCGAACATTTGTGGAACCCTAACTTCTAAGTTAGATGAGGTCTATGAGTGACCACTGATGGTTAAAGATCATCTATTTGAGCCTATCCATTAGGTTAGGTAGGGCATAAACTTCCCGGCCATTGGGTTTCCATTCAAGGCAAAAATAAAGGCCATGTGGTGTCGCACAGTTTCCCATAGAACCTTAATAGGGGGAGTGCAGAGGGGGCTTTGCCCCCTTCTGCGGGCTCCAGGCCCGTAGGGCCGAGACGGTAGGACTTCTAGTCGTGAAGATATTATCGGATTGCACATTTTACCGACTATTGAGGATCTCCCGACTGCGTTTATCTAGATTCTATACCGACTCCCCTTGTAAAAGCTATATAAGCATGGCTAGGGTTCAGCTTTACATAACATTGCACACTAGTAAGCCCTTCATCTAGAGTCTATCTAGATCGCCATCTAAGCTCATCTAACATTGGGAGCGCACGGGTGGGCAGCACTATTGTTGTAACTTCATTACGCTCGGCAATCTGAGAATTGGAGTTCTCTATCTCTTAGTTTGCATCTATCTTTGTCTACGTTTTTCTCTGAACTCTTTCTACATATCTATTCCGTTGTGCTGTTATTTTTCTTACATTTCCTTCATCTGAATAGATGTTCTTAACTGCTTATATGAAGTTCCTAAACCATGAAGGCACACTTGCACGTTGTCATCATCATCTACATTCACGCCAATAGTTGCAGGAGACTCACATATGCTTTTGAATTTCAGGGTGTATTCACTTACCGACATGCTCTTTTTCTCCAGTGTATGGAGCTCCTTCTTGAGTTGCAATTTCCGTGCCTTTGTATTTGTCTCATACAATGTGACCAAACTATTCCAAGCCTCTTTCAATGTTTTGACATCCTGTATGTGCCCAATCATGCTATCATGTATGCTAACGGATAGCCAATACATTACCTTTCGTGCTCATTGATTTCATTCTTTATATACTCTCAACTTGACCAAAGTTCGATTCCTCTCCGGTAACTGCAGAGCATTTTCTTTCTCCTTCGATGTACTTCCAATAGCCTTTTCCCATCTAAAAGTTCGTCATTCTGAATCTCCAAGCATGAAAGTTGTTCTTATCCAACTTATCGCTCATAAGCACTCATTCCATGTGCACTTACCATTTCTGCAACAATTCGGAACACTACAAAAACATTAAAAGCAATAGCTCTGTCTGAACATTGTCATATGACGTGACTGTTCGATCTCAAAAAAATTTGTGTATCAACACTACACGAAAATGGTTGAAATTCTCAATCTGAAATATTTGAGTGTTGTCGAACAAAACGCAAGTTACAATTTGACCTAGTTTTTTCGTGGGCCCCACCTTGCAGGCTCGAAACGGAGGTCGAGGTGGCTCTGAAACAGAAATCTAAGAAAAACAAGTGACCCCAAAGGAATAACTCTTGAAAATATTTTGACGTCTTCTATCTTCATACCAATTTTTGTAGGAACATGAGGTCATTTGTGAATCGCGCTTTCTCCACACCTTCTCACGTGCTCTTCAGTGTCTTCCTTCTCCACAAACTCTCTACAGTCACATTGGCTCTGATACCATGTCACAAGAAAGGAGATAAGGAAGACAACTCGCTCACAAACCCTCACACTCAAAGAGGAGAACACACATATTGAGGCAAGGAAGAATGACCTTCTTCTTCTTCTTCTATTACATAAAGATAATGTTGATTCAATAAAACTTATGCAATATATATAGAACACAACATAAGGAAAATCTTAACATCCATGAATGAGTGAGCTCGCAGAAAACAAATGAGTGATCACTCTCAGTAGATAAATCTAGTAAAGCTCAATTGTTCCTAACATATACCGGCGTGACCACTATACGGGTTAGAGAAATAAAAAAGTGATAGGTGTCATCCTGGATCATCACATGTTCAGCTTGATATCTAAACACAAACTCCCTTCTCAGTCGAAGCCTTGGCCCTTGACACGCTCATTCTAGACATCCCTCTCCATCCCCTTCCGAGTCCGACATTCCTTTACATACCAAAACTCACCCATTGCGTGATTTTTACTCACATCACTCTATTCATGATCACGATCCATCCATTATGGATTGTTTCCACCTCGAAGATAATCCTCTCCTTGATGAGATCCAACTACATCAGCCCAAGCACTATCTGGCCTTGAAAAGGATCTATGGCATTGAATCTATGTATCATGAACTACAATCACTTGTGTCCAACAATACTTGGACATTGACTCCCTTGCCTACAAGCCTCATCCCTATTTCTTGTCAATGGATACTTCGCAAAAGCTATGCTCTTGATGGTTCTGTGACCCGTTATAAGGCTCAGTTAGTTGCATGCAGCTTCACTGAAATTCTTCGTGTAGATTATTCTCACCTTTTCATGTTTCATTCAGCTTACCTCTCTATGCATCTTTTTTGCCCTTACACATTCTTTTTGCCCTTGCTATTGAGCTTGACTTTAAGATTGATCATTCTTGGTATAGATTATTCTCACACCTTTTCATGAATCATTCGGCTTACCTCTCTACGCATCCTCTTTGCCATTACATATTCTTTTTGCCCTTGCTATTGAGCTTGACTTTGAGATTGATCATCTTGACCGTTTACGATGACCTACCTGAGGAGATTTATATGATGCAACCCCCACACTTTGAGTCCTCTTACTTCCTTTGCACATGTTTGTAAACTCCATTGTTCCATCTATGGCTCAAAGCAATCTCCATGCTCATGGTTCCACAAATTGAATGCTTTTTTGCTTCATCATAACCATCAACATTTACTTTCTGAGCCAAATATCTACATTAGGCACACTGATTCTCGTTTTCCAATTGTTGAATTGTATGTTGACGATATTGCCCTCATTGGTTCCTCACAAGCAATAGTTGATCAAGCCAAACTTGAAATCAGTGACGCCTTTGCTGTTACTAATCTAGGCCTGCTTGCTTTTTTCCTTGGTCTTCAAATCGTACGAAATTGTCAAAACGGCACTCTCCTAGTTACATTATGCCATAGACCTTTTTACTTCTTTTGGGTTCTCTTCCATTAAATCCACCTTAACTCCACTTGCTGTATCTACCTGCCAATGTCTGGTTCCCTCTAGCTCGCCAAACACTCCACTTTCCTCTACTCATCTTAATGTTTTCCTATCTCATAGGGAAATTTCGTAACTTGGTCTCCTGTACCCACTTCAATCTATGTTTCGCAATTAATTTTCTATCAAGATTCATGCACAAACCTTCTTTGGTTCATTGGCGATCACTTAAATGTTGTGTTAGTCATTTATAGAAATCCAATCACTTCGGTTTATGCTATTGGCATTCCCACACACCATCACAATCTTTATTATTGCAAGGGTGGTCTGATTCAGACTTTTTTTGGTGGGATGGATTGGATACCTACAAGTCTACTGCTGGTTTCTCCTTTGTTTTGGCAGGTGCTGCAGTATCTTGGAACTCTCAAAAGCAATCACCGATAGCTCTCTCAACTGCTGAAGCTGAGTTCATGGCACTTGCCTGTGCTGCCAAACAAGGGATGTGGATACAATACTTGATCACTGAACTGAAGCTCTTCAAAGAGGTTCACAGCTACTATGTGACAACTAGTCCTGCATATATTTGGTGAGCAATCCTAAGCACTCGGAGAAAACCAAACACATTGATCTGAAGTATCACTTCATTCGAGACTTGGTGGAATCAAAGAAGCTTCAAGTGGCTCACACTTCCACACATATAATGTGAGCTGATCTAATGACAAAACCAGTGCCAGTGGACAAGTTTACATTGTGCAGAAAACATTTAGGTTCGATAGAAGCGACTCAAGACATTATTTGTGAATTGTTGTTAAGGAGGTGTTGGTAGACTACCTGGCGTAACAACTGCCATGCCATCTTGTCTCTCCATAAACCGAGCCTGTCTCTCCATAAACCGAGCCTGTCTCTCCATAAACCGAGCCTGTCTCTCTGTAACCCACCTCTTTGTAGTTTATCTAAACTGAATGATTAATAAATATAAAACAACCATTCTTGGTATTGTCTGTCGTAACGGTCTGAGGACGGGTGCTAATTTGCCTCACATCCTGCTCATCCATCGATGGAAGGCAATCCAAGTAGCAAGGAGAGATTCGATTCATGTCAGAGAACCTGGCCACAAGGAGTGTCGGTGCCCAAGGATGGACACCAGATGAAAGGACGCTCACATGTTTGTGGCTTGTTGTTTGTCCATCATTGTCACCCTCCCTGTCGTTGTCATCCTTGCTTTTGCCCTCGACATCACTGCATATCTTTATCGTCTGCATTTGCATCGTTGATGTCAGTTCCCCTAGGTTTCTCTTGCCCTGCTGTGGTTGGCAAGGCTAGTCTTTCGCTTCCTAGTTGTAACTTTCATGACCTCTGGCGATTGTACACCCTTGCATCGCTGATTCCCGATTTGTACCACAGAGATTCAATATAAGCAAAATTTGTCCTTTTTTGCCTTCAAGAGTGCCTCTGCAACACTATCTGATACCCTTTACAAATTGTATTTGTGTATCTTTACTTACGGATGATAACACTCAGCCCCGAGCTGTCCCCTCCCCACCTGAGCTACAATTTTTGGCATGCCTAGTGGAACCTCTCGAGCTCCTGAAATTGTCGAAAGCCCTTGCTCATCATCGTTGCATGTCATTGTCGTTCCTCGTGCTTGTGTGCTCTCCTTCATGCTTCTCTGGCTTTCCTCTCTTGGCATAAGGAGTCCATGACCAAGAACTGATCAGAATCCCGCCATAGTTGGCTTAGTCCCATCTGAACCTCCTACAAGCACTACTAGGGGAGGCGGAAGATTCATTAGTACCTCCAAAAGATGGGTCCAAATATGTGAGGGTACGGATCTGTAAGAGACGCCCATGATAAAAATCTCTTTGCATCCGATAAAAGTTGTGCTTGTTTGTAGCTCTTTTGCACCACCATTAGTCCTCGCTCATTGTCAAGATCTACATTTGCTCTAGGCGCTTCTTGCAGCAAAGAATACCACCATCCTTATCGTCATGCATGAGAGGAATTGGATGTGCGACCTCGCCACCTCCTTGACTCAAGAGAACGAGGCCTTACGGACCCAACTCATGTTGGCGGCTCTTGGATCTTTTTTTTTTATTATTTTAAGAGGAAGTTTGGGAGAAGCGTAATCTCCCTTGCTTGAATTAGATTCAAAGAACGATTGTACACGGGCATAGTACCCATATCACCCCCTTATCCACAAAGTAGGGGTTAAAACTCTCAAAGCAATACTCGGAAAGGACTACTCGAAGGCATTTGGTTTGAGCAATATGAAGACATTACAACTAAAAGCTAAATTGGCATATGGCTCATACATCTTCAGTATTCCAAACAGGGGTCGAACCCATGATCTTTGCCTCAAGAGATGAAAGCTCAAACAATCCACCTATGGTGCACAGACACTCATGTGTAGATCTTGCGACCACAACATGAATTCTACCAAATGCAAAGAGATTTACATCATGGCCACTACCCTTATATCCTTGAACCCACCCTCGATCTCCAATATTTCGAAGAAAACCCCATGATCTTATTCGTAGCTGCCCCCACCACCACCCTCTTAATAGATTTGTTTCATGTTACTATCATGAGAGAGAACCAAAATTCTAAAAGGATTCAATGTGTTTAGGTATGGGGAGGGGAATGACTAATGGTGTTGATCGAGAAGCTAGAATCATTCAAGTAAGTAAACTCATTACGACAAGAAACTTAAGGCAGTTTGGTCCATAAAAGCCATGAGATCTAGTTAGCTAGTACAACCAAGTTATCTAGAGTCATAATGTAGCCTAATTTTATGAGGTGGATGGAGTCAACTCTCCTAGCCAAGTCAACCAACATCGACTAATCCAGCCAAGTGGATGAGATGGGTTAGGATCATATGGACTATTCCATCCAAGTGGACCAAGATGGACGTGTTCACCAAAGTGGACCAAAAGAGGTAGTTGACTAAAGTCCACATGTCCAGCATAGATCAAAACAACTATGGTGGTATGCTAACTTAGCAAACCTAGAACATTAGCATGATCATCTCCTGTTGAAAACATTGTTTTTATGTATAGATTAAGGTATAAGTTCCAAAAGATGCAAACACCTTTGAGATGTACTCAAAGGCTTCAAGAAGACTCAAATAAATTATAAAGGATGAATGGAGTACCACGTGATAACTAGAACATAATGACTCAAATGGAAGAGTCACAAGGAAGTTGTTGTGATGTACCAGTGGAAGGTCGATGTGGCTACTTGTCAAAGTCCAATCATATTTGGCATATTTTTAACACTTGAGTCATGTAATACCTCCATCCAAGTGTCTACCACAAGGTTAGCTGTATTATGAAGATTTTTTTATAGTTTTTCATGCAATAATAAGAGAGGAAAATTCAAGATCTTCTTTTGAGTCCAAGAGAGTCATATGTCCATCTCTATGTGGTTGTACTTTTGTAGATAGAGCTTGCATACCTTGTATCCCCTCTGTTACATATCCAAATCAAGTGTTTGATGGTTCCTTGGAAAGGTTATCTTATCTACTACTACTTTGTAGACTTTTAGATTCATCGGAGTTGTGTTCTTAGAGTAGTGGTCTCTACAAGTAATGTGTGTTCTCGGGTTCATCTCTCATTCAAAGTCTCCATTAAACCTACAAACTTGAATATCTCCTAGTATAGTTATCCATTTTGAGTGTTCTATAGCTCATTGGAAATATATTATTGTCTAGTATATGTTTGTAAAGCATTTTTGAGAAATTCTAAGTGAATAAAGAGCATTAAGTGAAAGATCCCAATTAGATACTTGCCACTCTCCTTCCAACCTTAAATAGCCCTTACACTTGGCACATCTAGAGTCTTCTCTAAGGTCCAAACACCCCTCATATCGCCACTCTAAGGAAATGGAATAACCTTGAAGACTCGTGCTTGAGCCTTGGATCCCCTGAGCTCTAGTCCTTGACCTGGCTAAAGTCCTTAACCAAATGCGAATAGACCAATGGTAGACCATTCTCCCCCTTCTAGAGATCAATGCCGTCAGTGAGGAAGAAAAGTGTTTGCAAATCAAAGCTTCTAATTCCCAAGCAATATATGTGAGTGGATGGCTTCTCCATGCTACTAAACACTATGGTATGGAGCAATTGCCTGACTGTCACTCCCTCTTATCAAGAACTCAAAACAAAACATCTAGCTTAGATGTTCTATCTCTTAAAGCAACTAAACAATCTACACAATTCTCATCTCGAGAAATGTATGGTCTCAACTTGCTAACATGAAAAACTAGGTGAACTTTGCAATCATCTGGCAATTGTAATTTGTGTGTGACATCACTAATCTTCTTGATTATTGTCCAAGGTCCACAAAATCTAGGGGGTAACTTGGGTTTTTGACCCACTATCAGAGACGAACAAAGTGGAACCTATAAAAATACACGATCATCTTCTTGACACATTCGTGGTATAAATGCTCTCATCCTCTTAGAAGCTTGCTAAAGATTAAACTGAGCTATTTTCAAGTTAGCTTGCATATTCATAAGGAAATATAAAGCACCTAAAGATTTTTTTGGGTAACCTAATGGTAGTTGGATTATGGGGAATAAACCCATAAATCACCTCAAAAGGTGCCAGCTTAGTAGTCTTGTGCTTCCAACTATTATAAGAAAACTCAGCTAATGGGAGGAAACTATTCCAATCTATTTTCTTCTCAGAAACATATGCCCATAACACATCTTTAAATCTTTCAGTCTGACTATCTGTCTGTGGATGCTCTCCACTACTCATCTTGAGTTGATCTTTGTTGGATTTTGAGGCCTACAAAAGCACGCAAACAACACAAGGAAGAAGAAGAAGGACAATATTGAATGTATTACCACTAGAATGTACAAAGATTAGTGATCTGTTAGGGCTATATGCATATATACAAGCCGGGGGGGGGGGGGGGGGGATCTCCTAAAGAGGGCAAAAAGTGCCCAGACGGTCCTAGAGTGTTTACACAACATCACTACCTAAATATATCAACAGATTCCCCCTGGGAGTGATGCAATCAACAAGGATCTCGCAATCATGTATAAGGAAGTGCCAGTATGTGGAATCAATCCACAAAAGCAAGTAAACCCAAAGCTTTCCGAAAAGCTTCTAACTTCTTCCTAGGCAAAGCCTTCGTAAAAGGGTCTACAATGTTCTCTTGTGTGGGCACATATGTCAAGCTGATCTCTCCAATAGAGAACCTCTCCGTGACATAATGATAGTGCACCTCAATGTGCTTAGTGCGAGCATGCAACACAGGGTTCCTCGCAACTGCCAATGTGAATTGACTGTCAGTGAAGATGGTGGTGGTAGAAGACTCACCAACACCTAAATCAACCATAAGCCATATGAGCCACACACACTCAACAATCACTGTGAAAGCTACCATATACTCAGCCTGACAACTAGAAGTGGCCATAGTAGGCTGCTTCTTGCTCAACCAAGATATACATGAGCTACCAAGCATGAAGCAAAATCCACTAGTGGACACACGAATGTCATAGCAACCAACCCAATCAAAGTTAGAAAAAACATGTAAATCTGACAATAGTGATCCCCCCTTGGGATAAAATAATCCAAGTAGTTGGGTACCACTCAAGTAGTGTAAGATGCGCTTAACCTCCTGCCAATGCTTGACACCTAGGCAATGCATAAACCTGCTCATCTATGAGACAAAAAACTGAATATATGGTTGAGTAATGCATATCAAGCATCCAATAGCCTACTTCAAATGCATATCCAACATCATGAAGACTCAATCATAAACTTGTCTCCATAAGAGTGGCAATAGGTTTGCAGTCTTCAAGGCCAAAATGCTACAATAATGTGTCAATATATTTGGTTTGACACAAAGCTATTCCCCCATCAACTTGCATAGATTGAATGCCCAAATAATGATGCAAATGCCCCAAATCTAACATCCCAAATGAGGCATGCAAATCAAAGTTCAAATCATCAATATGATTCTCATGAGGACCAATGAGCAGCATGTCAATCAACATAGCAAAAGAAGCACTATGAGAGCCTGAACAAGTGTGATATGATAGAGGTGGATCTAATTTGCTATCACGCAAAGTCTACACTAGCCATTTTGGCATAAGTTTTGCCTCCTCAATATCAACTCTCTCATCAACAAGTGCATCATGTAAATCTACATAAGAAATGGAATGACTTGCATCATCACATGAAACATGTAAAGGCTGAGAAGTTGCCTCATTAGGACCAGCACTAGACTATTCGCCTGTAAAAAGAGGTAGAAAAGTGTCATACATGTCTTTGGAGCTAACTGATGTCTCCTTAGTACATGAAAGTAATGGTTGAATAGCATCTTCCACAAAAATAACATTGCGGCTAACCAAAATACATTTAGTCTATGGATGATACAAATGATAGCCTTTGCTTTCAGAATTGTACCCAACAAAAATACATTTCATTGCTTTATCCTCCAATTTTTTACATTGTTATTAAGGCACTAATGCATATGCCAGACAACCAAAAACACGTAGGTGAGAAACAGATGTCTTATGGCCATTCCAAGCCTCATATGAAGTCATAGACTACAATGCTTTAGTGGGATACCTGTTAAGTACATATGTTGCACACATAATAGCCTCAAGTGAGAAACTATGTGGTAAAGCTTGAGTCTTGACCATACAACTCGCCATCTCCATGAGTGACATGTTCTTCCGTTCAGCAACTCCATTCTGTTGAGGTGTATACGGCACTGTACACTGATGTTTTATCCCACATTCAGCCAAAAATGCATTAAAATCAGAAGACATATATTCCCCCCCTCGATCAGAACGGAGGGTGCCCATTTTACATGCTGACAGATTTTCAGCCAAAACCAGAAACTGTTTGAAGCACATAAACACTTCAGACTTTGCTTTCAATGGATACCCATGCATGCCTAGAAAATTCATCAATGAAAGTCATGAAGTAAAGATAGTTTCCAAAAGGCAGTGTCTGTATAGGACCACAGACATCACTATGAACAAGTTGTAATTTTTTAGTAGCTCAAACTGAACCATCTTTTGGGAATGAGGAATGTTGCATTTTGCCCAAAATACAACCTTCACACATGTATTTACGAGGTGCCTCAAGTGTGGGCAGAGAGGACATCGTTTCAGATTTCTACATGCATAGCAAACTAGCAAAATTCAGATGACCAAAGCATGCATGCCAAAGCTCAGATTGCAATCGCAAGTTTTAATCTCCTAATCACCCTGAGTATGCTCATCGAATTTTGTGCAATTATGAGACTATGACGGGAGGGGTGTTGATGATGCCCTAGATGAAGCGGCGACCTACTCTGATACCAATTGTTGGAGTTTGAGGTCTATCCGCATGTGAACAACACAAGGAGGAAGAAGAAGCTTGGAGCACAACACACAATACTAAATGTATTACCACTAGAATGTACAAATATTAGTGACCCGTCATGGCTATAGGCATATATACAAGTGAGGGGGAAAAAATCTCCTAAAGAGGGAAAAAAGTGCCCCAGGGGTCCTAGTGTGTTCACACAACATCACTACCTAAATATATCAACAATTTTGAAGTTCATTAGACACATGTTTCCGAACGTTTTGTGTAAACCTAGGATCCTTATTTAAAACTATGGATTTAGGTAGGCCATGCAATCTTAAAATATTTTGAAATGAATAGTTCCACAACTTGTGGAGCTTCCACTGATTGCTTAGTGGGAATAAAGTGTTCCATTTTGCTCAAACAATCAACCGCTACAAGAATAGCATTCTTTTGTTGTGGTGTCCTAGGTAAACTATTATCAAGAGCTTAACTCACATGCACACAGAGGTTATGAATGTTGAGAACACATAGAGAAAATAGATATGCAAGAAAATGAGACAGAACATAGTATTGGGTGCAATCTCCCCCCGTGCACTCTGTTTTAACAATCCACAGAGTGCATGTATTTATAGGATTTTTTTTACTATGTCGAAATAGTGATTACATGAGCGCGGCTTCAAAAAGCATGCATGAAAGTAAAAGTTGGTCTCTTTTGTAGAGAGCCTTTGCTTTTAATAACAGAATTTGCAGTTTACAACGACCCTTATTCTAACCACTACTTACTAACTATTTCTAAAAATAGAACCCTCTACGCGGGTTTATTTACAAACTATATAAAATTATAAATCGGATTATTGATATCCGTCCTTTCACGCCTTTCATGCCCTCATGAACCTTCAGCTTCTATATCAAAAAACACCAAAACACATTAATACATTAATAAATTAAAACTCCAATAATTCCTTGTTCAACACATTCCATAATTCACAACATGCCCCTCAGTTGAAAAAGCAACTTACCTCATTTGATAAAATTAAAATAAACATGGAGGTCCAGTCACATGTTCCATCACTGAATGAAAATAAGCATGTTCCATGTAAAAAGACATGCATGGAAATGTTCATCGAGGGGTTACATTAATGTGTCTGTGTATGATATGCAGAAATTAAGTGGTCATAATGGGGTGTTAATTATGTCTTATGTATCCACTGACACTCTTCAATAGAGTGATTTTTGTACTTAACTAGATATCGATGATATTGAGTACCTATGCTTGTAGTAGTGACATCATGATCAAATATTTTCTCAGGAACTAAGATTTCAAATTATTCTTCAATTAAAGGAGGGCCATCAAGAAGTGGAGTGAGTGGTAAATTCCTTTAAATGGTTTATAAACTAATATGAAAAGAGTTATGTATATTCCAATGAGATGGTTTATCTAATCTGAATGAATTATCATTAATTTTCTGTATAATGCAAAATGGTCCATAATGGCATGGTGCAAGTTTAATTTTAGGATGTTGCAAAATATTTTTGAGACGTCTTTTAATGATATGCAACCATACAAGATAATTTTCCTTGAATTCCTTGGCTAATAATTTTGTATTGACATTACATGTATAACATTCTTCACTTTTCCTAATGTGCTCACCAACATCGTGAAGTATAGACATGTGATCTTGAGCAATAGAATCAGCCATCGGAATGTCAGTTTGAGTGAGCAACATGGGAGTGGGAAGCTTTTTACCATGAACAATTTCAAAAGGTGCACGATCAGTAGCAGTGTGTGTGGTGTTATTGTAAGCAAATTGAAGTAATGGCAACTTTTCATCCTAGTTAATGGGACTATCTAATGAATAACAATGCAATAAATCAAGAAAAGTATTGTTTGTCGCCTCACTTTTTCCATTACTTTCGGGATGAAATGCAGAGCTAAAATCCTTTTTAGAACCAAAATGTTGAAATAAGGCAACCCAAAAATGATTACAAAATCTAACATCATGATTAGATAACATTACTTTAGGAAATCCATGATGTGGGAAAATGCATTAATGAATATTTTTGCAGCATGAGGTGCAGACAAAGTATTTCTACAAGGAATGAAATATGCATATGTACTAAACCTATTAACTATTGTCCAAATCATATCGTTATGTGATGAAGTGATAGGAAGACATGTGATAAAATCCATAGAGATTTGTTCCCATGGTTTGTTCGAAATGGGAAGTGATATTAATATTCCAAATGGTTTACCATGATGACGTTTTACATGCTGACATACAATGCATTGAGAAACATAATGTGCAGTATCTTTTTTCATGTGGGGCCAAAATAAGAAATCTTTGCAAGCAGAGATGGTGCTTTGTATGCCTCTATGAACCATGTAACATGTTTCATGCATTTCTTTGATGACAAAATCTTTAAAATCTTGGGTTATGCATAATCGATGTTGAAAATAAAGTAACTGTGAAGAGAGATGGTGGATGCAATCCAAAGATGAGTAGGTGCTGCTACAACCAGCTTCACACCAGCCAACTGAGACTTCAGAGTTGATTAGTAGACCCTTTGAGCTTCCTAAATCCACCAAAATATCAGCCAAGTACTTTGGAACATGTATCCCAAAAGTGTAAGTCAAGACAGACTAGTTGCGAAATGACTAGCTCCCAAAAACTGCTATTTTTGGACATACACCTGCTGGAAAAAATGAACAGTGCTCTCAACCTAGTAGGAATTAGAAACATTCCTTTTGGGCATAGCAAATAGACTTAGCAAGCTTCCCAATCCAAGTTAAAAAACTTCAAATGATGGACTGAGCACTGAGAACAAGTTTCAACAATTTCTGGAACCTCCCCACAATTCTTGGGGCTCTGCAGAGATAGACCAGTGAGCAGTAAAATGCAGATATCTCCAAAACTATTCATCCAATGACCTTGAAAATCTATAGGTAAAAATTAGATAGTATGAGCTATCCAACACAAGTTAAATTATTGAAAATGGATCCGTAGAACTCGGGATATGACCTTCTAAAGGTACTGCTCTGAGTGAGTATAGCAGAGAACAAAACAGAGAAGTAAATGATAATAAAGGTATAGATTCACATATGATTACAACCACATTGGCAATGTATCTTTGCACAATGGGAGTAGAATGATAGAGCTATGGAGTAAGCTCTTCAATCTCTACAAAATGACATGAAGTGGTCACGTACAAGGCTTGCTAATCGCCTCTTGCTTCTTGCTCCTTTTATAGCAATTCTTGGAGGGAGTTTTGAATTCGAATTCGAATGGCTCCACCTAAAGGTGATCCCCAAAGTTAGGAGAGATTCCCTAAGCTCAAAAATTCGTGATTTTGGTAGTTGGAGCCACGAATTTGCTTTTACATCATGGATGAGGTAAGCTATACTCTTCCTTTTTCTTTTTTCAATTACAAGAGATAAAAATGAACTATTTTACAAGAGGTGTTCACATGACTACTCATGTGACTTACAAATGAGGATAATATCAAATATATCAAGCATGTAGGCTTGGGTAAAATGCACCAACAGCTCCCCCTCAAGCCTAACATGCTTGGCCTTCAAATAAGTCTTCAATTGTCCTTGATTTCCTGCAAGCCAATCATCAACTTGAATCTACTTAACTTCGTACCATGAAGAGCTTTCGTCAACATGTCTGCACATTGCATATCTGTAGAGACATAGGATAGTTGAATATCCTTGCTCATTAGCTTCTTCCTTACATAATGGTAGTGGACTTCAATATGCTTGGTTCTAGCATGGTATACCGGATTAGCTGCTAGATGTAGTGAGCTTGTGTTGTCACCAAAAATGTGAGGTGTTGAAGAATGAAGTCCAAGATCTGTGTACAAAGACTTTAACCACATGATTTCTTGAGTTGCGTTAGCCAAACCTCTATATTCGGCTTCGGTAGAAGATAATGCCACGGTTGGTTGCTTCTTCGATGACCAAGAAATGATTTTTGAACCTGCAAATGATATATACCCTGATGTGCTTCTTCTATCATCTTTAGATCCGGCCCAATCTGCATCTGAGTAGACCTTTAGCTCAATATCTGAAGTATATGAATAGAACAAACCCTCATTCATGGTCCCCTTTAGGTACTTGAGGACTCGCTTGGCCGCTTCCATATGTGGTCTTCTCGGCTTATGCATAAATTGACTCAATATGCTAACACTATAGCATATATCCACTCTTGTGAGTGTTGCATAGTTCAAACTTCCAACCAAGCTTTGATAGCTTGTGATGTCTTCAATTGGCTCTCCTTCATAAGCACTAAGCTTATGATTTTGCTCCATAGGTGTACCTGCACACTTGGTATTTTCCATCTTGAACTTGATGAGCATGTCATGGACATACTTCCTTCGTGTGATGTATATACCTGAATCTGTGTAGATCAACTCCAATCCAAGAAAATAAGTGAGTGGTCCGAGGTCACTTATTTTGAACTCCTTCTTCATTTGACTCTTTACCTATTTGATTCCTTCAAGATCATTGCATGTGATAATAATATCATCAACATACACACATAAATAGATCACTTCAGATCCATTCCTCTTTATGAACAAAGAGGTATCCGCCTTGCTAGCTTTGAATCCTTGGTCTTGCAAATAAGTCACCAATCTGAAATTCCAAGCTCTTGGAGCTTGCTTCAATCCATACAAAGCTTTCTTTAGTTTGCATACATAGTTAGGATGATGTGCATCCTCATATCCAGGAGGTTGTGCCATATACACTTCCTCAGAAATCCATCCATTCAAGAAAGCATTCTTTACATCAAGTTGATAAAGATTCCAATTTCTAGATGCAGCAAGACTAATGAGAACCCTAATTGTAGGCATTTTTGCAACAGGAGAGAAAGTCTCCTCATAATCAATACCATGGGTTTGAGCAAACCCTTTAGCAACTAACCTTGCTTTGTGTCTATTTATACTTCCATCTGGATTCCTCTTGATTTTGTATATCCATCGAGATCCAATTATCTTCATAGATGGCTTGTTAGGTACAAGCTCCCAAGTGTCATTCTCCTTCAAGGCTTCCATTTCTTCATCCATTGCATCTCTCCAAGCTTTCTTGCTTTGTGCTTCTTCGAATGTGGTAGGTTCTTCATTGGTTGAATCCTTTGCAATGTAGATTGAGTGCTTGGTGACCAAAGAAGTATCATAACCAAACCTTTCTGGTTTCTTCTTCTCCCTTGAAGACCTTCTAAGTGGTTGATGTGAGCTCTCCGGTCCATATGTAGCATCCTGCATCTTTGCTTTACCTTTGTTCTTCCATAGCTTTAGTCTTTCCAAGTCTTCTAGGTCAATCTCCGAATCACTTTCTTCAATCTGCTTTGGCTCCTTTGGTTGAAGTGATGGAAAGTCTTCATCCAAGTCATACGGCAGCTTCACTTTCCTGTCATCATCAAACCATGATTTGTTTTCATCAAAAATTACATCTCTACTCACAGAAAATCCTTTATTGGTTGGATTGTACAATCTATATCCTTTTTGGTTTTGGTCATAACCAATAAATACGCACTTCTCTGCCTTGGGATCCAATTTCCCTCTTACTTGAGAAGGAATGTGAGCATAGGCTAAGCATCCAAAGATTTTGCAATGCTCTAGACTAGGTCTTCTTCCATTCCACACTTCATATGGAGTGGTTCCATCTAGTGACTTAGATGGAAGTCTATTTATGAGATATGTGGCTGTAGACACAGCCTCTGCCCATAGGTAGTTCGGCAATCCCTTTTCGTTGAGCATGGACCTTGCTGCTTCGACAATAGCTCTGTTCCTCCTCTCTACTACACCATTGAGTTCGGGTGTATACCTTGTAGTGACTTCCCTTTTAATGCCTCTTTCATACAAGAAGGCATCAAATTCAGAAGAGAAGTATTCTCCTCCACCATCTGATCTGAGTCTTTTCAAAGTCCTACCTGTTTGATTTTCAACAAGAGCAATATACTTCTTAAAGCAATTAAACACTTCATCCTTGTGCTTCATGAAAAACAGAATGGTCCACCTGCTACAATCATCTATGAAAGACACATAATATCTTGAGCCTGATATAGATGGCTCCTTACTTGGACCCCACACATCTGTGTGCACTAGATCCAAAGGATTTTGATACATATATCCTTTCTTATTGAAAGGTTGTCTATGAGCCTTGCCAAGTTGACAAGCTTCACACTTATAAATCATGTGTTGCCTTGTGATATTAGGCAAACCAAGTACACTTTGGTCCCTGCAAATCTGTTTGAGTGTCCTCTCACCAATGTGAGCAAGCCTTTTGTGCCATATCTCCAACTCTGTTAGAGTTTGAGATCCATAGCTAAACAAAGCTATGTTCTTTGTATCTTCCACTTCAAAAGTGAAAAGCCTTCCTGTCTTTTCTCCTTTGGCAATCCTTCGAAAGCCTTGCCTTGGGTCTTCAACATATGCTCCAAATTGATTGAATCTAACCTGCAATCCTTTTTCAACAATCTGTCCAACACTTATTAAATTTTTGGTAATTGTAGGGACATACAAGACTTTGCTTAAGAGGTTCATATTCCCATCTGATGTCTTCACATTACCTATCTTCTCCACTGAGTGCTTTGTGTCATCTCCTGTCTGCACTTCATGCTTGTTATGAGGATCTTCCAAATCAGAAAGTAAAGCCACATTTCCTGCTACATGGTTCGAGCATCCTGAATCAATGTAAAATATGTGATCATCATCCTTACCCTTCTTCGCTGATAGATTCATAATCAATAATGAATCTTCTTGACTTTGGTCCTCTGCATAGTTATTGTAGTCTCTTCTTCCTCTATGGCCACTTTGATAGTTGTTGTTGTAATTGTTGTTGTAGTAGTTGTTGTTGTAGCCTCCATTGTATCTACCTCTATTTGATCCATAGCCACCTCTATTGAATCCTGTTCCTCTTGAGTTCCTTGGATTCCTGAAACATTCTTCAGTAGTATGGTTAGATAAGCCACATATGTTGCAAGGTTGAGATGATTGGAATCTCCCCCTGCCTTGCTTTCCACCTCTGCCTCTTCCTCTAGCTCTTCCTCTACCTGCAAAGTTTGCTTGGAAAGAGCTTCCTTCATCTTCATTCTTCCTATTCTTTGACTTGTCCTTGACCTTAGCTTTATCAGAATATAAGGCAGAAGTTTGATTACCTCTTGAGGACTCACCACCTTTGCTAATCTTTGCTTCATGAGTGAAGAGTTGGCCCATGAGTGTGTTGAGGTCGGGTACATGCATATCCATGTATAAATCCATGGCTGTTGTGAATGACTCCCACTTGTCATCCGCTTTGATTCCATTCATGATTTGTCTTATGATTTGCTCCTCTTCAATTACCTCTCCAATGCTTCCAAGTTGGTCGGAAATCTCCTTCATCTTTGTGACATAATCAGTCACATTTTGCTTCGGGCTTTTCTTCATTGTTGTGAACTCCATCCACAATTGGTTCTTCCTTGCTCGAGTGTTGGAAGAGAAGAAAGAAGCAAGTGCATTCCAGGTTTCTCTTGATGTCTTGCATCCCTTGACATGAGGTAAAAGAAAATCAGAGATTGAGTTTAGAATATAGGACCTTGCAAGTGCATCCTTCGAACACCAATTCGAAAGTCCTTCCACTTCTTCATGTGATGGTTGCCCTTTGTTCCTCATGGTTGGCATTGCTTCATCTCCGGATATGAATCCATATAGATTCCTCCCTTGAAGGTAAGCCTCCATCCTTAGAGACCATGCCGGGTAGTTGTTTTGATCCAATTTGTCAATTGTTGATGGAAATCCATCTCCCATGTTGCTTGACTATGCTCTGATACCACTGTGAAGAGAGATGGTGGATGCAATCCAAAGATGAGTAGGTGCTGCTACAACCAGCTTCACACCAGCCAACTGAGATTTCAGAGTTGATTAGTAGACCCTTTGAGCTTCCTAAATCCACCAAAATATCAGCCAAGTACTTTGGAACATGTATCCCAAAAGTGTAAGTCAAGACAGACTAGTTGCGAAATGACTAGCTCCCAAAAACTGCTATTTTTGGACATACACCTGCTGGAAAAAATGAACAGTGCTCTCAACCTAGTAGGAATTAGAAAAATTCCTTTTGGGCATAGCAAATAGACTTAGCAAGCTTCCCAATCCAAGTCAAAACACTTCAAATGATGGACTGAGCACTGAGAACAAGTTTCAACAATTTCTGGAACCTCCCCACAATTCTCGGGGCTCTGCAGAGATAGACCAGTGAGCAGTAAAATGCAGATATCTCCAAAACTATTAATCCAATGACCTTGAAAATTTATAGGTAAAAATTAGACAGTATGAGCTATCCAATGCAAGTTAAATTACTGAAAATGAATCCATAGAACTCGAGATATGACCTTCTAAAGGTACTGCTCTGAGTGAGTATAGCAGAGAACAAAACAGAGAAGTAGATGATAATAAATGTATAGATTCACATATGATTACAACCACATTGGCAATGAATCTTTGCACAATGGGAGTAGAATGATAGAGCTATGGAGTAAGCTCTTCAATCTCTACAAAATGACATGAAGTGGTCATGTACAAGGCTTGCTAACCGCCTCTTCCTTCTTGCTCCTTTTATAGCAATTCTTGGAGGGAGTTTTGAATTCGAATTCGAATGGCTCCACCTAAAAGTGATCCCCAAAGTTAGGAGAGATTCCCTCAGCTCAAAAATTCGTGATTTTGGTAGTTGGAGCCACAAATTTGCTTTTACATCATGGATGAGGTAAGCTATACTCTTCCTTTTTCTTTTTTCAATTACAAGAGATAAAAATGAACTCTTTTACAAGAGGTGTTCACATGACTACTCATGTGACTTACAAATGAGGATAATATCAAATATATCAAGCATGTAGGCTTGGGTAAAATGCACCAACAGTAACCCATGATGAAATGTATAATGTTCATCAATTAAAGGTGCACCATTGTTGAATTCATGCCATGCACATGAGAAATACAAAACAAATGCATAAGTGGAAATCATTTCTTGAAAGGAATGAATTTGGATTGCAGAAATATTATGCAAAATAATAGAACGTGAAGGAAAACAGCTAAGAGCATTGGCTATGACATTAGCTTTACCTGGTTGATATTGGATCATGGGCTTGAAATTTTGAATGAATGAAGCCCATTTAAGATGTCGATAAGAGATTAAGGGTTGATTTAATAAATGCTTAATAGCGTGTTGATCGGTTTTGATTAAAACCTCAGATCCCATAAGATAGTGTTTCCAAAATCACAAAGCGTGCACAACTCCTAAAAATTCTTTATCATATGTATTATAATTCTTTTCGGAGGGCTTAAGCTTCCTATTCTCAAACGCAATGGGACGATCATTTTGCATTAAAATAGAACCTATTTCTGAACCACTAGCATCAGTAACGACATGAAATGCTTGTGAAAAATTACGTAACTATAAAATAGGTGCATGTTTGAGTTTTTCAAAGGATTTTTTTTTGGGTAAGTCCCCATCCAAATTTTATTTTCTTTTTCAATAACAAGGTAAGGGCAATGCTAAATAAGAAAAATTTCGAACAAACTTCCTATAGAAACTAGCTAACCCAAGAAAAGAACGAACATCATTGATTGATTGTGGTGTAGGCCATTCTACTATAACTTTAATATTTTTTGGATCCACATGCATGCCTTCACTTGAAATAATAAGTCTTAGATATTCTAGCTTATGTTGAAAGACGTAACTCTTTTCAGGATTAGCATAAAGTGTGTTCTCTTGTAACAAATGAAAAACTATTTTAAGATGCTTCTCATGCTCACTATCATTCTTATTATAAACAAGTATATCATTGAAGGATACAAGAACAAAAGCTTGGTAATCAAGAAAAATGTTGTTTATCATTCATGCAAATTTTGCAGGAGCATTAGTAAGTCCAAAGGGCATTACCATAAATTCATAATGGCCAGTTCGAGTTCTAAATTAAATCAGTAAAATATCACTTTGTGTCATACGAATCTGATGGTAACCCGATTTAAGATCAATTGTACTAAAGACACGAGCTCTTTGTAATTTATCTAGGAGATCATCTATTTGAGGAATAGGGTATCTATTCTTTATTGTGATCTTGTTAAGGGCTCTATAATCAATGCACATTTGATAAGTTTTATTCTTCTTCTCTACTAAAAGAATCGGTGCTCCAAATGGGGAAGAACTAGGCCTTATAAGTCCTTTATGGAGTATGTCTTTCACTTGGTTTTCTATTTCCTTTTGATATAGTGGGCCATGCATATAAGGTGCTTTATGAGGAGGAGAACTATGAGGAATTAAGTCTATGCCATGGTCAAAGGATCCTCGCGATGGTGGTAGTTCACAGGGATAATCAGACATAAAACAATCCTTATAAGTAGTCATGAAAGGTTTATGTGTAGTGGGAAGCATATGAGTATCATAATCATTTATGACATTGACAAAAAAAATGCATGAAATTAAATCCTTTCCTAAATGCGCCTTTTACTTGAGTATGACTAATCAATGGAAATGGTTGGAAATCATGCCATGCAGACAAAGTAATGATTTGACCTTTAAATTCAAAGTTAAAGGTATGTGTATGGTAGTCAATGCGTGGGTTATAATGAAGATGAAAAGGCATACCAAGTACAACATTGTAAGATTGAAAAGGTGTAATTGAAAATGTTTGTGCATCTATATATGGCCTATGCTAATTGTAATATCTTGCACTTTTGGTGTTACATTATAGCGACTACCTTGAAATGCAACTTTCACTTTATACAAGGAAGTAAATGTTTTTAATTTAAGTTCTTGTACTAATAAATATGAAATGAAATCATGTGAACTACCATTGTCATGTAAAATATTAACAAGTTTGTTATTGATAGTACCCTGCATGCAAAGTAAAGAATGAATAGAGATATCATTACCTGTCATGGACAAAGGAAACCATCTTGAATCTCAAATTCCACGTGAATCTTATATCTCATGATTGGTTCAGAATTTTTAGAAACTAATGCTTCCATTGCGTCTGGAACATGCCAAAACCCTAAGATCGACTGTCTTCTTGCTTGATTCTGACATGTAGAGACCATGCTTTGAGTCGATGACATCATGATGACATCATCAAGTCGCAACCGCCCTTGGGAACTGCCCTTGAAAACCTATATAAGGAGGGGTTGGCCACATTCATAATCAGTCTTGCCAATACCAGTCTTGGGAGCTCAAGGAGTCATGACCACCAAGTAAGTACTCTCCAAGTTCCAGTTCCTGTTCTTGTCTTGTTCCTTGTTCCAGTCCTGTCTAGTCTTGTATCCTGGACATCTAGTCTTGTCCTCTTGTAATCTCGTAGTACGAGATCTTGTCGAGTTCTTTCTTGTATCTAGTTCATCTCCTGAAAGGGAGTTCTTGTAATCTAGAGATCTTGTTTCATACTTACGATCCCGGGTTGTGGGATCTCTTGTATCATCTCTAGTCGAGTTATTCATACCTATCAGTCCCGGGTTGTGGGACATCTTGTATCAGTCACGTATTCTTGTATCATTTCCCCTTCGTGGGTGATCTTGTAATCAGAAGTCTATTTTTGAAATCTTGTCTATTGTAGTCAGAGAGCATAATCTAGTGCTCCCCTGACATTTTGGCAAGACCATCGTCTATCCAAGACCAGGCATCATGGAGAACGCTTATGAACAGATTGTAGCATCACTTCAGAGTCTCCAACAACAAGTCGAAGACCTAATTTTGTAGCATCACTTCAGAGTCTCCAACAACAAGTCGAAGACCTAATTCATCGACAGACACAAGTCGAGATGGGACATCCAGTGCATGTAGGGGCACTCCTCCAAGAATTACAAGAACAAATCGGGAGTCTTCAAGAAAATCAAGGGAGTATTCAAGTGAATCAACGGCCTAGTACATCATTTATGAAGGAACCCAAGATCTGCATGCCAGAAAAGTTTGATGGTGATCGCACAAAGTTCCGAGGATTCTTGCAACAAGTCAAATTGTGCATCCGCATGCAGCCTGATAGATACCCTGATGATGCATCCAAGGTCGGTTTTATTGGAACCTTGCTTTATGGTCAAGCTTTATCATGGTTGCCCCAATCTTGGAGAAGGATATGGCCGTATTTCATGACTATGAGGGGTTTCTTAGAGAGCTCATCGCCACATTTGGAGATGCAGACACGAGTCGAGTGGCAGAAACAAAACTTCGGAAGCTATGTCAAGGTAACCGCCCTGCCTCTACCTATGCATCAGAATTTAGGCAGTTGATATGTGACCTCACTTGGCACGAAGATTATTTTATAAGCCAATTTAGATGGGGCTTAAGAGATGATGTGAAGGACCTTCTACTCACGATGCCAGAGGTGAAGACATTGAATGAATACATCAACCAAGCTATTCAATGTGATAACTGCCTTTTTGAAAGGAAACAAGAAAAACAAGTAGAAGGAAGACCTCGCCAATGGAAACCTTTCCATACACTCCTAGAGATGAGTCTATGCCCGAATCTATGCAGATAGATGTAACTCGGTTCCAACCTCTAACACCACAAGAGAAACAAAGAAGGAGGGACAACAAGTTATGCCTGTATTGTGGAAACCCAGGCCACATTGCAGTTAATTGTCCCAACAAGAGAACGAACTCCAAAGTCACAGCCACCCTTGTAGAGTAGGGAAACGAGGAAGTCCAGTTGTAAAAGAGACCGTACAGCCTGACCATGATATAAGAAAGGGTCTCATAATTCCAACCACACCCATAGAAACATGTCTTGCCCCTGTCAAGTTAATCATGTCTGAGAAGACCCTTTCCCTTATAGATCTGGTAGATTCAGGAGCCTCCTCATGTTTCATTGATGAAGGGCTCGTTAAGAAACATGGAATTCCAGTACTTCGGAAGAACAAACCAGTAGTAGCTGAAGTAGTAGATGGATGGCCTCTAGCATCAGGGAATATAACCATGGAAACCATACCACTAAGAGTACACCTTGGTGACCATGATTCACACATATGTTTCAATGTAATATCAAGTCCAGTAAACATGGTTATCATCGGAATGCCGTGGTTAAAGAAACATAATCCATAAATTAATTGGGAGAATAATAAAATCACCCGTCGAGATATCCAGAAGAACCCAAAATATGTTGGAGCCAAAGCCTTCATAAATGCAGTAAGGAAGAAACTGACATATATGATCTATGCCATACCAACTCAAGAGCCGAAGAAAGATGATTCAATGAAGGTACCTAACCAATACCAAGGGTTTGAAGATGTCTTTGAAAAAAAGAATGCAGATATGCTCCCGGAACATAGACCTTATGATTGTGCCATAGAACTTCAAGAGCGAGCACAACCACCGTTCGGGCCAATCTATAGACTATCCCCAGAGGAACTTCAAGAATTACGTAAGAATATTGATGAGAATCTAGCCAAGGGGTTTATCAAACACTCGAAGTCCCCTGCTAGAGCCCCTATCCCATTTGTAAAGAAGAAGCACGGAACTCTTCGAATGTGTGTGGACTATCGTGGTCTGAATAAAGTTACAATAAAGAACATATATCCTCTACCACTTATATCAAAACTCTTGGAACACCTCGGAAAAGCAAAGTTCTTCACTAAGATTGACCTTCAAGGAGCATACAATCTTGTCAGGATCAGAGAAGGAGACGAATGGAAGACAGCATTCGGAACAAGGTATGGACACTTTGAATATGTAGTTATGCCATTCGGTCTCACCAATGCTCCAGCAGTCTTTCAACATATGATGAATGATATCTTTTGGGAGTATTTAGATGATTTTGTGGTAATTTATCTTGATGATATCTTGATATTCTCCAAAAATCTAGAAGATCATGAATGTCATGTGAAGATAGTCCTAGAGAAACTAAGAGAAAAAGGGTTATATGCAAAATTGGAGAAGTGCTATTTCCATCAGACAGAAGTAGAGTTTTTAGGGTACATTGTATCAGAGAAAGGAATCTTTATGGACCCTAAGAAGATCGAGAAAATCTTTGATTGGCAACCACCTTCATGTGTTCGAGATGTACAATGTTTTCTAGGGTTTGCCAATTTTTATAGGATATTCATTAGAGATTACTCCAAGATTGTGACACCTCTTACCAAGCTTACAGGAAACTCAAAATTTTCATGGAATGAAGAAGCAGAAAAAGCCTTCCAGAATTTGAAATCAGCATTCACCACTGCCCTAATTCTAGTTCATCCTGATTCGAGCAAGCCCTTCTTCCTAGAGACAGATGCATCAGATTTTTCCCTAAGGGCCATTCTTTCCCAATATGGAGATGATGGACACCTACATCCAGTTGCATACCATTCAAGAAAATTTTCTCCTCTAGAAATTAATTATGAAATTCATGACAAAGAGCTTCTTGCCATAGTGGATGCCTTTGATACCTGGCGCCACCATCTGGAAGGAACAACTCATAAAGTTATCGTGTATACAGACCACAAGAACCTAGAATATTTCATGACCACCCGCATTCTCAACAGAAGGCAATCTCGATGGAGTAACTTTTTATCCAGGTTCGACTTTGTCATCACATATCATCCAGGATGGCAACAGTGTCAGTCAGATGCCTTGTCAAGAAGATCTTACCTTGCACCAAAGAAGGGTCAAGAGGCCTTTGATCAATAGGAGAGCGTATTACTCAAACCTAAACATCTCCAGTTAGCAGCTATCTCATCCACCCATCCTAAAGATTCAGCCTTGAATCATTTGATTCGTGAGAATCTACCACAAGATGAATTATTTTGTAACGTTAAGTAGAAAACTCAAGAAGGAAAAGTCCAAGAAGTAAATGAATTCCAGGAAAAGGATGGGGTATTTTTCTATAAGAACCTATTGTATGTCCCTCCAGGAAATCCCAGGATCCAAGTACTTCAACAACGTCATGACAACCTTGTAGCAGGACATTTTGGAGTAAATAAGACAATAGAACTCATATCCAGGGATTTTTGGTGGCCTCAAATGTGGAAGGAAGTCAAAGAATATATCCGAACCTGTGACACTTGCAATAGATCTAAGGTACCGCGACATAAGCCTCATGGCCTCTTACAACCTTTACCTATTCCAGAAAGGCCATGGGCTTCATTCTCTATGGATTTCATCACAGATCTACCAAAGTCAGATAAGTATGATGCCATTCTTGTTATTGTGGATAGACTCACAAAGATGGCACACTTCATTCCAACTACAAAGGCAATCACAGGTGCAACCACTGCTAGACTTTTTCTCAGATACATCTTTAGGCTTCATGGATTGCCTATGATATTGTCAGTGATCGAGGTCCACAGTTCATATCCAGCTTTTGGAACAGTATTTGCAAGCTCCTTGGTGTTCAAGTTAAACTATCTACAACAAATCATCCACAGACTGATGGACAAACAGAACGGGTGAATCAAGTCCTAGAGCAATATCTCCGTTGCACTAGCAACTATCACCAAAATGATTGGTTTGAGTTGTTACCCTTTGCAGAGTTTGCCTATAACAATAGTGTTCATGCATCTACTAAGCAAAATCCCTTCTTTGCAAACTATGGACAACATCCAAGGATGGATATACAACTCTCAAATCATGTCAAGAACCTAGCTGCCAGAGACAAGGCCCAGTACTTGATGGATGTTCACAAAGAACTCAAGGAAGAGATCCATAAAGCTCAACAACAATATAAGTACTATGCAGATCAACATCGTGTCCAGAATCCATCGTATCAAATTGGGGATAAAGTATGGTTACTCAGAAACAATTTGCAAACTTCAAGGCCTTGTGCAAAGTTAGATCGTCAAAGATTTGGTCCATTTACCATCTTAGCCAAGATTAATCCAGTCACCTTCAAGCTCCAACTACCAAGTACCATGAGAATACATCCAGTTTTCCATGTATCCATGTTGGAACCATATCAAATTTCACCATTGAGGGGGGAGAGACCTAGTCCTTCACCACCTATCGAGATTGACGATCATGAAGAAATTGAAGTCGACCATGTCCTAGATTCGAGAATATCTCGAGGAAGATTAGAGTACCTTACTCATTGGAAAGGGTATGACATCAGTGATCGTACTTGGGAACCTGCAGAAAACCTTCAAAGAGCACCAATCAAGGTTCGAGAATTCCATAAGAAAAATCCAATGAAGCCGAGACCAGAGAACATGACCGCTCCTCATGGAACTTGTCGCTTGAGGGGGAGGTAATGTCATGGACAAAGGAAACCATCTTGAATCTCAGATTCCATGTGAATCCTATATCTCATGATTGGTTCAAAATTTTCAGAAACTAATGCTTCCATTGCGTCCGGAACGTGCAAAACCCTAAGATCGACTGTCTTCTTGCTTGATTCTGATATCCAGAGACCATGCTTCAAGTCGATGACATCATGATGACATCATCAAGTCGCAACCACCCTTGAAAACCTATATAAGGAGGGGTTGGCCACATTCATAATCATTCTTGCCAATACTAGTCTTGGGAGCTCAAGGAGTCGTGACCACCAAGTAAGTACTCTCCAAGTTCTAGTTCCTGTTCTTGTCTTGTTCCTTGTTCCAGTCCTGTCTAGTATTGTATCTTGGACATCTAGTCTTGTCCTCTTGTAATCTCGTAGTACGAGATCTTGTCGAGTTCTTTCTTGTATCTAGTTCATCTCCCGAAAGGGAGTTCTTATAATCTAGAGATCTTGTTTCATACTTACGATCCCGGGTTGTGGGATCTCCTGTATCATCTCTAGTCGAGTTATTCATACCTATCAGTCCCGGGTTGTGGGACATCTTGTATCAGTCACATATTCTTGTATCATTTCCCCTTTGTGGGTGATCTTGTAATCAGAAGTGTATTTTTGAAATCTTATCTATTGTAGTCAGAGAGCACAATTTAGTGCTCCCCTGACATTACCCAAGGTACTTAAGTCCTTCTCAAATGCTTCTTCTATCCAAACAGGGGGAATTTTTTCATTATGGGCCTCCATGTTAGGCAATTGAGCTACAACTAGTTTCATGTGAAGAGGTTTCAATCGACACTTCATTTTTGTATATCCAAGTTTTACCACAATTCTAGCAGGTGATATGTGGTTGCTTCTATCGGGCATCCACCGCTGAAGTTTGTAGGGTAGGTGGTTTGGTAGGTTGGAGAGATGAAGCAACATGTGTGTTACCGTTAGTGTCCATGTGAAAGGCCAAATGGCCACCGGACACTTCTTTGTATATGTTCTTTAATAAAACATATAGTGGCCTGGTCAGTCACAGACTGTAAGTTCGACCGCATTTGTAAGACCTAAGAAGTCTGTCTTAGTGCTCCCTGTGTACTGCGTTTTCTGCGTATTCTACACCCTCTGTGCGGAGTACTGTGTGTGGCGTCAGGAGCTCGGTTTTCTACTCCGAGCATATCGTCGTGGAGCTCTCGAGAAGGAGAGTGCAGTGTGGTGCATCGCCATCGAAATACTTCACTGGTATCAGAACCAGGTTCGAGGCAAAAAGCTTTGTTCCTTTTGTGCGAGCGAAGCGAGCACCCCCCCCCCCCCGGCTTTCTACTAAGGCGGCGACCAAGGCATAGACCTTGGCATACCTTGTCATCCGAGTCACCGAAGTCACCGTTGGCTGCACGCGAGGGAGGACCTCAACGATCAAGGAATATAGAGGTTCCCGGTACTTCCCGGGAGGTCACCCATCCCAGTACTGTTCCCCCCAGAGCTTGCTTAACCGTGGCAATCTCTTGCCACTAAGCTACACTCTTGTGGTGTTTGAAGAAGGGGAAAGACTAAGGTTGACATTACCTTGAACAAGTTTTGGTCCCTCAAAGCTTCATTTTTGCTTTTAAAGCCTATTTCTGAAGCAATTTTGGGGTGTTTTTGGAGCCATTTCGGAGTACTTTCGCACGTAGTTCTCTTCACACAGGTCCAAGAACATCAAGAAGAGTGTTCCTTGTACTTCTCAGACAATAAATATCAACCTTTGGGGCTGTATTTTCAGCCACACTCGTAAAACTACAGGTTTCTCGAGGGGTTTTCAGTTTTGGTGGGAGCAGTCGCTGCAAATTTATGCAGGTTTTTAAAGCCTAAAACATCAGAGTTGACAGACACTTGCAGGTGTTATTGGCTAGTTTTTGGGCTGTGTATTCAGCCTTTCAGTGTCATTTTACTGCATATATTGAGCACATACACACCATGTACGCTTCTGTGGATACTGCTTATGTACGTCCATGTGGGCATTGATATAGCGGTTACGTTCTTTGCATAAAGCCTTTTACGTTTGATAAAGAGGGTCGTGGTGAGGTTTTCTTAACTGGGAGACACCCAGATGTCGGGGTCTCTTCGGTGATGCAGGTGGAAGACTTACTCAGCCTCGCCATAGGAGATGTATGATAGTTGTTCATAGGTGCTCGATAAGCCTAGTTGGCTTCTATTGGGTAACTGATTATATACAGTGGAGTCAGTGACTCACTATGCAGGTAGACATGTCAGTACTTGCAGTTTTATGATACTTTGACATTGGTCATATGCTAATTTTGCAGAGGATACTCTGGCAAAATTTTTCCAGATTTCTGGTTTAGTCAACTATATAGTGGTCGATTTACTCCTTGATACACTTATTTGTTGGTGTTTGGACTCTTCTAGCTCCATTATCATTCTATTCAGTTCTCTACGATCATGGCATCAGAGGTCTCAGGCACATCCGGTGGATCAGGGTCTAGTGCTAGCGTTCCGAGGAGGAGCTATAACTTGCAGGGCAAAGACCATTTTGAGATCCGAAAATTTGATGGCACAAACTTTGCTCTATGGAAGAATCAGATTAAAGATGTGCTGATTCAAAGAAGGCAATGGAAGCCAGTAAATGGGATTTCAAAGAAGCCTGCTGACATGGATGAAGATGATTGGGATGAGTTAGATGAAATGGCCAGGTCTACCATTCGCTTGCACCTAGCAGATAATGTTTACTTTACAGTATTAGACTGTGAAAGTGCAGAGGAGCTTTGGAAGAAGTTATGCAATACATATGAAAAAGAGACGGCATCAAATAAAGTATATCTGATGAGAAAATTATACGACCTTCGTATGAAGGACACAGATAGTGTTGCTGCTCATCTAAATGAGTTTGATGCCATATTCTCCCAGTTACAAGCTCAAAAAATGGATATGGACAATGAAATGAAAGCAGTATTGCTGTTATGCACCCTGCCATCATCATGGGATACATTTTGCACAGCTATTAGCAATAGTGCACCAGGTGGTAAACTCGTCTATGATGACATATGTGGAGCACTCTTGAGTGAGGAGATTCGTAGAAAATCTATGGTTGACACTCAGAGTGGAGATGCATATAATGTTCGTGATTCTTACCAAGGAAATAATCAACAACGTGGCAGGAGCAAGAACAAGGAAAAGAATGGTCAACGGAATAAGAGCAGAAGTAAATCAAGGAAGAGGGATATTGAATGCCATTATTGTCATAAGAAAGGACACATGAAGAAAGACTGTTATGCATTAAAGAATGCTAAAGGTAAAGGACAGAATGTTGATGGGCATGTTAAACAGTTACCTGCACCATCTACTTCGACTGTGAAGATTGAAGAAATTAATGCTATTTCTGATGATGCTGATGTGTTGACACTTGATAGTACTGTGCCATCTGAGGCACTTATGGCTGATTCTCTTTCCCACACCTGGCTGCTAGATTCTGGTGCTTCTTTCCATGTGACACCACATAGAGAATGGTTCTCTAATTATGCAGCAAAGTCTCTTGGTACCGTGAGACTTGGTGACTCTTACCAGTGTGATGTTGTGGGGATTGGAGATGTGGTTGTGCAGTTCATTGACGGTTCAAAATTTACTATGCATAATGTACGCCATGTACCTCAGTTATCACGCAGTTTGATGTCAGTTGGTCAACTTGATGACCTTGGTTACAAGGTGGTCTTCTATGCTCAGTCCTTTCGTATATCAAAGGGCAATATGGTTATTGCAAAAGGAAGGAAAGTTGGCTCACTTTACCCTTTATTTGTATCACAGAAAGAACACTTGTTAGCTGTTACTGAACAGCCTATGGCTTGTATTTGGCATGGTCGTTTGGGCCATATATCTCGTAGTGGAATGGAAAATCTTTCTCGTTCTGGCTACTTACCTGTGTTATCTTTCTCTGATTTTTCATTTTGTGAGCATTGTCAATATGGAAAGCAAACCAGAAATGTGCATAAAACGCACATTGACTCTTCAATTCAGCCTTTAGATCTTGTTCATACAGATGTGTGTGGTCCTATGCCCACTAGGTCCTTAGGTGGTTCTCTTTACTTTGTCACTCTCATAGATGATGCTACTAGAAAAGTCTGGGTATATCCTATCAAATCGAAGGATTATGTATTTCCTACTTTCAGAAAATGGCTTGCTTCAGTTGAGACTGAAAAAGGAACTAAGCTTAAGGCTTTACGTTCAGATAATGGGGGTGAGTATACCTCACATGAATTCAGCCTTTTCTGTCAGTGTAGAGGGATTCGTAGAGAGTTTATAGCTCCTTATACCCCAGTACAGAATGGTGTAGCTGAGAGGATGAATAGAACTATTCAAGATAGAGTAGTCTCTATGTTGCATCATGCAAACCTCTCACAAGGTTTTTGGGCAGAAGCAGTATTGACTGCAGTTCATGTGATTAACCTTTCACCTAGTACTGCCAAAGGTCTGAAAGTGGCACAAGAGTTATGGACAGGGAAACCACCATATTATGATCATCTTCGAGTTTTTGGGTGTGAAGCATATGTTCATATACCCAAGAATCTTAGACAGAAGTTGGACCATAAGTCAAAGAAATGCATTTTTCTTGGATATGGTCGAGAAGGACAATTTGGATATCGCTTATGGGATCCTGAAACACGGTCAGTGATCAGAAGTAGTGATGTCATTTTTAATGAGTCTAAGATGCATAAACAGCCGATTAAGGAGGTTGAAGTGAGAAGAGTGGTGTTTGAGGATACTAGTCCTCCGGTTAGCATGCATAAAAATGCTACACATAGGGATGTTCAAGAGAATGTCCATTCAGATCAGTCTGCACATGTTCCTGTTCAGCAACCATTGAGACGTTCTGCACGTGTCTCATATCCACCTGATAGATATGTTCCAGGATTAGATTTTGTTATGCTAACAGATGCCGGTGAGCCCTCTTGCTACAAAGAGGCTATGCAGACAGAGGATCATGTCAAGTGGGAGCGTGCCATGAAGAGTGAGTTGGATTCTATTCACAAGAATGGTACTTGGGACTTAGTACCTTTGCCAAAGGGTAGGAAAGCTTTACCATGTAAATGGGTATATAAGCTGAAATTCACATCAGATAGTGCTTCTCCAAAATATAAAGCACAACTTGTTGCAAAGGGTTTTAAGCAACAACATGGTGTTGATTTTGAGGAAATCTTCTCTCCAGTGGTCAAGATGACTACTTTGCGCATGTTGCTTGGATTCGTTGCAATGGAGGACTTAGAGCTAGTCCAAATGGATGTGAAAACAGCTTTCTTGCATGGAGATCTTACAGATGAGATCTATATGGAACAACCAAAGGGTTATGTAGTTCCTGGCAAGGAAAGTCTAGTTTGTAAGCTCAAGAAGAGCTTGTATGGACTTAAACAGTCTCCTAGACAATGGTACCAAAAGTTTGATGCTTTTATGAAGTCCCAAGGCTATTCTCGGAGCAATGAGGATCATTGTCTCTACACAAAGAGATGTTCTGATGGCAACTTGATATGCTTGATACTTTACGTCGATGATATGTTGATTGCTGGGAAGTCCTCTTATGATTTGTCAATTCTCAAAAAGAAGTTGAGTCAGACATTTGATATGAAGGATTTGGGGGATGCCAAACATATTCTTGGCATGCGCATCACTCGTGATAGGAGTAAAAGATGCATATACTTGTCTCAAAGTGAGTACATATCCAAAGTACTTCATCGATTCAATATGCAGGGTGGAAAGGCCTTGAGTACACCTTTACCCACATATGTGAAATTGAGCAAGGATGACTGCCCCAAATCAGATGAGGAAAAGGAATTCATGACCAAAATTCCCTATCAGTTTGCTGTTGGTAGTCTCATGTATGCTATGGTAGCTACGAGACCAGACATTGCATTTGCAGTGGGAGTTGTGAGCAGATATATGTCTAATCCTGGCAAGAAACATTGGGAAGCGGTCAAAATGATTTTGAGATATCTGAGTGGCACTAAGGACAAGTGTCTATGCTTAGGTAGAGGGAAAGCATCCATTATTGGTTGCACAGATTCTGACTATGCTGGTTGTGTAGACAATCGTAAGTCTACATCAGGGTACATTTTTCATTTTGCTGGAGGTGCTATCTCTTGGAGATCTCGTCTTCAAGAATGTACAACTGTTTCCACCACAGAAGGAGAGTATGTTGCAGCAAGTGAGGCATGTAAGGAAGCATTGTGGCTTTCTCGTCTTGCTTGTGATATGGGTTTGCCTCAGCATGTACCTCACTTGCTCAGTGATAGTCAGAGTGCCATTGCTTTGGCTAAGAATCCGGTCTATCATGCAAAGACCAAGCACATTGAGGTGAGGTATCACTTCATTAGAGATTGCTTAGCCACTGAGAGCATTATTCTTGAGAAGGTTCACACTCGAGATAATGCTGCAGATGCTTTGACTAAAGCTCTACCACAGGATAGCTTTCGACATTGTTGTCACTTGATGGGGGTTACTTGATTCTTGATCTTACGCAGTCACTTGTATACTGTGTAACATGCCCATCAGGTGGGAGGTATAGTTTGTATACTTACACTCAGGTATTCTTTATCATTCTTTCTTTTTTCTCCCATAGTTACTCTGGCCATATTGGCCTTTAGTGGGAGATTGTTACCGTTAGTGTCCATGTGAAAGGCCAAATGGCCACCGGACACTTCTTTGTATATGTTCTTTAATAAAACATATAGTGGCCTGGTCAGTCACAGACTGTAAGTTCGACCGCATTTGTAAGACCTAAGAAGTCTGTCTTCATGCTCCCTGTGTACTGCGTTTTCTGCGTATTCTACACCCTCTGTGCGGAGTACTGTGTGTGGCGTCAGGAGCTCGGTTTTCTACTCCGAGCATATCGTCGTGGAGCTCTCGAGAAGGAGAGTGCAGTGTGGTGCATCGCCATCGAAATACTTCAATGTGTAGTTGAGTAATTGGATTTTGGAGGATGAGGAAAACTAGAGTAAGATGGGACATTCAAATTATGCTTCATAGGAAATGTGGGTTTAATAAAAAGTGGTCATTAACGTGCTTGTTGTAGACAGACCGACTTGATTATGGAATGGAATTCCTTCTCTGCATCATAGGCAAAAGAGATAGCCTCGTTGAGGGTTGTAGGCCATAGGGTGTGAAGCTTGGCTTGGATTCCTACCTCCAAACCATCTTTGCATTTCAGTCACAAGCTATCCTCCGGTACGTCTCCGAGCATTCAAACCAATAATAAATTTTATCAAAACTGCTCTGTATAGGTAGTGATCGTGTCACCCTCCTTCCATGTAAAGGTTGTCCATACATGTCGAACATGTAAATGATATGAGGAGGAAGAAAAGAATCATTCACTTTATCTTGGAAAGCCTTCCACGTGGTTGGACGATCTGTACGGTGACATAGGACATTCCACCAAAGCTGAGCTTTTCTACTAAATAGTTAGTGCCAAATTTGACTTTTTCACTTGCAACATGTGTTTCATCAGTATAAAAATTGTCAAACTGTGATAACCATGAAAGAACTAAAGGGCCACCCTTACGGCCATCAAACCATAGAAATTGGTAAATTTTAACACCAATCTTGGAATGTGTGCCATCGGATTGGGCAGAGATAATAGCTTTTACCACCCTCATAAGGTTATCTTCATCAGATTGCATCTTCTGAAGTACTTGGTCACATTGTTGGATCTCGTCTTAGTTTGTGCCATAGGAGTTCGAGTTGTTGCTCAAGTGTTACCTCGAGTAGATGTGACTCACCGAACTCCTCCATGGTGTCCGTAGGGTCCATGGGTATGAAGAGAACAAAACCCTCTTGCTAGATATGTAAAAAACAATTTTGAGATTGCTTGAATTAAATGTAAAAGGAAGGGTTGTTCTTGGGAATCAAAAAAGTAAGAAAGAGATGCAACTTGTGTTAAATATAAGAAAACAGAACTAGAGTGACAACACAAAGAGATAGAGTAGTGGTAAAGTTCCCTTGTAAGAGTGAGGTTGTGGGTTCAAATCCTCCCTCCTTGGTGAATATAAAACTCCCTATTGCCACTCATAAATTAAAAATGGTTCACATGTAACCAACAGTCACCAAGAGAGCCATGGGTGCCAAAGTAATGCCTTAGTTATGCCTAAGTTCTATGCCTTCGTGGATACCTTGGAGTAAGTCAAAGGAGTAAACATAGGCGTAAACATGGGTGTAAACGTAGGTTCTAGAATTGGAACCAAAACGAAAACAAAAATAGAAATGGAAACTGAGATGGAGACAAAATCAAAATCGGAATCGAAATCGGAATCACGAACAGATAACAGAGAACATCAAAACAGAGATCAAATGCCAAAACAAACATAAACAGACCCCTTTGTAGTGATGGATGTAGAGCTCTTATACCATTGTTATCAAGATCTTAACTCACATGCACACAAAGGTTATCAATGCTAAAAACACACAGAGAAAACAAATATGCAAGGAAACAAGACAGAATGTAGTATTGGCTGCAATCTCCCCCATGCACTTTGTTTCAACAATCCACAGAATGCATGTACTTATATGATTTTTTTAATTATGTCAAATTAGTGGTTACATGAGAGCAACTTCAAAAACATCCATGAAAGTAAAAGTTGTTCTCTTTTGTAGAGGGTCTTTGCTTTTAATAACAAAAATTGCAGTCTATAATAACTCTTATTCTAACTACTACTTTACTAACTGTTTCTAAAAAAAGAACCCTCTATATGGGTTAACTTACAAACTATATAAATTATAAATTGGATTATTGATGTCCATCCTTTCATGCCTTTGACGCCCTCACAAATCTTCAGTTGCTATATCATAAAACACCAAAACACATTAATACATTAATAAATTAAAACTCCAACAATTCCTTGTTCAACACATTCCATAATTCATAACATAAACCCATTATGAAGTCCACATAAATATTGTCCTAGTAGCACTGTGGTGTTCCCAATGGCTATAGCAGGCTTGGAGGACTGATCCTCTCTACTTTATTCATGTGATATTTAAAATAGTGACTTACATAATGGTTTACATATCTAACTATCTTTGGCCACCAAAAAGTGTGTTTAATCAACTACTAAGAGCTCTCCTCTGATCTAGTGAGACATGCCGCCATGAATGATGAGTCCTTTTCTCCCTGGCCATAGAAGAAGAGTGCTCAAAGGGAAGTCATTTCCACCTTCCCATACCAGTGGAACTTTCTTCCAATTCATAGTGTCATATCTACACTAAACTGAATATATATTCCATATATAAAGAATAGAATATGTAGGTGAATTCTAAGGAATCCCATATCCTAAAATCATGTCGGGGGACTCAAACAAGTCCCATATCCTTGAACTAGTATAGTTTGGTTCTAGTCAACAAGTGACAATGGATATCCCTTTCTATTCCAAACTAACTTGTTCCTAGGTACCAAGACTGAGTCTAAGTACCTCTCTGTAGATCCCAACATACATATATGTACTGGGTACCCCAACTACTCTTAACTAAGGGATCTATGCTCTAAATCATAGAGATAGTGCCATGCTTGTGCCCTTCCTAACCATCACTCGAATCACATAAGCACCCATCAATTCTGTCTCATGAAACCCATCAGTGTGATCCCATCTAATTGGTTTCCTTAGTAGTGTAGCAGAAATGCTTCACTACTTGCTCAAGTGAGGTGTATCAATGAAACTAATCACTCTTTGGGTATTCATCATAATACCCCATAGTCTCCTAATCATCATGTGAGACTCTTTTGAAGATAAATAAATCTTCACTACATTGGAGATTATCATAAAAGAGGTGGAAAAGTGCCCTAGCAGTCCTAAGTGTGTTCACATGCATCATTACCAAAATATATGAACAAATCCCCCCTAGGAGTGATTGTGAATAAGGAGCTAGCACTCATGTATGAGAAAGTACCAAGCTATGTGGAATGAAATCAATTCACAAAAGGAAGTAAGACCAAAGCTCTGCAAAAAGCTTCAAGCTTTTCCCTAGGCAGAGCCTTTGTGAAAAGGTTTGCAAGATTGTCTTGTGTGGGCACATAAGCCAAAATAATATGTGTAGTAGAGAGTCTCTCCTTGACATAATGATAGTGCACATTAGTGTGATTTGTGAGATCATGGAGCATAAGGTTCCTCACAATTGCCAATGCACTCTAATTGTGAGTAAAGATGGTGGTGGAAGAAGACTGATCAACACCGAAATTAACCAAAAGGCATCTGAGTCACACACACTCAAAAGTCATTGTGAAAGCTTCCATATATTCAATCTCACAATGAGGCTGAAATACACACACTTTTTCATGTATATCACCATTTTGAAATGCAATTTTAATGTCCAAGTGGAATGTATTCCAACCATGATGATTTGCATGTGCACAAACGCTATGAGCACTAGTCCTTTGGCATGTGGGAGAAAAGCTCTCATCAAAATCAATACCCTTTCATTGAGCATAAACTTTGGCAACAAGCCTAGCCTTATACCTATTGATTGTTCCATCAAGCTTATGTTTCAACTTATATGCACATTTAGTGCCAATGGCCTTTTTGCACGGAGGTAAATTACATAACGACCAAGTACCATTCTTCATAATAGCATCATATTTAGATTCCATAGAAACCATCCAATTTTCTAGATTTTTTTTTCATCAAAAGAAATAAGCTCATTTTGATCACAAAGAGTAGAGACCACCATTGCATAATAATATGATGCAAAACAAGCATTATGAGAGCTTGAATGAGTGTGATATGACAAAGATGCATTTAACTTGCTATCTCTCAAAGTTTGCAGCATTTAGGCATAGTTTTTACTCTTTGTATGTCAAATCTCTCATCATATGAGGGCATCATGTAAATCTAAATAAGAAATGGAATGATTTGTATCATCATTTGAAACTTGTAAAGGCTGAGAAATTGTTTGACTAGGACCAATGCTTGACTGTCCACCTATAAAAAGAGGTGACAAAGTGTCATACACATCCTTTGAGCTAACTTGTCTCCTTGATACATGAAAGTAAGGGCTAAATTGCATCTTTTCACAAAAACAAGATCATGGCTAACCAAAATGAATTTAGTATGTGGATGATAGAGATGATATCCTTTGCTTTAAGAACTATACCCAACAAAAATACATTCCACAACCTTGTCATCCAATCTTCTACATTGTTGTTCAATCACTAATGCATATGCCAAACAACCAAAAACACATAAATGAGCAAGAGATGGATTTCGACCATGGCAAGCCTCATATAGAGTGATAAATTGCAATGCTCTAGTGGGACACCTATTAAGTACATATGTTGCACACATAACAACCTCAAGCTAGAAACTGTGGTAAAGTTTGGCTTTTGATCATATGTCATGCAATTTCCATGAGAGAAATGTTCTTCCTCTCAACAACTTTATTTTGTTGAGGTGTATGCAACATTGTACATTTTGTGCGATTCTAAGACTCTAATTGGAAGGGTGTTGAATATGCCCTAAAGAAAACAACAACTTTCTCTGGTACGAATTGTTGGAGTTTGATGACTACAGAAGCACATGAACAACACAAGGAAGAAGATGAATCTTGACGAATAACACAAGAATAATTTTATACCAAGTTAATGTACAAAGATAAGTGACATGTTAGGGTTTTATGTGTATATACAGACTAGGGTATTGAATCTTGGGTAAATGATTAATTCACTTTTTATGTATCTTCATGGATGACTTTTCAATATTCTTAGAAATGGAACAGAAGGAAATGGCTAAAGACTTCCATTCACATTCAGGAAAATTTCAAGAACTCTATGATCAATGTGTCCATAGGTATGAAATGAAATTTAAGTAAATGTCAATTCCTTGTCACAAAGGGTGCTTTATTAGAACATATTGTATCAACCAAAGGTCTTAACACATTGGCTATTCTTGTTATTTGTAATCATAAGCAAGTGTGAAATTTTCTAAGTTATGAAGGATATCATGGATATTTCACTAGAATGTATTCAAACATAGTAAAACCATCATTGCTAACAAGCAAGACAGAACCATTAATATGAAAGAAGCTCAAAAGACTTTAGGAACTGAAAATCATGTAATGTCTTGCACCTCTAGTTGTTGACCTTGACTCGGCTCTAAAGTTTCATGTGCATTCAAAAGTCATTCTTCATGCAATAGGTGTAGTAGGTTCATGCAATGGATGCGGTAGCTGTTCAACTGGCTAAGGAAAAGCAAGGGGCCTAACCTATTAAAAAGAGATGAATTACAACACAATAGAAAGGAAAGGTTTTTCCATCGTTTTTTTTATAGCAATTCAAAAATGGGACCAATCTATTGCACATACACATACACAAATAGACATACACACATACACACACTTATACACATACACATACACATGCACATACACATACACATGCACACGCACACACACATGCATGCACATACACACATACACATACACACATGCACATAAGCATACACATGCACACACATACACGTATAATTATAGACATACACATACAAATGCACATACACATATATACATACACATGCACATGCATGCATATACACATGTGCATACACACACATATACATACACATGCACATGCACAAACATATCTACATGCACATGCATGCAAATACACATACACATAGACACATGCACATAGACACATACACATAGACACATACACACACATACAAATACATACTTATACAAATACACATACACATACACATGCACATACACATGCACATACATACACATACACATATACATACATATGCACATGTGCATGTATGTACATACATATCTACATGTACAAAAATATACATATATACCTACATATACATACACACTTATACATACACAATACATGTAAATGCACATGCACACACATACACATAGAGACACACATATATGGACGAATGATAATATTAAAGTAATAAATCAAATGTTAAAGATAAACTATAATAAAAATCATTAGTAAATTTTATTCATATAGTTCACTTCAATAAAATAAACTAATTTAATAAGCACTCTAAAGTTATCAAAATTATGAACTCACACCATAAATACAATTAAAAAAATACTTGAATATGAGAAAAAAATTATATATATATATATATATATATATATATATATATATATATATATATATATATATATATATGTATATATATATATATGTGTGTGTGTGTGTGTGTGCATGTATCTATGTAGATGTGTGTATCAATGTATGTAATACATCGAGTCTAAATAATATCAATCATCTAAAGAATAATATCCATGATCATAATGTACATGATCTGATGTATCTAAAGAGGCATGGGTAAAGGGTTCAATACCTATGACCATTGATATCATCCCTTCTATATCTATTTGTCCACCTTTTCTATATCATCCTTTCCATAACTCTTGTATTACATATAACAAACATAAATAAATAAAAAAATATAAAACATCAATCAAAATAAAATAAACTATATCAAATTTAATAATACTCACAAAATCATTTGAATGATCTCTTAAGTTCTCACTCAAATGCCGATATTCAAAATATGTAGCATAATCAATTTCATATTTCATAGGATTACGACCATAATCCTTATGTTGCATTGAAATGAATGAAAAAGGTTAATGATTATAGTTTTTTTACATAAGAAAAGAAATATAATTTCAATAATACATAGTTACAAATGTATCAACAAAGCCATCATGCCCCATTCGACCTAAACATGATGTATGACCTGATTCAATTCAATTTTTTATAGCAGCTTGTGTTTATTTATGAAACATGTAAATGTCTATGAAACATATAAGAATTATAACTCACATTAATATAAACTATTTTACATACCTTCTACTGAGGAAATATTCCTGTAGATGTAGTTTTTTGCAAAAATATTGCCACATCTCAAGTGGTATTTCAAGCCTTCTCTTATTTCCTTCTACCATGCAATATCTCCAATTATTTAAATTTCAAACAAAAAGAAGGATGAGTATACAAAAAAAAATTTAAATTTATATACATGCATACACACACATCCACAAATATACATGCATACATACACACACATACATACACATACACACACTTACACATGCACATACACATACACACACTTACACATGCACATACACATACACACAAGCACATACACGAACATAAACATGCACACACATGCACATACACACACATACACACACATGCACATACACACACATACACACACATGCATACAAACACATATGCGTACATGCACATACAAACACATATACATACACACACATACACATATATACACATTTACATAACACACACATACACATACACATACACATACACATACACATACACATGCACATACACATGCACATACACATACACATACACATACACATACACATACACATACACATACACATACACATACACATACACATACACATACACATACACATACACATACACAGACCCATACACATACACATACACATACACATACACATACACATACACATACACATACACATACACATACACATACACATACACATACACATACACATACACATACACATACACATACACATACACATACACATACACATACACATGCACATACACATACACATACACATACACATACACATACACATACACATACACATACACATACACATACACATACACATACACATACACATACACATACACATACACATACACATACACATACACATACACATACACATACACATACACATACACATACACATACACATACACATACACATACACATACACATACACATACACATACACATACACATACACATACACATACACATACACATACACATACACATACACATACACATACACATACACATACACATACACATACACATACACATACACATACACATACACATACACATACACATACACATACACATACACATACACATACACATACACATACACATACACATACACATACACATACACATACACATACACATACACATACACATACACATACACATACACATACACATACACATACACATACACATACACATACACATACACATACACATACACATACACATACACATACACATACACATACACATACACATACACATACACATACACATACACATACACATACACATACACATACACATACACATACACATACACATACACATACACATACACATACACATACACATACACATACACATACACATACACATACACATACACATACACATACACATACACATACACATACACATACACATACACATACACATACACATACACATACACATACACATACACATACACATACACATACACATACACATACACATACACATACACATACACATACACATACACATACACATACACATACACATACACATACACATACACATACACATACACATACACATACACATACACATACACATACACATACACATACACATACACATACACATACACATACACATACAACATACACATACACATACACATACACATACACATACACATACACATACACATACACATACACATACACATACACATACACATACACATACACATACACATACACATACACATACACATACACATACACATACACATACACATACACATACACATACACATACACATACACATACACATACACATACACATACACATACACATACACATACACATACACATACACATACACATACACATACACATACACATACACATACACATACACATACACATACACATACACATACACATACACATACACATACACATACACATACACATACACATACACATGCACATACACACACATACACATACACACATACATATACACACACATATACATATACATACACATACACATACACATACACATACACATACACATACACATACACATACACATACACATACACATATACATATACACATATACATGCACACAAATATACATACACACATACACACATACACACACATATATATGCACACACATACATATACATACACATACACATACACATACACACACATATACATACAAATACACATACACACACATATACATATACATACACATACACATACACATACACACACATATACACAAACATACACACACATACACATACATATATACACACATACACAAAGACATATATATGCTCACAAATCCCACTCCAAATGCAATGTCTCGTCTTGTAGCTAGCATAGCATACATGAGACTACCAACAATAGACTACTAAGGAATTTTGGTCACGAATTCCTCTTCCTTATTTGATTTTGGGAAATCATCCTTCCTCAATTTCACATATGTGGGTAAAGGTATACTCAATGCCTTTCCACCTTGCATATTGAACCTTTGAAGTATTTTGGATATGTACTCATTTCGAGAAAAGTATATGCATTTTTTACTCCTATCACGAGTAATGTGCATGTCAAGAATATGTTTGGCATCCCCCAAATCCTTCATATCAAATGTCTCACTCAATTTCTTTTTGAGAATTGACAAGTCATAAGAGGACTTCCCAACAATCAACATATCATCAACATAGAGTATCAAGCATATCAAGCTGCCATCTGAGCATCTCTTTGTGTAGAGATAATGATCCTCATTGCTTTGAGAATAGCCTTGAGACTTCATAAAAGCATCAAAATTTTGGTACCATTGTCTAGGGGATTGTTTAAGCCCATATAAGCTCTTCTTAATCTTAAAAGCTATAATTTGTTTTCCATGAACTACATAACCCTCTGGTTGTTCCATATAGATCTCATCTGTAAGATCTCCATGCAAGAAAGCAGCTTTCACATCCATTTGGACTAGCTCTAAATCCTCCATTGCAACAAATCCAAGCAACATGCACAAGGTAATCATCTTGAATATTAGAGAGAACATTTCCTCGAAATCAACACCATGTTGTTGTTTAAAACCCTTTGCAACAAGTCATGCTTTATACTTTGGAGAAGCACTATTTGATGTGAATTTCAGATTATATACCCATTTACATGGTAAAAATTTCCCGCACTTTGGCAAAGGTACTAAATCCCAAGTACCATTCTTGTGAATAGAATCCAATTCACTACACTTCCACTTAACATGATCTTTTGTCTGCATAGCCTCTTTGTAGCAAGAAGGCTCACTAGCATTTTTTAGCATAACAAAATCCAAACCTGGAACATATCTATCAGGTGGTTGTGATACATGTGCATAGTGTCTCAATGATTGCTGGACAAGAACATTTGTAGATTGATATGATTGAATATTTTCTTGAACATCCCTATGTGCAACATTTTTATGCATGCAAACTAGAGGACTAGTATCCTCAAACACCACCCTTATCACTTCAACCTCCTTTATGGGCTATTTATGCATCTTAGACTCATTGAAAATGACATCACTACTAATCACTAGTCATGCATTAGGATCCCATAAGTGGTATCCAAATTGTCCTTCTTGGGTATATTAACATATGCATCACACCCAAAAACTTGAAGGTCATCATAATATGTTGGCTTTTCTATCCATAACTGTTGTGCCACTTTCAGACCTTTGGTAGTACTAGGTCAAAGGTTAATCACATGAACTACAATCAATACTACTTCTGCCCAAAACCCTTGTGAAAGGTTTGCATGATGTAGCATAGAAAATACTCTATCTTGAATAGTTCTACTCATCCTTTTAGATACACCATTCTGTACTAGAGTATAAGGAGCTATAAACTCTCTAAAAATTCCTCTAGACTATAGAAAAGGTTGAATTCATGTGAGCTATACTAACCCCCATTATCTGAATGTAAAGCCTTAAGCTTAGTTCCTTTTCCAATCTCAATGAAGCATGCCATTTTTTGAAAATAGGGAATACCTCATCCTTTGATTTGATAGGATATACCTAGACTTTTCTAGTAGCATCATCTATGAAAGTGAGAAAGTAAAGAGAACAAGCTAATGACCTTGTGGGCATATGACCACAAACATTTGTATGAACAAGATCTAAAGGCTGAAATGAAGAGTCAATGCGCATTTTATGCACATTCCCTTAGTTTGCTTTCCAAGCCATAGGCTATTCAATACCAACTACCAAGTGTAACTTTTTGTGATAAAGATAAAGGATAAAGTGAGTCAACTTTGCTTCATTTTTCAATAACCATATTTCCCTTTGATATGCAAAAGGATTAAGCATAGAGAACCACCTAGTAACCAAGGTCATCAAGTTGACCAATTGCCATCAAACTATGTGATAACTGAGGTACATGGCATACGTTATGCATAGTAAATTTTGAACCATCAATGAACTACACAACCACATTTCCATTCTCAACAACATCACACTTGTAAGAGTCACCAAGTCTAATAGTACCAAGAGACTTTGCTGCATAAGTAGAGAACCATTCTCTATGCGGTGTCACATGGAAAGAAGCAGTAAAATCTATCAACCATGTGTGGGAAAGAGAATCAACCATAAAAGCCTCAATAGGCATAGTACTATCAAGTGTCAGCACATCAATGTCATTAGAAATAGCATTGATTTCTTCAATCTTTAGAATCGACATAGATGGTGCAAATAGCTATTTAACATGCCCATCAACATTCTGCCCTTTACCTTTAGCATTTTTTAATGCATAACAATATTTTTTCATGTGTCCTTTCTTATGACAATAACTACATTTGATATCCCTCTTTCTTGATTTAATTCTACCCTTATTTCATTGACCATTCTTATCCTTGTTCTTGCTCTTGCCATGTTGATTCTTTCCTTGGTAAGAATCACAAACATTATATGCATCTGCACTCTAGGTTCCAACCATAAATTTTCTATGAATCTCCTCACTCAAGATTGCTCTACATGTGTCATCATAGACTAGTTTAACACTAGGTGCATTATTGCTAATAACTATGCAAAACGTATCCCATGATGATGGAAAGGTGCATAACAACAAGATTGCTTTCATCTCATTATCCATCTCTGTTTTTTGAGCCTATAATTGGGAGAACATAGCATCAAAGTAATTTATATGAGCAACAACACTATTTTTGTCCTTCATGCAAAGGTCATATAACTTTCTCATCAGATACACTTTATTTGACGTCGTTTCTTTTTCATATGTATTGCATAACTCCTTCCAAAGCTCCTTTGCACTTTCATAGTCCAATACTATAAAGTAAACATTATATGCTATGTGCAATTGAATGGTAGAAGTGGCCATTTCATCGAACTCATCCCAATCATCATCATCATCCATATAAACTTCTTTGAGATTCCATTTACTGGCTTCCACTATCTCCTCTGATTTAGCACATCTTTAGTTGGATTCTTCCATAGAGCAAAGTTTGTTCCATGAAATATTCGGATCTTAAAATGGTCTTTGCCTTGCAAGCTAGAGCTCCTCTTGGGAGAACTACCACTAGACCTAGATCCACTAGATGTGCCTAAGATTTCTGATGCCATGATGATAGAGAACTGACTAGAATGAAAATGGTTCTAGAATAGTCCAAGCACCACTAAGACTCAAGAAAGGATGACCGTGTCAGATTCTAGGAAAAAATCAACAATCTCCCCAAAAAAATGGATTAATGAATAGTAATGACCAACCAAAAGGATTATGTGAGAGGGAATGTGCTCACATCAATAATTGTATCAAGGAGTAAATTGACCATTGTATAGTTGGAAAAACAAAAAAAAAAGGAAAAAAATTGCCAGAGTCTCCTCTAAAAAATGAGCATATTGCTAGTGTCAAACTCTCATAAAACTACAAGTACTAGCATGGGAACCTACGTAGTGAATCACTAACTCCATGGCTTATAATCAATTACCCAAAAGAATCCAATCCAACTAGGCTTATCGAACACCTATGAATAGCTAGCATACATCTCCTATGGCAAGACTAGGTAAGTCTTCCACTTGCATCACCAAAGAGTTCCCTACATCTAGGTTTCTCTGAGTTAAGAAAACCTTACCATGACCCTCTTTATCAAACGTAAAAGGATTTATGCAAAAAACATAAGAACTATATCAATGACCACATGGACATACATAAGCGATATCCACATAAGCATACATAATATATGCAGTAAAATGGCAATGAAAGGCTGAATTCACAACCAAGAACACTTGCAAGTGTCTGTCAACTTTGTTCTTTAGACTCAAAATACCTACATAAACTTTCAATGGCTGCTCCCACCACAACTTAAAACCTTTCAAGAAACCTATAAATTTACTAGTTTAGTTGAAAGCACAGCCCCAAATCTAAATATTTGTTATCATATAAATACAAAGAACACTCTTCTTAATGTTCTGAAGCCTATGTAAACAGATCTATGCATGAAAGTACTAAAAAATGGCTCCAAAAATCACCCCAAAAATGCTTCAAAATAGGCAGAATGAAGCTTTGAGGGCCCAAAACATGTTCACGGTAATGTGAACCTTAGTCTTTTCCCTTCCTCAAGCACCATAAGAGTGTAGCTTAGTGGCAAGAGCTTTATCGGTTAAGTGAGCTCTGGGGGGAACAAACTGGTATGGATGATGTCTCGGCCAGTACTGGAAAGCTCTGTCTTCCTTGATCATTGAGGTCCTCCCTTGCATGTATCCAACAATGCCAATGATGAATTTGGTGGCTTGGATGACAAGGTATGCCAAGATCTATGCCTTGGTCTTTGCCTTCATGTAAGCCTTGGGTGGGCGGGTCACTGCTCCCACAAAAGGAACAAAGCTTTTGCATCAAAATGCTATGATATCAGTGAAGTATTGCTCTAGCAATGCACGATGGTGGAATCTCCTTGTCAAGAGCTCCGCAATGATACCCTTGCACTAGAAATCTGAACTTTGACATTGCACATAGTACCCTGCATAGTGAGTGTAGAATACACATGAAAACACCGAGTACACAGACCATGAACATAGGTTTCTTAGCTCATACAAATGTAGTCAAACTTATAGTCGGTGATTGGCCATGCCACTATATATGTTTTATTAAAGAGCATACACAAAAGTGTCTGGCAGCCATTTGGCCTTTCACATGGACAATAATGGTAACATAGTACTCTTTCTTTGTGGTTGCCTTCAAGCTTCACATCTCCCATTTTTTGTATCTCATGCTCTGTGTTGTCTCTTGTCTCCACAAAGTCTCTTTAATTGGATGCTTGAAGATTTTTTTTACTCCTCTCCACCGAACATGTGGTTACTACAACCACTATCGATATACCACAACCCACCATGTGGTTCACCTTCACTATTATTCTTAGCTAATGAATACTCATTTTTTGAATCGGTTGAGTGTTACCGTTAGTGTCCATGTGAAAGGCCAAATGGCCACCGGACACTTCTTTGTATATGTTCTTTAATAAAACATATAGTGGCCTGGTCAGTCACAGACTGTAAGTTTGACCGCATTTGTAAGACCTAAGAAGTCTGTCTTCGTGCTCCCTGTGTACTGCTTTTTCTGCGTATTCTACAACCTCTGTGCGGAGTACTGTGTGTGGCGTCAGGAGCTTGTTTTTCTACTCCGAGCATATCGTCGTGGAGCTCTCGAGAAAGAGAGTGCAGTGTGGTGCATCGTCATCGAAATACTTCACTGGTATCAGAGCAGTTCGAGGCGAAAAGCTTTGTTCCTTTTGTGCGAGCGAAGCGAGCAACCCCCCCCCCAGGCTTTCGACTAAGGCGGCGACCAAGGCATAGACCTTGGCATACCTTGTCATCCGAGTCACCGAAGTCACCGTTGGCGCCGTTGGCTTCCATCGAGGGAGGACCTCAACGATCAAGGAATATAGAGGTTCCCGGTACTTCCCGGGAGGTCACCCATCCCAGTACTGTTCCCCCCAGAGCTCGCTTAACCGTGGCAATCTCTTTCCACTAAGCTACACTCTTGTGGTGTTTGAAGAAGGGGAAAGACTAAGGTTGACATTACCTTGAACAAGTTTTGGTCCCTCAAAGCTTCATTTTTGCTTTTAAAGCCTATTTCTGAAGCAATTTTGGGGTGTTTTTGGAGCCATTTCGGAGTACTTTCGCACGTAGTTCTCTTCACACAGGTCCAAGAACATCAAGAAGAGTGTTCCTTGTACTTCTCAGACAATAAATATCAACCTTTGGGGCTGTATTTTCAGCCACACTCGTAAAACTACAGGTTTCTCGAGGGGTTTTCAGTTTTGGTGGGAGCAGTCGCTGCAAATTTATGCAGGTTTTTAAAGCCTAAAACATCAGAGGTGACAGACACTTGCAGGTGTTATTGGCTAGTTTTTGGGCTGTGTATTCAGCCTTTCAGTGTCATTTTACTGCATATATTGAGCACATACACACCATGTACGCTTCTGTGGATACCGCTTATGTACGTCCATGTGGGCATTGATATGGCGGTTACGTTCTTTGCATAAAGCCTTTTACGTTTGATAAAGAGGGTCGTGGTGAGGTTTTCTTAACTGGGAGACACCCAGATGTCGGGGTCTCTTCGGTGATGCAGGTGGAAGACTTACCCAGCCTCGCCATAGGAGATGTATGATAGTTGTTCATAGGTGCTCGATAAGCCTAGTTGGCTTCTATTGGGTAACTGATTATATGCAGTGGAGTCAGTGATTCACTATGCAGGTAGACATGTCAGTACTTGCAGTTTTATGATACTTTGACACTGGTCATATGCTAATATTGCAGAGGATACTCTGGCAAAATTTTTCCAAATTTCTGGTTTAGTCAACTATATAGTGGTCGATTTACTCCTTGATACACTTATTTGTTGGTGTTTGGACTCTTCTAGCTCCATTATCATTCTATTCAGTTCTCTACGATCATGGCATCAGAGGTCTCAGGCACATCCGGTGGATCAGGGTCTAGTGCTAGCGTTTCGAGGAGGAGCTATAACTTGCAGGGCAAAGACCATTTTGAGATCCGAAAATTTGATGGCACAAACTTTGCTCTATGGAAGAATCAGATTAAAGATGTGCTGATTCAAAGAAGGCAATGGAAGCCAGTAAATGGGATTTCAAAGAAGCCTACTGACATGGATGAAGATGATTGGGATGAGTTAGATGAAATCGCCAGGTCTACCATTCGCTTGCACCTAGCAGATAATGTTTACTTTACAGTATTAGACTGTGAAAGTGCAGAGGAGCTTTGGAAGAAGTTATGCAATACATGTGAAAAATCAAATAAAGTATATCTGATGAGAAAATTATACGACCTTCGTATGAAGGATACAGATAGTGTTGCTGCTCATCTAAATGAGTTTGATGCCATATTCTCCCAGTTACAGGCTCAGAAAATGGATATGGACAATGAAATGAAAGCAGTATTGCTGTTATGCACCCTGCCATCATCATGGGATACATTTTGCACAGCTATTAGCAATAGTGCACTAGGTGGTAAACTTGTCTATGATGACATATGTGGAGCACTCTTGAGTGAGGAGATTCGTAGAAAATCTATGGTTGGCACTCAGAGTGGAGATGCATATAATGTTCGTGATTCTTACCAAGGAAAGAATCAACAACGTGGCAGGAGCAAGAACAAGGAAAAGAATGGTCAACGGAATAAGAGCAGAAGTAAATCAAGGAAGAGGGATATTGAATGCCATTATTGTCATAAGAAAGGACACATGAAGAAAGACTGTTATGCATTAAAGAATGCTAAAGGTAAAGGACAGAATGTTGATGGGCATGTTAAACAGTTACCTGCACCATCTACTTCGACTGTGCTGCTAGATTCTGGTGCTTCTTTCCATGTGACACCACATAGAGAATGGTTCTCTAATTATGCAGCAAAGTTTCTTGGTACCGTGAGACTTGGTGACTCTTACCAGTGTGATGTTGTGGGGATTGGAGATGTGGTTGTGCAGTTCATTGACGGTTCAAAATTTACTATGCATAATGTACGCCATGTACCTCAGTTATCACGCAGTTTGATGTCAGTTGATCAACTTGATGACCTTGGTTACAAGGTGGTCTTCTATGCTCAGTCCTTTCGTATATCAAAGGGCAATATGGTTATTGCAAAAGGAAGGAAAGTTGGCTCACTTTACCCTTTATTTGTATCACAGAAAGAACACTTGTTAGCTGTTACTGAACAACCTATGGCTTGTATTTGGCATGGTCGTTTGGGCCATATATCTCGTAGTGGAATGGAAAATCTTTCTCGTTCTGGCTACTTACCTGTGTTATCTTTCTCTGATTTTTCATTTTGTGAGCATTGTCAATATGGAAAGCAAACCAGAAATGTGCATAAAACGCACATTGACTCTTCAATTCAGCCTTTAGATCTTGTCCATACAGATGTGTGTGGTCCTATGCCCACTAGGTCCTTAGGTGGTTCTCTTTACTTTGTCACTTTCATAGATGATGCTACTAGAAAAGTCTGGGTATATCCTATCAAATCGAAGGATGATGTATTCCCTACTTTCAAAAAATGGCTTGCTTCAGTTGAGACTGAAAAAGGAACTAAGCTTAAGGCTTTACGTTCAGATAATGGGGGTGAGTATACCTCACATGAATTCAGCCTTTTCTGTCAGTGTAGAGGGATTCGTAGAGAGTTTACAGCTCCTTATACCCCAGTACAGAATGGTGTAGCTGAGAGGATGAATAGAACTATTCAAGATAGAGTAGTCTCTATGTTGCATCATGCAAACCTCTCACAAGGTTTTTGGGCAGAAGCAGTATTGACTGCAGTTCATGTGATTAACCTTTCACCTAGTACTGCCAAAGGTCTGAAAGTGGCACAAGAGTTATGGACAGGGAAACCACCATATTATGATCATCTTCGAGTTTTTGGGTGTGAAGCATATGTTCATATACCCAAGAATCTTAGACAGAAGTTGAACCATAAGTCAAAGAAATGCATTTTTCTTGGATATGGTCGAGAAGGACAATTTGGATATCGCTTATGGGATCCTGAAACACGGTCAGTGATCAGAAGTAGTGATGTCATTTTTAATGAGTCTAAGATGCATAAACAACCGATTAAGGAGGTTGAAGTGAGAAGAGTGGTGTTTGAGGATACTAGTCCTCCGGTTAGCATGCATAAAAATGCTGCACATAGGGATGTTCAAGAGAATGTCCATTCAGATCAGTCTGCACATGTTCCCGTTCAGCAACCATTGAGACGTTCTGCACGCGTCTCATATCCACCTGATAGATATGTTCCAGGTTTAGATTTTGTTATGCTAACAGATGCCGGTGAGCCCTCTTGCTACAAAGAGGCTATGCAGACAGAGGATCATGTCAAGTGGGAGCGTGCCATGAAGAGTGAGTTGGATTCTATTCACAAGAATGGTACTTGGGACTTAGTACCTTTGCCAAAGGGCAGGAAAGCTTTACCATGTAAATGGGTATATAAGCTGAAATTCACATCAGATAGTGCTTCTCCAAAATATAAAGCACGACTTGTTGCAAAGGGTTTTAAGCAACAACATGGTGTTGATTTTGAGGAAATCTTCTCTCCAGTGGTCAAGATGACTACTTTGCGCATGTTGCTTGGATTCGTTGCAATGGAGGACTTAGAGCTAGTCCAAATGGATGTGAAAATAGCTTTCTTGCATGGAGATCTTACAGATGAGATCTATATGGAACAACCAGAGGGTTATGTAGTTCCTGGCAAGGAAAGTCTAGTTTGTAAGCTCAAGAAGAGCTTGTATGGACTTAAACAGTCTCCTAGACAATGGTACCAAAAGTTTGATGCTTTTATGAAGTCCCAAGGCTATTCTCGGAGCAATGAGGATCATTGTCTCTACACAAAGAGATGTTCTGCTGGCAGCTTGATATGCTTGATACTTTATGTCGATGATATGTTGATTGCTGGGAAGTCCTCTTATGATTTGTCAATTCTCAAAAAGAAGTTGAGTCAGACATTTGATATGAAGGATTTGGGGGATGCCAAACATATTCTTGGCATGCGCATTACTCGTGATAGGAGTAAAAGATGCATATACTTGTCTCAAAGTGAGTACATATCGAAAGTACTTCATCGATTCAATATGCAGGGTGGAAAGGCATTGAGTACACCTTTACCCACATATGTGAAATTGAGCAAGGATGACTGCCCCAAATCAGATGAGGAAAAGGAATTCATGACCAAAATTCCCTATCAGTCTGCTGTTGGTAGTCTCATGTATGCTATGGTAGCTACAAGACCAGACATTGCATTTGCAGTGGGAGTTGTGAGCAGATATATGTCTAATCCTGGCAAGAAACATTGGGAAGCGGTCAAAATGATTTTGAGATATCTGAGTGGCACTAAGGACAAGTGTCTATGCTTAGGTAGAGGGAAAGCATCCATTATTGGTTACACAGATTCTGACTATGCTGGTTGTGTAGACAATCGTAAGTCTACATCAGGGTACATTTTTCATTTTGCTGGAGGTGCTATCTCTTGGAGATCTCGTCTTCAAGAATGTACAGCTGTTTCCACCACAGAAGCAGAGTATGTTGCAGCAAGTGAGGCATGTAAGGAAGCATTGTGGCTTTCTCGTCTTGCTTGCGATATGGGTTTGCCTCAGCATGTACCTCACTTGCTCAGTGATAGTCAGAGTGCCATTGCTTTGGCTAAGAATCCGGTCTATCATGCAAAGACCAAGCACATTGAGGTGAGGTATCACTTCATTAGAGATTGCTTAGCCACTGAGAGCATTATTCTTGAGAAGGTTCACACTCGAGATAATGCTGCAGATGCTTTGACTAAAGCTCTACCACAGGATAGCTTTCGACACTGTTGTCACTTGATGGGGGTTACTTGATTCTTGATCTTACGCAGTCACTTGTATACTGTGTAACATGCCCATCAGGTGGGAGGTATAGTTTGTATACTTACACTCAGGTATTCTTTATCATTCTTTCTTTTTTCTCCCATAGCTACTCTGGCCATATTGGCCTTTAGTGGGAGATTGTTACCGTTAGTGTCCATGTGAAAGGCCAAATGGCCACCGGACACTTCTTTGTATATGTTCTTTAATAAAACATATAGTGGCCTGGTCATTCACAGACTGTAAGTTCGACCGCATTTGTAAGACCTAAGAAGTCTGTCTTCGTGCTCCCTGTGTACTGCGTTTTCTGCGTATTCTACAACCTCTGTGCGGAGTACTGTGTGTGGTGCCAGGAGCTCGTTTTTCTACTCCGAGCATATCGTCGTGGAGCTCTCGAGAAGGAGAGTGCAGTGTGGTGCATCGCCAGCGAAATACTTCATTGAGGAGTTACCATAGTTACCATGCCCTTCGTAATTGTTACCACCTTGCTTTTTCCAACAATCTTTGGCATAGTGTCCTTGCTTCCCATAACTGAAGCATCCATTTGATTTGGATTAGCTCTTCCTCCTCTACCTCTTTGTCTTCCTCTTCTCTTGATGATTGACCTTCATCTTGGCTTGATTGACTCCCATGATAGCTTTGGTTGCCTTGTTGGTAGTTTCTTCTACCCTCTTCCTCTTGAACCACCTCTATTTCCTTTGCCTCTTCCTCCTTTGCTTGCATAGAAGAGTTGGCCTTGGTTGCCCTTTTATTTGTTGCTTCCATGGTTTAGCTCCTCAGTCACCAATTGCTCAAAATTAGGTAATGAATTATTTACATACATAGAGGTTGTGAATGCCTTCCATGTATCATCTTCACTAAGCCCATTATGTGTGTGGGCAACTAGGTCATCGTCATCGATGTCACATCTTATATGAACCAAGTGCATCAAAAATCTCTTTTACTTTGAGTATGAAGTCATTAATGCTATGATTTGATCTCATTCTTGAGGTGATTTTTTCTAGCCTTTGTAAAGCTAGAGTACAAGCTTTCTGAACACTCCCAAACCTTTTTAGATGTATCTAGGTCTAAGATACGACCTATCATGGAGTTGCCTATGTGTTGAGATAGAATGAAGATCACTCTCCTATCCCTTTCTTTCAACTCTCTAATGGATATCCTTTGATTTTTTGTAGGTTTATGGGGATCTATGTATGGCTTCACCACAATGCCACTAACCAACCCCCATAGATCCTCTCACATGAGGAAGTTAGAGATTCTAAGCTCTCGAGGTTGGTAATTACTCTTTTCAAGCTCCTCAAGTATTGTAGTATCCCATTGTGTATGATACTATAGAGTAGCTTTTAATTCCTCCTTGGATTGTGATATATGCAAGAAATAATGTTGTGTGACCTTCCCACAAGAGCCTTCACTTGTCTTGAACCTTTGGAGATGATAGAAGCTCACCCTTGCTTCAAATGGTTCTTCAAATCTTCTTATTCTTTGCTTCAATCATTGTCTCTCAAGGCCTATGCGTGATGTCCTCAATGCTCAATGTTGATCTTTGATACCACTAATGGAGTATATCCACTCCTAGTTGCAGCAAAAGATGATGGGCCCTTCCTAAGACCAAACTATTCACTACCACAATCCACCAAAACTTGAATTACTCTCTCTAAAAGAGGACTAAACATGTGAAATTTTTTATAGTAAAAATAAACTCTCTAAGCTTTCCAACAAACCATAGATCAGTCAATTTAAGTAACTTGTACCTATGTGTACCTCTTCACACACATATACTTAGAAATATACAAAGATTGACCAATGAGCTTTCAAGCTAAATATACACAAAGCAAATGAACAATTGATACTAAGATTCTAGTCAAAAGAAAGCTTACAATAATAACAACAAGATGAGCTATCTTGCTCATGAAAGACACAACTACACAATGAGATATAGATGATAAAAGATATTAGCCTAAGGGAAAATTCCAGCTAGCAGGGAGATAGCTTAGCTAGGGGATAGCTTAGAATTGGAGTATAAACTCCCAATGAGAGCCTAGAAGTTTCCAAATGAAGCTAGAGGATGGCCATGACTTCATTTCATACTTTTGCTTATATAATGCTCCATAGTCGGTGTACAATTTGTATTCAAATCATGTCTCCAAAATCCTCAACTTTTTTCCATCTAGTTAGATGGAATTTTGAGCTGAAAAACTCATGGAAAACGTAGTTGTAGACCTTAAAAAAATGTGAAGTGATGTGGCACTTGCCTTTAGCCTTGGTTCACACACACTTGAGCTTTTTAAATTTCTAACACTCCCCCTCAAGCTCAAATGCTAGTCTCCATTAATCTTCTTCAAGTTAAGGTTGATCTTGAACTTATCAAACTTTCTTGCATCTTGAATTTGGTCATGAATCATATGCTAGTTGCTCCTTTGTGCTGATGTACTTGATGTCCACTTCTTTTGCTATTAAATTCTCTTTGATGAAGTGATAATGGATCTCTACAACTCTTTGAACTCCACATGCAAGTCTTTGAAGAGCTTCTTGAGCCACATGATATCACCTACAACAAGTGCTAAGGCTCTATACTCAACCTGATCCTTCTATCCTCCTTTGAACCAACCCAATCAACATCACTAAAGCCTTATGGTTGTAATCCATCCCCATACGAGCACTACAATCTTGGTCAATGTGTTTGATGTACCTAACCACTCTTTTGAATGCATTCATATTAACATCAGCTTGTGAATTCAAAAATTAAGAAAGAACTTGTACACCATAGCACAATTCAAGTCTTGTAATGGTAGCATAATTAAGGATTCCAAGTATGCATCTATATGATGAGATATCTTCAAGAGGTTGCCCTTTGCTTGCACATAACTTAGTGTTTGGATCCATAGGTTGTGTGAGTGGCTTACATCCACTCATATCATCCTTAAAAAGTACATCTAGCAAGTATCTCCTTTGAGCTAGATACACACCATTTTCTTCATAAATAACTTCGATTCCAAAAAAAATAATTTGAGCACTCCAAGATCTAAAATCTTGAATAGATTCCCAATCTTGGCATTAATTTGTTTGATACCTACATCATGACTTCCTATTATGATCAATTCATCCACATATATGCATATGTAAACAACTAGTCCTCCTTCCCTCTTGAGGTATAGGGAGGGATCTACATCACTTGCCTTGTATCCACACTTGCACAAATACTCAACAAGCCTTTGATTCCATGCCCTAGGAGCTTGCTTTAAACCATAAAATGCTTTTCTAAGTTTACAGAATGTCTCCTACAAATCACCTTTTGTGGGCTCAACAGTTGCCCACCACCTAATGGGCTCTCCGTCCCAGAGAGCTATAGCCAAAACTCTGAGCAGATATGACACCATGATTCCTGTACTGAAAAATCTTTAAAAGGTCACTTGAGCAGCTACCAAGTCCACGAGAAGCAGGAGAGAACAGACACCAGAGAAGAAGCAAAAGTGGAAATGTTGCACAGAAAAGAAAAGGATGGCGAATGGAGGGGGAAGGGAGGGCTGAGGGGGCTGAGATTGATAGGCCGGGGATGACACATATCAGTTTTTTATTTCTCTGACATGTATAGCGGTCATGTTAGTATATGTCACAGACACTTCATCGAGCTTTATTAGATTTATCTACCGAGAGTGATGGCACATTTGTTTCTTGTCAGCTCACTCATTTGCGGATCTTAGGTTTTCCCTTATGTATTGGACTTTATATATTGCACTTGTTGTATTCTTGGTTTTAGGTTATTCTTGTACATTCCTTTTATGTAATAGAAGAAGAAGAAGAAGAAGAAGAAGAAGAAAAGAAAAAAAAAAAACTCCTATGTGATTGTGAGAGTGTGTGTGTGTGAGCTCTCTTCCTTATCTCCTTCCTCGTGACAAAGAACGCTTCCAATTGCTTTGTTGGATGCATCTACAAACACATGAAATGGTTCCTTCCACTCTAGAGATTTTAAGACAGGTGCTATGGCGAGCATCTTTTGTAATCTTTCAAAAGCTAATTAAGATTCCTCTATCCACTGGAATTCAGCTGGTCGAACATGAGCTAACTTGTTGAGAGGTATCGCAATATGAGCCAATCCTCTCAAATGTCGTCCATGCCACTGTACTTGGCCTAGAAACCATAGGACTTCTTTCAGATTCCTTGGAGCTAGAGTCTCGAGAATAACTTTTAGTTTATCCAGATCAAAAGCAATGCCATCCCGTGAAATGATATGTCCAAGAAATTT
>CM035421.1:135224546-135227046 GCA_020310875.1 Ceratopteris richardii | reverse complement strand
CACTTTGGCCATATTGGCGTTTAGTGGGAGATTGTTACCATTAATGTCCATGTGAAAGGTCGAATGGCCACCGTACACTTTTGTATATGCTCTTTAATATAACATATAGTGGCTTGGTCTTCCACAGACTGTAAGTTTGACGGCATTTGTATGATCTAAGAAATGTATGTACTATGTGGTCCTATGTATTCTGCACCCCATGTGTGGCATACTATGTGCGGCACCAGAGTTCAGGTTTCTAGTGCAAGGGTATCATTGTAGAGATCTCGACAAGGAGAGTCCTCCATCGTGCATCACCAAAGAAATACTTCAGACTATTTAGGTATTTCATGTTCTTACTATTAAAAGATCTTAAACTCTATTGACAGATGGTTGAAACGATATACCAAGTATAGTTAAACCACAAAGCATGCTTTATTGAAGACCCAAGGGATGGCAATGAGTTGATAGCCAAAGGAAAGAAGGAAGGATGTTCACTCTTGACATTCACAAAGGGCAAAGCAACAAGGCAATGTTCATCACCTTGGAGACAAGAAGATTGGAGACTTAGATTTGTGGCACAATAGGCATGGTCACATCAACATTCAAAGGTTGAAAGACATGGAGAAGAGGAAATTGGTAGGAAGTTTACCACATTTTTTTTTACAAACGTTGAATGAGATGTGTGAAGCTTGTCAACTAGGAAAGCCTACTAGACAACTCTTCAAGAAGAGTGGAGATGTAGCACATGGTGTATTAGACCTTCTGCACACATAGGTGTGGGTTCCAATCAAAGAGCCCTCTGTTGTAGGTAACAGGTACTTTGTAACCTTCATTGATGGCAACTCAAGAAAAGTATGGTTGTATTGTATAAAGCAAAAATCAAATATGTTTGATGTGTTTAAAAGATTCAAGGCAAAAGTTGAGAAGGAGATAGGTTGCTACATCCAATTTGTAAGGTCAGATTGAGGGGGAGACCAAATACTTTCATATGTGATAAGTTTATCTTTTTACTTGTAAACTTCTCTTCATGTGTAACTTGATATACAATAATAGTTAGAGTTATGTTCATGATGTATTCTTCTCAGCCATCAAGGCTCTTGCTATTTGCAATATGTCTATTTTTGCACTCAACAATGCTATTATGTTGTGGCATGTACTTGCATGAAAATTTTCATTGAATTCCATGACTTTTTAGAAATCTATTGGACTCATTTGACATGTATTCACCTCCTCCATCAGATCCTAATGTATAAATATACTTCCCTGTCTATTTTTCCACCATAGCCTTAAAATTTTGAAAGTTAGTAAACACCTCTCTTCTCTTTCATAAAGTATACCCATACATTTTTGTGTATGGTCATCAATGAAAGTGACATAAAACCTACATCTACCCATAGATGTGGTGTCTGCAAGACCCCACGTGTACTATTTCTAGCACATTCTCACTAGCATGCTTGTCATGCAAAAATGATGCCCTTGACTGTTTACCAAATTGATATGCTTCACATACCTTCTGAATCTCTGCAACCTTGAAATGTGGTAGTCCATTGACAAGCTCCTTTGTCTGCATCAATCGCAGCCTTTGCAAATTTGCATGTCCAATTTGCTTGTGCCAAATCTCTATATCAACAATAACACCTACACCTTTTGCAAACATGGCTGCATTCATTTCAAGAATTTTTACATTCAAGGTGAACATCCTACCAACTTTGTTCGCTTTGGTGATCAACCTTCCATTCTGTTTGTACTCTTCTACATATACACCATCAACGTTAAACCTGACTTGTACTCCCTCGTCAACTATTTGTCTAATAGAAACCAGATTTTTTATTATTTTTAGAACATGCAACACATTAGCAATATGTTTTACCTTCTCGTCCTCCATAGATAGTGCTATGTTTCATGTATGCTCAATAGGATGTGATGTGTCATTGCTTTTTTCAAAAAATCCATGAGGATACAATTTTTGCAAAATACTAAAACATTTTGCATGGCTATTCATGTGATTTGAGGCACTTGAATCAAAATACCAAAAATTATCATTTGATTTTGAAACATTAGCAAACATTGCATTCATCATGTGATGTTGGATCATGAACAAATTCTTTGAATCATCTTCGCTTATGGATGCATGGTTTTTTTTTTGTTACCTTCTATTATTTTGATCTTTCAACTTGCAATCATGTTCAAAGTGACTAGGTTTTCCGCAATTCTAGCATCCTTTACCATCATTACCCAAATCACTTCTTTTTGGAGTCTCTTTGGCTCCCCTTACCTTGAAACTATCCTCTACCTCCTGGATGATTCTCTTGTTGACCTTGGTCTTGGTTATTGTTTCCTCTTCCACTTTCGAAACTTCTACCTCTTGTTCTGCTAGAGTAGAATACCTACATAGAACTAGGTTTGTCTTGGGAATTTGAATCCTCACCACATTTTTTTCTTCAATTATCAGCATGGATACTAGATCAACAAAATTTAGAACATTTTCCTTGGTCTAAATAGAAGTTATGAACTACTT
>CM035421.1:134944546-135222046 GCA_020310875.1 Ceratopteris richardii | reverse complement strand
CAAAGAAATGAAAAAGTGATATGTGTCATCCTCAATCATCAGATGTTGAGCTTGATATCTCAACAATCATTTGTATTACTCTTTGAAAATAGTGTGCCATACATGCTTGCAAGCCTAGCACAAGATGCTTAGAGACGAGATGGCTTCAAATACATTCGGAGACCTAAGAAAATTGTGCTTGTTAGGCATCCATGGATATCCTCTAGAATCAAAACTAGGCATTGCAAAGCTCTAAGATGCATCAAGAAGTTTTGGCTTCCCAAGTTCTACCTATCATCAGAAGCTAAATCTGCATACTTTTGGAGACCTAATCCAGAAAGAAACATATAAATTGGGCCCATGATTACCGAATTTCACCCACAATGAAGACCACCACAATGTAAGATGGCTCCAAAATAGAAGCAAACTCTAAAGTGGCAACCCAATGGCAATCCTTAAATTGATGACATGTTTAGACAAACCCTGTGGCTTGACATGTATTGATTGTTAAGCCACAATCATCCACTTCAAAGGTCACATTCAGGATGGATTCTATATCTTCTTTGGAAAAGTGACAATAGAGTAGGAAAAAACTCTTCGTCTAGGAACCATGTGCTAATTACACAATCCCATATCTTTCACACATTCTTAGATCAATTGCAATGAAAGTACGCATTTGATTAGATCCATCTTCCATGACCTTACATGAGCCTCAATTTTGATATCTCATGCATTAAAGAGTGGTACATTATGGTGTGAAGTCATCATTCACATGCATACTTTGCTTGGTATTACCTAATGTTTTCTTGCAAGTGCTTAGTAAGCTTTCTAGAGAAGTAAATTATATGTGGTTGATAATGACACTAATCAAAGTGCCAATGGAAAGAATCTTATTCATATAAGTGTCATAATATTCATATCGATGTATAGCAACCATCGATGGAACCATATTCCAAGTCCAAGCATCCAAGGATCCCAAAGAGCAAGTATGATATGTAGCTATCTAACAACTCTTGGAGAGTGGAATCAAGTTACCACTAGTGGTGTCTTATTTATGGTTATAATGGAAAATATCATAACACAACATCAATGTCCAATAGGATTTGCTATACCTCCAAAGTCTTCCATGCTACATGGCCTATATGTTCAAGCTCAACACCATATGGATCCATTGTATCAGGTCAAGGTCAACCAACTATCCTAAGGTGTAATTCTTCCAATCTTTTCACTAGGACACTTCATCAACAACAACCCCTTGGGCACCTTGCGATTAGGTCTATATATATATATATATATATATATATATATATATATATATATATATATATATATATATATATATATATATATATATATATATATATATATATATATATATATCACTCTCGATAGACAAATCTAATAAAGCTCAATGAAGTGTCCCTGACATATAATAGCGTGACCACTATACATGTCAGAGAAATGAAAAAGTGACACGTGTCATCTTGGATCATCACATGTTGAGCTTGATATCTCAACAAGATTTGGGGCATTTGCATCATTATTTGGGCATTAAATTTATGCAAGTTAATGGCATAATAGGTTTGCATCAAATGAAATATATTGACACATTATTGTAGTGTTTTGGCCTTGAAGACTGTAAACCTATTGCCACTCCATGGAGACAGGCTTATGATTGAGTCTGATGATGTTGGAGATGCATTTGATGTTGTTCTCTATCAAGAGGCTATTGGATGCTTGATTTACTTATGCATTACTCATCTAGATATTCAGTTCTCACAGATGAGCAGGTTTATGCATTGCCCAAATGTCAAGCATTGGTAGGTGGTTAAGTGCATCTTTTGCTACTTGAGTGGTACTTGGTGGCTTGGATTGTTTTATCCCAAGGGTGGATCACTACCACCAGATTTACATGCTTTTTTTGACTCTAACTGGGATGGTTGCTATGACACTTGTGTGTCCACCAGTGGTTTTTGTTTCATGCTTGGTAGCTCATGCATATCATGGTTGAGCAAGAAGCAGCCTACTGTGGCCACTTTGAGTTGTGAGGCAAAGTATAGGGAAGCTTTCACAACAACTATGTAGTGTGTGTGGTTCAGACGCATTATGGTTGATTTGGGTGTTAGCCAGTCTTCTGCCACCACTATCTTCACAGATAGTCACAGTACATTGGTAGTTGCAAAGAACCCTGTGTTCCATGCTCGCACTAAGCACATTGAGGTGCATTATCATTATGTCAAAGAGAGGTTCTCTACTGGAGAGATCAGCTTGACATATGCCCCCACGCAGGAGAACATTGCAGACCTTTTCACGAAGGCTCTGCTTAGGGAGAACTTTGAAGATTTATGCAAAGCTTTGGGCTTACTTCCTTTTGTGGATTGATTCCACATAGCTTGGCACTTCCTTATACATGAGTGTCAGCTCCATGTTCGCCACATCACTCCTTGGGGGGATTTGTTGATATATTTAGGTAGTGATGTGTCTGAACACACTAGGACTATCGAGGGACTTTTTTCCCTCTTTAGGAGGTTTTTCCCCCCGGCTTGTATATATGCCTATTGCCCTAACATGTTACTTATCTTTGTACATTCTAATAGTAATACATTCAGTATTGTGTGTTGTGCTCTAAGCTTCTTCTTCTTCCTTGTGCTGTTCGCATGCTTTTGCAGACCTCGAACTCGAACATTACTCATATAAGTTGTTTGAATCATGCTAAAATATATGGCTAGATGGCCAATCAAGTCCACCTAAAATGTTGGTGACTATTATGATTCCATTAATTTCCTAAGATATGTGGATAGATGAGCAATCAATTTCACTTAAAATTTTGTGGCTATTTTAGTTGCATTAATTGATGATTGGGGGAAGCAAATGTGAATGTGCTACAATTTCCCTAGGTTGGATCTTGATTTCCAACAAATGAAAGTTGATTTTTTTTTCTAAAATTTAAATCTTATAATCCTTAAATCTAGAAATTTCATGGAATTTATCCCTCCTCTCATGTATAAAAATGCCTCTTTATCTAGCACATAGAAGATTCAATCCTCTTCCATGATCTCTATCAAAATCATTTTCACTTTAATATATCAAAATATCAATAAACTTCATGCTTGCATCCCTAAGAACATACCCAAGGGCTTCATTTAATGTTCAATAGCCCTTAAAACATACTCTTATATATAGTAGATGATCTATTCTTATTGAAGTGCACTCTATATATCCATAGAAAGGTGACAAGAGCACATGAATAACTAGAGGCATTACACTCATATCACTCATCTATATAAATTTTTTATTAGGCATCTTGTTAAAAGGTTAATTTCATGTTGAATAAAGGTTAATTCCATGTTGAAAAAAGTTACTTTCATGTTGAAAAACAATGTGATGAAGGAGAAAAAGTGTGAAAAAAGGAAAGTGTAATGTGAATTACTTAGTAGTTCCTTTTCGAAGATGTTGGCCATACCTGCAAAGTTAGTTGCATATCTCTTTACTTCAAAGTAGATATTGGTAAAGTCTATGATTTTGGGATTGGGAGTTCATTTTTCTATCTCTCTAAGGAAATAGAGCCAATATTAATCTCATTAAGTGTTTCTAAGGTTCCTTTGTCAATGCTTCTCCAAGAGCTATTGTGAACTAGAATTTATTAGAAACTTTTCAATTGAAAACATACGCAAGACAAGGATGACTCATGTGTGAAATGAGCTTTTTGGATTGATTTTGGATCTATCTTCATAATGGATACCCTTTTCTTTATTTACTCATATTATCATGTTATATCCTTCATTTTAGTCTTCCATAAAGTAGCTTTGTTTGCTGAACCAAGCTTGATACCCTCTTTTCACCATGAGATTGCATCCAATTCACTAATACGGTACTATCATGCTTTGGATCGTATGAGGTGTTGGCATGATTATCTTGCCCTTTTAATCCTTTATTTTGTGATATTGTGTTTCTAGTTGTTCCTTTAACAACATTGCATTGCATGGTGTCCATATCCAACAAAGAAATATCACCCTTCTTCACTTGAGCTTCTATGAGTTGGAGACCCATTTAAAGCTTTTGATATTTTCAATGGAAAAAAGGCCACTACGCTAAATGGGTATACAAGCAAAAGATGCTTTTAACTGCCTCCCAATTCTTAAGGCTTGGGCAATGCATAAACCTGCTCATTTGTGATACAACAAAATCAATATGCAATTGAGTTATGCATAAATAAAACAACCATTCAATAGCTTGTTGATAGAGAACAACATCAAATGCTTCTTCAAGATCATGAAGACTCAATTGTAAACCTCTGTCCATGGGAGTGGCAATAGGTTTGCAATCTTCAAGGCCAAAATACTACAATAATGTTGCAATGTATTTTGTTTGACACAAAGATATTCCCCCATCAACTTGTATAAACAGCATGCCCAAATAATGATGCAAATGACCCAAATCACATCTCAAAAGAGGCATGTAAATCAGCATTAAATTTAGAAATATGCTTTGCATGAGTACCAATAAGAAGCATATCATCAACATATACAACAATGATAATAAGAACATTATCTACACGCTTAGCATATAAGGTGCTCTTGGTTGGATTGTTCTCAAAACCATGTGTTAGCATACCATAAACGTGGTTCTTGCTTCAATCCATACAATGAATTTTTCAACTTGCACACTTTTTTTCATGCCCTTTTTGCAAAAAACCATGGTTCTAAAATACATACACTTCTTCATGTAAATCACCATTCAAAAAACCATGAAGAAATGTATGTATTTTAGAACCATGGTTCTAAAATACATACACTTCTTAATGTAAATCACCATTCAAAAATGCACTATTAATGTCCAAATGATGTACATTCAAAGCATGATGAGCTACAAGTGCAGAGATACTATAAATGATGGTCATTCCACACCTGGGAGCAAAAGTCTCATTAAAATAGATGCCTTTTTGCTAAGCATAACCTTTGGCAACAAGCCTATCCTTATACATATCAATTGTTCCATCAAGCTAACATTTCAACTTGTATAACCATTTAGTGTGAACAACCTTTTTGCATGGAGTCAAATCACATAATGTCCAAATACCATTCTTCATAATACCATCATATTTGATTGCATAAAGACTATCCAATCATTTGAATTATGTGCTTCATCAAAAGATATAGGATCATTCTCATCAGAAAGACTGAAGATAGCCATTGCATAGCAATCTGATGCCAAAGAAACATTACGAGACCTTGAATGAGTACGATATGACAAAGGTGCATCTAATTTTTTTATCTCTCAAAGTCTCCATTAACCATTTCTAGGCATAGTTTTTGCCTCTTCTATAGAAGCCCTCTCATCAACAAGTGCATTATGCAAATTTGCATCAGAAGTAGAATGATCTACAATACCATTTGTCATATAAAGGTCAAGAATTTGCTTCACTAGGACAAGATTTGAATGTCCACCTACTAAAAAGGGTAGCAATGTGTCATATACATCCTTTAAGCTAATTGATATCTCCTTGGTACATGAAAGTAATGTTTGAATTGTGTCTTCTAGGAAAAAAAAATCACGGCTAACCAAAGTGTGTCTACTCTATGGATGATAGAAACGATAGCCTTTTCTTTCATAATTGTACAAAAAAAAAACATTTCATTGCTTTCTCATCTGATCTTCTACATTGTTGTTCAGACACTAAGCATATGCTAGAAAACCAAAAATACAAAAATGAGCAACATATGGCTTGCACCCCATGCCAAGTCTCATATGGAGTGATCGAGTGCAATGCTTTGGTGGGATACATGTTAAGTACATATGCCACACATGTAACAACCTTGAGCTAGAAGCTATGTGCTAAAGCCTGTTTGACCATACACCTTGCCATGTCCATGAGATATCTATTCCTCCTTTCAAAAAATCCATTTTTTTGAGGTGTATATGGCATTTTATGTTCATAAAGCTTATAAACACTTTGGACTTTTCTTTCAATGGGTAGACCCATGCATGCTTGGAAAATTCATCAATGAAAATAAAGAAGTATAGGTAATTCCCAAATGAATGTGCTTGCATAGGACCATAGACATCACTATTAACAAGCTGCAATTCTTGCAGATCTCTAATTGAACCATCTTTTGGGAAAGAAGAACCCTACATTTTGTCTAGAATATAACCTTCACAAACATGTTGAAGTTCCTCAAGTTTGGGAAAGAGGATACCATTTCAAATTTTTACAGAAAAAAACTAGCAAAATTTAGAGGAACAAAGCATGAATGTCAAAGTTTTTCATTTTAGATACCTTGAAAATCATGAATTGTACATGATAAATCATTCTTAGATTTTTCATAATATATGAACTTGTACAAAACACTACATAAAATGCAAGAAACGATGATAACATCACCATTTGAAAGATCATGAACTATACATGTATCATCAACAAACTTGACCACCAAACCAATCTTGGCTAATGCTAAAACTGATAAAAAAATTTCTTGATCCTTGGAACATATAAGGCATCTGATAATGTGAAATAACTACCATCATTAGTAGTCCGAATGACCTTTCCAAATTTCACAAAATCATAAGAGGATTTGTTAGCACATGTGATACTATTCCCTCTAGGAGTAGGCTAAAGTATTAAATGCCCATTTTTCATTCTAAGCAAGATCAACAGACTCTACTTTAGGTGTAGAGGTCTCTGCAATAACCATTCTAGCCTCTTTCTTCTTTGCCTCCTTTGTAACCAATTTAGGGAACCTCTTTGTGAAATGGTCATTTGCCTTATAGTACTTGCAAAATTGTTTATGGTTTTCTATCTTCTTGTCATCTTTGTCTTGCTTCTTTGATTGTGCAACATTAGAGGATTTCTACTTTAGTAGTAGATGAGATCTTTTGAGAAGCTAAGAAAGTTTGATTTGCAACATGCATAATTGGCATTTCACACTTGGACTGATCTTCCTACAACAAAACAAAGACTAACTCCTAAAATTCTGATGCATTTGGATTGCCTTTCATCACCAACTGAAGAGTAGAATCTAAATTTTGATATAAATATGGGAAACCATTAAGAATATTCTACACCAAAAAACTATCTGGAAAGATCTCATTACCAAGAATCAATTCCTCTTTCAAAAACTTTGATCTTTATAAAAAAAAATCTCCATTGAATCTCCTTCATTCATATGATCACTCTCCAGTTGTTTTCGTAGGTAAGCAACATGAGCCTCATTTCTTGCCTAGTATAATGTTATACGAGTACTCTAAGCATTTGTTTCTATCTTGCAAGAGCAAATATGAAGGATAATTGCACGTTTGACATGCAGAGCTATCAATGGATGTGCTTGTGCATCTCTACCATCCGAAGGAAGTTACTGTAGAATAGGTGCAACGCGCATCACATCACGAATAGGAAATTGAAGACTAACATCTTCAACACCATCTACATCACCTTCAATCACTATATTTGCAAGTGTGGTAGGATGTTTTTCACACCCTACACAATATTCCATAGGCCTTTTGTTGCGAATACATGACACATCGTATATGCCATCAATGGGTAATTATTGACATCCAACTTATCCTCAACAACCAACATATGGAATACATCATTGCTTTCAGCCATGGCTAATGACTAAATACCTTGATGTGAAAAGTGACTCTATCTCAAAAAGTTGAACAAAAATACCCTATCAATCTCTACTAGACATGTAGTAGACTTTGAGGAACTTGTATTGGAAAATGAAATCCTATATATATATTTAGCGCAAAAGGAAAAAATTGCTTACATAGCCATGTTGATAGTACACTCGAAGGTTGAAAAGCTCAAATCAAAATTTTTACACCACACAACAAAGCTTTTTAACACTAGTGTTGTACCAAAATAGGACACTATAGTGTCCTTTTCTCTCTAAAAAAAGGTGTCACAATCAAATAGAATTTTGAAAAAACCTTCAAGCCCCTTAAAGATTTATATATATATGTATATATATATATGTATATGTACACACACACACATATACACACACACACACACACACACATATATATATATATATATATATATGTATATATATATATATATATATATATATATATATATATATATATATATATATATATATATATATATATATATATATATATATATATATATATATATATATATATATATATATATATATATGTGTGTGTCTGTGTGTGTATGTATGTATGTATGTATGTATGTATGTATGTATGTATGTATGTATGTGTGCGTGTGTGTATAACCTTTAGTGTTAAGTTGTAGAAATGATTGAATATGGTTATAAAAACTATTTATCTACATACTTATATATGAGAAGAAGTAGATATCTCCATAGAAAAAAAATTCCTCATATTGGAATAATTTTTCTAACGTTCATTTATAGTAATATAATCATCTAACACAATGTTGATGCATAAAAACACTGCAATGGTTAGTATTTTATTTCAAAAACCATCATATACTATCATACAAATATTCTAGATGTCTTTGAACCAATAATTTGTGTACCTATCTCACATACCACTAACCATCTCAATCTTTCATTGAATTCTGACTCTACTGAGAATAAATTTCTATCCTAAAAAATTACCCTTGATCAATGATATAAAATCTATAATCTCGATCAAAATAATTCTATACACATTGTAAACTACTTTATATAGAAAAATCTAGCATTATAACTTTAATGATGTAGCATATGCAATATTTGCTAATCAAATGACCTTTTCTTAGCATAGAAAAATATTAGCATTGTTGAACTTGAAGAAACAACATAGAAATTTGAATCCTAAGGTTGTCAAAAAAATATTCCTAGCTCTGAGAATCTCAAATGGTACTTTGATATTAAAAATTATTCATATTCAAAATAATTCATAAATGATAACATTGTCATGGCACATATGAGATTAGTTTTATGCCATAAACCTAGTAAAAATCATTATAAATCTCTAATTATGTATAAAAAAGTGTTTAATTATATAAAACAAGAGATTTTTTTACAATTACAACAATGAAAATTGGGAGATCATGATTTTGATAAAAAATCAACACTAATTGATATCACTGTAATTTTTGTGCCAATATTGAAAGTAGCATTATAAAATTAGTGAATAAATCTTAATGATTTTGATCCTTTGATGAAAAATATATTTTTCTAGATATATTCAACCATTGTGCTAACATGTTCCATAGTTACATTTTCAAATGGTTGCTTCTAGTAATCTAGAAAATTCATATGATAATGTCTCTTTTTCAGAACAGTAAAGTGTCCAAGGACACTAAAGTGTCCAAGTCCAACATTATTGTTAACTGCTTATCGCACTAAGTATGCTCACCAATTTTCATGTGATTCTAATACTGTGATTGGAGGAGTGTCAATGATGTCCTAGATAAAGTGAAGACCTCCTCTAATACCAATCGTAGGGGATAGAGGCTTGTGGAAGCACACAAAGAACACAAGGAAGAAGAAGAAGAAGATTAGTGAAAAACAAAATATTGAATGTATTACCAAGTGAATGTACAAAGATAAGTGATCCATTAGGGCTATAGGAGTATGTACAAGCCTGGGGAAAAAACACTCTTTAAGAGGGAATAAAGTGCCCCGATGGTCCTAAGTATATTTTGCATAGATCAGTATCAAAATATACCAACAAATCCTTGGGCTTTTCACACTTCAAATAAACTCAATAAGCTTCTTGGTTTCATTAAAACAAAAATGAAAGGATATAACATGAAGAAGAATTAGAAAGAAAAAGACAAACTACTTGAACCTACTCTCTACTTGGCTATGTGCACCTACTCTCTACTTGGCTATGTGCAGAGATATGGCTATGGTAAACAATGAACGAAGAAAGCAAAGGAGAATTTAAATAAAAGGTTTTTTTCTTGGAGTGTACTCAGTTCTAAATGAGTGGATACACACAAAATCCAAGTAGCTTGTACCACATTACTCATTTAGGTTGTTTGAATCATGATTAAATAGTGTTCTTAAAAAAAAAAAGGAAGTTCGACATTGGCCTATTCTCCCGAACTTTAATTAAAATAAAGAAGAAAAGTTACACGTGAATGGGACTAGTGCCCATGGGACCCCCCAAATCCCACAATGCAGGGGACAAGTTTGGTAAGCTAGAGGGCATTACAAATGAGGCGTATAAATCTATCATCTCCCTCATGCGGGACCCATTTGGGTTTCAGCTTGTTATCAACGAGGAGATAAATACAGTTGTGCCTAAATGGTGGAGATCTCTTATCATGGGAGATTCTTTTACCTAGAAGAAACAAGGATTTCTCAATCGACCATTCCTTTGGGGTTTGGCCAAAGTTGACAGCACATCACTCCCTCCAAATCTTCCAAAGAGTCTTGCCCCTAATGGCATTCCACAGCCTAGATGAGCAGCCAACCACCTCACCCAACAACGCCTGTTGCCAATTGATTTGGTTCGAGAGTCTCAAAACCCATGTCACATGGAGGCACACCACAGATTTTGTTGGCCCTTGCATTGTACCAGATACCCTTATGCAAGATTTGCCACATGAGCACGGACTTCTTGATCTCAATAAGGGGGTGCCAAATGGACATGAACTTAAGTTCCCATCAAAGTTTGGTCCAAGAAAGGCACCACACCTTGTTAAGAGTGTGATGACCATCTAAGTTTTCTTTGAAGTCTAGAATTATGGAACTTTTGTTACCATTGCTCCATTTGAGGCCCTCTAGGCAAGGAAGATCTTGTCCGTAGAGAAGGCGGGTAGTTGAGTGGTCCCACGCTAAACACCTGTTTTGAAGAAGAGTCCGTTCCTCGAGGGAAACTCTATGTCTAGGGTCTAAGTCTTCAAACTTGATCCACTGGCCGGTCTCTTGTTTCCAGAGCTATTTCCACTGTTTGAACCCCTTGTTCCATAGCCGCTTAGCCATTTGGAGGTTCCAAGACTCCACCCCCCTTATGCCGATGATCGGGAACCAGATAGAGTCATTTTGTCTTATCCCAGCAGCCCACTTCCACTCATCATTGATTCTGATGAATTGTTTGGCTTTGTTCCAACTCTTCCATGAGGAACACATGAGGCTAGAGCCTTTAGGGGACATCGGGTGGGGGGAGAACAATAGCGTGAGGATCCCAATGTCCTTCCAACCGGGAAGACCGACTAAGGTAAGGTCTTTCAAATTTCTGAAGATCAATTTAGCCCAAGAGGACTCTCTATTGCTCCAAGCCTTGATAAACCACTTTGTCGCCAACTTGTCAGCCAACCCAGCGATATCCAAAATACCCAAGCCCCCCGAGTCTTTCGAGCTAATACAATTTTCCCATTTGATTTTGGGAATCCCCCTCCTATTGGGGTCCTCAGTCCATAGGAAGTTTCTGCAGATCCTTTCCACTTTGGCCAATTCTTTCTCCTTAGGTCTCCAACACGAGATAAAGTAAATAGTCGTAGAAAGCATAAATGTGTTGACAACCATTGCACGCCCTGCCAAGTTAGCTTGCATACCTTTCCAATGATTTAGTTTGCTATCCAGTTTGGATAGCACCCAGTTCCATCGTTGGTCCATCGAGATGTTGAAGCCCATCGGAATACCAAGGAGACGGAAGACTTGACCACTAGGGATAACTTGACACCCCTGATCAATCAAGAGTTGGGGTAGAGGACCACGGATTGCTTTGAAAGCAGTTTTAGCATGGTTGATTTTTGAACCTGACGCCACACAAAAGGTGTCGAGGCAACTCCAAAACACCTCAATGCAATTGGTATCATTAAGAACAAAGGCATTCATGTCATCGACAAAGAGTCTAGCAATCATTTGGTCGTGACCAAGCGGTAGGGAAAGACCCTTGAGATTTCCAACATCCAAGTGATGCTTAAATAGGCGACTGAGGCCATATGAGGCGATAGCAAAGAGTAGTGGAGCCAGTGGGCAGCCTTGCCTGAAAAATCTTTTTAAACATATGGGTTCAGAGAGCTTAGCATTGATATTTATTCTCGTTGAAGCGTTTCCGAGAAGAGTGGAAACCATCTTCGTGAACTTTTGGCTGCATCCAAGATCTTTGAGTGATTGCAGAATAAAGTCCCATTCCAATCTGTCATATGCTTTGTCGAAGTCGATCTTAATGAATACCAGATCTTGTGCAAACTCCTTCACAAATGCAAGGCCTTCCCAAATATCGACAATTGCTTCAAGTATAGATCTACCTTTGATAAAACCTTTCTAGTCCTCACAAAGCTATGACTTTAAATGACAAGAGATTCTCTTGGCGATAACTTTGGCGATTATCTTGTATCCAGTTTGGAGCATGGTAATCGGCCACTAGTTTTCAATTTTGTTTTTATCTCCCCTTTTGTGAATTAACTTGATGACACCATTATTAAGACACTCAGGGAGGGCACCAAATGAGATAGCCTCTTGCCATACCAGACGCAACGGGGTGGCCACCACATGCTTGTAGGACTTGAAGAACTCATTGGTGAGTCCATCAGGGCCCGAACTCTTTCCATTGGGGAGAGCATCAATAACCTCGATAATTTCGTTCTCTGAAATGTTAGCATCAAGCAGAGAACTCATGTTCGGAGGGATTCTAGGTTGAGCAACCCTTGAGATGAATGCCATGCAGTCATGCCTGTCCGGGGAAAGAGGAGTCAAGACCCCAAGAAGATGGGTGAAGTGCTTGACGATGATAGATCTATTCTCAACTTCAGTGCTACATTTGATCCCATTGTTGTCGACCAAGAAGGGGATGGATTCCCTAACTTGTTTCCTTTATGTTACACATCTCTTTCAAAGGTTTGTCAGCCTTCCCCGCCCACCAATCTTTGAAGAATATTTGTAGATTTTTCCTTTGAACCTCTTCCTCGAGTCTTAGTCTTCCCCTAATTTTCAGAAGCCCTTGTTGGCATTGCAGGTTACCTTTGTTCACTTCTTCTTCAAGATGTGAGAGCCTACGGTACACCGTCTCTCCTTTTATTCCGGATATCTCTTATGGCCTTCTGAGTCCTTATCAGAATTTGTCTAGTCCTTTCCACCGCGCTTCTCTAGCACTTAGCCGATTCATTACAGTAGGCAAAGGCCTTCGCCCAAATTGCAAAAATTTCTTGGTGGACAGAGGGGAGGGAAAACAACGTCTGGCAAGCCTGAAACCAAGGGGCTTGTCGGAGCATGGGAATCGATTTGAAAGAAAGAGTAATCGGACAGTGGTCCGAGATAGTCAGGTCCATGTGTTGGGAAATCGAGGGAATACCCCACTCGAGGATGGTGTTTTGGTCGATGTAACATCTATCAAGTCTTGCTTTCCTAAGAGAGTCCCCCAATTGGAGGTTAGACCAAGAGAACCCCTTCATGTCTTTCACCTCGACCAGGTCGAGATGAAGCTTGATTTTATCCCATATCTCTTTCTCCTGATCGTCAATAATTTTCCCCTTGTTATTCCAAAGGTCCTCAGGAAATTCAACCATGTTGAAGTTCCCGCAAAGCAAAACATTGTGTGAGAGGGAGTCGAGAGAAGTCCAAGTATTGATTCTATCCGTCTCACCATTAGGGGCATAAACTGAGACCACAGTGAACTGATAAGAGAACCTGATAGAGGCAGGAATCCAATGATGATTCTGATCTTCACGAGTTGAGGTCAAGCTACTGGACTAGGAGTGACTAATACCAGTTGCAGCGCCCCCCGCCCCCCTAGGGTGTGAAGTGGAGAGCCAAAGGTGGTTCGGAGAAATGCGTTTAAGCCGTTTCTGGAGATCGTCTGCGTCGATTTTAATCTCTTGTAAGCAGATAAAGTCGGGGTTGAGGCACTTGTCTTTGAACCATTGACCAAGAATCGCCGCTCTTGAGGGATCCGACAAACCCCTGACGTTTAGCGAAGTGATTTTCATTATTGATGGTTGCCCTCTTTGAGGAGGGGGACCCGATCTTTTTTTTTCTTTTGATCTTCTTTTTTCCTCCCAACTTCTTGACTTAGGATCCTACTCTTGAGGGGGCTCTTCCAAGGCATGCCCGACGGTTGTTTCCCTTTAAGCTTTGACTTTTGCTGCGGTAAGCTTGGCATGCATACCAGAAGAGTAGGTCCAAGAAAGGAGCTTTCACTGTCTTGATTGTTTTCATTGCTAGTAGAGAAGCCATCCTCTTTACCGGTGGTGTAACCTTCTTGGTTGTCTTCTTTACTGGTAGAGCATCCAATAACACTGAGTCACAACAAAGGAGAACAAAGACATGTTCTCTATTCCTTTTTACCTAAAGACCATGATATCAAGCAATAAAGTGGTCATTTCACAATATCTAGAAAGAATCACTTGTCCTTGCTTGTAAATATTGAGTAGAAGCTTGATCCTATAACCCAAGTAGTCAAGATAGATATGTTAAAATGCTTAGTGCCATGAAAACTAGTTGTTCAACATGATCAAGAATCCCACATCATGACCTTTGACATAAGAGATTAGAGTTAAAGGTACAAGTAAGAATTGGAGAAACTCCTTCATTACATCTAGAACCTCAACAAGCACAGATTATAGGTGATTAAAGGCTACTCGAAAATCGCAGTACATGTGTTGCAAAAGTCGGACAACATTTTAACAAGGCAATTAAGATGATCTCTTTGTATAGTTAAGATCCTCATTGAATGTTGGGCCATATTCATAGCATATGAAATGAATATCACAAAAGCATTCCCAAGAGAAGATTATAATCAACAAAATTATATTAAGAAACATTCACACATTCATCAGAGAAATGCTCAAGATAAGTATATCTTTGCACAAAATGGAAGCATAACTTGGCATTATATTTCTATTAAAATGATGTTTACATTTCATGTATGTTTTACAAGAATAATAAGACTCTACAATAGAAGCTGATCATAGGTTTCCTCAAGCTCATGCATAATGGGATCCTCTAGAACCCTAGAACACATCTCTTGCCTGTCTTGCTCCAAGATTGGCTCTTCAAGGTCAGCCATGTCTCCCGGTTCATCTGCAAGTGGGGGAACAGGCTCCCTTGAAGCTGGTTGGAATCTCTCCGTGTCTGCAATGTGCTTCCTTCCAACCTCTTGGTCTTCATCTGGGCATTCATTCAACCCATTGATTCTCATTCTAATGAAGCTCACTTGAGCATCACCCTTCTCCATAGCTATGCAGTGTCTGAACATCTTTAAGGAGCAAGCGAGAGTCGTTCCTGAAACAGAAGAAAACCACTTAGAGGCCAATCAACATCAAAGCTAATGAGAAATGTTACAATTGAAATTACCTGTGCCCAAAAAAAGGTATATGACCCAGTCATCATCATTGGAGAATAGTTGAATCAATCTCATTATTAGCTTTTGTGGCTTCTGATAGGGTTTAACCAATGTCCTGTCCCCAGCTACATGACGAAGTTTCTTGGTAACGGCTGGGAACATGAGCACATTGAAGATCCCATTCTCATTGCAATGCTCCCTGACTCTCCTTTTGCTTACTTCATCATAATGGCCAACTGTAATGCATTCAATGGAGCTCACAAACCTATGCAAAGGAGTATGATTCATGTTTGACTTCACCTTGCCAACGAGAACTATAAGTGAGAGAGAGAATCATTACAGCCACGGAGATAGAAAGAAGATCACTTACCATGTGAGGCACTCCACAACATATCTTGACTTTAGAGCAGTTGAAACAGAGAAAGACTGGTCTCTACTATGGAAAATTACTATCCTCCAAAGAGGAGACATAGTCAACTCTGCAAAATCAGTGGCCATCTTCCAAATCTGAGGGTGCTTGAAAGGCTCATCGTCATTCACTGATCCCAACATTCTAAATCCATAGGGTATGTCTGCTATAAGAAGGGAGAAATGCTTTCTAGGCACAACAATACAAATATTATTTACATCACTACAGAATACAGTGTAATACACAGGCCTAAGTGGGTCTAGGGGATTGGAGAAACATTTCAGATCACGTTCATCATCAAAATCTATCTCCTTGGCTTTCAGTCTGGATTTCTCATGCCTTGCTCTTTGAATGTGAGCCAGGAATGCAGGGGAGCAATCATCTAATACCTCTGCAAACTTACTTTTCCTTGGTTTCTGTAGAAACAAGTGGAAAGATAATTAAATGAACTCTTTGATAAATAAGTGGAAACATGAGGAATCGATGATTGGCATCGATTTCTTGTCTGGGTCGATGCCAGGCATCGACTTTCTACTGAAAGTCCATGCCTGTCATCGATCTCTCGCATAAGTCGATGCGTGGCATCAACTTATGCCACCAGGTCGATGCCAAGCATCGACTTTCGATAGTAAATCGATGCCAGGCATCGACATTCAACAGTAAGTCGATGCAAGGCATCAAGTTTCTACTAAAAGTCGATGTCTGGCATCGAATTAGTGGTAGGTTGAATCCAGGCAACGAGTCTGATAGCAAACTAGGCATCCTCTCTCAAAAAAGAACCTACCCAATCATGAAACATGATAAAATACTCTGATAAAGCTTTGTATGATGAGGTGGTTGGATAGTCTGCTTGGACCTCTGTCCAAGAAAAGCAACCCGACCTCTTCATCATCACCTCCTGAATCTTCATGTATAGTTTATGTTTACAGTCACAAAAATGAAAGGGAGACTAGGTTAGACTAGAAACATGGGAGGAGGGAAAACGGATCTGAGAATAACATACATAATTATTTAGCTCAGTCACCATCTCCTCCAGGCTTAACTCCTTGGAGATTACCCTTGACAAAGTTGATATAATCAACGTATCATCTTTGATTCCTTGAAGGGCTCTCCATGGTGTCAGCTTCATGTCCTCAGGAGCCTCTTCAATAGAAAGGTCAACTTTCCTTCCCTTTCCCTTCAAATCCACCTGAGGGTTTGGCCTCGACTCCCGTTGCTTCTGGCTCTTGACCTCCTTGTTCTCCCACATTGTGAAAATCTTATCCTGCAGATCCTAGATCTCACCTGTTTTGAATGCAAGCTGAAACCATGGATCATATTTTCTCAAAGCATCAGACTTTCTATTTTCATCCAGTGCAATGCCAACCTCAATAAGGCATTGCTTTCGTAGATTGGGATGTATTCTTCCAGCCTCCTTCAGGAGACAATCTTCGTATTCATGGTGGAAGAACGGAATTCTCTCTATGGAGGACATCTTTTGCCTGTAGTCATTATCATTGTTGTGATCCCAAGCAAGAAGCTTGGCTTCCTCAGTTGTAAGACCAACATAGATTTTGCACTCTGCATACCTAAAGAAGAATGTGGTGGGTGCTCCTTCACTAGCTATCTGCGGGCCTCTACAGAGTGCCAACCACCAATCACATAATATGTATAATCCTCAAACAGGCCCTCATTGAAATCCTCCACAAATCTGCACTCATTCGGATCCACCATGGCAAGGAATGGCACAACAATAGCATGAGGATTTATATTCATTTTCTTCTTAAGGTTCTGCACATGCAAATTATGTGGCTCCCTTATCTCAAGGGGCCTCCTCCCTGTGACTGGATCGATTGGTGGCTTATGGATGATATTGATTGGTAGGTGGAACAACTGCCCTTTCTTCATGATTTTTCTTCGAGCTGTGTCCTCCCTCATCTTCTTCTGCTCAGTACCAAGAATACCTGAAGCAATGTGGGATTTGAACTCAAGACCTACCAGCTAGGAGTATGATGGGCTAACCACTTGCCCCAAAAGCCATGGTTGAGGATTACTTCCTAATCCTCCCTCTTAGGGTGTGGTTCAACCATCTCCTGCCGGTTATATCTTGAGTCTAACACTCTCTTCCCCTTCTAGAGATCATTGTCCTCAATGATCAATCCTTGCTCTCCCCTTGGATTGATGTCCTCACCCTCGCATAGTCTCTTGAACCATCTTGTCCTCAACCTTGGTCTCTTGAGCCTTGCCTTTCCGCTTCTTGGCCACTTTGCCTACAGACTTGCCTTGCTCTCAACCTTGGTGTTTTGAGCCTTGCCTTTCCGCTTCTTGGCAACTTGCCTACAGACTTGCCTTGCTCTCAACCTTGGTATCTTGAACCTTGCGTTTCTGCTTCTTGGCAACTAGCCTACGGACTTGCCTTGCTCTCAACCTCTGGTTATATCTTGAGTCTAACACTCTCTTCCCCTTCTAGAGATCATTGTCCTCAATGATCAATCCTTGCTCTCCCCTTGGATTGATGTCCTCACCCTCGCATAGTCTCTTGAACCATCTTGTCCTCAACCTTGGTCTCTTGAGCCTTGCCTTTCCGCTTCTTGGCCACTTTGCCTACAGACTTGCCTTGCTCTCAACCTTGGTGTTTTGAGCCTTGCCTTTCCGCTTCTTGGCAACTTGCCTACAGACTTGCCTTGCTCTCAACCTTGGTATCTTGAACCTTGCGTTTCTGCTTCTTGGCAACTAGCCTACGGACTTGCCTTGCTCTCAACCTCCGGTTATATCTTGAGTCTAACACTCTCTTCCCCTTCTAGAGATCATTGTCCTCAATGATCAATCCTTGCTCTCCCCTTGGATTGATGTCCTCACCCTCGCATAGTCTCTTGAACCATCTTGTCCTCAACCTTGGTCTCTTGAGCCTTGCCTTTCCGCTTCTTGGCCACTTTGCCTACAGACTTGCCTTGCTCTCAACCTTGGTGTTTTGAGCCTTGCCTTTCCGCTTCTTGGCAACTTGCCTACAGACTTGCCTTGCTCTCAACCTTGGTATCTTGAACCTTGCGTTTCTGCTTCTTGGCAACTAGCCTACGGACTTGCCTTGCTCTCAACCTCAGTCTCTTGAACCTGATTCTCACCCATGTTAGGTATCTTGGATCTCCAAACTAGTGTCTCCATTGGAATTCTCGTTCCGAGAGCTTTCCAACGGTATATTGGACGTCGAAATCCGACCTACGGATTATGAGATACACTCAAATCTTTGTTAAGCTTACCTTTGAAATCGACGCGCGCGCCTTCCTTCAACTTCGCCCAAGCCTACTTCCTATGCTCTGATACCAATTGTAGGATTTGAACTCAAGACCTACTAGCTAGGAGTATGATGGGCTAACCACTTGTCCCAAAAGCCATGGTTGAGGATTACTTCCTAATCCTCCCTCTTAGGGTGTGGTTCAACCATCTCCTGCCGGTTATATCTTGAGTCTAACAAGCAAGCTCCCCACCAGGTGCAACAATAATATCCTCAGAGCTAGAGCTTGACTCAGAAGACTCCTCATCAGCCATTCACTTCTTTTTCTTCAATAGCTTCTTCTGCACGCACTGCTTACCCTTTGCCTTTACAGAAGTTGTCATCTTCTATTGTGTTGGCATAATGTTGCCCTGGATCCATGGCATCAAGTCTCTAATTAGATTCATTGAGTCCCTGCATATCTCTGCAAGCCTCTCTGGCACACAACACTCAGGGCACAAGAAATCCAACTTGCATATTACATTTCTTAACCCCTTCGATGTCTCTACCAGGAAAAGAATGTTGTTAGAATCCTCATCTTCATAGTCCAGTTTGAACACAAGGCCATACTGAAAAGCCTGTGTTGTCCTGATCTTGCCTCTCTCGTACGCCCCTGCAAACACAAGAAGGACTGCATTCTTTTCTTCAACATATTGAAGGCACCACTCCAGGTTTGTCATGTCCCGGAGTGGACAATCTTTCCTTAAGACCTATATGTCCTTCGACCTCTCCTTCCTAGTTGCATCATCCTCAATTATTTTGATGCTACTCTATCCTCCATATGACATGCCAATTGGATTGCTGGCCCTCTCAGAGGATAAGGATGCAATGTTTTTCTTGGATTTTTTTTGGTGACCAGTGCCTCTGTCACGATGCTGATCCACAGAGCTCAATGCGACTTTGAGCTTCTTGACAGACCTCTCACCTTTTAACTCAGCATCCCTAAAATGGCCTCAGAAGCATTAGCTCTTACATTAATGTGTCTTTCAAGTTGAAGTGTCGATGCCATGCATCGACTGTAGGGTGCAATATCGATGCCAGACATCGAATTGCACCCTACAGTCGATGCCTGGCATCCACTTGAGGGTGCAAGTCGATGCCAAGCATCGAATTTGTGTGCAAGTCGATGCTTGGCATCGACTTGCAGGCTTAAGTCAATGCCTTGCATCGACTTACACCCTCAAGTCGATGCCTGGCATCGACTTGCACCTAAAAGTTGATGCCGGGCATCGACTTTCAGGCCACATTCGATGCCAGGCATCGATCTTCCAGGTCGATGCCTAGCATCGACTTTGGGGTGAAAGTCGATGCTAGGCATCGACTAGAGGGTGCAAATCGATGCCAGGCATCAACTTTTAGGTGCAGGTCGATGCCAGGCATCGACTTGAGGGTGTAAGTCGATGCCAGGCATCGACTTGAGTCCTAAAGTCGACGCCTGGCATCGACTTGCACCTAAAAGTCGATGCCTGGCATCGACTTACACCCTCAAGTCGATGCCTGACATCGACTTGCACCCTCATTGGATCCAGACTTCATGAGCTTAGAAAAATAAAATCACTAGAAGACATACTATTTCCTAAAACATAAAAAGGAATCTTTTAGGAATCTTTTTTTGTGGTGTGATTTTATCTACCTCTAGGTACTCTAGCCAACATTCTTCTTCTCCATCAGAGTTGCCTTGTTGGTTTGCTGAGCTCTGTGCACCTTTGCTATCTGTGCTCTATTGCTCTCTCTTGCTCGCGGATTTTGGAAATGAGAATGATCTCCTCCTCTGCTATTTATAGACACTTGGGTTACTTGAACCAGAGACTAACTGGATCTAACTGAATGAATCTAGTTTCTAACTAGATCAATCAACATATATAACTAGGATCCATCACTTCATCATTTTAATCCTTTTTTCAAGATTTGGTAGAAACTCTCATTTCCCAACCCATGAAATGAGATCCATGTGGTAAGTTCCCATTTACTTCCAGGATAGTTGCATTTCTCCATTATTCTTGTATAAAAAAGATGAGAGAAAAGTAGAGTTGCCACCAGAGACATAATAATTGCAAGACTCCTTTTGTTGTAATGTTAATAAACCCTCCAAATTATCATAGCTCATACATATTCATATGAAATGTTGACTTATCTTCCATGTTCACATATTCATTTGAAGTGTTCACATGTGAAATGTTCAGATATGCCATCTGATGAATTCCCATCCCATTCACAAATCTGAAGACACTTGCATACAACTTAGTGACATCGTGACATTTTTTTACTTTTCTTTGTTTTGGTTGTTGTTCACTGATGTTTTACCAGATGCCCTTTATTGTATTGTGGAAAGGACATCTACACATTGGCTAAAGCATACTTTAACATGTCTTTCGATGACAATTAGATCAATTCTGGACATTGATATATGAACTCCTTGGATGACATCTACATATTGATATATAAAATTCTAAATATCATCCTGCTCATCAAATTTTGAGATTTGTATGTTTGAAAAAGTCAAAATGCAATCAATTTGAAGTTTAGAGTAATTCAGATTATCGAATATACCCTTTTTTCCTTGAACCCAACCACGTAGAAGTCACTGTTTTGTCAAAAGCTTTGTGTGCTCTTTCCTACCAGTCTTATGAGCATCAACAAACACATTACTTGATGTGGACGTGTGTATCTCATCTTTCAAATGTGAATCAAATCAACTGTGTATCTCATCTTTCAAAAGTTAATCAAATCTTTGGTTGCCTTATTAGTTTGAAAACATGAATCATGTATATTTGAGTGATTAAGTACTTTAATGTTAGGCTTTAAGTACTTTAATGTAATTTGATGTTTAATGCACTTTAATGTACTTTAATGAACTTTTGATTTCATATCTACTTGATGTGACATTTGATGTGACATTTTCACTTGATCTCGGACTTCTACTCATTTAAAAAGGTAATTCATCTTCAGTCTTCTTTGAAGTGAGTGAAGATGAGCTCAATCTTTTCAGTGGATTCTTGGGCATCAACTTTCTCTGCTCATATTGATACAGTTTCGAATTCATTGTTCTCAGTTGACCCTTTCCTCATAAGTGATGATCTCCATGGTTTAGAATGTGGTGACGATTCTATGTTTTCTGTTGAGTCATTTAAGTTATCCAATTCACAGTGCAATGCTGCTCAACCAAATGCACCTCTTGATCTCCCATCTGATCCAGCCATTGATCTCCCTTCCGACTCAAGTGCATGTGGAGCAAAACCTTGGTGCCCAACGGAAGCACGCTGGGCAAATTTCTTGTAGGTAATCTCCTGTACCCAGATCTTACCATCGCCACAGTCTACAGAGATCTTCGAGGGGAGGACCTGGTTCAAGTCGGTTTCAATGCAAATTTGAGGGTGCCATCGTGCGTTGAAAGAGTATTGCGCACCCTCATAGATTAACCCTCCAACATCCTCTCTTGAGGCTATCAGTCGACCGATCGGTGAAACGATTTCTCGAAGAAATCTTGTCTCATCGGTCAGTTCCTGCCAGCGAATCACCTACTTTGAGAATGAAGAGATGGCCTTTCAGGCTCTACGAGCCGGCTCTTGGCTTGTGGGACGGTCAACTTTATTAAAGAGTGTTCTTAAAATACAAAGCTAGATGAGCAATCAATTCCACACAAAATTTGGTGAGATGACTAGTCAATGTCACTTAAAAGTTGGTGGGTATTCCGCTTCCATTAGTTGATGCATGGAGGAAGTTTTAAAATGAAACCGGCAGATCTGTCCTCATTGGTCTGAATGTGAATGTGCTACAAGTTTCCAAGTTACAATAAATGGAACCCAAGGAGAGGCAGGGTACATTCTGATCATCCTCATCAAATACACGTTAAATACAGGAGAACTCACCATATAGTCAATATGGAAGTTTGTCTTGACTAAGGAGATTCTGTCAACTTCGTAGCAGTTTGCTTGATGCAGTTCCAGAAATCATGGGATAATTTATTTCATTTCATGTGGAGACCATCTCCCACCAGGGACTAGATATAGCAATATGGTTGACCAAGAAATGTATAATATTCGTCAACCGCGAGTCAGAGATAGAAATCCCTCAAAAAATCTGTTCGCTTCAAATGGTTCAGGCATGATTGTGAACAGACCTTTCGTGCTTATAGATTCATTTGTCCCACCTCAATTTCCAGCGAACAAGAAGGCATGGTAATCGATCTAGAACATAAGATAGAACAAATGCAGACATGAAGCGTTCAAGCGATCTTAGAATAAACCTTGAATCACACAAAAATACAGATCCCAGACATAAATCATCCTTCTTGATAGATTCACAGCTTGAAAGCTCTGATAGAGAATGAGTCTGACAGCAGGCGAACAATCTTACTACTTCATGCACAGCAACTTGTTACATAGTACCCCCTATTTACTATACACAGTGCTAGCTTGGATCATTCAAAATGTCCTCAAAACTTCAGAGAAATATAGACTGGCATCTTCTGATTCATACACGATTCATACATGGCTACAAGAAAGCAATCGAACGATGATGGACCTAAAGAATAAATCGAGGAAAATTCAAAGTGTCTGGATTGGTGGAACTGACTTGTGAAAAGTTCCTCTGAAAAGAGGTTTCATTAAATTCGTGCAACCTGCAAGCAGCAAGCTAGACTACATGACAATTCTGTTACTAGTGACAAACTGCAAGGTCCTGAGATAATCCTCTGCAGATCATGGTTCTTTTCTCTGCAGCACCAAGAATGAAAGGCTTTCCAAAAAACATGCCCATGTTCTCAACAGCTCATGCTCAAGTAAGAACTATCTTTTGACCTCGCAATCATGTTCCTCTAGCCTGAAACTTTTTACATGGCTAAAAAGCTTCAAGGATTGTTATTATTAATATAATAAATTATATTATTATTATTATTATTATTAATTTGTGTTTAGGGAGTTAGATCATATGATCTACTCTCCCTACAGGCAGAAAATTTGAAAGAACAAAATACATAAACACACACACACACACACACACACACACACACACACACACACACACACACACACACACACACACACACACACACACACACACACACACACACAGAGGGGACCCCCTTTATCCTCCACATCAGGGGTTCATGTCAAGCCAATTTGTGAAACTTGAACCTGGACCTTTGTCCAGTGGTTCAGCAGTGAAGCCTGGATCTTTGTGCAGTTGTTCAGCAGTATTACCGCTACCGATTGGTGGAACTTGAACCCTGGATCTTTGTCCAGTGATTCAGCTGTATTATCACTACACCACGCCCCCTCGATGATCGAAGGAAAAAGTTGTAAACAGTAAGTTGAAAGTAATAAATGTGCTCCGAAGAAATATGATGAATATGTCCTTATTCATGCTAGGCTTTTTGCAAGCCTTGAAAGAATTGTAGCCAAAGAAACCTTCCAAAGTGCATCTGATCCACTGAAACTTTTAGGGTCACTTCACGCTATGCCCTCAACTACTTCAATGATCTTAAAAACCATACATATTATTCTGCCTTCCTTTTTATTTGGCAGCAGGAGAATTCTGAGATTTATTATATGGAAAATGTTGCCCTAAATTTATGTCTTCTACTTCAACTCCTTCAGTCTGCAGCATTGCATATCTGGATGGAAACGGTTCAATTTAATGATATAAATAAAGATATTCGTATCTTTGAAGACTAGCATTCTTCTTAGTTGATTAACCTTTCTGATTATGAAGTTTAAAATCAATATGTAGAGACTTGTCAGTCCATATTTATGCCTGCACTTTCATTGACATTTGCACCACTCGCATATATTACATTTGAACGGGTAATGGAAACTTCAAATGCTCCCTAATACATAACCAGGCTTTTAAGACATATATCTGAAGTGATTGCTTGATTTATAACAGAGAAGCTTGGCCTATGCCACCTGTTATCTTATCTCACAGGATTCTAATCACATAATCTTGATGTAATTCTTCACCTGGAATGCTTAACCTGTATCTTTAACACACATAATTATACATCTGAAACAAGGCAGCTTGCATTGGTAGTTTCTCTAATCTCTTCAGCAACTATTCACACATACATTTTGCTGACTTGATTCTTCCATCTAAATGATCTATGCCTGTTTACTGTTTCCAGTTTCCAGTGCTTCTGCACATGGGATTCCATTCAGAGGTTTTGATGTGTTTAGCTGTTCCTCTGGCTCACTATTTACAGCTCAAAAGACAAATCGAAGGAATTGATTATAGTTCCTTTTTTTCCGCTTTTTATTCTAAATCAAGGCTTCAACTCGTAGACATCTGATGCTCTACCAGATCCAAATCTACAAAATGACATCTGTGATGATTAAGCCCAGTTTCTAATCCCTCCATTAGAACAAAGCTTTTCTTCACACAGATTTCACTCTGGGATCGGTTACCACAAACCATCTGGTTATCAAATAATTAGATTACTCATATTCAAATGTTGAAATTACAAGAATATTTTGAGATGTGATAATTCCTTTAAAACAAATACAATACTGCAAATCATGAAGTACATAAGAATATGCTAAAAACAATGGGTAGGTTATACAAGAGGAAATGTTATTTCAATGCTATGCAGTATAAAAGCTCTGGATTACCTGCTCTGGTAATCCCAGTTGCTACTAACCTAAAACTTTTCCTGTTCTTGTGATAGCATCTGCTGGTAGTCTAGCTCATATCCCCTATGTCCAGACTTCAGGTGTTTAGGACCCTCGATTTCTTCCTCATAGGCTTCCATTGATGAAATATGGAATCAGAGAATTTTGTGGGTAAAACTTGAGATCTTCCACGCTTTGTTCGGATAACAGGATTTGTATCCTCCCCTTTGTTATCTGCTATACGCATTTCTGCACTTTGCAGACATGAGGACGGTGTGAAAATTGAAGCACAGGCTTGCTCTTGTGTAAGTAGTGCACTTCGTTTCCGTGTTATCATCATCGATGCTGTTGTAAGCTCAGAATCCTTCGTTTTTGGGACTTCTTGAAGCGGAGGAAGACCCATGGTAGGCAGCCGGATAGGCAGAATTTTCAACCGCACAGCCAGATTCCCTTGCTTTGGCTCACCTGTTTCTTTATCCCTTCCTGCCGAAGACGTGCTGTCCGCTTTTGTTCCAAGATAGCCCTTTGATTCATCTTTACAAGCTCTCAACGTCGAATAGTAGTTTTCCAACCTGGAAGTGTCTAATTCTGGCTTTGTGTCAGTACCGAGCTTCGTGCCATCAGCCCCATTTGAGTGCTCTGTTGACGAAGCATCAAAATGCCTACTGCAGGAGATCTGAAGCTTTTTATCATCAATGAAATTTCTGGAAATCTCACCTCGCGTAAGTAAAACCTCTGAGCCCTCTCCATCAAAAGTATTTGGCGACTTACACATAACCATTTCTGTATTCTCTGCCTCAGAATGAAGACTATCCCCGACATCTAGAAGCTCACATTTAGTTATACTTAGAGATGCTGCATTTGTCTGCCTCTTAACGTCAGGACACTTTCGCTCCAGATCTTCGTCCGCAGGAACAGATGATTTGATCATAGCGTCTTTCGATTTGAAATGGATGTCTTCCAGCTTTCTTTGTTTCACGTGAGGTACACGAAATTTGCTCTTTGTTGCAGCTCTTCGCAGATTTTCTCTGTCGCCCTCCGAAAGAGGCTTCGCTGTTGCCTTCGTTAAGTTCGATTTTGTAGCAGCTGTCACCTGCCTATGAAAAGCGCTCTTTGCACGGCGGATGACCCTTCTCTTCAAAATCGGGCTAGACCATATTCCGCCGTCAAGATGTGAATTAGAATTAGGTACATCCGCTTGTGGATGCGGGCGCGCATCATTCTCAATTTCCTGTGCAGCAGCAAGCACAAGCAGATTGAAAGCACGCCCATGCACGCCTGTAGCAAGAGATGAATGTAATACGGAACAATCTTCATCTTTCTTCAGATTATTGCTCGAGAAGTTTGCTGGCTTCGAGTCATAACACATCAAGCTATTTTGCAAGCTCTCGGCATTCGAATCTCCAGCTTCTACTGCAGATTCTGATACCCGGCATTGAGAAATTTCAATACATGAATGAGAAGCAAACTTACTTTCACAAAGCGTTAGATGACGTCGCTTTCCTTCGAGCTCAAACGAGACATGCGAGCTGCACTCCTCGCCTGTTAAGCTTTCTAACGAGTCCTGCTTAACTGAACTCAGGCTCCCGGGCGTAGATTTGGATACAGGTAGAGGTGAAAGATCTGCGTTCTCTTCCTTCTCTGATTTGTGATTGAATTGTGGAAAGAGGACCCTGGATCGCAGAAATAAGAGAGCGTTTTCGTTTCTGAAGAGACGACTATTAGCCATCTCTGCTTGCCGATGAAGATAATCTGAAAGTGAGAAGGAATCCTCGCATACCAATGAAGCCCATTCAAGGATTGGATTCTCTACTTGGGGCTCCATTCCCTCTTATGATAAGCGAGTGCAAGTTCTAAGATGGGTCAGCTGAAGTTTTCTGCAGCTTCATCAAGAGCTTGCGGAAATGCGAGCTCGAAGCTGTCGCTCGAATTGGGAGCAGCGCAATTGTGCTTCCGGAAGCATTAAGAAAATTACACGAGTGCGAATACAATGACCTTGAAAGAACATTCTCTCGCTGCAGATGTCCCAAGCATCTGGAGGGAAGGCGTCGTAGAATACTTGGGCCAATTCGTCGAATGTCGTCAACTGAGAAGGCTTGGAAATAACAAGGATCGGAAGGAAAAGAAGAATTGATTAGGAGGCGCTAGAGATCCATGACAGAGATGAAGGTTTGGCACATCTCGCGGGTGATGGCGCTGCAGAGAAGAACTTGTGCTGCTGATCGTCGAGCACAGCCAGCCCAATTTGCGAATTCGAGTTATGATGCCCGATGCCGATCATGGGCAAAATTCAATCGATCATATACCAAGTTTGAATCCTTGAAGTTCCATGAACTTCATAACCTTTGACGAACTCTCCATAGCCAAAACCACATCCTCTTCTATTCAGTCGATTTAATGCGAGAGTTATGAAATTTCAGCCTATGCAGCCAAGACCACATACACCTCTAATCGATGGTTGATCCAATGCAAGAGTTATAAAGATGGAATACAGGGAGTATGCAACCAAATTACACAGAATAAGGCTAATCAAAGAATTTATGGTTGGCAACCAAATTATAGTGAATAAAGATGGACTACAACGCTAATCAAAGAATTTATGGCAACTAAATTACAGAGAGTAAAGATGGATTACAGAGTACTATGCAACCAAATTACACAAAACAAAGCTAATCAAAGAATTTATGGAAACTAAATTGTTGATATATTTAGGTACTGATGTGTATGGACACACTAGGACTGCCGGGGCACTTTTTTCCTTCTTTAGGAGGTTTTTTTTTCCCGGTTTGTATATACGCCTATAGCCCTAATGGGTTAGTTATCTTTGTACATTCTAATGATAATACATTTCAGTATTGTGTGTTGTGCTCCAAGCTTCTTCTTCTTCTTCCTTGTGTTGTTCGCGTGCTTCTGTGGACCTCACACTCCAACAATTGGTATCATAGCAAGTCAGCGCTTCATCTAAGGCGTCGTCGACACCCCTCCAAACACAGTCTCAGAATCGCATGAGATTTGGTGAGCATACTCAGAGTGATTAGGAGTTCAAAACAACTTTCCTGCCCGGTGCTGAAATCGTGATCTAAGCTTGTTTCGACCTTCAAATGCACTATCGAAGCACTTGTGCATGCAATTTCATCTTTTTGTGCCAAAGATATATACTAGTTTCGGTTTGCCAATATAAGCATCTCGAAGTCTGCTACAGGTTTAGCGAAACTCGTTAGGGTAATTCTGTTCAACTTTTTTAGTTATACTCATTTTTCTACATCAGGGTATTTTAATCAGTGGCCATGGTTGAAAGCAGTGATGTATTTCGTATGTTGGTTGTTGAGGATAAGTTGGATGGTACCACTTACCCATTATGGGATTATATGATGCGTCATGTATTGGTCCCAAAAGAACTATGGAATATTGTGCAAGGTGTTGAAAAGCATCCTATTACACCTGCAACTATAGTTACTGAAGCTGATGCAGAAGGCATCGAAGATGGTGATATTCTTCAGGTTCTTGTTCGTGTTGTGGTTCTTGTTGCATCTACTGTAGAGCAACTTCGTTGGGATGGCAGAGATGCTCAGGTACATGCATTGATAGCCTTGTCTATCAAATGTGCCATTATTCCTCACATTCGCTCTTGCAGAATAGCTAAGGATGCTTGGGATGCACTTACCACTTTATACCAGGCAAGGAATGAGGCTCATGTTTCTTACCTCCGAAAATAGTTGGAGAGTGAGCACATGAATGAAGGTGATTCCATGGACACTTTTCTGACAAAGATCAAATATTTGAAGGAACAATTAATTTTTGCTGACGAAGTCTTGCCTAACAGTTCACTTGTGCAGACTATTCTTAATGGTCTTTTCGATTCATATAAGAGTTTTGCTTCTACTCTTCGTTTGATGATGAAACACAATCCAAATGCCTTAACATTTGAGGAGTTAGTCTCTGTTCTATTGCAAGAAGATCAGTCTAGGCAGAACAGGTCCATTATGCATTGCATATCAAGCTTTCCTGGCTAATCAGAAGGGCAAAGGTAAATGGAGCTCTTCTACTAGTAAGAAGAAATCTGCTAATTCTGCATAATAAAAGAAGGATGATAGAGACAACAAGAAAACAGAGAAGAAGAAATTGTTTTGTAAGTATTGTAAAGCAAATGATCATGTCATAAAGAATTGTCCAAAACTGGCTGCAAAAGAGGCAAAGAAAAAAGGGACTGGAATGGTTGTTGCAAAGGCCTCTACACCGAAAACAGAGTGTGCTAATCTAGTGTAGAATGAAGAATGGGCATTTACTATTGTTTGCAGTTTTGACCCATCTTCTCTTCACTTCACTCGAGCTATCCCTACAGGAAATACTGTCACATGTGCCAACAACTCCTCTTATCCTGTTATGGGAGTTGGTAAGATCATTCTGACTACTACTAATGGTAGTTCTTTTAAATTTCAAATGCTACCACATATCAAGAAGAATCTATTATCAATTTCAGCTTTAACTAAGATTGGATTGGTTGTGAAATTTGTTGATGACAGATGTAAAGTTCATGATCTCTCTAATGACGATGTGATTATTGCTTTTGGCATTTTATATTGTGGGTTGTATAAGCTCATAGATTATGAAAAATTTGTGAATGATTCAGCATGTGTAGTACATGATTCTCAGGCTATGTCAGATGCAAAGCTTTGACATGCACACTTTGGTCATCTAAATTTTGCTAGTTTGCTACACCTACAGAAATATGAAATGGCGTCCTCTTTGTGCAAACTTGAGGCACCCGATAAACATGTCTGTGAAGGTTGTATTTTGGGAAAAATGCATTGTTTAGTGTTCCCAAAAGATGGTTCAGTTTGAGCTACTCAGAAATTACAACTTTTTCACATCGATGTATGTGGTCCTATGCATACATCATCTTTTGAAAGCTATCTTTACTTTGTGACTTTCATTGATGATTTCTTTAGGCATGCATGGGCGTATCCATTGAAAGCAAAGTCCGAAGTGTTTATGTGCTTCAAACAGTTTTTGGTTTTGGCTGAAAATTTATTAGCATGTAAAATGGGCACCCCCCTCCTGATCAAGGGGGGGATATATGTCTTCTGACTTTAATGCATTTTTGGCTGAACGTGGGATAAAACATCAGTGTACAGTGCCGTATGCACCTCAACAAAATGGAGTTGTTAAATTGAAGAACATGTCACTCATGGAGATGGCAAGGTGTATGGTCAAGAGTCAGGCTTTCCACATAGTTTCTGGCTTGAGGTTGTTATGTGTGCAGCATATGTACTAAACAGGTGTCCCACTAAAGCATTGTAGTCTATCACTCCATATGTGGCTTGGCATGGTCGCAAGCCACCTATTGCTCACTTGCATGTTTTTGGTTGTCTGGCATATGCATTAGTGCCTAAACAAAAACATAGGAAATTGGATGATAAAGTAGTGAAATGTACTTTTGTTGGTTACAATTTTGAAAGCAAAGGTAATCGTATGTATCATCCATAGATGAAATGCATTTTGCTTAGCCATGATGTTGTTTTTGTGGAAGATGTTATTCAGCCATTACTTTCATGTACTAAGGAGACATGTTAGCTCCAAAGACATGTATGATCCTTTGCATCCTCTTTTTACAGGTGGAGAGTCTAGTGTTGATCTTGATGAGGTGACTTCTCAGCCTTTATAGGTTTCATGTGATGATGCAAATCATTCCATTTCTGATGTAGATTTACATGATGCACTTGTTGATGAGAGAGTGACTTCTCAACCTTTACAGGTTTCATGTGATGATGCATATCATTCTATTTTTTATGCAGATTTACATGAAGCACTTGTTGATGAGAGGCAAAAACTATGCCAAAATGGCTAGTGTAGACTTTGCGTGACAACAAATTAGATGCACCTTTGTCACATCATACTCTATCAGGCTCTCATACTACCTCTTTTGCATTAGATTGCTATGCTATGGCTACCTCTAGTCTCTGTGATGAGAATGAGCCTATTTCATTTGATGAAGCACAAAATTCTAAAAATTGGATAGCTTCTATGCAATCAAAATATGATCCTATCATGAAAAATGGGCCTGGGCTTTATGTGACTTGCCTCCTGGCAAAAATACCATCGGCATTACGTGGGTATACAAGCTGAAGCGTAAGCCTGATAGAACAGTTGACAGGTGTAAGGCTAGGCTTCTTGCAAAGGGTTATGAACAAGAAAGAGGCATTGATTTTAATGAGACCTTTGCACCTACATGCCGAATGACTACTGTTCATAGGCAGCTCATCATGGTTGGAATGTATATCAGTTGGACATTAAAACTACATTTTTGAATGGTGTCTTGCATGAAGAAGTGTATGTTTTTCAGCCTCATGACCTTGTGCAGAAAGGGCATGAAAACCACGTGTGCAGGTTGAAAAGACATTATATGGTTTGAAACAAGCACCACGTGCTTGGTATGAAAAAATACATGCCTACCTGATTGCACATGGTTTTGAGAACAGTCCAACATAGAGCAACTTATATGTTAAGCGTGCTAATGATGTGCTTCTGATCATTGTTGTATATGTTCATGACATGCTGCTCACTAGTCCTCATGATTTGGGGCATTTGCATCATTATTTGGGCATTCAGTTTATGCAAGTTGATGGCAGAATAGCTTTGTGTCAAATTAAATATATTGACACATTATTGTAGCATTTTGGCCTTGAAGACTGCAAACCTATTGCCACTCCTATGGAGACAGGTTTACAATTGAGTCTTCATGATGTTGGAGATGCATTTGATGCTATTGTCTATCAGAAGGCTATTGGATGCTTGATTTACTTATGCATTACTCGACCATATATTTAGTTTGTTGTCTCACAGATGAGCAAGTTTATGCATTGCCCAGGTGTTAAGTCGTGCTTGGTAGCTCATGTATATCTTGATTGAGCAAGAAGCAACCCACTGTGGCCACTTCCAGTTGTGAGGCTAAATATAGGGCAGCTTTCACAACGATTGTTGAGTGTGTGTGGCTTAGATGCCTAATGGTTAGTTTGGGTGTTGGTCAATCTTCTGCCACCACCATCTTCACTAACAGTCAAAGCACATTGGTAGTTGCGAGGAACCATGTGTTTCATGCTCGCACTAAACACATTGAGATGAATTATCATTGTGTCAGGGAGATGTTCTCTTCTAGAGAGATAAGCTTGGCATATGTGCCCATGTAGGAGAACATTGCAGACCTTTTATGAAGGCTCTACCTAGGGAGAAGTTTGAAGCTTTCCGCAAAGATTTGGTCTTAGTTCCTTTTGTGGATTGATTCCACATAGCTTGGCACTTCCTCGTACATAAGTGCCTATTCCTTGTTCACCGCATCACTCCTAGGGGGGATTTGTTGATATATTTAGGTAGTGATGTGTGTGAACACACTAGGACAGCCGGGGCACTATTTTTTCCCTCTTAGGAGGTTTTTCTCGCCCAGCTTGTATATACGCCTATTGCCCTAATGAGTTACTATGTTGGAGTTAGATGTCTACAAAAGCACACGAACAACACAAGGAAGAAGAAGAAGCTTGAAGCATAACACACAATACTAAATGTATTACCACTAGAATGTACAAAGATAAGTGACCCATTAGGGCAATAGGCATATATACAAGCCGAGTGAAGAAAACCTCCTAAAGAGGGAAAAAAGTGCCCCAGTGGTCCTAGTGTGTTCACACACATCACTACCTAAATATATCAACAAATCCTCCATGGGAGTGATGCGGTGGACAAGGGGCTGGCACTCATGTATAAGGAAGTGCCAAGCTATGTGGAAATCATTCCACAAAAGGAAGTAAGCCCAAGGGTTTGCAGAAAGATTCAACCTTCTCCCTAGGCAGAGCCTTTGTGAAAAGGTCTGCAATGTTCTCCTTCGTGGGCACATATGCCAAGCTGTTCTCTCTAGTTGAGAACCTCTCCTTCACATAATGATAATGCACCTCAATGTGCTTAGTGCGATCATGGAACACAGGGTTCCTCGCAATTGCGAATGCACTTTGACTGTCGGTGAAGATGGTGGTGGTTGAGGACTCACCAACACCCAAATCAGCCATAAAGTGTCTGAGCCACACACACTCAACAGTCGCTGTGAAAGCTTCCCTATACTCAGCCTCACAACTAGAAGTGGCCACAGTAGGATGTTTCTTGCTCAACCAAGATATACATGAGCTACCAAGCATGAAGCAAAAGCCACTAGTGGACACGCAAGTGTCATAGCAACCAGCCCAATCATTGTAAGAAAAAGCATGCAAATTTGGTGGTAGTGGTGCCCCCTTGGGATAAAATGAATCTTTGATACCAAAAGAGGCACTATGAGAGCATGAACGAGTACGATATGACAGAGGTGCATCTAATTTGTTGCCATGCAAAGTTTGCACCAACCATTTTGGCATAATTTTTGCATGCTCATATCAGCTCTCTCATCAACAAGTGCATCATGTAAATCTGCATGAGAAATGGAATGATGCATCATCACATGAAACATGCAAAGGCTAAGAAGTTGCCTCATTTCGACCAGCACTAGATTTTCCACCTGTAAAAAGAGGTAGCAAAGCATCATCCATGTCTTTGGAGCTAACAGATGTCTCCTTAGTACATGAAAGTAACAGCTGAATAGCGTCTTCGATAAAAACAACATCATGGCTAACCAAAATGTGTTTTTTCTATGGATGATATAGACAATAGCCTTTGCTTTCAAAACTGTACCCAACAAAAATACATTTTACTACTTTATTATCCAATTTTCCACTATGTTGTTCAGGCAATAATGCATATGCCAGACAACCAAAAACACGCAGATGAGCAACAGATGGCTTGCGACCATGCCAAGCCTCATATGGAGTGATAGACTATAGCGCTTTAGTGGGACACTTGTTAGGTACATATGTTGCATGCATAACAGCCTCAAGCCAGAAACTATGTGGTAAGGTCTGACTCTTGACCATACACCTCGCCATCTCCATTAGTGACATGTTCTTCCATTTAGGAACTCCATTCTGTTGAGGTGTATATGTCACTATACACTGATGTTTTATCCCACGTTCTGCCAGAAATGCATTAAAATCAGAAGACATATATTCCCTTCCTCGATCAGAATGGAGCGTGTTGATATATTTAGGTAGTGATGTGTGTGAACACTCTAGGACTGTCGGGGCACTTTTTTCCCTCTTTAGGAGGTTTTTTTCCCCCCACTTGTATATGCACCTATTGCCCTAATGGGCTACTTATCTTTGTACATTCTAGTGGTAATACATTCAGTATTGTGTGTTGTGCTCCAAGCTTCTTCTTCTTCCTTGTGTTGTTCACATGCTTTGGCAGACGTCTAACTCCAACAATTGGTATCAGAGCAGGTCACCGCTTCATCTAGGGCATCGTCAACACCTCTCCAGTTGCAGTCTCAGAATCGCACAAAATTTGGTGAGTATACTGAAGCTAATGCAGAAGGTGTCGAAGATGATGATATTCTGCATATTCTTGTTCGTGCTACGATTTCCGCTGCACGTACTGTAGAGCAAATTTGTTGGGATGACAAAGATGCCCAGGCACATGCATTGATAGCTTTGTCTGTCAAACGTGCCATTATTCCTCACATTTGCTCTTGCAGAACATCTAAGGATGTTTGGGATACACTTACCACATTGTACCAAGCTAGGAATGAGGCTCATGTTGCTTACCTCTGAAAACAGTTGGAGAGTGAGCACATGAATGAAGGTGATTCTATGGACAATTTTCTAACAAAGATCAAAGACTTGAAGGAACAATTGATTTCTGATGACGAGGTTATACCAGATGGCTCACTTGTGCAGACCATTCTGAATGGTCTTCCTGATTCATATCAAAGTTTTGCTTCTACTCTTCGGTTGATGATGAAAGACAATCCAAATGCCTTGTCATTTGAGGAGTTAGTCTCTCTTCTGTTGCAGGATCAGTCCAAGCAGAACAGCTCCATTATGCATGTTGCAGATCAAGCTTTCTTGGGTAGTCAGAAGGATAAAGGAAAATGGAGCTCTTCAATTAGTAAGCAGAAATCTGTTAATTGTACACAATCAAAGAGGGAAGACAAAGATGAAAAGAAATTAGAAAAGCAGAAACTGTTTTCCAAGTACTCTAAATGAAATGATCATATCATAAAGAACTATCAAAAACTGGCTACTAAAGAGGCTGGAATGGTTGTTGCAGATGCCTCTACACCAAAAACAGAGTCTTCTAATCTTGTGCAAGAAGAAGAATGGGCATTTACTACTATTTGCAATTTTGACACATCTTCTCATGAGCAGTGCATGTCTACAGTAGACTCAGATTTTTGGTACTTTGACAGTGGGGCGACCAAACATATTACCTTGCAACACAGTTTCTTCTCCTCGCTCAAGCCTTCCCCTACAGGGAATACTATTACATGGGCCAACAACTCCTCTTATCCTGTTATGGGAGTTGGTAAGATCATTTTGACTACTACTAATGGTAGTTCTTTCACTTTTTCAGATGCTTTGTTTGTGCCAGGTTCAAGAAAAATCTATTATCAGTTTCTGCATTAGCCAAGATTGGCTTGGTTGTGAAATTTGTTGACGATAGATGTACAGTTCATGATCTGTCAAATGGCGATGTGATTATTGCTTCTAGAATTTTATGTCGTGGGTTGTATAAGCTCATAGACTATCAAAGATCTATAAATGATTCGACATGTGCAGTACATGATTCTCAAGCTATGTCAAATGCACAGCTTTAGCATGCATGCTTTGGTCATCTGATTTTTGCTAGTTTGCTATGCCTGCAGAAATTTGAAATGGTGTCCTCTTTGCCCAAACTTGAGGAACCTGGAAAATATGTTTGTGAAGGCTGTATTTTGGGCAAAATGCAGCATTCGTCCTCTCCAAAAGATGGTTCAATTCGGGTTACTCAGAAATTGCAGCTTGTACATAGTGATGTTTTTGGTCCTATGCAGACACATTCTTTTGGAAATTATCTTTACTTCGTGACTTTCATCAATGATTTTTCCAAGAATGCATGGGTATATCTATTGAAGGCAAAGTCCAAAGTGTTCATGTGCTTCAAAAAGTTTTTGGTTTTGGCTGAAAATCTATCAGCATGTAAAATGGGCACCCTCCATTCTAATCGAGGGGGGGAATATATGTCTTCTGATTTTAATGCATTTCTGGCTGAATGTGGGATAAAACACCAGTGTACAGTGCCATATACACCTCAATAGAATGGAGTTTCTGAATGAAAGAACATGTCACTCATGGAGATGGCAAGGTGTATGGTCAAGAGTCACACTTTACCACATAGTTTCTCGCTTGAGGCTGTCATGTGTGCAGTATATGTACTTAACAGGTGTCCCACTAAAGTGCTGTAGTCTATCACCCCATATATGCCCTTTCTGCACAAAACCACAGGGCTGAAAAACACACACTTCTTCATGCAAGTCACCATTCAGAATTGAAGTTTTAATGTCCAACTGATGTACATTCCAACCATGATGGGCTTCAAGTGCATAGATGCTACGAACAGTAGTCATTCAACAAGAAGAAGAAAAGGTTTTATCAAAATCAATGCCTCTTTCCTGCGCATAAACCTTTGCAAAAGGCGTAGCCTTATACCTGTCAATTGTACCATGAGGTTTATGCTTCACCTTGTATACCCACTTAGTGCCAATGCCCTTCTTGCTAGGAGGCAAGTCACATAAAGACCAAGTACCATTCTTCATTATTGCATCATATTCAGATTGCATAGCAGCCATCCAATTTTCTAAATTTTGTGCTTCATCAAACAAAATAGGCTCAATCTCATCACAGAGACTAGATGCAACCATAGCATAGCAATCTGATGCAAAAGAGGCACTATGCGAGCCTAATTGAGTATGATATGACAGAGATGCATCTAATTTGATGTCAAGCAAAGTCTGCACCAGCCATTTTGGCATAGTTTTTGCCTCCTCAATGTTAGCTCTCTCATCAACAAGTGCATCATGTAAATCTGCATTAGAAATGGGATGATCACCATCATCACCTGAAACCTGCAAAGGCTGAGAAGTTGCCTCATTAGGACTAGCAATAGACCGTCCACCTGTAAAAAGAGGTAGCAAAGTATGATATATGTCTTTGGAGCTAATAGATGTCTCCTTAGTACATGGCTAACCAAAATGCGTTTAGTCTGTGGATGATACAGATGATAGCCTTTACTTTGAGAATTGTACCCAACAAAAATACATTTTATTGCTTTATCATCCAGTTTTCTACGATGTTGTTCAGGAACTAATGCATATGCCAAACAACCAAAAACACGTAGATGAGCAACAGATGGCTTGCAATCATGCCGACAAGTTTTACCTTAGGATGTTGAGAAATATTTTTTAAATGCCTTTTAATGATTCGTAACCAAACTAAATCATTTTCATTAAATTGTTTGGCTATGCACTTCTTATTAATACTATGCATGTAACGTTCTTGACTCTCCCTAATATGCTCATGCACTTCAACAAGTGTAGAAATATGATCGTGTGCAAAAGAATCAGCCATAGGAATGTCAGTTTGAGTGAGACTCATGGGAGTGGGAAGCTTTCTTCCATAAAAAATTTCATATGGTGCATGACCAGTAGTAGTGTGTGGGGTGTTATTATATGCAAACTGAAGTAAAGGAAGTTTTTCATCTAAATTACTTGGATTATCTAAAGAGTAACAACGTTGTCAGAAAGTTTTCCACCTTCCAGTTGACGTCTAGGAAAATTAAAACATGAATATTGGTTAACTCTAACCCTTCTATTACATATTGATTAAATGTTTTGCTTGGAACTTATCTTTGTAAGTGTTTGCAGGAACAAATTGATGAAGAAAACATGTGCTCATATTAGGGTTTACCCTGAACTGTTCATTTAATGTGTGTTTGAGCCAATGAAACATTGAAACATGGGTATAAATCCCTAGGATTACATTAATTTATGTGTTTAAGTTAGAATGTTAATTCCAAGGTTAGTGATAGGGTTAAAGCTAGGTTTCCAAAGGATTTCAATGGGTTAATGAATGGGTTTCAAAAGGATTTTAGGGGTTTTAGTGTGTTTTAAGGGTTAAAACAATTGACATTTAGTTAAATTAATCTATAAAATGAACATTGATTTATTAAAAATTAAATTATGGTTTAATTAGTTAATTTATTAATGTGTGTTAATATAAATACTAAGGTATTTAATTATTAAACTCTTAATGTAAGCTTAAATTAAATGAATTATTTAATTAGGAAATGTAGGATAATTGAATTAAAAAGATAATTAATATGGATAAATAATGAGTGGTGTGTGGGAGTATATATTTGAAGAATGGTTCACAAAAGATGTGTATTTAAAGTGTTTTAAGGAGTGATCTGGATGAATGATGCAATTAAAGGAGGTTAAAGTAAAATTAAAATGAGAGGTATGTGTGGAAAGTAGATGAAAGAGTGATATGAGTAAGTTGTGTGGATAAAGTAGTTAAAGTTAAATACAAAGAGTGGTGATTAAGTGTAGGCAAAAGTGTGGATGTAGGATAAAGTAGGATAAAAAAGAGTGATAGATATAGGACTCTATGTGTGTATATATAGGAGTGTGTGCAATGACTTTTTCCTAATGATTTTTTTACAAGTATCTATTTTCTTCATCTTCTATTTTTTCCCCTGATTGTTGCCTGCATAGAGAGCGTTCATCATGCCAAAGCCTAGAGAAAAAGAGAGATTCATTGTTCTTCTTTCCCTCCATCTTTTGGTTATGTTTTATTTCAGACCGCGTCAATCTCTGATAAAGCACTAGTGATCGTGCGTAATAACACTGAGAGAGGGAGAGAGAGGGAAGGAGGGTGCTACAGATCATAGAAGGGCCATCGTCTGAAGAGAGAGTTCGTAGAGTGCACGAGAGAGAGAGAGAGAGAGAGAGAGAGAGAGAGAGAGAGAGAGAGAGAGAGAGAGAGAGAGAGAGAGAGAGAGAGAGAGAGAGAGAGAGAGAGAGAGAGAGAGAGAGAGAGAGAGAGATAGATAGAGAGAGAGAGAGAGAGAGAGAGAGAGAGAGAGAGAGAGAGAGAGAGAGAGAGAGAGAGAGAGAGAGAGAGAGAGAAAGAGAGAGAGAGAGAGCCTCCGATGGCTACAGACCAGTGCACACATATGGGAGAAGAGAGAGAGAAGATGGGGGAGGAAAGAGAGATTTTTTGATTGCCGTCTGGATAAAACGCCGTCATTTCTAGGAGTAGCGGGGGGTACTGAAGAGGAACAGTAGAGTAAACTCATGTGGCGAGCATTGCTGAACAGTCTACTTTAGCCTACTCATCATCCTTGTACTTTTCCGCTCGTTCTGTTAGCATTCGTCCAATTTTTGTGCCAAAGTTTTCCGTAGTCCTCCAAGCTCCATCATCAGTCAGCATCAATGTAACTCAAAGCTATGACAATTTCTGTCAACATACTGCCATTTTTGACCTACAGACGCGACAATAATCTAGCTACCGATGCAATTATCTATGCCATCATTGACATTCTGGCATGAAACTGCATACACGATCAAAGGGAAATTCACGCCAATTCAAAGAATACTACTATCTATGGAAGATTATATATATTGACGGGAGCGAATTCAGGCTTATGTTTTCAGTGTGTGCGTTCAATAGGATAGCACTTCATTTCCATGTGTCTGAAGGATTGCTGCGCTAATCGTGGAGAGTGAATGCAACAACACAGAGGAATTAAACACTAATTGCTGAAGATCTGACGACCACAGAGAGGCCTATTATTGTGTATGAATGGGGGTTGCAGAATTTTTGAGAGAGTGAGAGAGAGTTAGAATGAGAAAGAACGTTAGAGAGAGGTTAGTTTTCCCCGCCTACTATTGTTTTGTTGCTCGCAGACAGTGGCTGCTGACGCATTGGACAGGTGCTGAGTGATCGAGAGAGAGCAGTGTCTCAATCTTCAAGCAAGATGAACATGGAGGAGGAAATCATGTTACTGTGGCTACTGGCTGTAGACGTAGAGGCAGATCGCTAGGCGCAGATAGCGCAAAAAGTGGAAAGAGAGAGGAAGGGATTAAGATATAGAAAACGAGAGAAAGAGAGAGATAAAGAAAGAGAGAATGAGAGAGAGAATTAGTAGTACTGTAATAGATAATTACTTTGTTTTTTAATTAAATAATTTTCTAATTAAAATCCATGCACATAGTTAAAGTATGTATTAGAAATGTGTGAATACATGTATGTGTTATGAATATATGCATGAATAAGAAAAGTACATGCATGAGGAATCATGTATGTATGTAAGTAAATGAGTGTTAGTGCATAACAATGAGTAAGCATATATGTGTGTACATATGAATAATAGATGCATGAGTAAGTATGTGTGCAAATGCACGTTTGTATGCATGAACCTAATGTTAACATGTGCATATGAAAGTGTGTGTATTAGCATATTTGCATGTGCATGAGAATGTGAACATGTGTGTTAACATGCATTAGAGTGTATATTAGCATAGATATATAGGCATGTGTAGCGTATTTGAATGATTTATTGAGATATACTTATGTTCCTAATGATTTTTTTGTAGACATTGAAGAAAAGAAGATTGAAAGAAGAGTTGATAAAGATTGAAGAAAAGTATCAAGCCATTCATGATCTAAGAATAGGAGCTGCTCATTCACAACTTCACCTCATTATTTTTGTATAGCATTCACTAGTATTCATCATCATTTTAGCAAAATTTATCCTGTAGAAAAATATTATTACCACATTCATAATTATTGTTGAAAACTATTCTTATCACATTGCTTAATTCATTTATTGTTTTCCATTGATCTTCATTTCCGATGTCTGGAGAGCATTATGTGTGTCCAAAAGTATTGCACATTAGTTGACTTTAAAATATTATTATCCCTTTCAAAAAATAGGTAATTAAAATTGTTTACATCATCTATTTTTTCTATCCTTCAAAGTACAATTAATCCATCTGAGTTTGCTTGAAAACACCCTGCAGGTGCCGATCGATCTGACGGATGACCTCATCCATCATCCTCGTATCCTCACGACCCGATATTGGTGAACTCGACGTGAACCATTGGCTTGCGACTCAGTCAGATATTTCCAGTTGCATTGCATATGCATATTTTCGATTCAACAATTGTTGCAGCAGCGTCTTCATCCTTGGGAGCTGTGGCTATCTCGTGAAAACTTGTAATCTTCTCGGTGACCAGGGTTGGTATGTTGATTTGAGCGCCTCCACGAAGATTGGCAAGTAGGCGATCCTCCTCTCTCCGCCCCTCTCATCAACAATTGAAGAACGAAATGTTTGCACTCATTCTAGCAAAAAATGTATTTAGGCTTTGATTAAAAACAATAAATGTATTAAATTGCACAAAGCACCATCACAAAGAGCCTCTTCAACGAGTTTAATTAGGTATATTTCTTTACTTTTGTTTGAAAAGTATCTTTTACCACAACATCGCAACAACTCAAGGATTAACTGAATTTGATGTTAAATTTAACCAAATGCCTCAAGCAGACCGAATAGCTTTAGAGCCGGATAAATTACAAAGTTTTCTAAGCATGTTAGACCCCTCTCTTGGACATGAGCTTGAACCTATGCTTGAGGACGGAGCGACTGCTAGTGGGTTAATTGGAAATTGGGAGAATGTACGAGCGGCTGTCCATAGGCTAGCTCAAAGACAAGAGCGCAATCAAATGCAAACCCCTAGGATAAATGATAGAGATACGATAGTTAAGATAGAAAATGATCACACTTCTCATAACCCTCGTAAGGATGAATCAGAAATTACTATGTTGAAAACTATAGTAGAATCAATGGCGGCCAAACATATGGAAACTTTGGCAACTGAAATGGAAACCATGAAAAGTATGCAAGAAATTAGATTAAGAGATCAGGAGAAACCGAGAGAGCTAGAGAAAAATCCTAGGATTCAAATGCCAATTAGGAGAACATTTAACCAAGCCCGCAGGTGTCTCTGGTGTGATGATGTAGACCACCCACATTGGACATGTAACCTATTTAAAGAGGCCAAGGATAGGACTTGGGTCACGGAGGTTTATCGAAAGATCTATGACTATGCAACAAAAAGGCCTTTGGTATCAAATTATGGGAAAGGGGGTACGAAGAGTTTCTTTGAAGCCTCTACAAGTCAAAATACATATGCTTGTAGGCTTGAAAGTGATGACTCTAATTGTGACTTTTGGAATCAAGTTTATGATATTGCTAGTAGGGGAAAATTAACAGTTGAGACCTTACATGCTACGAGCTCTGATATTAGAGCAAAGACATGTTGGAATGAGCCAATAGATATGTTCTATATTTATGCTCATGAAATTAATGTAGATGAGAAAAGGAAGCGTGATGAAGAGGGGCAGTCCAAACAAACAACTAGGGCTAGAAAAGAGAGTGAGACTACTGGGTCAATTAATGAACCACCTAGAACAGAGCCTAGTCAAGAAACTAAACAACAGGAACAAGATAAGAAACCTCAGAATAAGGGAAAAGTAAAGAAAGTGGTAGAAAATTTATAAAAGAAAACAAAAAATGAAGATAGAAGTCAGGATAAACCCACCCATATGTGAAGAAGGTGTTAAGGAAGAAAAAGCAAAAAACAAACCGCCTACTTTTCGATTGATCTCTCAAATAGAGAAACAGATAGAAATTCGGAAGGTTATGGATGAGAAAATTATGAAAGCAGAGGTAACCATGACATTAGAAGAATGGTCAGCATTTTCACGAACAGATGTTAAAGAAGATTTTATGAGTATTATAAAAAGACGAAGAGAACCTATAGAATATAAAACTGAGGATATAGAAATGGAATAAATGAAAGAACATAATGAACCTAAAGTTAGTATTGTTCAAATTAATGAATCTGAATATCGTGAACCATATGAACACAAGAATTATTTGGGCCCCGTAATTGGACATTTAGAGAAAGGAATTGGAGTTACAAATAGTCATTATACTCAGAAACATTGGGCTAGGGTAACTATTGAAACTATGGTTAAGATAGGAAACAATAATAAACTGCAAATATCCTTAATAGATTCAGGATCTGAAATTAATGTAGTTGTAGCGGGGTACTTTGATACACCCTTAAAATAATGTATTTTTAGTTTTGCTTTTCAAGATGCAGAAGCCAAGCACAAGGCAAGTTACCTCGATTTCGAACAAAAGGAGAAGTAGAAGAAGCGAAGAGCAAGAAAATGGAGAAAGGGGGATCCAACTCATGAAGAAGGCCAAATTTCCCATTTCACCTATTTTCCCAAGTTCCCTAATTCCCATTTCACCTATTTTCCCAAGTTGCCTATTTTCCCATTTCACCTATTTTCCCAAGTTGCCTATTTTCCCATTTCACCTATTTTCCCAAGTTGCCTATTTTCCCATTTCACCTATTTCCCCAAGTTGTCTAAATTCCCATTTCACCTATTTTCCCAAGTTGTCTAAATTCCCATTTCACTTATTTTCCCAAGTTCTCTAAATTCCCATTTCACCTATTTTCCCAAGTTGCCTAATTCCCCATTTCACCTATTTTCATAAGTCATCTAATTCTCCCAGTTCACCAAATCTCTAAGTTGTCTAATTTTCCTAAGTTGACCAATTAGTCGATTTTTTTTCAGATTTTACAAGTTAGTCAACTTACTCAAAAGTTCACCAATTTTATGAAGTTAGTCTAGTTACTTCAAAAGTAGTCTAATTTTTAAGAAAAGGGTGTACTTTTGATTTAGTCTACTTTTTCACTTGAAAAAAGCGACTAAATTTTCTAGATCTCCATATAGTCTAAATTTTCAACCACTTGCACACGGAGAACTCATGGACGGTGGATGGCGCCGAATACCAGAATTTGGAAGATAGTGACGGCGCAGGAAAAGTGCACCAAGAAGGAAGCTTCCAGAGTACCAAAATGATCAAAAGTGTCAGAGAGCCTGCCAAAGACAAAACTAATTTTGTCCCCTTTTGCTATCCTTCACTTCCAGGAAAACTATATAAGTAGACCTCTTCTTCAGCCAAAGGGGGGAAACAAGCTTAGACAAGCTCATAGAGATACTTGAGGAAGGAATGCAGAGCTGAAGCTTTGCCTTCTCTTTGTGTGTGTAGAGCTCTTAGCTTACCACTAATGCTCCACTTGGTAGGATTGGAATCAGCTAGCTTGGCACTCTGAGTGAGTAGTGGGCAAGCAGGGATTGGCCAATCTTCTCTTGAGCAGCTAGTTGGAAGCCGAGATTTTTGAGCATGTATGTTTAGAGAATCAAAGTCAAGCACCTAGAATGAAGGTGTATGCTTATGTCTCCTATCGATTGCCCAAAGTTTGTATAATCCTCTTTTGAGTTGTTTGTACTAATAATTTCAGCTTCTTTCTCTTATCTCACTGTGTCATTGTATGTGCTATTTTTCTTCCCCATTGAGTCTTCAAATTGCAGCCCACAGTGCATATTGCACTTAAGAGGACAGACCACATCGAGCATATAGATCAAGAAATTGATCTACAGGTGCTCATTTTGGCACACCCGGTGGGACCTTGGTTGCAATTTGGACTTGTTAGAAGTTCAGCCCTTAGAAGAACCGAGTTCATGAAGAGTCTTAGAGCGATAGTCTATGACTCATACTCACTCAAGCCATAAGGAAGGATCCCTTAGTCCCGTAAAGACTCCCATAAAGAGTTATCAACGCAAAAGATTACACTACATCCCTCCTAGAGCTCCACCACTTCCATTTCCATTTCCCGACCCATCATCATCGCGAGACATCTTGGATCGGCACTCAACGCCTCCTTCGACGGACATGGCAGACAACCAAGGGCCACAAGCGGCAGTGATGGGGGATGATTTGACTAACTTGCTCTCTCGGATCTGTGAAGAGATGGATAGGTATGTGCTTGAAGATGAAGAGGTGTTGCAAAATCCTTGATCTACACCAGCCAAATGAACTCCAAGGGTATATGGTGGGCCCTTTTAGCTTGCCAATGGATCTATTAGAAACCCTATGTACCTTGGAAGATCACTCTCAAAAAGATAGATCAAAACAGATAAGTTGGAGTTAGCTCAGAGGTGAAGAACTTGCTATTTTGGTTCATACACCTGTCCAATGTTTTGCATAATTCTCTGAGCACAGCAGCAATTAGCTTAATTCCTCTTGGGGAAGTCTAGTTAACTTAAAGAGCTAACTTTCAAGAGTAATTTCATCAAAAATAATGAACCACACACTGAGAAAGATGTTTAACAAGTGATGACATCATCCCGATTTTCACGGGCTGCTATAGTAATGAGACCAGTGAGCAGAAAAATAAACATAACTCCAGTTTTAAGAATCCAATGATTATGAAAATTTGTATGCTTATATTAGAAACTATGCTGAATCCAACAAGCTTTAAATCATTGAATTGGGGTAAGTACACACTGAGAAACATCTCTGACAAGATGAGTAAAAAAGCCGGGTACCTGACAGAGAAGTGAAAATGAACAGACACTGTTGACTTTAACTAAACATAACTGAAGATTGAAACACCCAAATGAAATGAAATTGATGAGCTAATAGTAGACTTATAGAGATAACTTTACCAAGTTAAAGCACTGAAAATGATGCACCAAGCTCAGAGAAACCATCTCTGCAATCTGACTGAGAAAACTGAGAGATATGGTAGTGAGTAGTACACTTCACAAGAAGATGGAAATATGAACTCAAATGATCATGAAAATGAAAGTATGTTGGTTGTACAATACAATGGACTTACTGATACATATGTGTGCCTTGTAATCACACCTTGATATGGCATAAATCTCAGCTCTTGGAGGTCTTCACATAGGTCTCTCTAACCACGACTAAAACTGTCATCTATTTATAGTTGAGCTTGGGAGGCTAACTTCCCTCAATCACTCTTCAATCAATTAGTGATTGATTTGTTTCTCGATATATCTACCACAAATCACAAATTTGTGGCTCCTCTTTCCCTTTTTGATCAAGTGGACTCAACCACTTAAGATTCTTTCACTTTTACATTAAGTAAAGTCTTCAAACGTTACAAGAGGTAGTTCACAAGTGAACTTTACATAGTCTTCATTTTAAGGCTTCTTCTATGACTTTGTGGGACTCAAGCCAATACTTAGGCTTGTCACAGACTTGCTCCAACAGCTCCCCCTCAAGCCAAGTATGCTTGAGGTCTTCAATCTTCCAAGATTACCTGTAAACCAATCATAGCCTTGAATTTGCAAAGCTTTGTACCATCCAATGCTTTGGTTAGAATATATGCACATTGTTGATGAGTAGACACATATGATATTTGAATCTCTTTGTTTAGAACCTTCTCTCGTACATAGTGATAATGAACTTCAATATGTTTAGTCCTTGCATGAAAAATAAGATTAGCAGCCAAATGAATAGAACTCATATTGTCACCATAAATAGTTGGAGTTCCAAACTCCAATCCAAGATCTTTGAATAATGTCTTCATCCACATAGCTTCTTGAGTAGCTATGGCAAGACCTTTATATTCAACTTCAGTAGAAGAGAGAGCAACTGTGGGTTGCTTCTTGGATGACCATGAAATAAGCTTTGAACCTACAAAGGTGAGATAACCTGAAGTGCTCCTTCTATCTTCCTTGGAACCAGCCCAATCTGCATCAAAAAATAGCTTCAACCCTAAATTAGATACATAAGGATAATAAAGTCCTTCATTTATGGTTCCTTTGAGATACTTGAGAATCCTTTTGGCAGCATCCATATATGGTTTCTTTGGTGTGTGCATAAATTGACTTAGCACACTCACACTGTAACATATATCTACTCTTGTCAATGTGGCATAGTTGAGACTACCCACTAGACTTTGATATGATGTGATGTCCTCTATGAGTTCACCTTCATGTGAGCTCAATTTGTGATTGACCTCCATTGGAGTACTTGCAATCTTAAAATCTTGCATCTTGAATTTTGCCAACATGTCCTTGAGAAACAAACCATGATCTTTGTAGACAACTTCCAAACCTAGGAAGTAGGTAAGTGAACCCAAATCACTTATCTTGAACTCTTCTCTCATCTGATCTTTGATCTTCTTCATACCATTTGCATCATTTCCTGTCAATATAATATCATCTACATATACACATAGGTAGATGATCTCAGAATTACTCTTTTCAATAAAGAGTGAAGGATCTGCCTTGCTTGGTTGAAAGCCTTTGTCCTGCAAGAATGAAACAAGTCTAAAATTCGAAGCTCTTGGAGCTTGCTTGAGACCATACAATGCTTTGTTAAGTTTACACACATAATTAGGTAAACTTGATTCTCAAAACAAGGTGGTTGTGCCATATATACCTCTTTTGTTATCCAACCATTCAAGAATGCATTCTTTACATCTAGTTGAAGTATCTTCCAATTCTTGGAAGACACAATACTAAGCAAAACCCTAATAGTAGGCATCTTTGCCACAGGAGAGAAGATTCTTCTTGAGTTTATAGACCCATCTTGAGCCTATTACCTTCATGGATGAAGTCTTGGGCACCAAATCCCAAGTGTTGTTTTCCTCAAGTGCTTCAATCTCTTCCTTCATTGCATGCTTCCATTCTGATTTTGCTTTGGCCTCTTCAAATGATGATGGCTCCTCTTGGTTTATGTCCTGTGCTATGTAGATAGAATGTTTAGTTACTAATGAGGTGTCAAACCCATACCTTTCTGGTTTTTTCTTTTCCCTCATAGATCTTCTTAGGCCATGATGTGATGATTCTGCCTCATGTCCAAGTTCCTGCAATTTTGCTTTACCTTTAGACTTCCATGCTTTGATCTTTTCCATCTGAGATTCTTCATCATCCTCTGAGGTGTCTTGTTCTTCAATCTTTGGTTGTTCTCTACCAAGCTTTGGAAAATCTTGTTCAAGATCATATGGTAAATTGACCTTCTCGCATGAATCTTCATACCATGAATTGTTTTCATCAAAAACTACATCTCTGCTTACCAAGAATCCTTTGTTGGTAGGGTTGTATAACCTGTAGCCCTTTTGATTGTTGTCATATCCAATAAATACACACCTTTTTGCCTTTGGATCCATCTTGCCTCTAACCTGTGAAGGAACATGAGCAAAAGCAATACATCCAAAAATTTTACAATGATCCAAGCTTGGTCTTCTTCCATTCCAAGCCTCATATGGAGTCATCCCATCAAGGGATTTTGAAGGCAACCTGTTAATCAAGTAAGTGGTTGTAGATACAGCCTCAGCCCATAGATAATTAGGTAAATGCTTTTCATTTAGCATGGACCTTGCAACTTCAACAATTGTCCTATTCCTCCTTTCTGCCACTCCATTTTGCTCAGGAGTGTACCTTGTAGTTACCTCTCTTTTGATTCCTCTTTCTTGAAGAAAAGAATCAAACTCATGGGAGAACTATTCTCCCCCTCCATCTGACCTTAGCTTTTTTAGTGATTTACCTGTTTGATTCTCCACAAGAGCCAAATATCTTTTGAAACATGAAAAAACTTCCTCTTTGTGTTTCATAAAGAATAGGATAGTCCATCTGCTGCAATCATCAATAAAGGAGACATAATACCTTGATCCAGATATTGAAGCTTCCTTGCTAGGTCCCCATACATATGTATGAACCAACTCCAAGAGATCTCCATGCATATAACCTTTCTTCATGAATGGTAACCTATGAGACTTTCCAAATTGACATGCACTACACTTATAAATCATATGTTGTTTTGACAAATTAGGGAGTCCAAGTACACTTTGGTCCCTGAAAATTTGCTTTAATGACCTTTCACCAATATGTGCTAACCTTTTGTGCCATGCTTCCAATTATGTGAGTGTCTGACTACCATAATTAAAGAGAGCAATATTTCTAGTGTCTTGTAATTCAAATGTGAACAATCTACCTGCCTTTTCACCTTTTGCAATTCTTCTGAATCCTTGACTTGGATATTCAACAAATGCTCCTGCTTTTGTGAACCTGACTTGCAACCCTTTCTCTACTATCTGCCCAACACTTATCAAATTCTTTGTAATGGTAGGGCATAGAGTACCTTATTGAGTAGGTTGATGTTTCCATTAGGTGCTTTGACATTGCCTATTTTCTCCACAGGATGTCTTGTGTCATCTCCTGTTTGTACCTCATGCTTATTCCTTGGATCTTCTAAATATGATAGGAGTGCCACATTTCCTGCCACATGATTTGAACAACCTGAATCTATGTAGAAAACATGCTCATCAGATTTACCTTGTGGCATAGCCATGTTCATGATCAATAATGAATCCTCTTTGTTTGAGTCTTCTGTGTAGTTATTGAAGTCTCTTCTTCCTTTGTAGCTTCCTTGATAGTTTGAATGATTGTAGTTGTTGTAGTTGCCATGATAATTGTTGAACCTTCCTCTTGAGTAGCCATAACTTCCTCTATTGTATCCTCTGCCTCTTTGATTCTTGGGATTCCTAAAGCAATTTTCAGTTGCATGATTAGTTAATCCACACATAGAACATGAGTTGGAGTCTTGGGATCTCCCCCTGCCTTGTCTACCTCCTCTTCCTCTACCTTTGCCATGTCTTCCTCTACCTGCATAGTTAGCTTGATATGTACCTGCTTCATCATCCACTTTCTTTGCCTTTCCTTTGTTATCTTTGGACTTGCTTTTATCAGTGTATAAAGCTGAAGAGTTGTGAAATCCAACCATAGTTGATGCTTCCTAGCTTTATTACTTGAAGAGAAGAAGGCTTCAGGTGCATCCCACACTTCGTGAGATGTCTTACAACTTCTAATGTGAGGCAACAAAAAATCTGAGATAGAGTTGAGGAGATAAGACTGTTGAAACTCAAGGTCAAGGACAAAGCATGGAAGCGCATCAAGGAAGTGGACACATAAGAAGAAGGAGCAAGTAGGGAGCTCCAAGAAGCACCTGTCAAATTTTCAGAAGAAATCCCTACAAAAATGGTGATTTTTATCACTAAAAACCATTGTAAATACCATTTCCCATTTTTGTAACTCCATTTTGTTCAAGCCGAGGAGTCCTCGAGCTTGAGGAGTATTAGAACTACCATCCTACCAATTTTCATAATTTTTAGACTCCGTTTGAGCCCCCAAATAAGCCCTGGAACCTATTTTTTAACTAGGCCGGACACTAGGTCTGGACAGGGCCAAAACCACTCAAAAACTATAAAAAGGGCTGGAGAGCTCATTTTTGAGGTTAGCTTGTTGTAGATTTCAGTTTTGTAAGAGAGCTCTTTGGTAATCAAAGCTTTCCATTGTTCCACTCTTTGCTCTTACCTTGTGCGCGTGTGTGTGTATGTGTATGCATGCTTGTGTGCTTTCACTCACGCACTTGTGCCATCACTTGCTCGCGGTCTTCATACCGGTCCTCACGTCTCCACGGATTGACATTTATGAGGTGTATCTCCTCACGTTGGTACTCACCATTGTGCTAGAGTGACACCAAATTTGGCGTCGTTGCCGGGGAGAGAGCTTGGAGGACGAGCGTGTGACGGTAAGACGTAGAGTAGCGACGTTGGAAGGTAAAAAATCATCATTTTAGTTCAGTTTTTGAATCTTCCTTCTTCTTCATCTTCACCATCATCACCATCTCCACCCACCTTCATCTTCTCAGTTTTTTCCATTCTTTAGAGTACATTCACCTTGTTTTTACTTGTGGTTGTGAGCAAGAAGCTTAGAGAGGGTGCAGAACAGAGGCGCTGAAGAAGTAGTACCAAAAATAACAAAAAATCTGAGTGAATAGCCCCGGACAAGACGAACCTGCACCAAGTATCATGGAAGCTGCGCCAGAGATCGTGAGTGAGAAATCGGGCAAACTGGGGTTACACAGAGCAAGGGGAAGTGACTAAGAAGTTAGAGAGGCTCTCAAGGTGAGCAAACACCCATTTAATCTATAATTTCTCAGTAAACTAAGTGTGGAAAGGGAAACGATCTGCGTCAGGTATCGTTTGGTACTGACAGAGGTGAAAAGGAGTGATTTGGGGTGATACAGAGAGTGAGGAGAGGAGAGAGGAAAGAGTAGAGCATGTGTACAACCAAAACTTAGAAAAAATCTTTCCCAAAATTTGTCTAAGGGTCAAGTATCGTTTGGCTCCCGCGGTCGAGTATCGCGATACCTGACAAGTATCGTAATCTCCTGTGGTTGAGTATCGCGATATTTCCCAGCCATCGTGTATCGTTTCGGCTAGAGATCGTTTCGCCCAGAGATCGCGATACTTGAGAAGTATCGTGTATCGTTTTGGCCAAAGATCGGAGATCGTGTATCGTCTGGATCAAAGATCGTGTATCGTTTGGCTTAAGTATCGTGTATCGCTTCTTAGAGATCGCGATACTTACCAAAGATCGCGTATCGTTTTGATTCAGGTATAGTCGATCGTTTTGAGCCAAGTATCGAGTATCGTTGGTGCCAAAGATCGTTTCAATCAAAGATCGCGATATTTGTCAGAGATCGGGTATCGCCTAAGTCAGAGATCGTGTATCGTTTTCTTCCAAATATCGAGTATCGTCTTGAGTTAAGTATCGTTTGGCCCAAGTATCGTGATAGTCAAGTAGCGTGTATCGTTATACAGCGATCGCGATACCTATTAAAGATCGTGTATCGTGGAGTTTGCTCACGATACTTGTTGAAGATCGAGTATCGCCTACTTCAAGTATCGCGATACATACCAAGTGTCGTGTATCGAGTTCCTCAAGTATCAAGTATCGTGTCCTACAAATGTTGTGTATCGCCTGATTTGAAGCATTTCTTGAGAGGCCCTGTTTCCCTGTTTTAACCCCCAAAACCCTGAACTGGCATAACTTTCTCATACGAAATCCGTTTGCTGTGATTTTGGTTTTGTTGGAAAGCTCGTGGGGAGTACAACAAAAACATCGACTGGTTACGGTAAAATTAATACCAGGATTATTAGATAGGGTATTTTGAAGTTGACCCTCAAGGAAACTAGAAAACCAGGGTGTTCCAAAGGATCTTGAGCAATATAAGAGAACTTTGGGACTAGAAGCCAAGGCTTATGAACCTGAGATCTGGCAGACACTTAGGCAAGGATAGACAAAGCATTAGGTCATCTGAGGCTACTGACAACCATACAGCCAAGTCTTGGGCTCAACAGCTTAGTGGTTATCCGTACACACGAAGCGCAGAAACCAGTGACTCAGCGGAAAGCTGTCTATCTAGATCACACATCTCAGAAATTATTCTTAGTATCAGATCATGATAGACATGCTTACACCTGGCAAGGTGAATCAATTTTCCCTCCACCAAGATCTAGTGTTTCCCAGGGCCTCCAAGGAGCCGGATCATCCAAGGCTCACGAAACCCAGAGAGAAAGAACTAGAGAGAGACCGGAGGTAAGCTTTGCAGACACTGTAGGCAGAGACAGACCAGGATATGGAACGGAAAGACTTGAAAGGGAGAGACATAGAGTTCATAGGCATCAAAGAGATGATCATGATTTCCCATTGCCTAGACCACGAGAGCACTCAAGAACCCTTAGACCGTCTCAAGTGGTTAAGACAATGAAGAACTACTTTGATGGATTTGGAGATCCTTATGATCATGTGGCGGAGTTCAAACAAGTGCTAAGAGCTGAACAGGTTGAAGACTTATTCACCCAGTTCGAGGCATTTGGTTTGACTCTTAAGGGTACTGCCTTAGCTTGGTTTCAACCTCTAAACAGTCGCAACTATAGAGAGATAGGTCAGCTACTAGAAGAATTCATTGTGGAATTTTCCAAAAGTGGTATCAGGCATAACACATCATCCTTGATCCACAGCTTCAAGCAGACACCCCAAGAAACAGTACGACTTGCAGGAAGAAGGTTTAGACAGTACTTGGAAAGATGCCCTGTACCAGAATTACCCACATCAGCCAAACAGGTGGCACTGTTTTTAGATGGCCTATTGAGCACAAAATTAAGGTCATATGTATACCTGAAAGAGCCTAGATCCATAGAAGAGTGTATACGGATATGCATTGACATAGAAGACAACTTGGGTGAGGAGTTAGGACTATCCAAACTCTATAAGGACTCTGATAGTTCTACAAGTCATACCTCTAGAACCTCCACTGAGATAGATGAGATAGCTGAGCAAGTGGCCAAAAAGCTAGGAGTCCAAAATAGACAAATGCCAAGGGTTACCTCAGTGAAGCGATGTTATACGTGTGGAGGAGATCACATGGCTAATGTTTGTCCGTTGACGACTCAACCCCAAGGAAACCCTAATGCTCTATATTGCACCATTGAGAGGAAATATACAAATCATACGACCCAAGATTGTCCCTATAACAGGCAGGCTGTTAGACAAAATTATCAGCAACCTTACCAGCAAGGTAGGTATCAGAATCAGTACCAACAGCAATATTATAGGCCACAACAATATCAACCTCAATACCAGCAGCAATATCAGGCACCATATAGGCCACAACCAGTCCTAGGAAACCAACCGCCAGCTCCTGCCAATGTGATCCCAGTTAAATATACGATGGCGGAGGAGAACCCGAATAGAGCATTGGTGCCACTAACCCCATTGATACCAGAAAATGACTCTCACGCTCATGGTTCAGACTACTTCCATGCAGATAGTCCACAAGCTTATTATATAGAGTCACCTGAGCAAAGTGAGACTTCTCATTGTCAATATGAGACACCACCTATGGAACAAAATTGGGAGCCAGAATACTCCAATGTCATGTATACGAATCCAAATCCTAGACCCCAATTGAGACAAGTAAGACCACAAGCCCCTAGAGGACCATGCTTTAGATGTCAGGGCGATCATTTCATTCGTGAATGTCCCCACCAACCTGCTTTGGGACTAGGACAAAACATCACAATACAAGGCTTTTGTCCTGAGTGCGGCAAGGAACATCTTCCTAGAGAGTGTCCCAGGAATCACTCTAGTGCACCCAAGGTCACACCCATCAACGTGGTAGGCTTAGTGGCAGATTCAAGTCCAAGTAGTAGTAATGTGGCTCCTGTACAGGCAGTTACTAGGGCACAGGCTGCACAACAAGCAAAACCATCTGAGCAAGCGGAGTCAAGTGAGGCAGGAGAACCTAGTAAGAGGAAACCAAGAACATGGAAGGATACCAGAGAGAAGGCTAATCGCAAGTGGAACAAAAAGCTATCCGAGCTAGAAGAAAGCCTAAGGGATACCAAAACAAAAATAGAAGACATTGCATCTCAAAGCCCCTCACATACCGAAGCTCCATCCACTCCACCTCATTCCACCCCACCACCCATTGTAAATAACCCAAAACCAGGGTCTGTTCTTGCAGATCCAACCCCAGAAGGCTTGGACATGATGTTCAAGGCCTACCAGGCTCGTCTTCAAGAAGGGCCAACAACTGCAAACTTGGACAAGAGTTACCCGAGAGCAGATTTAGAGATTGAACGGATGAAAATGTGCATGAAAATGGTAGAACAAGCTCAAGCTATACTTGAGACTAGTCAAAAGTTCAATCAGACAAACTCTGTCAAACCGGATTTGCATTTCCAAGGCTTACGAGAAAGATTAGAGCAGTTGGTAAACAAACCACAAGTTTCTTTACCTCCACAGGCTCAACCAATTATTGAAAGAGGAAGCTCACCACCAATGGGAGCTTATGTTCCTAATTCCACGGATGTTGGAATACCTCCTTCAATTCAACAGTACTCTCAAGAGTTCTTGCGGGAAATACAAGAAGAGAAATGGGCCAAGGAGGAGGGTAATTCCCCTCCTATTCCTGAGATTGATGATCTTCATGATCAATTTCCCCAAGACATTCCGTCTATCTATGGAGACCAAGCAGAGCAACAAGAAGATGAAAGATTAGATTTTGAATCTAATTCTTTACAAGAGTTGCCTCATTTCATAGGCCCATGGGAATCTGAATCTATCCAGATCAGAGCTCCCACAATATTGGTAAGAAATGAAGACTCAGTGATTCCAAGAAACACTGATGTTGTGAAGAACACTAAGGTTCAATGTCATCTCACTGTGGAAGAGCTGCTCAAAGCAAAACCTGAGCTCTGGAATCATGTGAAGGATCAGGTTCCAGAACTTGAATCCAATATGCCAAAAGTAGGCTCGAAGCAAAAAGTTCCAGAGATACCTCTCGACAAGATAGGAGACATGAGCGAAGGTGAAGAAGGTAACACTTATCTTCCGATCACCTATCAAGGTTACACAACCAAAGCAATCGTAGATTCGGGTGCTGGTGTTGCTATTGCGACCACCTCCTTGTGGAAGCAATGGGGCAAACCCACATTAAGACCAACAAGAATGAAGCTTCAAATGGCAGATGGTCATTTTGAAAGACCTCTAGGATTGCTCGAAGGGATAACTCTAACCACTTGTGGTGTAGAGTTTGAACATACATTTGCTATATGTGACTTTGAAAAAAATAATGTCTACGAGATGATCCTAGGAAGACCCTTCCTACGACAATTGCAAATAGTACAGGATTGGGGAACCAACTCCTTGTACTTACAGCACTTAGGGGTCACCACCATGGTCAATCTGAAGGATTACACCTTCAGAGATGTACCACCCCTACAGTGGAATCCTATCCACAAAGCAAAAGAAGATTCAATCTCTGTGCATTCTGGAAGTTCACCTGATCCATCCTGGCTGCATGAAGATACTCACTTGTGGATGTGCAAGGTCGCAGAGGAAGAGGAAAAGCGTCTAAAAGCAAGAGAAGATGGAACTCCCCTAGGAGATAGACCAATAAAAGACCCAGCCTATACACCGATGATATTTCCAGATGAGGAATTTGAACCTCATGGTTGGGCAGAAATCTTAGCTACCATGGACATAGCAGTCAATGAAGAACAATGGACACCTCATTGTGATGAGGAGGGTTATGATATTTCAGTGTTCATGTGTCAGCCCCTGTTGGAAGAGTGTGATCCTAGTGAGTTCATAGAAGAAGAAGAGAATGACGATGATCTAGAATCCATTGTGATGGATACTTACTTTGACTCAGAGGAACACTATTTAGAAGACATCGGAGTGTTAACCCAAAAAGAAGAAGAACCCCTCACAAGTATTAAAATGATAAATTCAAAGGAAGGAAGTGAAGGAGGTCAAAAGAAAATGAAAAGAAAAGCAGTGAAACAAGAAGAGGAAGAATCATTGTTTGAAGTACCAGAAAATTTCAAGAAATATGAAGTGGAAGACCGAAAAATTTTGGTACGGATGCCTAAAAGAGAGGCCATTATAGGAGAAGCATATGACAATAAAGAAAAGACCAAAAAAATTGTAGTGACCATTGAAGGGAACGAAGAACGATGTACGTACATAGGAGATGACCTAAGTGCAAAAGAAGAAGAAGAGCTTGTAGCTCTATTAAGGGAATATAGGGATGTGTTCGCATGGCACTATAGAGACTTGAAAGGAGTAGATCCAAAGATTTGCTCTCATACGATTCCGATGACCGCTGATGCCAAGCCCACCAAACAAAAGCCCTACACATATAATGACAATTATGCAGCCAAAATAAAGGAGGAAATTGACAGGCTGATTGAAGCTGGATTCATCTATGAGATTGAGCATACGGAATGGGTGTCCCCCATTGTAGTGGTGCCCAAGAAGAACGGAAAGTTGCGAGTGTGTATTAACCTTAAAAAAGTTAATGCCGCTACGATCAGAGATAGCTATCCACTTCCAATCACTGAACATTTATTGGAGCGTGTTGCAGGCAAGGAAGTTTATAGCTTCCTTGATGGATTTTCAGGTTACAATCAAGTGGCCATTGCTCCTGAAGATCAACACAAAACGGCTTTTGCCACCGAGTGGGGAATCTTTGCATTTCGTGTGATGCCATTTGGGCTCACCAATGCACCTGCAACATTCCAAAGGCTCATGTGTCATGTCTTCAAAGAGTTCTTGCGGAAGAGCTTAGAAGTATATGTGGATGATTTATGTGCGCATTCCCAACAGAGAAGTTACCACATCCCTGAGCTCAGACAAATCTTCAACAAGTGTAGAGATTATCGAGTTTGTCTGAACCCAGAAAAGTGTGTGTTCATGGTACGACAAGGTAAGATCTTAGGTCACATTGTTTCTAAGAATGGAATTTCAACAGATGAGGACAAAGTAAGAGCAATAGCAGAGCTGCCAAGACCAAGGAATGTTAAAGAGGTACAAGCCTTTATGGGCCATTGTGGATATTACCGTAGGTTTATCCACATGTATGCCATCATAGCTAAATCCTCTTTATGGGTTGTTAACAAATTTTGAGTGGAACGAGGAATGCGAGAATTCCTTCAACGACCTGAAAAGACGTTTGTGCACAGCGCCAATATTGACTACTCTGGATTGGAGCAAACCCTTTCATGTCCATGTAGATGCCTCCAATCATGCAATAGGATGTGTGCTAGCACAACCCACAGGTGAAGGAAACCTAGATTTGCCGATAGCATATGCTAGTAGGCAATTAAATGCAGCTGAACGAAATTATACCACAACGGAGAGAGAAGGCTTAGGCATGGCATATGCTGTGAAGAAGTTTAGACACTATCTATTGGCCAATAAGTTCAAGTTTTTCACTGATCATCAAGCTTTACTATATTTGGTCAATAAACCTTGCAATACAGGCCGCTTAGTAAGATGGTTCCTCTTACTAATGGAATACGACTTTGAAGTTGTTGTCAGGAAAGGTAGAACCCATCTTAGGGCAGACCATCTTTCTCGCATCACTTCAGGAGAGCCACCGCAAGGAGTGTCTGATGAATTGCCCGATGCTTATCTGTTCAATTTAGAAGTTGTTCCTAAATGGGCAAATAAGTTAGTACCAGTCCTAACCTTTGGGCCTGCAAATAAAAATGTGAAAACAAGCAAAGAAGAAATTGTAAAATCACAAAAGTATCAAATATTGGCCGGAAGTATGTACAAGCAAGATACCGAGGGCGTATTAGCTTGTTGTGTTGAGGACGACGAACATACTAGTTGGATGCAACAAGCCCATGAGGGACTGCTAGGAAATCACTACTCTAAACAACGAACGTTGCAGAATCTAAAACGTTTAGGAGTGTATTGGCCTAGCATGGACAAAGAAATACAGGAGTGGATCCAAAATTGTCCAGTGTGCCAGAAGAGAACCCTAGTGGAGCATGCCACTCTTTATCATGTGTCATTAATCCCAGATTGGAGTGCTCCATTGGTTGAGTTCATGAGATCGGGAACATTACCCAATCAGGCTAGTCTTGCAAGAAAACGGAGCATGGAGCAAGAGCCTCAAGACTATGCCTTGGTAGGAGACAACTTATATCGAAGAGGCAAGGATGGTTACCTAAGACTGTGCGTTCATGAATCAGACTATTTGAAAGTCTTAGAAACTGCACACAGCGGTGCTGCAGGTGGACACTTTGGGCCTGACAGAGTAATTAAGACCATTTTATTCTCAGGACTTTGGTGGCCCACTCTTCATATGGATGCACATACTTATGTGAAGAAATGTGACACATGCCAACGTGCCCAATATCCGATAAGAAAAGATGAGATGCCTTTAAGGCCAATGATGGGAGGGCGCGCATTCTCGAAGTGGGGCATAGACTTTGTTGGTCCTATTAACCCCCCAGCTAGAAACTCCCATGCAGAATACATTATTGTAGCCAGAGATTACCTTACAAAGTGGGTGGAAGTAAAAGCCACGACAAAGAATGATGCTCAAACGACGGCTAAGTTCTTATTCGAAAATGTGTTCACTAGATATGGGTTACCAATAGAGTTGGTTAGTGATAGAGGTACGCACTTCTTGAATGAGGTCATTGAACATCTCCTTCAAGAATTCATGGTGATACACAAGAAGTCTGCCCCCTATCACCCACAAGCTAACGGACAAGCCGAGAGCACGAATAAGATCCTATGTAACGTATTGACAAAACTTGTAAATAATAAACGCTCTGATTGGGACAAACAACTTCATCATGCTGTTTGGGCATACCGAGTTGCCTACAAAACGGTACTCAATGCTACCCCATTTCAGATGGTCTTTGGACAGAATGCCGTGCTACCATTGGACTTCCTAATCACAGCCTTGAAAGTGGCACAAGAGCATGAGTGGAATGGACATGAGTTGTCTTCCAGGATCTTTGATCTAGAACGCTTAGGTGAGACGAGGCTACGGGCAGCCGCAGGCATTTATGCTGCAAAGAAAAGGCAAAAGGCATACTTTGATGCCCATGTAAAGGATAAAGGATTGAAGGAAGGAGATCTAGTGCTGGTTTATACGCTAAAGCAACATGCCCGCAAATTGGAGAAACGAGGATATGGACCCATGATCATTAATAGACTCTCCACTAGCGGTGCAGTGCAATTGGCCACTTTAGAAGGTGATATCCTACCAAACTATATTAGTGGATGCCGAGTCAAATTATATCAAGAACCTCTTACAGAGGAAATGCTCATGAGACTTAACACTGCTAAGAAGGGAAAAGAAGAAGAGTTAAGGGTTAGAGAAGACGCACAAGCAGAGGCTAGAGAGCGCATCAGAAGAAATAAGTTACGGCGGCTAGGCCTAGATGTCAACACAAAAGCTCCAAAATATCACATGGACATGTGCCAAAAATCGGGCATAACTACTTCTCGAATAATTGATCGACGGCCCTTTGTGACTATAGAGGTAGGACAAGGAAAGAGTGTAAGGACTGTGAGAGCATTGGTTGACTCAGGAGCAGCAACTAGTGCAGTTCGGCTTTCATACTGCCAAGACCTGCAATTGAACATCGAGCCCAGAGAAGCATATCTCATAGGTTTAGGAGGCGTGGAGACCCCTTGTTTGGGCGAGGTGGAACTTCCCATCTACCTTCAAGATGTTCCCATAAAAGTCAAGATGCTAGTGTGTCATGATGAGGACCTCACAGAGCCACTTGTCTTGGGTCAAGATTGGATTTACGACCATGCTGTCAACTTGAACCTAAGAAGTCAACTTCTTCAAGTGTGGGTATATAATCAATGCATTACATTAGAATTGGAGAATCGCATGCCCACTGAAACTGACACCACACACTCTCTTTGTTCCTCTAAGGCTAATCTTCTCGAACAAGATGTTGTAGATGTCAAAAGCTCTATGATCCAGACGGACGCAATCACGGAAGGACAGTCGCAAAGGCAAGATGAACCTTCTTCTTGTTTTTTAAAGAGCAAAGCATCCACCGGAGCTCAACCTCAGAAGCAAGCAAAACAGTGCAAGACAGCCAGTCTATCAAATAGACAAAGAGCCCTCAAGAAGAAAGAAGTGTTGGGCATGACACAGATCTGGGTAAAGAAAGGAGTACAACCATCGATGTTGCCTCAAAGACTCCCACCCAACCAGATCAACCATGACAACAGAAGGACCAAGAACCCATGACAGGCTCAAGCACGAAGAATCCATGAAATTTGGGAACCGAAGCTATCAATGAAGGCCGACCACAATCAGGTACAAATTTGGGTGCCTAAAAAATTAGCTACAGCTCAACAAGGGCGATTACAGATGTGGGTACCCAAGAAGCTCTTACACGTACAAAGGCCTATGCTCCCCACCATGCGAAAGGCCTCAACAAAGAAGCCAAGGAAAGCAAAGGGTAAGAACAGAGCACAAAGACCAAAAGAAGATAAACTCAACCCTTCTACAAAAATAAGTAGGCACTCACCCAGGATATGGGTTTGGAAGCCAAAAGCACAAGCAACATCCACAGAACCAAGGGGCCAACCACACTGGATACCAAAGTTTGGACAGCATCCAAAGAAGAACTGGCCTGAGGTGATCTCTACAGGGCCAAATACTATTCGGAAATGGGTTCCCATTAGGAGGATTACATCATTTCGAGATCCAATCGACACCTCCAAACAAAGAATTCATCAAGTATACAAGTAACATCAAAAGCCTCGACCAGCAGCAACCATGTGCCTTTGGCATAACCCAGTCGTTTGCACCATTCAGGTCATGCATTTCCAAAGTATGCATCAATATAGGGCCACCTTATATGGCCGTGCATAGACACAATTGAGAAATCCCAGGCACATGAGACACAATTTTCACATGCAAAATATGTTATTGATACTAACCTCTTTCTTCTTGTTTGATTTCCAAAAAAAAAAAAAAAAGGGCAAAGAAGAGGACTGTGCTTGAAAATGCTCTTCAGCGAACCTTCAGCAAGGACATCAATCAACAAAAAGGACAAGACGAGGGTCAAACACCATGCTGGAACTACAACACGAAGAGATGAAGATCAACGGACCTTTCACCATGGTAAGCCGTGTAGGCTTCAACAACACTATAACCATGATCGATTAGGAAACCTCTTCGTCAGCATACCCTTGAGCACTTAGCTCAAGACCCAATCTCTTGCACCATACTTCTTGCCATGCATTTTCTAAGTACGCATACGTAGGGCCACATTACAAGGCCATGCACAAGGCACATAATTTGTTCAACCCATGCACTAATGCACTTAACCATCATACATTGTGGGTTACAAGTACTTGGCATGAAAACTATGAAAGCCATCGTTGGAAGAATCAGAGGACATCAGGGTGACCACTACAAGAGCAAGGAAGCCATCCACGATAGAGAGTTTCTCATAATCAACATTGATCACCTCCTTTGAGCAACTAGTCGTTTCGGACAGCTCACAAATGCACCATCAAGATAGAATACAAGGAAGAGGTAAATACAAAGGAACTACAAACTGCAAGATCTAGCAGTGGCAAAGTAAGGGACTGGACAAATGACCAGGCTACATTGGGAAAATGGATCACACCTGTCGGACGCAAAGGACGCTACCTCTCAACGTACTACATGGAACGACCAATACAACAAGGGTCTGTCAGGGACGACAGACTCAAGAGGGGGGGGAGTGTTGAAACTCAAGATCAAGGACAAAGCATGGAAGCGCATCAAGGAAGTGGACACATAAGAAGAAGGAGCAAGTAGGGAGCTCCAAGAAGCACCTGTCAAATTTTCAGAAGAAATCCCTACAAAAATGGTGATTTTTATCACTAAAAACCATTGTAAATACCATTTCCCATTTTTGTAACTCCATTTTGTTCAAGCCGAGGAGTCCTCGAGCTTGAGGAGTATTAGAACTACCATCCTACCAATTTTCATAATTTTTAGACTCCGTTTGAGCCCCCAAATAAGCCCTGGAACCTATTTTTTAACTAGGCCGGACACTAGGTCTGGACAGGGCCAAAACCACTCAAAAACTATAAAAAGGGCTGGAGAGCTCATTTTTGAGGTTAGCTTGTTGTAGATTTCAGTTTTGTAAGAGAGCTCTTTGGTAATCAAAGCTTTCCATTGTTCCACTCTTTGCTCTTACCTTGTGCGCGTGTGTGTGTATGTGTATGCATGCTTGTGTGCTTTCACTCACGCACTTGTGCCATCACTTGCTCGCGGTCTTCATACCGGTCCTCACGTCTCCACGGATTGACATTTATGAGGTGTATCTCCTCACGTTGGTACTCACCATTGTGCTAGAGTGACAAAGACCTTGCAAGTGCATCCTTGGAGCACCATGTGCTCAATCTTTCTTGCTCTTCTTGTGTTGGTTGACTTTTGTTCCTAAAACTTGGCATAACTTCATCTCTAGCCACATAACCATATAAACTTCTACCTTGGAGATAAGCTTCCATTCTTAATGACCAAGCTGAGTAGTTAGCTCTGTCCAATTTGTCAATTGATGAAGGAAATCCATCTGCCATGTTGTCCAACCTTGCTCTGATACCACTATGAAGAGATGGATAGGTATGTGCTTGAAGATGAAGAGGTGTTGCAAAATCCTTGATCTACACCAGCCAAATGAACTCCAGGAGTATATGGTGGGCCCTTTTAGCTTGCCAATGGATGTATTAGAAACCCTATGTACCTTGGAAGATCACTCTCAAAAAGATAGATCAAAACAAATAAGTTGGAGTTAGCTCAGAGGTGAAGAACTTGCTATTTTGGTTCATATACCTGTCCAGTGTTTTGCATAATTCTCTAAGCACAGAAGCAATTAGCTTAATTCCTCTTGGGGAAGTCTAGTTAACTTTTAGAGCTAACTTTAAAGAGTAATCTCATAAAAGATAATGAACCACACACTGAGAAAGATGTTTATCAAGTGATGACATCATCCCTATTTGCACAAGCTGCTATAGTAATGAGACAGTGAGCAAAAAAATGAACATAATTGTAGATTTAAGAATCCAATGAAATCTGTATGCTTATACTAGACAGTATGCTGAATCCAGAAAGCTTTAAATCATTGAATTTGGGTAAGTACACACTGAGAAACAACTTTGACAAGATGAGTAAAAAAGTCGGGTACCTGACAGAGAAGTGAAAATGAACATACACTATTGACTTTAACTGAACATAACTGAAGATTGAAACGCCCAAATGAAATGAAAATTGGTGATCCAATAGTAGACTTATAGAGCTAACTTTACCAAGTTAAATCACTGAAAATGATGCACCAAGCTCAAAGAAACCATCTCTGCAATCTGACTGAGAAAACTGAGAGATATGGCCGTGAGTAGTACACTTCACAAGAAGATGGAAATATGAACCCAAATGATCATGAAAATGAAAGTATATTGATTGTACAATACAATGGACTTACTGATACATATGTGTGCCTTGGAATCACACCTTGATATGGCATAAATCTCAGCTCTTGGAGGTCTTCACATAGGTCTCTCTAACCACGACTAAAACTGCCATCTATTTATAGTTGAGCTTGGGAGGCTAACTTCCCTCAATCACTCTTCAATCAATTAGTAATTGATTTGATTCTCTATCTACCACAAATCACGAATTCGTGGCTCCTCTTTCCCTTTTTGATCAAGTTGACTCAACCACTTAAGATTCTTTCACTTTTACATTAAGTAAAGTCTTCAAAAGTTACGAGAGGTAGTTGACAAGTGAACTTTACATAGTCTTCATTTTAAGGCTTCTTCTATGACTTTGTGGGACTCAAGCCAATACTTAGGCTTGTCATAGACTTGCTCCAACAGGATCAACATCAAGTTTCCTTCCTTCAAGACAGCCCCTCACGAGGATGTGGATGATCACATCAGGAGGTTTCTTTCCCTATGTAAGAGTAGGGGTCCATCAGAGAGAAGATGCCTTCCTTGCCTTGTTTCTGGCCACTCTTGAAGGGCTCGTGGATCGATGGTACAATCAACACGATGAAGCACACTTCACCACCTGGGATGCCCTCAAAACCGCCTTCACAACTACATTTACCCCAGGTAACTCCACAGAACGCATTCTTGATCAATTGGAAAATCTTAAACTACAAAAAGGAGAGGCATTCTCTGAATTAATGACCAGAGTGAAGTTGTTAGTTTCTCGTCTTTCTCACAATCCTGGGGATTTTCTAGTCAAGAAATGGGTAGAGAAGGCTCTACCAAAAACTTCTCAGCAAAAGCTTAGAGAGTTGCTACAAGCTGATGCATCATTGGAGGAATTCGAAGCTGCAGCCTCAAGGATTGAAGCATCAAGAGTCCAGTTCAAAGTACATGAAGGTATGGATGAATTCGCAAGTGATCCTCTTGCACAACTAAGAAGAGAGTTAGAAGCCTTGAAGTTACAAAAGACCTTGCAAGAGGAAAAAGTTGCTTAGCAAGGAAGGGATGAAGCGCCAGCTCTACTATGACAAGAATTGGAGGAGCTTAGAATGCAAAAAGAGGTAAAAACATCGATTTGGTGCACCTTATGTAAGAAGTCAGGACATTCTTCTCAAGATTGTCCGGAGAGGTTGGTGTATCAATTTTGTGGAAAACCAGGTGTTGGAACTCAAGGTCAAGCACAAAGCACAAAAACGCATCAAAGAAGTGGACATACAAGAAGAAGGAGCAAGTAGGGAGCTCTAAGAAGTACATGTCAAATTTTCAGAAGAATCCCCTACCAAAATAGTGATTTTTGTTGGAGAAACAATCACTAATTGGACATATATTTGAAGGTCAAATCTTAGGAAGAAAACCCCATGCCTATGTGAAGGGACAAATTCACAAGTGTATCATATTTGTAAAGATAGTTCACTTTAGTTCTAGAAGTTTTTTAAAATCACGAGAATGAGAAAGTCTATATAAGTTAGTTAGTATTAACTGACGCGGAGAGAAGAAGAAGGAGGAAGACAATGAGAAAGTGAGAAGAAGTCATTTTTGTATGACTGAGTATAGTCGGGCTTCTCTGAGTGAGAAAGCATCTGTAAAACTTCTGAGTTTTTTATAGTTATGAGAAAGAACTGAGTAAAGTTCTGTGTATGAGTCTCTCTCCATCATCTCCATGTTTGCCTATTGTGTGATGAATTCAAAAGTTCAAGTTTTCTGAGCAATTCGATGCCTGGCATCGAATCTTGGCTGATAAGTCATTTTTTCATTCTCTGTGTGTTAACTATTGTTGAATCTTCTAAAAATATGAAGTTTGTGGAGCAACTCGATGCCTGCCATCGAGTTCCAACATAAAATGGATGCCCGGCATCGACTTCTATCATATAAGTCATCTTCTTCATGTGTGTGTAAAATAGAGTGTTTCTGGTGCAGAAAAATAGCCAAAAAAAGCCCAAAGTTGATGCCTGGCATCGACTTGGACTGAAATTCGATGCTAGGCATCGAATTTTTTATTTTTGGACATCAGGAATACTAAAACAGGCAAGATTTCCAGTTTTGGAAGGTCATACAGGGTCATCTTGTGAGGGCCATAACTTGAGTTCTAGAGCTCTGTTTGATGCATATGATAGCTTGTTGGAAAGCTCTACTCTTCTAGTTTCAGCCTATAAAGTTTCATGGAGAAAGAATACTTGAGCTAGGAGAAATTAGCAAAATACTGAAGGTATGTCATTTCGGTGACTAGGAATTTCTGTAGAAGCAAAGTTCTCACTTTAAGCTATCATTTCTCAAAGTTTGGAGTGGAAATGAGTTAATGGTGAACATAGAGGTGTTCTAGTGTCACATTAATTCATTTCTTGTGGTGTTTTATACATCAACAAGTGGTATCAGAGCAGAAAGATTCTCGAGAGCAGAAGACGACAAAGGTACGAGAAGTTTTGTAAAGTTTTCCATTAAAGTTTGAAAGGTGAAGCATTTGAAGACACAAGGCATCAAAAGATTACTTTCGAAGTATCCTCATACACAAAGAACTTCAAAAGGTATTATCCTTTATCCTTTAAGCTCACAGGTTGCAGCAGAAGGAAAGAACTATGGCAGATCATATCTCCATTGACAAACTGGAAAGAGATAATTACCCCGCATGGGTAATGAGAATGGAAGCCTTACTTATGAGTAAGGATCTCATGGTATATGTAACAGGTGAAGAAGAGAAGCCAGTATTTGAAGATGAAAGCCGACCAAAGAAAGAAGAACTTGATGCTTTAAAGCATTGGCAGAAGAAGGATGCAAGTGCAAAAGCCTACATCTACAATACAATCTCAGATCATTTGCTACCACACATCAGAGGATTGGAATCATCAGAAGATATATGGAATGCATTGGAATATCATTTCCAAAGCACTACTAAAGCACGGAAAGCAAGTCTATGGTCAGAGTTTACAACATTCAAGAAGAAGCCAAGTCAAACCATTAGTGATTATGTCACTAAGATGAAGGATCTAGCAGATAGTCTTGGATCCATAGATGAAGATGTTGAAGATCACAGATTGATTGCTCAACTACTTGCAGGCTTGAGAGGGGATGAAAGGTGGAAACCTTTTGTCTTATCAACAGAACTTTCATTAAATCATTATGTTCCAGATTTGAACCAGTTGCTTGGTTTGATGCTCACATATGAGCAAGACTTGAAGGGAGATGGAGATAAAGGTCAAAGTTCTGCAATGTACATGAAGAATAAGAAGAAAGGAGATAAAGGTAAAGCAAAGGATGAAGAGGAGTCTAATTCTCAAGCTTATTATGCAAGAGGTAAAGGCACTGGCAGAGGAAGAGCAAGAGGTTTTGGAAGAGGAAGAGGTAATCAAAATAACAACAAAAAGTCTTGCTGGATCTGTGGATTGAGTAATCATTTGGCTCATGACTGTTGGCACAACCAACAAGGATCAAACCAGAATCAAAACAACAATAGCAGAGGCCGAGGTGGAAGATATCAAAGTAATTTCCAAAGAGGTAGACAAAGTCAAAGAGGAGGCTATGGTAGAGGTGGAGGAAGAAGTTGGGGACAGAATCAATCCTATAACACCACCTACTACAACTATGCAAATGACACACATAATGAAAGTCATACATCATTGATGATGAATTCAATCAGCACATCAGATAAAGAAGATCTAAAGGTATTTTACATTGACTCTGGATGTTCTAATCATTTGTCAGGAAACATAGAATTGATGTCAGAATTGGAAAAAGGCATTTCTAGTCATACAGTTCAAACAGGTGATAATACAAGACATAGTGTACATTCAATTGGAAAAGTGAAATGCAAGAGTGGAGTAGATTTGCTAACCAATGTTTTGTATGTTCCCACAATACCTAAAAACTTGATTAGTGTGGGACAGATAGTTGAAAAAGGTTTTCAAGTCAGGTTTACAAATGAAGGAGTATTTGTTGAAGATCCAGAGAATGGATATAATCAGATTGTCTCTGGTAAGAAAGAAGGTAGACTCTTTACTTTAAGAGTGCAAGGAAACATTGGTCAAGCTTTGCTCACACATGGTGAAGCAGTGATTACAGAACTTGATCTCTGGCATAAGAGATTATGTAATTTCAATGAAAGAGGAATTAAAGCTATGGTTGCTAATCAGTCTGTACTAGGATTACCGAATGTGCAAAGTCAACATATGGTTTATAAATGTGAAGCATGTCAAATGGGTAAAGCACACAGGTTACCATTTCAGAAGAAAGGATTCAAACATGATGGATTACTAGAGCTCATTCATACAGATGTATGGGGACCAACAAAAGAAGGATCTATCAGTGGCTCAAGGTACTATGTTCTTTTCATTGATGATGCTACAAGATGGATAACATTATATGTTTTGAAGGAAAGATCAGAAGTGTTTGGAGCTTTCAAGCATTTTCATGCATATGCAGAGAGAGTAACAGGTCAAAAGCTTAAAAGACTGAGGTCTGATGGAGGGGGAGAATATTTCTCCCAAGAGTTCAATGATTATCTTTGGAATGCAGGTATTAAGAGAGAAATAACTTGCAGGTATACACCACAACAAAATGGTGTAGCAGAAAGAAGGAACAGGACTTTGGTTGAGTTTGCTAGAGCTATGCTAAAGGAGAAGAATTGTCCAAATTATCTTTGGGCTGAGGCTGTAAATACAGCTACATATCTTGTGAATAGATTACCATGTGCAGCTATGAATGGAATGACTCCATATGAAGCCTGGTGGAGTAAGAAACCAACACTAGATCATTGTAGAGTGTTTGGATCAATTGCATATGCTTATGTGCCATCACAACTTAGGCATAAACTTGAACCAAAGGCAGAAAAATATGTGTTCATTGGTTATGATGAAAAGCAGATGGGTTACAGATTGTGGAATCCTCTAACCAAACAATTTATTGTTTCTAGAGATGTTACATTTGATGAACAGAAAAGTTGGTATGCAGATCAAAGTCATACAACTGAAGAATTTGAAGAAGAGGTAAGAAGATGTGAGAAAGGAAAATCAATTGTGCAGGTGAATAGAGATGAAGACTATATGCAAGCAAGTACATCCACAAGTGGATTAACAAGAAGGAATGAAGAAGCTCCTATATTTGATGAAGAAGTGTATCCAGACACATATGAAGAATGTGAACCAAGAAGGTCAAGCAGGACTAGAAGACAACCAGAAAGGTATTCTTATGATACTTCTTACATAACTCAGAAGAACTATGCATATATGGTCAAAGATGATGAAGAACCTCAGAACTATGATGAAGCTAAAGGCAAGAAGCAATGGGAAGAAGCAATGAAGGAAGAGTTCAATGCACTGGAGGAGAACAAGACATGGGAACTTGTTCCTAAACCAAATGGTAAGAAAGTAATTGGAAATAAATGGGTTTATAAAGTGAAGAAGCTTGCAGATGGAAGTATAGCCAGATACAAAGCTAGACTGGTGGTGAAAGGCTATGCCCAGACCTATGGCATAGATTATGATGAGACATTCAGTCCCGTAGCTAAGATGTCAACTATAAGGACAATCATTGCTATTGCAGCTTCAAAAGGATGGACCCTAAGTCAATTGGATATAAAGAATGCATTCTTGAATGGATACATATCAGATGAGGTATACATGGAACAACCTCAAGGGTTTATAGATTCCAGGTATCCAAATTTTGTTTGCAGGTTGAGAAGAGCATTGTATGGATTGAAGCAAGCTCCAAGAGCTTGGAACTATAGACTGGTGAAGTATCTCAATGATCTTGGATATCAAAATTCAAAAGCAGATTCAAGTCTACTTATCAAAAGAACAGAGGAAGGTACAATCTACATTTGTATTTATGTAGATGACATTATAATCACAGGTACTTCAGATGAAGGAATCAAGGAGGTAAAGAGATTACTTGAGAAAGAGTTTAAGATCAGTGACCTAGGAAAGTTATCATACTTTCTTGGAATGGAAGTTACTTATACAGATCATGGCATATATGTGTCACAAGAAAGGTATCTTCTGAACTTGTTGAAGAAGTTTGATATGGAAAATTGCAGAGAAGCTTCAACTCCACTTGAAGTTAATCACAAGCTCAGTAAATATGATGGTGCAGACTACAAAGATATGAGGAAGTATCAATCTCTTGTGGGTAGTTTGATTTATGCTACACTAACAAGACCTGATCTTAGTTATGCAGTGGGAGTTTTGTCACAATTCATGCATTGTCCAAAGGACCCACATTGGATTGCAGGTCAAAGAGTTCTCAGATATATCAAAGGAACTATAAAGGAAGGATTATATTATCCTTTTACATCAGATTTGAAGTTGAGAGCCTATAGTGATTCAGATTGGGCAGGTAACCAGGATGACAGAAGATCAACTCATGGTTACATGATATACATTGGTGATAAGCTTGTAAGTTGGTGTTCAAAGAAACAACATACAGTAGCATTATCATCAACTGAAGCAGAGTACAAAGGACTTGTGGAAGCAGCTAAGGAAGTCATATGGATGCAGACATTGTTCAAGAGCTTAGGCATTGATCAAGGTACACCTACAATACTTGGAGATAATATGAGTTCACTTTATCTTGCAGCAAATCCAATATTTCATGCAAGGACAAAGCACATAGAGATACAGTATCATTTTCTCAGAGAAAAGGTAATGGAGAAAGAGATTGAAGTGGAATACATTTCTACTAAAGATCAGTTAGCAGACATAATGACAAAGAGCTTGGATGGTGTGAAGACCAGTAGATTCAAAAGCATGGCAGGAGTAAAAGAAAAGAAGAAGATATGAAGAAACAGGGAATGTCAATTAGTGATTGAGGGGGAGCTGTTGGAGAAACAATCACTAATTGGACATATATTTGAAGGTCAAATCTTAGGAAGAAAACCCCATGCCTATGTGAAGGGACAAATTCACAAGTGTATCATATTTGTAAAGATAGTTCACTTTAGTTCTAGAAGTTTTTTAAAATCACGAGAATGAGAAAGTCTATATAAGTTAGTTAGTATTAACTGACGCGGAGAGAAGAAGAAGGAGGAAGACAATGAGAAAGTGAGAAGAACTCATTTTTGTATGACTGAGTATAGTCGGGCTTCTCTGAGTGAGAAAGCATCTGTAAAACTTCTGAGTTTTTTATAGTTATGAGAAAGAACTGAGTAAAGTTCTGTGTATGAGTCTCTCTCCATCATCTCCATGTTTGCCTACTGTGTGATGAATTCAAAAGTTCAAGTTTTCTGAGCAATTCGATGCCTGGCATCGAATCTTGGCTGATAAGTCATTTTTTCATTCTCTGTGTGTTAACTATTGTTGAATCTTCTAAAAATATGAAGTTTGTGGAGCAACTCGATGCCTGGCATCGAGTTCCAACATAAAATGGATGCCCGGCATCGACTTCTATCATATAAGTCATCTTCTTCATGTGTGTGTAAAATAGAGTGTTTCTGGTGCAGAAAAATAGCCAAAAAAAGCCCAAAGTCGATGCCTGGCATCGACTTGGACTGAAATTCGATGCTAGGCATCGAATTTTTTATTTTTGGACATCAAGAATACTAAAACAGGCAAGATTTCCAGTTTTGGAAGGTCATACAGGGTCATCTTGTGAGGGCCATAACTTGATTTCTAGAGCTCTGTTTGATGCATATGATAGCTTGTTGGAAAGCTCTACTCTTCTAGGTTCAGACTATAAAGTTTCATGGAGAAAGCATACTTGAGCTAGGAGAAATTAGCAAAATACTGAAGGTATGTCATTTCGGTGACTAGGAATTTCTGTAGAAGCAAAGTTCTCACTTTAAGCTATCATTTCTCAAAGTTTGGAGTGGCAATGAGTTAATGGTGACCATAGAGGTGTTCTAGTGTCACATTAATTCATTTCTTGTGGTGTTTTATACATCAACAATTTTCATCACTAAAAACCATTGTAAATACCATTTGCTATTTTTGTAACTCCATTTTGTTCAAGCCGAGGAGTCGTTGAGCTTGAGGAGTATTAGAAGTATCATCCTACCAATTTTCATAATTTTTAGACTTCGTTTGAGTTCTCAAATAAGCCCTAGAACCTAATATTTAACTAGGCCGGACACTAGGTATGGACAGGGTGAAAACTAGTCCAAAAACTATAAAAAGAGCTAGAGAGCTCATTTTTGAGGTTAGCTTGTTAGAGAATAGAGCATTTGTAATAGAACTCTTTTGCAATCGAAGCTTTCCGTTGTTCCTGTCTTTGATCTTACCTTGTGCGCGTGTGTGTGTGTATGTGTGTGCATGTTTGTGTGCTTTCACTCACGCACTTGTGCCTTCACTTGCTCGTGGTCTTCATACCGGTCCTCACGTCTCCGCCGATTGACAAGTAAAGGAGGTGGTGCTTACGCTTGAGCTACACCAAATTTTGGCGCCGTTGCCGGGGAAAGAGCTTTGAGGACGAGCGTTGTGATGGTAAGATCGTAGATTTGCGACGTTGAAAGGTAAAAAAACTGTCATTTTGGTCATTTTTCTGCTTCATCTTCATCATCATCACCATCTCCATCTTCTTCTTCATAGAAATTTCTTGTTTTTTAGTGCATTTTCACCATTTTCATACCATCTTTCATGCATTATTGTGCGAGGAAGAGTTAGGAAGTGCAAGAGAGAGCAAGCGCTTGTGTTTTTCATGATTTTCTGCAGATACGGAGCTCGCCATTGCTCGGTGCTCAGAAATTTGAATTTCCCGCCAAAAAACACGATTCTGACAGAAAATCGCGATTTTCATAAAATTCAAATTCTTTCAAAAAAATACGATTTTCTATTTCTCGCCTAAAAGCCTTTTGAAAAGAACACGATTTTGGGGTCATTCTCAGAATCGCGATTCTCTGGTTGTGCTCAAAATTGCGATTCTCTAAATTTCTCAAAAACACGATTCTAAGAAGACACGATTTTGAGTGGGTTCAAAATTGCGATTTTCACGATTTTCAGCCAAAAACACGATTCTCTATGGCTCCAAAATCGTGATTTTCAAAAACACGATTTTCATCCAAGGTACAAAATCGCGATTTTCAGAACACGATTTTCAAGAACACGATTTTCAATCAAAATCACGATTTTTTGGTCATTCTCAAAATCACGATTTTCATGTCAAAAACATGATTTTGAGAGAACACGATTTTCAATCAAAATCGCGATTTTCTAGTCATTCTCAAAATCGCGATTTTCATGTCAAAAACACAATTTTCATTCAAAATCACGATTTTGTGATCACTCTTAAAATCGCATTTTCACGATTCTCACTCAAAATTGCCTTTTTTGGGATTGCTCAGCATCGCGATTTTCATCAGTGCTCAGCATTGCGATTTTCATGATTTCACAAAATCGTGATTTTCACGGTTGCTCAGCATCGCAATTTTCATCAGTGCTCAGCATCGCAATTTCCATGATTTCACAAAATCCTGATTTTCATAGTTGCTCAGCATCGCGATTTTCATGATCCCTCAAGATCGCGATTTTCATCAGAGCTCAGCATCGCGACTTTCTGACCTCACAAAATCGCGATTTTCACACAAAATCGTGATTTTTCCAAAAGGCCCTGTTTCCTTGTTTTGACCTCCAGGAGCCTGATTTGACATAACTTTTTCATCCAAAGTCCATTTTTTGAGCTCTATAGCTCGTTGGAAAGCTCGTTTCGAATCCTAAACGGTCTGAATTTTTTATAAGAATAATGCGTTGATTTTCAGATAGGATAATTTGAAGTTGATCCTGAGGTGGGACCAAGAACCCAAGGGGACTCCAAAGGATTTTGAACCATACCAAAGGGAAATTTTGGACTCTTAACCAAAGCTTATGAACCTGAGATCTGGTAGACACCTAGGCAAGGATAGACAAAGCATTAGATCTTCTGAGGCTAGTGTCAACCATACAGCTAAGTCTTGGGCACAACAACTAAGTGGTCATCCTTACGTACTAAGATCAGACACAAGTGATTCAGAAATGTCTTTTAGCATGGGGAAACCTGCAGGTAGCTCAGGCATTTCCTATTTACAAACACCCGAAGGTCCATATAAGACACAGATGGAATATATTCGGACCAACCGATTAGGTGCTCACATCTATGAGCATGGCCTAAGGCGATGATTGGTCCAACTCAAAAATCCAGATCAACCCTTTGGACTTGAACACCCAGTAGTCAAGTTTGAAGAGGGTTCATACATTGATAAGGAAGGAACCATATATGTGGTCACCAACGTACCTGATAGGACAGATGAGTTAGGAAATATCATTCCTGAGAATGAGGTATGAGACCTAGAACAAGGAAATGTAGGACAAGGACCCCAAGCTCCTAGAGGCAAGTCAGTTTTGACGAGAGTGATCACTCCAGATTCGATCCCTCAAGACAACAAAAGCATAGAACTATTCTTGAATAGAGAAACAGAGGAAGCATTTTGGAGATTCAAGCCAGATCAACCTAGCCAATTGGGCATAGTTATCATCTACGAGTTCAAGGACCGAGAGATACCAAGCAAAGTTGTCTACCTGGACAACACATCAAAGAAAATGTTCTTGGTAACATAACATGATAGACGTGCATATACTTGGAAGAGTGAATTGATTTTCCCTCCACCAAGATCCAATGTTTCCCATGGCCTCCAAGGAGTAGGAACATCCCAAGCTCATGAAGCCCAGAGAGAAAGAGCTAGAGAGAGACCTGAGGTAAGTTTCGCACACACTGTGGGCAATAATAGATCAGGATTTGAAAATGAAAGACCTGAAAGAGAGAGACATTAAGCACATAGGCAACAAAGAGATGAACAGGATTTTCCATTGCCTAGACCCCGAGAGCACCTAAGAACCCTTAGACCCACTCAAGTGATCAAGGCAATGAAGAATTATTTCGACGGGACAGGAGATCCTTATGGTCATGTGGCCGAGTTCAAACAAGTGTTAAGAGCTGAACAGGTTGAGGATTTGTTCATCCAGTACGAGGCATTTGGGTTGACTCTTAAGGGCACTACCTTAGCTTGGTTTCAACCACTGAGTAGTCGCAACTATCGCAATATAGGTCAACTGCTAGAAGAATTCATTGTAGAATTTTCCAAGAGTGGTATGAGGCATAACACATCATCTTTGATCCACAGCTTCAAGCAGACACCCCAAGAAACAATGCGACTAGCAGGTAGAAGGTTCAGACAGTACCTAGAAAGATGCCTTGCTCTAGAGTTACCCACACCAGTCAAACAAGTGTCTTTGTTTTTAGATGGCTTACTAAGCACCAAGTTAAGATCATATGTGTACTTGAAGGAGCCTAGAAGCATAGAAGAGTGTGTGCGGACCTGCATTGACATAGAAGACAACTTGGGTGAGGAGCTAGAACTATCCTACTCTATAAAGACTCTGATAGTTCTACTAGTCATACCTCTAGAGCCTCCACTGAGCTGGAAGAAATAGCAGAGCAAGTTGCCAAGAAGCTAGGAGTTCAAAATGGACGAATACCAAGAGTCACCTCATTGAATCAGTGTTATACTTGCGGAGGTGACCACATGGCTAATGTATGCCCATTGCACAACCAGAACATGAGAGAAAAGAATGCTCCATATTGCACTATTGAGAGAAAATACACAAACCATATGGCTCAAGATTGTCCATACAATAGACAGGCTGTTAGACAGAATTATTAGCAACCTTACCAACAAGGTAGGTATCAGAACCAATACCAACAGCCATATTATAGACCACAACAACAGTATCAGGCACCATATAGGCCACAACCAGTCCTAGGAAACCAACCACCAGCGCTTGCTAACGTAATTCCAGTTAAGTATGCAGTGGCAGAAGAGAACCTTAATAGAGCATTGGTGCCAATGACCCCACTGATGTCAGAGAATGACTCTCATGCTCATAGTTCAGACTACTCCCATGAAGGTAGCCCACATGCTTATTACACAGAGTCATCTGAGCATAGTGAGATTTACTCGTATCAATATGAGACACCACATATGGAACAAAATTGGGAGCCTGAATACTCAAATGTCATGTATACAAACCCTAACTCAAGGCCCCAATTGAGACAAATGAGACCACAAGCCCCTAGAGGACCTTGTTTCAGATGTCAGGGTGACCATTTCCTTCGTGGTTGTCCCCACTCAGCATCTCCGAGTCAAGGACAGGCTATCACGATACAAGATTTTTATCCTGAGTGTGACAAAGACCATCTCCCCAGAGACTGTCCAAGAAACCCCTCTAGTGCACCCAAGGTTACACCCATTAATGTGGTAGGCTTAGTGGTGGATTCAAGTGCAAGTAGTAGTAATGTGGCTCCTGTACAGGCAGTTACTAGGGCACAAGCATTAAAACAAGATAAACCAGTAGAGCAATCGAAGTCGAGTGAATCAAGAGAGCCTAGTAAGAGGAAAACAAGAACATGGAAGGATACCAGAGAGAAGGCCAATCACAAGTGGAATAGAAAGTTATCGGAACAAGAAGAAAGCCTGAAAGAAGCGAAAACAAAAATAGATGACATTGCATCTCAAAGTCCCTCGCATGCTGAAACTCCATCCACTCCACCTCATCCCATTTCACCACCCATTGTAAATAGACCACAACCAGGGTCTGTTCTTGCAGATCTGACGCCAGAAGGCTTGGACATGATGTTCAAGGCCTACCAGGCTCGACTTCAAGAAAGGCCAACAACTGCAAACCTAGACAAGAGTTACCCTAGAGCAGATTTAGAGATTGAACGGATGAAAATCTGCATAAAAATGGTAGAACAAGCTCAAGCTATACTTGAGACTAGTCAAAAGTTCAATCAGACAAACTTTGTCAAACCGGATTTGCATTTCCAAGGCTTACTAGAAAGATTAGAGAAGTTGGTAAACAAACCACAAGTTTCTTCACCTCCACAGGCTCAACTAGTTATTGAGAGAGGAAGCTCACCACCAATGGGAGCTTATGTTCCTAATTCCACGGATGCTGGAATACCTCCTTCAATTCAACAGTACTCTCAAGAGTTCTTGCGGGAAATACAAGAAGAGAAATGGGCCAAGGAGAAGGGTAATTCCCCTCCTATTCGTGAGATTGACGACCTTCATGATCAATTTTCCCAAGACATTCCATCTATTTACGGAGATAAAGCAGAACAACAAGAAGATGAAAGATTAGATTTCAAATCTAATACTTTAGAAGAGCTGCCACAATTCACAGGACCATGGGAATCTGAATCTCTTCAGATCAGGGCTCCCACGATACTGGTAAGACATGAAGACTCAATGGTCCCAAGGAACACTGATGTCGTGAAGAACACTAAGGTTCAATGTCATCTCACTGTAGAAGAGCTACTCAAAGCAAAACCTGAGCTATGGGATCATGTGAAGGATCAGGTCCCAGAACTTGATTCCAATATGCCAAAAGCAGGCTCTAAACAGAAAGTACCAGAGATACCTCTAGATAAAATAGGGGACATGAGTGAAGGTGAAGAAGGTAATACTTATCTTCCAATCACCTACCAAGGTAAAACAACCAAGGCGATCGTAGATTCAGGTGCGGGTGTTGCTATTGCGACCACATGCTTGTGGAAGCAATGGGGCAAACCGACATTAAGACCAGCTAGAATGAAGCTTCAAATGGCAGATGGTCATTTTGAAAGACCTCTAGGATTGCTAGAAGGGATAACTCTAACCACTTGTGGTGTAGGGTTTGAACACACTTTTGCTATATGTGACTTTGAGAAAAATAATGTCTATGAGATGATACTAGGAAGACCACCTACGACAATTGCAAATAGTACAAGACTGGGGAACCAGCTCCTTGTACTTGCAGCACTTAGGGGTCACCATCAAGGTCAATTTGAAGGATTACACCTTCAGAGATGTACCACCCCTACAGTGGAATCCTATCCACAAAGCAAAAAAAGATTCAATCTCTATGCAATCTGGAAGTTCACATGATCAATCATGGCTGCATGAAGATACTCACTTGTGGATGTGCAAGGTCGCAAAGGAAGAGGAAAAGCACCTAAAAGCAAGAGAAGAAGGAACTTCTCCAGGAGATAGACCAATTAAAGACCCAGCCTATACACCGATGATCTTTCCAAATGAGGAATTTGAGCCTCATGGTTGGGCAGAAATCTTAGCTACCATGGACATTACAGTCAATGAAGAACAATGGACACCTCATTGTGATGAGGAGGGGTATGATATTTCAATGTTCATGTGTCAGCCCTTGCTAGAAGAATGTGACCCTATTGATGTCATAGAAGAAGAAGAGAATGACGATGATCTAGAGTCCATTGTGATGGATAGTTGCTTTAACTCAGAGAAGCACTATTTAGAAGATGTAGGAGTGTTTAATCAGAAAGAAGAAGAACCCCTCACAAGTATCAAAGCTATAAATTCAAAGGATGGAAGTGAGAGTAGTCAAAAAAAAAAGAAAAGAAAAGCAGTGAAACAAGAAGAGGAGGACTCATTGTTTGAAGTACCAGAGAATTTCAAGAAATATGAAGTTGACGACCGCAAAATTTTGGTGCGAATGCCTAAGAGAGAGGCCATCATAGGAGAAGCATATGATAACAAAGAAAAGACCAAGAAGATTGTAGTGACCATTGAAGAGAACGAAGAAAGATGCACGTACATAGGAGATGATCTAAGTGCAAAAGAAGAAATGGAGCTTGTAGCTCTATTAAGGGAATATAGGGACATGTTTGCATAGCATTATAGAGACTTGAAGGGGGTAGATCCAAGAATATGCTCTCATACAATCCCCATGACTACTGATGCCAAGCCCACCAAATAGAAGCCCTACACATATAATGACACTTATGCAGCCAAGATAAAAGAAGAAATTGGCAGGCTGATTGAAGCTGGAATTATCTATGAGATTGAGCATACTGAATGGGTGTCCCCCATTGTAGTGGTTCCCAAGAAGAATGGAAAGTTGCGAGTGTGTATTAACCTTAAAAAAGTTAATGCCGCTATGATTAGAGATAGCTATCCACTCCCAATCACTGAACATTTATTGGAGCGTGTTGCAGGCAAGGAAGTTTATAGCTTCCTTGATGGGTTTTCAAGTTACAACCAAGTAGCCATCGCCCCCGAAGATCAACACAAAACGGCTTTTGCCACAGAGTGGGGAATCTTTGCATTTTGTGTGATGCCATTTGGGCTCAAAAATGCACCTGCAACATTACAAAGGCTCATGTGTCATGTCTTCAAAGAGTTCTTGCGAAAGAGCTTAGAAGTATATATGGACGATTTATGTGCTCATTCCCAAGAAAGAATATACCACATCCCTGAGCTCAGACAGATCTTCAATAAGTGTAGAGAATATCGAGTGTGTCTTAACCCAGAAAAGTGTGTGTTCATGGTGCGTCAAGGTAAAATCTTAGGTCATATTGTTTCTAAGAACGGAATCTCAACAGATGAGGACAAAGTAAGAGCCATAGCAGAGTTACCAAGGCGAAGGAACATTAAAGAGGTACAAGCTTTTATGGGCCATTGTGGATATTATCGTAGGTTTATCCACATGTATGCGATCATAGCTAAACCTATTTATGGTTTGTTGACAAATTTTGAGTGGAACGATGAATGCGAGAACTCCTTCAATGAGCTAAAAAGACGTTTGTGCACAACACCAATATTGACAACCCCAGATTGGAGTAAGCCATTCCATGCCCATGTGGATGCCTCCAATCATGCCATCGGATGTGTGCTAGCACAACCCACATGTGAAGGGAATTTAGATTTGCCCTTAGCATATGCTAGTAGACAGCTTAACCCAACTGAAAGAAATTATACCACAACCGAGCGAGAAGGCTTAGGCATGGTATATGCTGTGAAGAAGTTTAGGCACTATTTATTGGCCAACAAGTTCAAGTTTTTCACTAATCATCAAGCTTTGTTATATTTGGTCAATAAACCTTGCAATACAGGACAGTTAGTAAGATGGTTCCTCTTACTAATGGAATATGACTTTGAAGTTGTTGTCAGGAAAGGTAGGACCCACCTTCGGGCAGATCACCTTTCTCGCATCACTTCAGGAGAGTCACCGCAAGGAGTGTCTGATGAACTACCTGATGCTTATCTGTTCAATTTAGAAGTTGTTACTAAATGGGCAAATAAGTTGGTACCAGTCCTAACCTTTGGACCCGCAAATAAGAATGTGAAAACATCACAAGAAGAAATTGTAAAATCACAAAAATATCACATATTGGCAGGAAGCATGTACAAACAAGATACAGAAGGTGTGCTAGCTTGTTGTGTCGAGGATCATGAACATAGTAGTTGGTTGCAACAAGCTCATGAAGAATTGCTAGGAAATCACTATTCTAAACAACGAACATTGCATAATTTGAAACGTTTAGGAGTATATTGGCCTAGCATGGACAAAGAAATACATGAGTGGATTAAGACTTGTTCGGTGTGCCAAGAGAGGCCCCCAGTGGAGCATGCCACCCTTTATCAAGTGTCCTTATTCCAGATTGGAGTGCTCCATTGATAGAATTTATGCGATCGGGAACATTACCCAAAGAGGCTAGTCTAGCAAGAAGACAAAGCATGGAGCAAGAGGCTCAAGACTATGCCTTAGTAGGAGACAACCTATACCGAAGAGGCAAAGATGGTTACTTAAGACTATGCATTCATGAATCAGACTATTTGAAAGTCCTAGAAACTGCACACAGTGGTGTTGCAAGTGGACACTTTGGTCCTGATCGAGTAATAAAGACCATTCTATTCTGAGGACTTTGGTGGCCCACTCTTCATATGGATGCACATACCTATGTGAAGAAATGTGACACATGCCAACGTGCACAATATCCGGTTAGAAAAGACGAGATGCCTTTGAGGCCAATGATGGGAGGTCGTACATTTTCGAAGTGGGGTATAGACTTTGTTGGTCCTATTAACCCCCCAGCTAGAAACTCCCATGCTAAATATGTTATTGTAGCCACATATTATCTTACAAAGTGGGTAGAAGTCAAAGCCACAACAAAGAATGATGCTCAGACTACAGCTAAGTTCTTATTTGAGAATGTGTTCACTAGATATGGATTACCAATAGAGTTAGTGAGCGATAGAGGCACACACTTCTTGATTGAAGTCATTGAAAATCTCCTCCAAGAATTCTTGAGGATACATAAGAAGTCTGCCCCCTATCATCCACAAGCCAACGGACAAGCCGAGAGCACAAATAAGATCCTTTGTAATGTCTTGACTAAACTGGTAAACAATAAACGCTCTGATTGGGATAAACAACTTCATCATGCTGTTTGGGCTTACCGAGTTGCCTACAAAACGGTACTCAATGCCACCCCATTTCAAATGGTCTTTGGACATAATGTTGTGCTACCATTAGATTTCTTAATCCCAGCTTTAAAAGTAGCACAAGAGCATGAGTGGAATGGACATGAATTGTCCTCTAGGATCTTTGACCTAGAACGCTAGGTGAGATGAGGCTACAAGCGGGAGCAGGTATCTATGTTGTAAAGAAAAGGCAAAAGGCATACTTTGATGCACACATCAAGGATAAGGGACCGAAAGAGGGAGATCTAGTGTTGGTTTACACACTAAAACAACATGCCCGTAAGTTGGAAAAACGAGGATATGGACCCATGATCATTAACAGAATTTCCACTAGCGGTGCGGTTCAATTGACCACTTTAGAAGGTGATATCTTGCCAAACTATATTAGTGGATGTAGAGTCAAGTTATATCAAGAACCTCTTACAGAGGATATGCTAACGAGACTCAATATTGATAAGAAGCGGAAAGACGAAGAGTTGAGGGTCAGAGAAGAAGCACAAGCAGAAGCCAGAGAGCGTATTAGGCGAAATAAGTTAAGGCGATTAGGCCTAGATGTCAACTCAAAAGCTCCAAAATATCACATGGATATGTGCCGAAAATCAGGCATAATTACTTCTCAAAGCATTGATCGACATCCCTTTGTGACCATAGAGATAGGACAAGGAAAGAGTGCAAGAACTGTGAAAGCATTGATTGACTCAGGTGAAGCAACTAGTGCAGTTAGACTTTCCTACTGCCAAGACTTGCAGTTGAACATCAATCCCATAGAAGCTTATCTCATAGGATTGGGAGGTGTGTAAACCCCTTGTTTGGGCGAGGTGGAATTTCCCATCTACCTTCAAGATGTTCCAATGAAAGTCAAAATGCTAGTATGTGGAGATGAGGACCTTACGGAACCACTTATCTTGGGTCAAGATTGGATTTATGACCATGCAGTCAACTTGAACCTCAGAAGTCAACTTCTTCAAGTTTGGGTACATGAACAATGCATTACATTAGAATTAGAGAACTGCATGCTCACAGATCATGGCACCCCACATTCTCTTAGTTCCTCTAAGACTAATTTTCACGAGCAAGATGTTGTATGTGTCAAAAGCTCTATGATCCAGAAGGACTCCATCATGGAAGAACAGTCGCAAAGGCAAGCAAATCCTCCTTCTTTTTCGAAGAGCAAAGCATCCACAATAGTTCAACCTAAGAAGCAAGCACAACAATCCAAGACAATTGCTATAGCAACTAGAAAGATACCATTCAACAAGAAAGGAGTTCCGGGCATGAAGCAGATCTGGGTATGCAAAGGAGAGCAACCACCAACCTTGTCCCCACAAACCCCATCCAGGCAAGCCAACCCGGCGAGGAGACGAAGGAAGAAGCTCGGACAAGCTCAACCACAAGGTATCCGACAAATTTGGGTGCCTAAGAAATTAGTTGCAGCTCAACAAGGGCAATTACACATGTGGGTACATAGGAATCTCTTATGTCCGCAACAACCTATGCTCTCCCATACGCGAAAAGTCTCAACAAAGAAGCCAAGGTGAGGCAAAGGTCACAACCAGACACCAAGAACCAAAGTAGACCAACTAACCTCTTCAGCGCAAGTCAGGCGACAAGCTACAAAGGTATGGGTTTGGAAGCCAAAAGCATCAACGTCCCCTACAAAACCAAAGCACCAACCACAAGGGACATAATAGTCAAGAAACCAGCCAAGGATGAATAGGCCAAAGGTGCTCACTACACAGCAACAGATCCTTCTCAAATGGATCCCCCTAAGGAGGAAGGATCAGTTTTCATCTCGAGATCCAATGGATACCTCCACGACAGATGGCATCAACATCCGCAAATAACATCGAAAGCCTCGACGCGCGACAACCATGTGCTCCTTGCACAACCCTATCTTTTGCACCATTCAGGTCATGCATTTCCAAAGTATGCATTAATATAGAGCCACATTACATGGCCATGCATAGACACAATTGAGAGTCCCAAGCACAAGAGCACATTGAAACATGTAAACCATTTTTGATACTAACCTTTGTCTTCTTGTTTTGTGACATTGTTCCTCTCAAAAAAAAAAAGAGAGAGAGAGAGAGAGAAAGAACTTGTTCCCAGGTTTGGCTCATGAAACATGAATGAGTCATGCTTGGTTGAAGGTGGAGCTGTTGATTACTAGGCATTTATCAGTTTGGATAGAAGTGTGTCTCAGCTAGCAGATGATATAATTGTTGCCTTATCAGGTAGATGTCAAGAACTTGGCATGAACCTGGCCTCCACAACTATGGTTCCCCCTTACCATGGTAGGAGGGAAGATCTCAAAGTCGCAACTTGAGAGATGCTTAACTACTGTATGTACAAGAGCATCCAAGGAGATATCTGCTAAGGGTAATTTGGTACCCTGAAAATCCTTGTTTGTATACTGGGTGAGAAGACTCCTGCTTATGGTGAGCTAAACAGAATATGTGAAACTAAGCTTGGTGTAGTTACCCAATGTTGTTTGTCAAGGAATATAAAGAAATTCAATTCTTAGTATTTGACAAATGTTGCTTTGCAAAGAGGAGACAGGACCAAGCACTCAAAAAATTTCATCGGTGGACCATCAACATGGACATTCATCGACAATGTTCCATCACAAATGCCGGGTGTACAACACGAAGAAATAAACATCGATCAACCCTTCACCATGGTAAGTATCTTTACTCTGGCAACACCATAACCATGATAGATTAGGAAACCTCTTCGTCGGCATACCCTTGAGCACTTAGCTCAAGACCCCCAATTTTTGCACCATACTTCTTCCAATGCATTTTCCAAGTAAGCATGCATAGGGCTACATTACAAGGCCGTGCACAAGGCACATATTTTACTCAACCCATGCACGAACACACTTACCCATCATTCATTATGGGTTATGGGTACTTGCCATGACTCTTAAGAACATCACCTTTGGAAGATCTAGAGGCCATCAATGGAGACTCACAACGACACATTCATGCTGGAGTCCAAGGATGAAGCACATATTACGGAACTACCACTTGCACGGGCTTAAAGAGACAAATAAAGAACTTGCCAATCGATCTTGCCACATTTGGAAGCTAGATGGCTCTCGTTTCTACAGAATGGACACCACCTCTCACAACACTACCTGGAACAACCATTACAACAAGGGTCTGTTAGGGATGATAGACTCGAGAGGGGGGGGAGTGTTGGAACTCAAGGTCAAGCACAAAGCATGGAAGCGCATCAAAGAAGTGGACATACAAGAAGAAGGAGCAAGTAGGGAGCTCCAAGAAGTACATGTCAAATTTTCAGAAGAATCCCCTACAAAAATAGTGATTTTCATCACTAAAAACCATTGTAAATACCATTTTCTATTTTTGTAACCCAATTTTGTTCAATCCGAGGAGTCCTTGAGCTTGAGGAGTATTAGAAGCATCATCCTACAAACTTTCATAATTTTTAAACTTTGTTTGAGTTCTCAAATAAGCCTTGGAACATAATTTTTAACTAGGCCGGACACTAGGTCTAGATATGGCCAAAACTAGTCCAAAAACTATAAAAAGAGCTAGAGAGCTCATTTTTGAGGTTAGCTTGTTAGAGAATAGAGCTTTTGTAAGAGAACTCTTTTGCAATCCAAGCTTTCCATTGTTCCTCTCTTTGATCTTACCTTGTGTGCGTGTGTGTGTGTGTGTATGTGTGTGCATGTTTGTGTGCTTTCACTCACGCACTTGTGCCTTCACTTGCTCATGGTCTTCATACTGGTCCTCACATCTCCGCGGATTGACAAGTAAAGGAGGTGGTGCTTACGCTTGAGCTACACCAGACATGAAGCAAGGGATTGCTATTTTCTCAAGGGGATGCAAGCGAATTGGGCATCACCAAGTGTATCCTTACATCAGCCCTTATTACCAACTCCAAGATTTCAAATCGAAAGCATGTATACCACTCCTCAGGTAAACTCCTCTAACGAAAGAAAACCTCCATTTAGAATACCACTACAAATGTGGTGAATATGGGCATTTTCAAGGAAAATGCTCCCTCTCAGAAGGGTCTCCACCTTGTAGGTTTTGCCCGGATACAATGGATCATTATTCGAAGGACTGTCCGAAGCAGAAGGCTTCTACAAGCGGATCATATCCATCCTACCAAGTCAATGTTATCTCTGTCAATAAGGGAAAGCAACCAGCAATTCATTCAAGTAAGAGAGAAGAGAGCAACACTCTTAATTATCCAGGTATCCAATTTTCTCTTGTACACTCACAGTGGCACTTATCTGAGAAAGAGGACCCAAATGTGTCTGATGCCCCGTGGCAATTTGAACGAATTCTTTCACCTAAAGAAGTTGACCCATTTTTTCAAAATGGTCAAGTTCAGCAAGTCGACTTAAAAGAGGAGCAAGTGACTAAAAAATTTGACCAATTTTGTAAAAGTGACCATGTTCATAAAGTAGACCAATTTTTGGAAAATGGTCAACTTGAAGTTGCCCAAACTTTTAAAAATAGTCTACTTAAAAAAGGTCAAATTTTTGAAGTCGACTTATTTTCCTAGGATGACTCAATTCAGGAAAATAGACTATTTTTTGAAATCGACTCTTTTGCCCAGATTCATGCCACTCCACTAAGTGATCTTGGTCAACTTCATGGAGATGTTTCCCTGCACAATCATGGACCAAAAAAAGAAACCCCAAGCTATGCTCCAGGGTTAGAACCTGATTCACAACAGAGAGAAGAAGGAAATCAAGAACTCAATGCAAGCCCATCCTTCAGCTCAAGTCCAGAAGCTAGAGTGGTGGTATTGCCAGAAATGGATCAAGAACAAGGGGTTCAAACAAGAGCCCAGAAAAAGAAAGCAGAAGCAAGGGTCCTCCAAGAAAAAGACTCAGGTACAAAAAATTCTGAAGTTTTGCAGGAAATAGACAAAGTTTTTGAAGAAACGATGAAGGAACCCCATTCATGTAACAAGCCTCCTCTACCTTCGCCAATACCATCCATCAAGTCATAGGAAATATTAAAGAACACCTTCCAGCAGGTATCATTGTATGATCTATTAAGACTGGATGAAAGGTTCAGAAGTGAAGTTATAGGGATCATAGAGACATTGTCTCCTCTGACAATGCTTGCAATAAGTGGTGGGCACACTCTAAAAAACCTGATGAAAGCTTCAATTTCCGAGAACTTCACAAAGGTATCAACCAACTCTCTAACCGACTTCAGGAGTCCATGTCTATCAGTCACTATATATGGAATAACTATAAATGGAGTAATAATCGATGGAGGTTCAGGCATAAATCTCATGCCAGAGTTTACCCTCAAATCACTTGGACTCCAACTTTCAGGTGAAGCAAAGTTCACAAAGTTCACAATAACCTTGGCTGACTAGAGTCGAGTTAAAGCTCTTGGTATTGTGGAAAAGGTATCGGTAGAGATGGATGGGCTGACATTCTTTCTAGATTTTGTGGTGTTAAATCTACCGCAGGTCAATGGAGGCTTTCCTCTACTCATAGGGAGGCCATGGCTAAGGCACATCCAAGCCATGCATGATTGGGGAAATGATATTATTTTAGTTAACTTATCGGGGCAAATACAAAAACAAGTACATTTAGATCCGAAAGGATCTCATGGAGGTAATGCTCATTCTTTCTCTATTCTCGAAGAACAACAAATTCCTATCGCGGAAGCATGTAATGAAATTGAAATAAAGGATGACCAATATCTTTTGGAATGGATGGAAGCCTTTCCATGTTATGGCATATCAATTTGTGAAGGAGAGTCGGAACAGGTAGAAACTCTTGGGCTTGGAGAACCCGTCATGGACTTGAGGAGAGGAAAGAAAGGATTCTCGAAGGATTTGACCCAAGGAAAGGAGAAAAGAGCTGCGATAGACGACTTACCGATACCATCTGACATACCGTGGATGAAAGAGCTTTCACCTTCATGGATGCAAGAAAAGGAATCAAAGATCAACATAGAGGAATCACCGGCCTATCCACAATGCATTTTTGAAGATCAAAACGAACAATCAACTATTTCATCTTAACCTGTAAGGCAATTCAATCTTGGAAATGAGGAACACTCACAACCGATCTTACTAGCAACATGGCTTTGGGATCATCCGTCCTTGCTCCATCACGTAACCACTTTCATGCAAAACTTCAAGGATGTGTTTGTATGGAGTTACCATGACTTAGAAGGAATTACGATTCATCTTGGAGAGCATTCTATTCCACTCATTCATGATGCTAAGCCAGTAAGAGGAAGGATTTATCGACTTTATCCAAAGTATGCAAAAGCGATCAAGAAAGAAAAGAAGTTATCCTTTTAGAGTAGGTCATTCATTTTTTGTTATGGGTTAATTAGTCGATTTCCTAAAATAAGTCGATTGAATGATTTTGGTCAAGTTGATAGGTCAATTTTTTAGTTTAAAAAAAGGTCGATTTAAAAAAAAAAGTTGATTTTTTTCAAGTTCAAAAAAAAAAGTTGATTTTTTTTGGGTGTTAGGTCGACTTTTTAAAGTTCATTAAAAAAAAAAGTCGAATTTTTTTTTTGGTCGATTTTTTTTCAAATCCAAAAAAAAAGTCAATTTTTTTGGAAAAGGTCGATTTTTTCCCAAGAAAAGTCGATTTTTGTTTTTAATTCAAAAAGTCGATTTTTTTTTAAGTTGTTAGGTCGATTTTTTTGGTCAATGTTTGGGTCAAGTAGGGCGATTTTTTTAACTCTAAATACTCAATTTTAGTCAACTTTCAGCAAATGAGTCAATTTTTTTCTTTTAGTCAATTAGTCGATTTTTTTTCCAAAGTCGATTTTTTTTAAGAGCTCATACTTCAGTCGATTTTTATTTGTCAAGTCATTTGCAAAACTATCCGAGACAGCTGCGGAGTGATTTGGGCAATTGGGCAGGTCGATTTTTCTCTTCACCATTCCCTTCAATAAGAACCATGGAGTCCATTTGATCTTGCAACGCCTCTTTCTTCACCTGGTTCTTTGAGTCCAACGCCTCTCTCTTCACCTTGTTTCTTTGAGTCTAGTCGACTTCTGAATTGAAGAGATGCACAACAGCCTAAAGGGCAAGACAACTTCCGATCCCTTATTATCTGTAGGAAATCACTTTTTCAATCCTTCCCTTCTGAATTAAAGAGATGCACAACAACCTAAAGTGCAAGACAACTTTCGGTCCCTTTATTGTCTACAACAAGTCACTTTTTCAATCAGTCCATTTGTTATCAGCAGCAGCAGCAGTTAGTTGCAAGCACAGAGAGAATTGGATCTAGGTGGGGGACATGTTCGTCACCATCAGGCTGCTGGACCTTCCACTCATTGGCCATATTGAAGACATTGCTTAAGTCCATTAAACCCTACCTAGTATGATGTGGAAAATCATTACAATACATGTTTAATTGAGCGGACAATTATCCAATGAAGGTTTGAGACATGTAGCAATATTAGTGAGGTGAGACGATTTCTTGGTGCTTGTGTGTTTTATTCCATTTGGATTCCTCACTATGCACATGTTGCTAATTGTCTATATGCATTGCTAAGGAGGAATCAGAAGTTTCTTTGGACAGAAGAGCACTCATGCGCTATGAGAAAATTAAAGAAGTTACTTCTTAATGCTCCAATTTTAAAACGAGTAGATTATTCTGATAAAAAACCCATTATTCTGATTGTTGATACAAGTCCCATAGGCATTGGATGGGTTATTGGTCAGGACGATGCAGAAGGAAAAAGATATGCCGTGAGATTTGGAGCTAAGATATTACATGACACTCAAAGGAACTATCCGCAAATTAAATGAGAACTCTGGGGATTAGTCACAACATTAAAAATTGATAAAGAATATTTCATAGGAGCGAATGTAATTGTAGAGATAGATTGTTTACCACTAATAGGAATGATCACAAATTGTTCTTCACTGATACTGCTATGCTTAGATGGATTTCTTATATTAATCCAGTTTTAATTCATATTTCAGCCAAATATAGTTCTGTTGCTGATATGCTTTCTAGAGCTAGGTATGATGAAGATGATGAAGCAAAATTAGATACTAATGTGATTAATTATGATTCTCAAGTATATGTATATGAAAATTTTAATATTGATGAATATGAAGGAGAGTGGCAAGACATTGGGAGGTATCTTAGTACTTTGATTAGATCACCTTCATGGTCTTCAAATAGATTTAGAAATATTAGAAAAAGAGCTTTAAATTTTTTCTTAAAAGATGGGCTAATTTGGAGACATGCATCCACAAAGGGTACTAGGAACTAGGCATCTTCAAATGCAAGTCATGAAATATATGCATGATACTTTATGGGCTGGACATAAGGAATTTGTGGCTACTTATGAGAAGATTAGAGAGGGTTATTGGTGGCCAGGCATTTATGTTAATCTAAAACATTATGTGAATTCTTGTGATGTATGTCAAATTCATTCATCAGTTAAGCATAGGGATCCATTGCATCCTACCTATCCACCATGTATCCATTATAAGTGGGTAGTTGACTTAGTGACCATGCCCAAAGGTATAGATAAGATGAGATATATAGTTCTTGCATGAGAAGATCTTACTAACCATGTTGAAGGTCGAGCCCTAAGATCTAAAACAACTTTTAATGTATGTAAATTTCTTCTAGAAGATGTAATCTCACGGTTTGGTTATGTAGAAAAGGTAGTGGTTGATAGGGGAGAATTACATGCACAAGGGGCCAGAGATTTCTTTGTTGGAAGTGAGGTAGGCCCTTGGCTCATGTCACAGGTCCATGGTTCCATAGTTCCAGTATATACAACATTAATTCCAGCATTCTTCAATATTGACAAAACATGAACATACCACAACTTAATCATACAAATGATGAGATAAAGATAGAGAAAGAATAGACGACATGTGTAAGGTGTTATGTAAGCCATCGCTTACTCATAGTATCATATATACCAATGTTCAATGTACAATGTGGGAGCAAAATTCTCAACCATTCTATGTGATGAGAAATAGATGAATGAGTGAATGTACAATGTAACAAACATATTCAGATGTATGGGCAGTAATCTGAATATACATGAGATGTGTGACCTTATAGGTTATAGAAGAGTGAATATGAGTGACTGAAAGAGGAAGGATCAGTGTGAACGGAAATCCTCAAACTCATGTGAACACACCTTCTTAAACACCTCATCAAATATGCATAAAGCATATAAGTACTGATTCCCTTGTACCTATGCCGAATAGGACTCCTCCTGATATGAATGCCACAGCCTCCATAAACTTCAAGTAGTACCTGTGTGCATAAAGAGAATATGTACCTGAATACTTTAACATAAGATGTGAATCTTATGTTAAACTCCATCCAATGTCTTTGAAGTAGCTAGACATCTTCTTGTAGAAGACAATCTTCAACCTAACATCTTCGTGTAGAAGATGATCTTCAAATACGCCATGTAGATGGTCCCATCCAATGTCTTTGAAGTAGCCAGACATCTTCTTGTAGAAGATAATCTTCAACCTGATATCTTCTTGTAGAAGACAATCTTCAAATACATTATGTAGATGGGCGATCCTCACCTTCAAGCTGCTAATGACCAAGTCTTCTTGCCATGAACAAGAGATAACCTCCTCTCCATGAGGTAGAGTGTGAGCACACCCTTCATCTTCTCCAAGAAGAATCACCAAGAAGAACTCCATAGCTGCTCCTCAACATGCTTCAAGTTAGCACCATGGCTGCCCCATGTGCTAGAAGAAACACCACCTCTATTGAGGTCCAAGCTCTAGAAAGCTTGTGTTGATCCTAGGTGAAGGATGAATAACAATGAGCCCAAGCTCTTGTTATATAGTACTCTTGATCCCTCAAAAGCACCAATAAAGCACTTCGTAAAAGAATAAATCTGTGATCGCTATTCTCGTGAAAATCAGGTCGCCGTCTATCGCGATCCATCGCTCTCCACTTGTTTTTTAATTTGAAAAGCATAGATTAAAATATAACGTTCGCGCTCGCTGCAGTCTAGGGGACTTGAACCCTGGCGGGTGCTATGAGAGGACGACGACGTATCCATGCCACCAACACATTTTGGTTGTACAAAGAGTAGTAACCAGCTCTAAACATGTCAGATCCGCCCGTCTCCTTTTCTTCTTTGCCAAGAAAGACTAAGAACTAAAGCAAGGTCTTAGACAAAATGGACCAATTGCACATTGTTTTCCAACAATCCCCCCTGCAATGTCATATTGGTACAACCTGAACTGAATCTGCAATCTGTCACAAACTGCAAACTATCACAAGCTTCAAGCTTGTACTGCCGTACTTTAGGAAAAAAAATCTTCTTCAAAACTGAATTTGACTTTCCTTCAAAAAACCTGACCTTGCTGAATATGAACCATAATACTTGAGAAAATATGCAAACTAGATATCCAATAGTGTACTCATCAAGCAATCACTGCTTGATAACAAATGTAGCATGAACTGTCTCTGAACCTGCTATCTCCTGTCTTCAAAAAACTGAAAACATACACTGGGATCTATATATTTGCATTTACCTTCCAAAAAGGTTTCTCAACGTACTTCTGCTACGTCATGTAAATACACTAAACAAAATCAAGAACTGAATCCTGGAACCTATGACTATCAACTCACAACTTAGTGTATTATGAACACTGCTGGTTTATCTCTGACTGTACTCAACTCAATATGAGTCAAAAAATCTATGATGTCATCATGTCTTCATCCTTTAAATCCTTCATACCTCTTTCCTTCAGAACTTGGTATAAACATATATGTGCGCACTTTTGAAATATACCTTTCTGAAATATCAAGCTTCTCTTCAATAGAAATCTGGAACCTTCTCCTGAACAGGAACATCCTAACAGGAACTTTCTCCAAATATTCTTCTTCTTCCTTCTTCTTACAAAGCTGGAACATAAAGAGAACCTGACAAAGGAAATATAGGAATACCTGTAGGTATGTCTCTGCATTCTTTCACATATGGCTGAAAATAAGTCTTTCATGTTTCATCACCCCCTGGATGACTTAACACTAGTATCCAGTATTCTTCAAATATATCAGACTTTGTGAAATGTGGAACGTCTTCCTTCATAAATCTGATGTTCAGTTATCAATACCTGTATCTGAAACAAAATCTCTGAACCCTTTTTATTAGCATTGATCAGATGCTAATAGCTTTCCATGTCATTCCTCAGCTTTCCAAAATCTAGAATAAGGTTAGCTGATCCTAACAAAACATTGCTGAAAGCTTTATAGGATTCATAACCTTCTGTAACATAACAAGTATCTTCTATCTCTCTGCAACACAAATTTGATAGAATATGAATCTTTGACTGACTTCTTCCAATGTTAAGAATCTTTATAAACAAAGGATAGACAACCGACTCATAAATGCTCAAGATCATACAAGATCAATGATCTCTCCTGTGTAGAATCTGCTGTCATCAAACCTTCATGACTGAATGTTTGATTTACTTTCTGAATGTCTCCAAGTGTCCATGCTTCTCAAAAAGTTGTAAAACTTTTCTTCAAACAAATCCTTCAAGGAATATGCAATTCCTACTTGAAACATAAGTGGACAAACTTCTCACCTTGAGAACTCCAAAAGCTGCAAGTTGATACTTCATAACTTTCATATTTTACCCGGGTGAAATGTGATAGTACCTGCTTGATTTTCTTTTGGCTAACTCCACTTCTCAATCAAGTGATAGGATATGATGGAACACCCTTTTGAATACAAACATGTATCCAAAAGTCTAGACAATCATAAAAGGTAGATTCTTCAACTGATTGGTACATCAACAAGTCTGAATTTTCTGAAGTTTTCTGAAGTTTTCTGAAAATACTGAATATGAGGTAACCTTTTCCAAACATAAAACCTCAACCCAAGTCTTCAACATCTGCTATAGAAAACTCTTTTACCTGAAGAGTTAGATAAAGAAGAATATACTTCTCTGCAACCTGTCATATACCAAGTAGCTCTGTATTGACACTCCAAGAATTCTTTGAGGGAACATATAAGCTGCCTGCTTAAAAGCTTCAACTAAAACATAACTCATACATATATGAGTTAAAACATATATCTGCTGCTTTTCTTTCTCTCAATGCAATTCTTTGTCAAATCTACTAAATCATGAACAAGTGTAATGCAAAACAAGAAACTGCTTCTTCTTTAAACAAGATGTTCTCGTAGACTTGTCTTTGGGTGTAGAGGATAAAATAGGAAAAGTATATGGAAAATATATGAGAAAAGGAAGCCTTACTTTTCTTTTGGAAATGATGGACTTTCTTCTTCTGCATCTTTCTTCCACCTGATGATGTGAACATCTTCAAACTTCTCTTCCATACCTTTTGTTCTCTTCATTTTGAAGTAGCAAACACTCTTGACCTCTTCAAATGAACTTTTCTCTTCCTCTAGTGTAAGAGTAAGAGATAAAACAAACATGGTATATAAATGGAAGTGAATATAGAAACATGTTTTACCATCTCCTCATATCTCTGAATCAAAATTCTGCTTCAAATGTCCGAAACGACTAAATTCACCAATCGTTGTCTGAATGATGAATTGCCCTTCTAGAGTTACCTTCTCTAGATACATTTGTACCTTGATATCCAACCAACTTACAACAGAAAATTGGCTGAAAAAACTCATCTCATCTCTGCGCTTGTCTTCTTAGATGAACTTTCTTGCCATGAAAGAGATCTTTCAAAACTCTCTAGAAAAACCTCTAGATACCTGTTTTGATGTAGCCTTTAACTTTCAAAAGATGAAAGTATATAAAAGCATTCCTTGAAACCTTCAAAATCTCTTCATAACTGCTCTTCTAAGACATGACCTGCAAATGATAATCTGATAGTAGAAACTGATACCTGTGATTTGATGTTGATCTGATTTCTTCATCTTCTCTAAACCATTGTTCTTCCTTGAATTTGAAGTAGTCTTCTCTTCATCAAGTCTGGGTCTTCAAACAATACTTTTGTAAAGTATTTGCATACTCTTCAAAAATATTCTGCTGCTAACAGATCATCAACTTCATACTCCACACTGATAAATACACACGTGACTGAATTGTCTAATTCTCAAATCTCTACTCATCTAGATTAAGTGTGTATGTCAAATGTCAAATGTTAGAAGATGCTTTCAAATCATATGTTGTAAATCTGGAAGTCTAGGAACCTGGGATATGAATGAGCCTTAATGCATTGATGCCAAAGATCTAAAGTTCTGTAACCAAAACCTTAGTGCTCTGATACCAAATCCCTAAAGCTCTGATACCAAATGTTGGAAGTGAGGTAGGCCCTTGGCTCATGTCACAGGTCCATGGTTCCATAGTTCCAGTATATACAACATTAATTCCAGCATTCTTCAATATTGACAAAACATGAACATACCACAACTTAATCATACAAATGATGAGATAAAGATAGAGAAAGAATAGACGACATGTGTAAGGTGTTATGTAAGCCATCGCTTACTCATAGTATCATATATACCAATGTTCAATGTACAATGTGGGAGCAAAATTCTCAACCATTCTATGTGATGAGAAATAGATGAATGAGTGAATGTACAATGTAACAAACATATTCAGATGTATGGGCAGTAATCTGAATATACATGAGATGTGTGACCTTATAGGTTATAGAAGAGTGAATATGAGTGACTGAAAGAGGAAGGATCAGTGTGAACGGAAATCCTCAAACTCATGTGAACACACCTTCTTAAACACCTCATCAAATATGCATAAAGCATATAAGTACTGATTCCCTTGTACCTATGCCGAATAGGACTCCTCCTGATATGAACGCCACAGCCTCCATAAACTTCAAGTAGTACCTGTGTGCATAAAGAGAATATGTACCTGAATACTTTAACATAAGATGTGAATCTTATGTTAAACTCCATCCAATGTCTTTGAAGTAGCTAGACATCTTCTTGTAGAAGACAATCTTCAACCTAACATCTTCGTGTAGAAGATGATCTTCAAATACGCCATGTAGATGGTCCCATCCAATGTCTTTGAAGTAGCCAGACATCTTCTTGTAGAAGATAATCTTCAACCTAATATCTTCTTGTAGAAGACAATCTTCAAATACATTATGTAGATGGGCGATCCTCACCTTCAAGCTGCTAATGACCAAGTCTTCTTGCCATGAACAAGAGATAACCTCCTCTCCATGAGGTAGAGTGTGAGCACACCCTTCATCTTCTCCAAGAAGAATCACCAAGAAGAACTCCATAGCTGCTCCTCAACATGCTTCAAGTTAGCACCATGGCTGCCCCATGTGCTAGAAGAAACACCACCTCTATTGAGGTCCAAGCTCTAGAAAGCTTGTGTTGATCCTAGGTGAAGGATGAATAACAATGAGCCCAAGCTCTTGTTATATAGTACTCTTGATCCCTCAAAAGCACCAATAAAGCACTTCGTAAAAGAATAAATCTGCGATCGCTATTCTCGTGAAAATCAGGTCGCCGTCTATCGCGATCCATCGCTCTCCACTTGTTTTTAATTTGAAAAGCATAGATTAAAATATAACGTTCACGCTCGCTGCAGTCTAGGGGACTTGAACCCTGGCGGGTGCTATGAGAGGACAACGACGCATCCATGCCACCAACACATTTTGGTTGTACAAAGAGTAGTAACGAGCTCTAAACATTTCAGATCCGCCCGTCTCCTTTTCTTCTTTGCCAAGAAAGACTAAGAACTAAAGCAAGGTCTTAGACAAAATGGACCAATTGCACATTGTTTTCCAACATTCTTTGCTAGGCATGGAATTCATTTAGCTCTTACCACTACTTATAACCCGAAAGCTAACGGGAAGATAGAAAGAGGGCATTCTCCTATTATTAAAGCGATTTCTAAAGCTTGCAATGGAGAACTTAAGAATTGGTTGAAATTTCTGCCATTTGCATTATGGGCTGATAGAATGACCTGCACTAGAACGACAGGGTATATGCCGACAGAGTTAATGTACTGCTAAAAACCTATTTTCCCTGTGCATACTCAAATCCTTACTTGAGCTACTCTTCCATGGGAAGATAATCTATCTACTGAAGATTTATTAGCTCTACGAATTCAGCAACTTGAGCAAGGGAATGAAAGATTAGAAGAAGCTATAGTTAAATTAAAAGATTCTCGACTTAAGAACAAGAAATATTTTGATAAATCACATAGGTTAAGGCCAAACCCAATACAAATTAATGATTGGGTTTTAATTTATGATAGTACATTTGATTCTCAATATGATGCTCGTAGGAAATTAAAAAGGCGTTGGTTTGGACCTTATGTGGTGATCAACGTTTATGATAATGGAACGTATGCCTTGCGCGAATCAGATGGTACACCTCTTAAGATCTTAATTGCTGGCAAAAGGATTAAATTATTCAAGCAACGAGACGATAAAACTTATGAAGTAATGTATGATGAAGAGAATGACTAATTTATGTACTGATGAATTTCTTTAATGTGGTTTTCTTTTGCAGGAAAGAAGAAGAATATTTGATTATGAAACTAAGTAAATTTGTATGTCTAGCTGTTGATGTTTTGTTTTAGCAGGTCTTTGAAGATCAAATTATAGGTTTATAATGAATTTAAAATGAAGTTGAAGAAGATTGATGATGCAGTTAATTTCAGGTCATATTTTTTCTATGTTTTGAACTTTATTTATGTTTTGATTTATGCATATCATTTGCATTCATATAAAATCAAATTATAAAATCTGGGATGAGAATTATCACATTATAAAGAAAATCTATTTAATCACAATAAGAAAACAAGCATGATTTATGTTACTTAGTTTATAGATTGAGTGAGGGTAGAAGGATTTGTAGTTCATTACAAATAATGGAAGTAATTGTATATATGTAGGAGCGTATTGATGCATGATCCTTATTTGTGAAATCCTAGGTCTTTCTTGTACATGCATCTAAAACCTTAGCTCGGATTAAGGGGTTAATCCTTTCCCCTTCAAAACAGAAAAGTTGCGAATGTAACACAGAAAAAAAATAGAAAGAAAAAGAAAAGAAAAGAAGAAAAAGAATATTTGATGCATGGAAGTTATGCCTTCTTTCACCCCAAAAAGGTATTTACACTCATGAAGATTTATATCATACTTGTATGAAGCCAAAAAGATGAAAAAGACTAGTTGTGAAAAACACATGTAGTAAATAAAATTGGGCAAACAAGGCTGATGTCTGTAGAGTAGATTTAGTAGATTTCTTTGATATGTTTGATTGCTCATATGTAAGTGCATGTATATGATGAACCTGCATTTGAGTGAATGAAAATGAATTCTATTTCATACTAATCTTTGCAAAGTTTATAAATGGATGAAATTTAGATTAATGTTCTGTTGACTGAACCGGTTGATAGTTTAACTTTATAATTTGGTATGTTTTCATTACCAGATTGAACTCAAAAAAAAATTTCATGAACATGTTGCATAAAAGATTGTTATATTTGAAAGTTTAAAATTAATTGATAAAAATAATTGATGTTGTAATATGATGGCTTTTAGGATGATCATCACAAATATTGCTTCCCTGAATCTGCAAATTGGCCCATCGGGACGATGTGCAGGTTTGGTGGGGGCAAATGTCGGAAATTTTTCCACCTTCCAGTTGACGTCCAGGAAAATTAAAACATGTTTATTGGTTAACTCTAACCCTTCTATTACACTATTGATTAAATGTTTTGCTTGGAAATTATCTTTGTAAGTGTACACTATTGATGAAGAAAACATGTGCCCATATTAGGGTTTACCCTAAATTGTTCATTTAATGTGTGTTTGAGCCAATGAAACATTGAAACATGGGTATAAACCTCTAGGATTACATTAATTTATGTGTTTAAGTTAGAATGTTAATTCTAGGGTTAGTGATAGGGTTAAAGCTAGGTTTCCAAAGGGTTTCAATGGGTTAATGAATGGGTTTCAAAAGGATTTTAGGGGTTTTAGTGTGTTTTAAGGATTGAAACAATTGACATTTAATTAAATTAATCTATAAAATGAATATTGATTTATTAAAAATTAAATTATGGTTTAATTAGTTAATTTATTAGTGTGTGTTAATATAAATACTAAGGTATTTAATTATTAAACTCTTAATGTAAGCTTAAATTAAATGAATTATTTAATTAGGAAATGTAGGATAATTGAATTAAAAAGATAATTAATATGGATAAATAATGAGTGGTGTGTGGGAGTATATATTTAAAGAATGGTTCACAAAAGATGTGTATTTAAAGTGTCTTAAGGAATGATATGGATGAATGATGCAATTAAAGGAGGTTAAAGTAAAATTTAAATGAGAGGTATGTGTGGAAAGTAGATGAAAGAGTGATATGAGTATGTTGTGTGGATAAAGTAGTTAAAGTTAAATACAAAGAGTGGTGATTAAGTGTAGGCAAAAGTGTGGATGTAGGATAAACTAGGATAAAAAAGAGTGATAGACATAGGACTCTATGTGTGTATATATAGGAGTGTGTGCAATGAGTTTTTCCTAATGATTTTTTTGCAGGTATCTATTTTCTTCATCTTATATTTTTTCCCCTGATTGTTGCGTGCATAGAGAGCGTTCATCATGCCAAGGCTGAGAGAGAAAGAGTGATTCATTGTTCTTCTTTCCCTCCATCTTCCGGTTATGTTTTATTTCAGACCGTGTCAATCTCTCATAAAGCACTCGTGATCGTGCACAATAACACTGAGAGAGGGAGAGAGAGGGAAGGAGGGTGCTACAGATCATAGAAGGACCACCATCTAAAGAGAGAGTGTGTAGAGTGCGCGAGAGAGAGAGCCTCCGATGGCTACAAACCAGTGCATGCAGATGGCAGAAGAGAGAGAAAAGATGGGGGAGGAAAGAGAGCTTTTTTTATTGCCGTCTGGATAAAACGCCGTTGTTTCTAGGAGTAGCGGGGGGTTTTGAAGAGGAACAATAGAGTAAACTCGTGTGGCAAGCATTTTTGAACAGTCTACTTTAGCCTACTCATCATCCTTGTACTGTTTCGCTCGTTCTGTTAGCATTCGTCCAATTTTTGTGCCAAAGTTTTTTGTAGTCCTCCAAGCTCCATCATCAGTCAACATCAATGTAACTCAAAGCCATGACAGTTTATGTCAACATACTGCCATTTGACCTACAAACGCGACAATAATCTAGCTACTGATGCAATTATCTATGCCATCATTGACATTATGGCATGAAACTCCATACGCGATCAAAGGGAAATTCACGCCAATTCAAAGAATACTACTATCTATGGAAGCTTATATATGTTGATGGGAGCAAATTCAGGCTTATGTTTTCATTCTTTGCTTTCAATAGGATAGCACTTCATTTCCATGTGTCAGAAGGATTGCTGCGCTAATCACGGAGAGTGAATGCAACAACACAGAGGAATTAAACACTAATTGTTGAAGATCTGACGACTACAAAGAGGCCCATTATCGTTTCTCTAAGAGAGAGAGAGAGTTAGAATGAGAAAGAATGTTAGAGAGAGGTTAGTTTTCCCCACCTGCTGTTGTTTTGTTGCTCACAGACAGCGGCTGCTAACGCATCAGACAGGTGCTGAGTGATCGAGAGAGAGCAGTGTCTCAATCTTCAAGCAAGATGAACATGGAGGAGGAAATCGTGTTACTGCGGCTACTGGCTGTAGACGTAGAGGCAGATTGCTAGGCGCAGATAGCGTAGAAAGTGGAAAGAGAGAGGAAGGGATTAAGATATAGAAAACGAGAGAAAGAGAGAGAAAAAGAAAGAGAGAATGAGAGAGAGAGAATTAGTAGTATTGTAATAGATAATTACTTTATTTTTAAGTTAAATAATTTTCTAATTAAAATCCATGCATATAGTTAAAGTATGTATTAGAAATTTGTGAATACATGTATGCGTTATGAATATATGCATGAATAAGAAAAGTACATGCATGAGGAATCATGTATGTATGTAAGTAAACGAGTGTTAGCGCATAACAATGAGTGAGCATATATGTGTGTACATATGAATAATAGATGCATGAGTAAGTATGTGTGCAAATGCATGTTTGTATGCATGAACCTAATGTTAACATGTGCATATGAAAGTGTGTGTATTAGCATATTTGCATGTGCATGAGAGTGTGAACATGTGTGTTAACATGCATTAGAGTGTATGTTAGCATAGATATATAGGCATGTGTAGTGTATTTGAATGTAAATGATTTATTGAGATATACTTATGTTCCTAATGATTTTTTTGCAGACATTGAAGAAAAGAAGATTGAAAGAAGAGTTGATAAAGATTGAAGAAAAGTATCAAGCCATTCATGATCTGAGAATAGGAGCTACTCATTCATAGCTTCACCTCATTATTTTTGTATAGCATTCACTAGGATTCATCATCATTTTAGCAAAATTTATCCTGTAGAAAACTATTATTACCACATTCATAATTATTGTTGAAAACTATTCTTATCACATTGCTTAATTCATTTACTATTTTCCATTGATCTTCATTTCCGATGTTCCGCAGAGCATTATGTGTGTCCAAAAGTATTGCACATTAGTTGACTTTAAAATATTATTATTCCTTTCAGAAAATAGGTAATTAAAATTGTTTACATCATCTATTGTTTCTATCCTTCAAAGTACAATTAATCCATCTGAGTTTGCTTCAAAACACCCTGCGTGTGCCGACCGATCTAGCGGATGACCTGATCCATCATCCGAGTATCTTCACGACCCGACAACGTAAGAAATCCAAAATAGTACTATTTGTAGCCTAAGCTTGACCATTACTTTCAGGATGAAATGCATAACTAAAATCTGTTTTTGATCCTAGATGTTGAAATAATGCCACCCAAAAATGGTTACAAAAACGAACATCTCGATCTGAAACAATAGCTTTAGGAAAACCATGATGTGGAAAAATACATTTAATAAATAACTTAGCAACTTGAGGTGCAGTTAAAGTCTTTTTAGAAGGAATGAAGTATGCATGTTTACTAAACCTATCAACAATTGTCCAAATCATATCATTGTGAGATGTAGTTGTAGGAAGACCAGTAATGAAATCCATAGAAATCTTTTCCCATGGTCCATCAGGTATAGGAAGTGGCATTAATAATCCGAATGGTTTACCATGATGTCGTTTTACACGCTGACAAACAATGCAGTGAGAAACATACTGTGCAACATCTTTTTCCATGCTAGGCCAAAAGAAGAAATCTTTACATGCAGAAATAGTACTTTGTATGCCCCTATGACCCATATATGGTGGTTCATGCATCTCTTTCATAACAAACTCTTTGAATACTTGTGTAATGCATAACTTATGTTGGAAATACAAAAATCCATTATGAAATGTGTAATGATCCTCATGATGTGATGTGGAATTATTGAAAGCAATCCATGCTTGTGAAAAATACAGGTCACATGCATAAGTGGAAATCATATCATGAAATGAATGAATCTGAATAGCAGAAATATTATTAATTGAAAGAGTAGTTGTTTGTGAGGATGGGAGATGACTTAAAGCATCAGCTACAACATTAGCTTTTCCTGGGTGATATTGAATCAGAGGTTGGAAGTTTTGTAGAAATGATGTCCATTTAATATGTCTATCGAAAATCAATGGTTGATGTAATAAATGCTTAATAGCTTGTTGGTCAGTTTTAATGAGAACTTCCGAACCCATAAGGTAATGTTTCCAAAATTTCAATGCATGCACAACAGCTAACAGTTCCTTATCATATGTACTATAATTGCATTTAGAAGGTTTGAGTTTCCCTACTTTCAAATGCAAGAGGATGATCGTTTTGCATTAAAACGGCACCTATACCAGAACCACTAACATCTATAACTACATGAAATGGTTGTGTAAAATCAGGTAATTGCAGAACAGGCGCATGGGAAAGTGCATACTTAAGTTTATCAAAAGATTGTTGTTGGGCTACTCCCCATACAAATTTTAGATTTTTCTTCAATAATAAAGTAAGGGGAAGGGCTATATAAGAAAATCCCTTTACAAACTTTCGATAAAAGCTAGCTAATCCTTAAAACGAATGGACATCATTCACTGATTGAGGTTTAAGCCATTCGTCAATTACTTTAATCTTCTTGGGATCTACATGAACGCCTTGACCAGAGACGATATGTCCAAGATACTCTATCTCATTTTGGAAGAAACAACTCTTTTCAGAATTAGCATAAAGTTTATTTGTACATAACAAATCAAAGACTGTTGCTAAATGAGTTTCATGTTCACTGTCATTCCTACTATAAATAAGTATATCATCAAAGAAGACAAGAATGAAATCTTGGTATTCAAGGAAAATATTATTCATCATACGTGCAAAGATGGCGGGTGCATTGGTAAGTCCAAAAGGCATTACCATGAATTCAAAATGGCCATGTTGAGTTCTAAAAGTAGTTTTATAAATGTGATGACATTCTTAATTGATGATACCCAGATTTGAGGTCAATTTTACTGAAGACACAAGCTCCATGAAGTTTATCTAGCAATTCATCTATCCTAGGGATAGGGTACCTATTCTTAATGGTAATTTTATTAAGTGCTCTATAATCAATGCACCTTCTATATGTCTTCTTCTTCTTCTCAACTAAAAGAACAGGGGCTCCAAAAGGAGAAGAGCTAGGCCGTATTAGTCCTTTGTTGAGTAAATCTTTAACTTGTCTAGCTATTTCATTTTGGTGTAAAGGTCCATGCCTATAAGGTTATTTATGAGGAGGAGAGCTACCAGGAATTAAATCAATCCTATGGTCAAGAGATCCTCTAGAAGGTGGTAATGCCGAAGGAAAATCAACCATAAAACAATCCTTATACGAGTCCATAAATGACTTATGTGCACTTGGAAGTGTATGTGTATAATAAGTTATATTATTCACAAAGACAATACATGAGTTATAACCTTTCCTAAAAGCTCATTTGACTTGCGTATGACTAATGAATGGAAAGGGTTGAAAATCATGCATCACAGATAGTGAAACATCTTTATTTCAAAATTTGAAAGTAATCATGTGTGTATCATAATCAATGCAAGGGTTGTAATTATGTCGAAACGGCATTCCAAGTATAGCATCATATGACTGCAATGGAGCAATTAAAAATGAATGTTCATCCACATATGAGCCTATACAAATTTGAACATTATGCACCTCATTCGTAACATTATACATATTCCCTATAAATGCAGCCTTAACCTTATACATAGAAGGATGAGTAGTAAGGTTAAGATTTTTAACTAGCTTATGAGAAATAAAATCATGCAAGCTACCATCGTCGTGTAAAACATTTACTACTATGCCATTAATAGTGACATGCATGCAGAGTAGAGAATGGTTAGAAATTCCATTACCCAGGGTACTTAGTTCTTGCTCTAATGCTTCTTCAGACTAGTTAGGTTCAGTGTCAGTAGGAACAACCTCCATGTTGTGTACTTGAGATTTAATGGGTTGCTGCTTAGTAGGTCTCATCCTACAGGCAGCTTTGGTATGACCAATCTTTCCACAATTCCAACAAGTTATACAGGTTCATTTTTGTTGAGCATTCATCGTTGTATTTTGAAGAGTCGTAGGTTTGTGAGGCTGGCCAAGGGTTGACTTGTTGGATGGTACTAAATGGGATTGAGGAGGGCATTGGAAAGTAGGTAAAGCGAACGTAGTAAAAGGATGCTTAAAAGGAAAATTGGCTTTGATGGTTGGTTGACGTTGACGAATTTGTTGTAAGCGAAGTGTTTTGGTGATAGATTGGAACTCCTTTTCAACATCATGCACGAAAGAGATAGCTTCATACAAGGTTGTAGGTCAGAGGGTATGGAGCTTTGCTTGGATTCCCATCTCCAAGCCATCTTCATATTTTCATTGCAAACTTGCTTCAGGAACCTGCTCAAGTGGACGAAGTAATAAAATACATTGCCAAAAATAATCAGTATAAATGGATATTTTATCTCCTTCTCTCCATCAAAAAGTTATCCATGCACGATGCACATGCAGATGGAACTAGGAAGGAAGGAAAGACTCCTTAATTTTTACCTGAATGTGTCCCATGTGGTAGGATGGTTGGTACTATTCCGTAAAAGATTCCATCGTAGCTGAGCTCTTCCTACCAAATAATTGGTAGCAAACTTGACTTTCTCACTTTCTGAATAGGACTCATCAAAGTAGAAATCGTCGAATTGAGAGAGCCATGACAGGACAAATTGGCCATCTTTTCGTCCATTGAATCTAGAGAATTGGAAGTTATTAGCACCTATCTTGGAACTTGCACCTTCTTCTTGTGCAGTGATAATCGCTTTCACCACTCTGATTAAGCTACGATCATCACTTTGTACTTGCTAGAGCATAGCATCGCATTCTTGTACAACTTGTTGAGTTGCTTGAAGTTCTTGTCTCATAATCTCTAATTGTTGCTCGAGTGAGACCCCAGGTAAAGGTGAATTGCCAAAATCCTCCATTGTTGTAGGGTCCATATCTAAAGAACAAAACCCCTCGTTCAACTATGTTGGATCCTCAATCTAATAGGTTAATTAAAAATTTCGTTCTGATAGCTTTCCAACGATATATTATATGCTAAAATCCGAGTTATATATTGTAAATTATGCCCTATTCTTTGATGCACTCCTCTAGAAAATCGACGGGCGCTTCCACATGTGTGAGATCATCTTGAAAATTGTAATAGGAGAGGGAGGTGAAAGTTGATGTAAATATGACAAAAGGGAGATAGAGTGATAACTCAAAGAGATGGAGTAGTGGTTAAAGTACTTCCCTTGTAAGTAGGAGGTTGTGGGTTCAAATCCTCCTACCTTAGGGAATCTAAAAATCTCTATTGCCACTCAAAATTAAAATTGCCTCGCGCATAGCCAATGGCTACCAATAGTGGCCAAGGGAGCCTTGGGTGCGAATGTTGCCAATGTATTGCCTAAGTTCTTTGCCTTAGTTGACGCCTTGGAGTAACCGTAGGTTCTGGTTCTGGTTCTGGTTCTGGTTCTGGAACTAGAACAGAGACAGAGACAGAAGCAGAAGCAGAAGTAGAAGCGGAAGTGGACGTGGACGTGGACGTGGATTCGGATTCGGATTCGGATTCAAATCATGAACAGAGAACGCAAAAAAAGTGGATGCATATCGCAAAGACAGAATGTAAACAAACCCCTCCAGAGTGATACGTGCCAGGCTCTGATACCACTGTTATCAAGTCCCTTAGCGCACGCACACAAAGAGGCAGAAAGAAGACGAAACAGGAATCAGAAAGAGAGAAACAATCAACGTGATATTGGGTGCAATCTCCATCCATGTACTCTGATGGATGAGTCTCTCAGAGTACACATATTTATAGGTTTATTTCTATTACATCCTGAAAATAGAAGTTACATGAGGGTCGTCGCTTTTAGAAGCATCTTTTAGGAAAAACTACTTTATTTACAAAAGGCATCGCTTTCTCAAGAGAACCACTACTTTTACAACAAGATAAACCTAAATATAACTATTCTACAAGTCTTCGATTTAGTCTTTGAATTTATTTATTTACGTGCATCCACTTGTATCCACGCCCTCATGCTTCTTCACCTGCTAGATCAAACACAACCACATTAACACCTTTTGGACATTTAAAACATTAAAAATCCATTTAACCTTCCATGATTCCATAATATACAACAGGAATAATGGCATGTTTGATAGACAAGGCTATCAATGCATGTGCCTAAGAATCTTTTCCATCACAACAAATCTGCTCTATAGTAGGTGAAACAGGAACGGTAGCATGAACATGAATCTGTACAATATCACCATCTTCGACACCATCTCCATCAGCTTGAGTACTTGTATTTGTAGGTGTAATAGGACATTTTTCAACACCTTGCACAATATTCTAGAGTCCTTTTGCAACCAATACATGACACATCATATAAGCCCACAATGGATAATTGGTACCATCCACCTCAACAGCCAACATACGGAATACATCACTAGTTTCATCCATGGCCACTGACTAAAATACCTTGATGCAGAAAAGTGAATGTATCTGAAACGAGCTCCCTAGACCTATAGTAGACTTCGAGATGCTTATACTGGCGAACCGAAACCTGTATATATCTTTGGCACAAAAAGACAAAATAGCCTACACAAGCGCTACGATAGTGCATTCGGAGGTCAAAATGAGCTCATATCGCGATTTTTGCACGACACAACAAAGTTGTTTTGAACTCCTAATCATGTTGAGTATGCATAGCAAATTTCATACGACTCTAAAACTGTGATCGGAGGATTGTCGATGATGCCCTAGATGAAGCACGAGGAAGAAGAAGAAGCTTGGAGTACAACATATAATACTGAATGTATTACCACTAGAATGTACAAAGATAAGTGACCTTTTAGGGCAATAGGCATATATACAAGTCGGGGGAAAAAAACCTCCTAAAGAGGGAAAAAAGTGCCCCGGTGGTCCTAGTGTGTTCACAAACATCACTACCTAAATATATCAACATACTAATCTTTGTACATTCTAGTGGTAATACATTACAAATTACAAATAATATGATTGTTGTCAAAGAATTTATGGTGGGTGTATGCATGTGGACGCTTTCCATATTTTCCCACTGGATCTACAATTGTGTAAAATCACAATTTACTCCATTGCTAGCCAAAAGCTAGAGTGTAGGAAGGGAACACTAATATCAAAGTATTCTTTAGGAACCATATGCTCAACTAAGGAAGGAAACACTAGTGTCAAAGAATTCTTTTGAGTTATCCTATTCTTTACAAATAGTAATTATTTAAATGTTGTTTAAGGATGAAACTAGGAATTACATGCATCCATGCCATGTGCTCATTCTTGACCTTGTCAAACAAGATGTAGTAGGCAATGGTGATTGAGTATGTGTGCATGTGTGGATGAACTATATGTGTGCTTATGCATATAACAACTATTAAAAAAATGATGTTTATATATCATAGCAACTATGTTTTCTTTTGATTTTATCTATAAATGATATAAATGAGCCATGTTGCTTGGTATGAACTAGCGTGTCCTATTGGATATAAAGCGAAAATTTTAGGATATTTTGATTCGATATACATATTGGTGGTTCCTTTATGTGTATACCTATGTTGGGTCTTATGATCTTGGTTGGGTCTTATGATCTTGGTTGAAGTGAATAAATTGGCTCTTTCCCATGAATTTATGTGTTTTGGCTTGTTTCCATAAACTCATTCTGATTGTGCCCATACAAGTGAAGACTTTTAGTGGTATTAAAAAATGTGTAAATTTTGGTAGATTTCCATAATTGCACGTGTAAACCTTGGTTCGTTCCTTCATTCCTTGTTTGGTTGGTAGTGTGTATATGTACACCTTGGATGATGCCAATAAATTGGTTTGAGTCAAAATTCTAGAACTTAGTTGTTTTTTTTGGTGTACAAAGCCTTAATAGTTGATGTCTTCATACCTCGTTTTATTGGTAGTGCAAATTTTCACACGTTTGTTGATTTTCCTAAATTGCAATCATGTGTAGAAATTAGTTGCTACTTTTTCCGTATAGAGTCACAATAATAGATTTTATATGACTCCAAAAATATATTTTTGAGTGGATTTGACTCTCAATAATATGTACTCTAAGTTGCAAGGTTGCAAGGAATGTGTAAGATTTTTTCTTTCGTACAATGCATTTTTCCTTTGGGTAAAAATTTACGTTTGATTAAGATTTTATTCATTACCATGATATTTTAGGAGGTTATTGACATGAATATAAAATATATTTTAATTTTTTTCATTAACCTTTATATTATAATTAATGCATACAATTTTTTTTTATATTCTGTTTGTAACGTCTCTAAAGTCTGTGTCATATTTTGTAAATATATTTGTTTATTCTGTTTGTAAATATATTTTTTTATTCTGTTTGTAAATATATTTTGTAAAGTCTGTGTCATTTTTTGGAAATTTGTCAAAAAATGAAACATGTCCTATTTTGTTACAAAAACTAGTGTTACGCCAAACACGCTCAACAATAGCTATGAAAGTTGCCTCTATTCAAACGTAGAGTAGAAATGGCCACGATAGATTAATTTCTTAGCCAAGATATGCATAAGATACTATTGAATGCACTTGAATGCGTGTCTTAAAAGGCTAAGCACTTGACGAAAATACTCAAATTATCTATTGGATGAGTAGGCATGGTCGGATGCACAAATATGTATGCTCAAGTAGCTGGATTGTAAACCTAACCATGGTAATACCTCTTCCAATACTCACTGGCCCCTCTTTCTTTCCCAACAACTACTCTCTCTCTCTCTCTCTCTCTCTCTCTCTCTCTCTCTCTCGTCAAACACATTAACAAATAGAGAATTGCGTTTCTCACTTAGCACACCTCCACAACATTTAACATGTCATGTATGTTGATATATTTTGGTAGTGATGTGTGTGAACACACTAGGATTGTTGGGGCAATTTTTTCCCTCTTTAGGAGGTTTTTTCCCCGGCTTGTATATACACCTATTGCCTTAACGAGTTGCTAATCTTTGTACATTCTAGTGGTAATACATTTAGTATTGTGTGTTGTGCTCCAAGCTTCTTTTTCTTCCTTCTGTTGTTCATGTGCTTCCATAGACGTCTAACTCCAACAATTGGTATCAGAGCAGGTTACCGGTTCATCTAGGACGTTGTTGGCACCTCTCTGATCACAGTCTCAGAATTGCACAAAATTTCGTGTGCATACTCAAGTTGATTAGGAGATCAAAACTTCTTCGATTTTTGGTGTCAAAATCGCGATCTGAGCTCATTTCGGCCTTTGAATGCACTATCACAATGCTTGTGCAAGCTATTTCATCTTTTTGTGTCAAAGATATATATAGGTTTCTGTTCACCAGTATAAGCTTCTCAAAGTCTGCTACAAGTTTAGCAAAACTCGTAAGGGTAGTTCTGTTCAACTTTTTTAGATACAGTCATTTTTTTGCATCACGGTATTTTAGTCAGTGGCCATGGCTAAAAGCAGTGATGTATTTCGTAAGTTGGTTGTTGAGGATAAGTTGGATGGTACGAATTACCCATGGTGGGCTTATATGCGGATTCATGTATTGGTCACAAAAGGACTATGGAATATTGTGCAGGGTGTTGAAAGACATCCTATTACACCTGCAAATACAGGTACTACAAATAAAGGTATTGGAAATACAGGTACTCCAAATACAAGTACTAAAGATGATGCAGATGCCATCAACGATGGTGATATTTTGTAGATTCCTGTTCATGTTGTAGTTCTTGTAGAGCAAATTCGTTGGGATGGTAGAGATGCTCAGGCATATGCATTGATAGTGTTGTCTATCAAACGTGCCATTATTCCTCACATTCGCTCTTACAGAACCGCTAAGAATGCTCGGGATACACTTACCACGTTGTACTAGGCTAGGAATGAGGCTCATGTTGCTTACATCCGAAAACAATTGGAGAGTGTGCACATGAATGAAGGTGATTCTATGGACAATTTTTTGACAAAGATCAAGGATTTGAAGGAATAGTTGATTTTTGCTTATGAAATTCTTCCTAATAGTTCACTTGTGCAGACAGTTCTGAATGATCTTCCTGACTCATATCAGAGTTTTGCTTCTACTCTTCATTTGATGATGGAAGGCAATCCAAATGCCTTAATATTTGAAGAGTTAGTTTCTGTTCTATTGAAGCAAGATCAGTCTAGGCAGAACTGGTATATTATGCATGTTGCAGATCAAGCTTTCCTCGCTAGTCAGAAGGGCAAAGGTAAATGGAGCTCATCTACTAGTAAGCAGAAATCTGCAAATGTTGCACATTTGAAGAAGGAAGAAAAAGATGAGAAGAAATCAAAAAAGAAGAAATTGTTTTGCAAATACTATAAAGCAAATGATCATGTCATTAAGAGCTATCCAAAACTCGCTGCTAAAGAGGCAAAGAAGAGAGAGGTCGGAATGATTGTTGCAAAGGCCTCTACACCAAAAACAGAGTTTGCCAATCTTGTGCAGAATGAAGAATCGGCATTTACTACTGCTTGCAGTTTTGACCCATCTTCTCATGATCAGTGTATGTTTGCACTAGACTCAGATGTTTGGTATTTTGGTAGTGGGGTAAACAAACATATTACCTTGCAACGTAGTTTCTTCCCTTCACTCGAGCGTGCCACTATAGGGAATACTATCACATGTGCCAACAACTCCTCTTATGGTGTCATGGGAGTTGGTAAGATCATTCTAACTACTGTTGATGGTAGTTCTTTCACTTTGTCAAATGCTTTATTTATTCTAGGGATCAAGAAGAATATGTTATCAATTTGGGCTTTAGCCAAGATTGGCTTGGTTGTTAAATTTGTTGATGACAGATGTACAATTCATGACTGTCAAATGGTGAGGTCATTATTGCTTCTGGCATTTAATGTCATGAGCTATATAAGCTCATAGAATATGAAAGATCTATGAATGATTCAACATGTGCAGTGCATGATTCTCAGGCTATGTCAGATGCAAATCTTTGGCATGCACGCTTTGGTCATTTGAATTTTTCTAGTTTGCTATGCCTACAAAAATATGAAATAGTGTCCTCTTTTGAAGAATTCAGTGCCTTTCTCATGGAGGAGGAGCTGTAGCTCAAGGCAAGGAGTGGTCGTAGCAACGGAGATGTTGCATTCATAGCAAATGCCAAAGGAGGCAAAACAAACTCTTCAAAAGATGGAGACAAAAAGAAGAATAACAAAAAGAAGTTCAAGTGAGAGTGTTTCCACTGCAAGAAGAAAGGACAAAGAATCCAAGACTATCGCATCAAGAAGGCAGAAGAGAAGAATGGGTCTTCAAAAGGTAGATAAGTATCACTTAGATCTAGGTTTCAAAACATGTGCTTCTAATGCTAAGTTTTATGTTCTAAAGAGAGAAGGGAAGACAATTGTGCTTGTACTCTATGTAGATGACCTTGTGATTGCAGGAGATGATGATGCTCTTCTTCAACAAACAAAAGATGCCCTGAGTTTAGAATTTGAAATGACAGCCTTGGGCTTAATGCATTATTATGTCTTGAAGTTTGGCAGGAACCAGGGAAGATTTTCATTTCTCAACAAAAGTATGCAAGGCAGATATTGAAGGCATTCGACATGGAGGATTGCAAGGAAATTTCTACACTTATGGAGGTCAACAAAAAATTTTCTATTGAAGATACTTCACGTCTAGTGGATATTGGAAGATATAGGAAATTAGTTGGAAGTCTCGTCTACTTCCTTCTCTAAGAAGCCTTGCCAAACTCATTGGAAGCCAAGAATGCGGATACTCAGGTATGTGAAAGGAACCACTGATTAGTCAGATACTTTGACTCAGATTGGGCAGGAGATATTGATACCAAAAAATCAATTTCTGTGTTGATATATTTAGGTAGTGATGTGTGTGAATACACTAGGACCGTCAGGGCACTTTTTTCCCTCTTTAGGAGGTTTTTTCCCCTGGCTTGTGTATACGCTTATTGCCCTAATGGGCTACTTGTCTTTGTACATTTGCTAGTACTATATTCAGTATTGTGTGTTGTGCTCCAAGCTTCTTCTTCTTCCTTGTGTTGTTCGTGTGCTTCCGTAGACATATAACTCCAACAATTGGTATCAGAGCATGTTGCCGCTTCATCTAGGGCGTTGTCTACACCTTTCCAGTTGTAGTCTCAGATTTGCACGAAATTTAGTGCCAAAATCACGATCTAATCTCGTTTCGGCCTCATAACGCACTATCGCAGTGCTTGTGCAGGCTATTTTGTCTTTTTGTGCCAAAGGTATATACCTATTTTGGTTCGCCAGTATAAGCGTCTCGAAGTCTGCTACAGGTTTAGTAGAACTCGTCTCGATAGTTCCGTTCAACTTTTTGAGATACAGTCAATTTTTTGCATCAAGGTATTTTAGTCACTGACCATGGCTGAAAGCAGTGATGTATATCGTATGTTGGTTGTTGAGGATAAGTTGGATGGTACCAACTACCCATTGTGGGCTTATATGATGCAACTGAAAGACAATAGTTACACAATATAACACAGGAGCAATAGCAGAGAAGATAACAGATATAGGAGAATCTCAACAATTTTCTACTAGCAGCAAGTACAAAGATGATGGCGTTGTCCACCCGTGCGCTCTCAAGGTAGAGCTTAAATGGTGATCTAGACAACTCTAGATAGGGAGATACAAGGTAGAGGTATGCTGGCTCAACTCGGTATCTTAGGAAGTGCAGAAGTCATGTATATATAGGATCATGGGTGGCCTGCCATGGACGGCTATACATGGGCGGTAGAGCGTGGGCGGCCACCGCCCGCGTAATTGCCATACACGGCTTAGACTGGTTGAACCGACCTAACAAATATAAATGATTTCTGACTCCGACAGGGAATATTCCATGGAATATTCCCTTTACCGTCGCGCCGGGGGCGCTGCCCCCGGGCCCCCACCAGGGGGCCAGCGCCAGGGGGCCCGCTGGCCCCCTTGGACCCCCCAGCCGGGGCTGCTCACCGCTGCCCCGGACCCCACAATTGGGGACCTTGATAACTCCCTTTCCTTATAATATCTTACATGGTCCAATATGACCTTCATCCAACATTCAAGTTGGGATTCCCATCAATTGGGTAATGCATGCTTGGCTTCTCCTCATAAAGGGGGCCTTACAAAATGTGCATACAATCATGAGGGGTAGACATTGATCATATACTAACACCCCCCCTCAATGTTTACCGAAGATAAATCAAGTAGGTCTCGGTCCTATGCCCATCTGTTGAAGATGCTTGTTGAGCTGCTCTCTTCCAAGTGCTTTAGTGAATATGTCAGCACAATTTGCCTCTGTTGGGCAATATTCTAGCTCCACAATTTCATCTTCAATTAGCTCACGAATGTAATGGTACTGTACTTCTATGTGCTTGGTGCGAGCATGAAATACTGGGTTCTTTGCAATAGCCATACAACTTTGATTATCACACTTGAGTACAATTGGCATATTTGATGGAAAGCCTATATCTGCAAGAATTCTCCTTAACCAGACTGCCTCACAAGAAGCAAAACAAGCTGCTTTGTACTCTGCTTCAGTGGAGGAGAGTGCGAGAGTTGGTTGCTTCCTACTTACCCAAGAAAATATTCCTGAACCAAGTGAGAAACAATATCCAGAAACTGATTTTCTAGAATCACAATCTCCAGCCCAATCTGAATCACAATATCCTTGGAGTGTATCACCTATGGTATACAAAATACCAAAATCCAAGGTTCCTGCAATGTACCTTAGAATTCGCATTCCAGCATTCCAGTGACTCTCCTTAGGTTTGTTGGAAAACCTGCTTAACACTCCAACAGCATAGCAAATGTCTGGTCTAGTGTTGCACAGAAAAATAAGACTTCCAACGAGCTTCCTATACTTCTTAGCATCTACATCAGGCATGTTATCATCCATAGATAGCTTATGATTTACCTCCATAGGTGTGCTAGTTGGTTTGCAGTCCATCATTCCAAATGCCTTGAGAATTTCTTTGGAATATTTTTGTTGTGAGATGAAAATGCCATCCTTCCTTTGCCATACTTCAATTCCCAGACAAAAATGGAGTAGACCTAAGTCTGTCATTTCAAACTCAGTTCCCAAGCTGATCCGAGTTTGATTGATGAGTTCCTGATGATCTCCTGTAATGATCAAATCATCTACATATACAATGACAACAACTAGCTTGCTATCCCTTTTCGTTACATACAGGTTAGCATCAGAAGTACTTCTTTCAAAACCCATATTTTTGAAAAAATGATCTATTCGTTGGTACCAAGCCCGTGGAGCTTGCTTAAGTCCATACAAAGCTTTCTTCAACCTGCAAACTTTATTTTCTGACTTGGGCACCTCAAAACCTGGTGGTTGAGATACATATACCTCCTCCTTGAGATGACCATTCAAAAATGCAGATTTGACATCCATCTGGAAAATAGGCCAAGACTTTTGTGCAGCTACTGCAAGTACCGTCCGAATAGTTGTCATGCGTGCTGTTGGTGCAAAAGTTTCTTGAACATCAAATCCTTAAATCTGTGAAAAACCCTGTGCAACTAATCGTGCCTTATACTTTTCTAATGTTCCATCAGCTTTATACTTAGCTTTCCAAATCCATTTAGTACCTATTACCTTCTTCTTTGGCGGCAAGTCGACTAGATCCCATGTATCATTTTTGAGTATACTATCATACTCAGACTGCATTGCCGCTCTCCAATCTGGATCATCAAGGGCTTCTTCAATGGTGGTAGGTTCCTTTATCGAACCCATGATATCTGCCATTAGAGCCATGTTAACAATGTGTTCTGAGGCTCTCCTTTGCTCCTCTATTCTCTTTGATCTTCGTAATCCATCCGATGATGATTCTGGTACATCTACATGTGGATTGTGATCATCAAAGAGCTGTTGTGCCCACTTCGGTAGTGGCTTACGCTGTGCAGCTACAACTGGTTGGCTTTTTATTGAGGAAATTTCTCCATTAGATGTTTCCTCCTCCTCAACTTTAACCTGTCTTTTGATAGGCACAAGGTGAGATATTTCTCCGCTTGATGAGATAGTAGATTTACCTTTATCTTCTACTAAGTGTGGTCGTTCATCAAACACCACATCTCGGCTGACAAAAATCTTCCTTGCCTCAGGATCCCATAACCTGTATGCTTTAGACTCTTCACTATATCCTAGGAAGACACACTTTTTGCTTTTTGAATCCAACTTTGATCTTGTTGAATCAGGAATATGTGCATAACAGAAACAACCAAAAATTCTGAAATGCAAAACTGAAGGCTTTTTACCAGAATATGCTTCTTGAGGAGTCATCCCCTTTAAAGCTTTTGTGTAGCTTCGATTGAGGATGTAGACTGCTGTATTGACTGCTTCTGCCCAGAATGAATCAGGCATGTCTTGAGCCTTCAACATACAACGAGCCATTTCAACTACTGTCCTGTTCCTGCGCTCAACAACGCCATTTTGTTGGGGTGTATGAGCTGTGGTAAGTTGCCTTTTCACACCATGCTCCTTACAGTAATTGTTGAATTTTGTTGACAAGAATTCACCTCCTCTATCTGTTCTAAATTTCTTCAGTTTCCTTCCTGATTCATTTTCTACATACTTATGCCACGTTTTAAATTTTTCAAAAGCATCAGCCTTCTCTCGAATGAAATAAACCCACATCTTTCTACTATAATCGTCGACTAACAGCAAGAAGTAGAAAGATCCTCCTAAAGCAGGTGTAGACATTTTACCGCAGAGATCAGCATGTACCAACTCTAGAGGAGCTTGAGATCGATTGCTGGTCTCTCTTGGAAATGCCTTTCGTTGTTGCTTGCCCATCATACAAGCTTCACAAGGTTCCTGCAACTCTGAAAATGCAGGCATATGAGCAACCATCCCTGTTCGTTGCATCTCCTTCAAAACTGCAAATCCGAGATGCCCAAATCGTCGGTGCCATAACCTGCTTACATCTTTATCTTCTGTAGCAGTTAAAGCACTTAACTCATACAAGTTATCCCGTCGTATGCCTTTACCTACAACATTACCTGATGAATCCATGATTTCCGCACCACTCTTATTGAAGTGAACTTCGAGTCCACGATCTGTTATTGCAGAAACTGACAACAAATTTCTTTTGAGTGTAGGTACATAGAGAACATCGGATAACTTTTTCTCAACACCTGGGGAAGTGATAAAAGAGATGGTTCCAGTTCCTTCAGCTGGACACTTGGAGTCATTTCCCACCACTACATTGATGGATTCCCGCAGAGGCACTAGGGAACTATACCAATCCTTTTTACTAGTCATATGGCGAGAAGCTCCACTATCTAAAATCCATGGCTCATCAACACGAGCTTGAGCAGATGAACATACCTCTTCAATAGCTACCCAAAGTTCCAGCTCTGTGTTGTTTGCAGACTCTTTGTTCTTCCATGATGATTTTACAGTCCCATTCCGTTCATCAGCTTGCTTCTTTCTGCAATCCTTGATGGCATGGCCTTTCTTTTCACAATAGAAGCAACTTCCTGTGAACTTTTTCTTCTTTGGCTTCTTCTTTGATCCCTCTGAAGAGCCTTTACCTTTTGCATTTGCTGAGAATGCAGCATCAGTTGTACTTTGCCGATTCTTCAGCCGCATCTCTTCTTCTAAAAGCATGGCACAAAACTCTTCAAATGTAAGAGGAGTTGGCCTTACCTGAGTGTTAAGGGCTGTTACTAATCCATCATACTTTGCTGGAAGAACACGTACAGATCTTCGAGCCAGCTCTTCTGGTGTTATAACAACACCAACTGCAGCCAATTGATCTTGAAGATGCTTTATCCGTTTGATAAAATCTTCAGCCTTTTCAGAATCAGAATGCTTTTCATTTGCCAACTGATTTTCTAAATTCTGTATCCTAGTGTGGTTCTTGGTCTCATATTGTCGAGCCAATATGCCCCAAGCCTCATGTGCTTTAGTAGTATGTTGAACTAAAGTAAGCACAGAATCACTTACACTAGTGACAATCGCACATAATGCATCAGCATTCCGCCTCTTCCAAGCTCGTAGAAGATCTGGATCTGGCTGAATCATCAATCTTGAATTTGCTGGATCTTCAACTGGTATAGGCTCTGGATCCAATCCCATCGGTCCCATGACAGTGTCAAGTAATTCATAGGAGTCCAAAATTGCAGAAATTTTGAACTTCCAGAGTGTATAATTGGTTCCATCCAGCTTCCCTTCAGTGAATGCAGGTGGACGAATTCGAATAGGTGCAGCATTAACATTAGCTGAAGCACCAAGACTACTATTCGACGATGAAGCCATCATGTAATCACTCGAATAATCTACTGATATTCTAGTCTGCTAGTAGGCTAAAATAATGATACTTCTCAAGCTATTCGAACCTTACAGCTCTGATACCATGAAAGACAATAGTTACACAATATAACACAGGAGCAATAGCAGAGAAGATAACAGATATAGGAGAATCTCAACAATTTTCTACTAGCAGCAAGTACAAAGATGATGGCGTTGTCCACCCGTGCGCTCTCAAGGTAGAGCTTAAATGGTGATCTAGACAACTCTAGATAGGGAGATACAAGGTAGAGGTATGCTGGCTCAACTCGGTATCTTAGGAAGTGCAGAAGTCATGTATATATAGGATCATGGGTGGCCTGCCATGGACGGCTATACATGGGCGGTAGAGCGTGGGCGGCCACCGCCCGCGTAATTGCCATACACGGCTTAGACTGGTTGAACCGACCTAACAAATATAAATGATTTCTGACTCCGACAGGGAATATTCCATGGAATATTCCCTTTACCGTCGCGCCGGGGGCGCTGCCCCCGGGCCCCCACCAGGGGGCCCGCTGGCCCCCTGGGACCCCCCAGCCAGGGGGCCCGCTGGCCCCCTTGGACCCCCCAGCCGGGGCTGCTCACCGCTGCCCCGGACCCCACAATTGGGGACCTTGATAACTCCCTTTCCTTATAATATCTTACATGGTCCAATATGACCTTCATCCAACATTCAAGTTGGGATTCCCATCAATTGGGTAATGCATGCTTGGCTTCTCCTCATAAAGGGGGCCTTACAAAATGTGCATACAATCATGAGGGGTAGACATTGATCATATACTAACAGCAACATGTATTGGTTGCAAAAGGACTTTGGAACATTGTGTAGGGTGTTGAAAAGTGTCCTATCACACCTGGAACTGTTACAACTACAGGTACTGAAGCTGATGCAAAAGTTGTCGAAGATGATTATATACTGCATATTACTATTTGTGCTACGGTTTTTGCTGCACCTACTACAAAGTAGATTTGTTGGGATGGCAGAGATGCTCAGGCACATGCATTGATAGCTTTGTCTGTCAAACGTGTCATTATTCCTCACATTAGTTCTTGCAGAACAGCTAAGGATGCTTGGGATACATTTACCACATTGTACCAAGCTAGGAATGAGGCTCGTTGCTTACCTCCAAAAACAGATGGAGAGTGAGCACATGAACAAAGGTGATTCTATGGACAGTTTTCTAACAAAGATCAAAGACTTGAAGGAACAGTTGATTTTTGTTGATGAGCTTATACCAAATAGCTCACTTGTGCAGAGCGTTCTGAATGGTCTTCCTGATTCATATCATATTTTTGCTTCTACTCTTCAGTTGATGATGAAAGGCAACCCAAATGCCTTGTCATTTGAGGAGTTAGTCTCTGTTTTATTTAGAGAAGATCAATCCAGGGAGAACAGGTCTATTATGCGTGTTGCAGATCAAGCTTTCCTTGCTAGTCAAAAGGGCAAAGGAAAATGGAGCTCTTCTACTAGTAAGCAGAAATCTACAAATACTACACATTCGAAGAACCAAGATAAAGATGAGAAAAAATCAGAAAAGCAGAAATTGTTCTCCAAGTACTGTAAAGGGAATGATCATATCATAAAGAACTATCCAAAATTGGTTGCTAAAGAGGTAAAGAAGAAAGAGGCTGGAATGGTTGTTGAAGAAGCCTCTACACCAAAAACGGAGTCTGCTAATCTTGTGCAGGAAGAAGAATGGGCGTTTACTACTGTTTGCAGTTTTGACCCATCTTCTCATGAGCAGTGCATGTCTGTAGTAGACTCAGATGTTTGGTACTCTGACAATGGGGCAACCAAACATATTACCTCGTAGCGTAGTTTCTTCTCTTCAATCGAGCCTGCCCCTACAGGGAATACTGTTACATGCGCCAAAAACTCCTCTTATCCTGTTATGGGAGTTGGTAAGATCATTTTGACTACTGCTGATGGTAGTTCTTTCACTTTGTCAGATGTTTTGTTTGTGCTAGGGATCAAGAAAAATCTGTCATCAGTTTTTGCATTAGCCAAGATTGGCTTGGTTGTGAAATTTGTTGATGATAGATGTACAGTTCATGATCTGTCAAATGGTGATGTGATTATTGCATCTGGCATTCTATGTTGTGGGTTGTATGAGATCATAGACTATGAAAGATCTGTAAATGATTTGGCATGTGCAGTACATGATTCTCAGGCTATGTCAGATGCAAAGCTTTGGCATGCACGCTTTGGTCATCTAAATTTTTCTAGTTTGCTATGCCTACAGAAATCTAAAATGGTTTCCTCTTTGCCCAAACTTGAGGCACCGGGTAAACATGTTGGTGAAGGCTGTATTTTGGGTAAAATGTAGCGTTCCTCCTTTCCAAAAGATGGTTCAGTTCGGGCTACTCAGAAACTGCAGCTTGTACATAGTGATGTTTGTGGTCCTATGCAGACACCTTCTTTTGGAAATTATCTTTACTTCGTGACTTTCTCGATGATTTTTCAAGGCATGCATGTGTATATCCATTGAACTCAAAGTTTGAAGTGTTCATGTGCTTCAAACTATTTTTGGTTTTGGTTCAAAATCTATCAGCATGTAAAATGGGCACCCTCCATTCTGATTGAGGGGGGGAATATATGTCTTCTGATTTTAATGCATTTATGGCTGAATGTAGGATAAAACACCAGTGTATAGTGCCATATACACCTCAACCGAATGGATTTTCTAAACGAAGAACATGTCACTCATGGAGATGGCGAGGTGTATGGTCAAGAGTCAGGCTTTACCACATAGTTTCTGACTTGAGGCTATCATGTGTGCAGCATATGTACTTAACAGGTGTCCCACGAAAGCATTGCAATCTATCACTCCATATGAGGCTTGTCATGAGCAAGCCATCTGTTGCACATCTGCATGTTTTTTTTTCTTTGGCATATGCATTAGTGCGTGAACAACATTACAAAAAATTGGATGATAAAGCAATAAAATGTATTTTTGTTGGGTACAGTTATGAAAGTAAAGTCTCTCATGTGTATCATCCACAGACTAAGCACATTCTCGTTAGCCGTGATGTTGTTTTTATGGAAGATGCTATTCAGCCATTGCTTTCATGTACTAAGGAGACATCTATTAGCTCCAAAGACATGTATGATACTTTGTTACCTTTTTTTACAGGTGGATAGTCTAGTGTTGGTCCTAATGAGGCAACTGCTCAGCCTTTGCAGGTTTCATGTGATGATGCAGATCATCCCATTTCTGATGTAGATTTACATGATGCACGTGTTGATGAGAGAGCTGATATTGAGGAGGCAAAAACTATGCCAAAATGGTTGGTGCAAACTTTGGATGACAACAAATTAGATGCACCTCTGTCATATTGTACTCGATCACGCTCTCCTAGTGCCGCTTTTGCATCACATTGCTATGCTATGGCTGCATCTAGTCTCTGTGATGAGAATGAGCCTGTTTTGTTTGATGAAGCACAAAATTCAAAAAAATGGATGGCTCCTATGCAATCTGAATATGATGCTATAATGAAGAATGGTACTTGATCTTTATGTGACTTGCCTCCTGACAAGAAGGCCATTGGGACTAAGTGGGTATACAAGCTGATGCGTAAGCCTGATGGTACAGTTGACAGGTATAAGGCTAGGCTTGTTACAAAGGGTTATGCGCAGGAAAGAGGCATTGATTTTGATGAGAGCTTTGCACCTACTTGTCGAATGACTACTGTTCGTTGCATCTGTGCACTTGCAGCTCGTCAGTTATAGACCAAACTTCACACAAATGTTACCTCAATTTATCAAGTTCTTCATTATCACTTCTCTGAGTGAAAATGTTTCTTCTTCAAGAAGTCTGCTTCAAAGATTGACTTCATTACCTGCACATATCTTATGATTTCTTATAGTTAATGATAAACATACCTCCACACTACCTTTGCACAATCATATCAACCATTAGTCCTTCAAAAGAATCATTAAAAACTTTGATTTGATCATTAAGATCAAAAGTATGTCAGAAACTATCTTCCTGAACAATCGACTTTGACATAGTCAACTTCTAAGGTTGATTTCTCACAGCACAAGTCCCATTTTGCTAAATGCTTTTAGTCATAGATTCCTTACCTTATAACTTAGATTTTGAATGCTGACTTATCAAAAACTTTACAATGTGCACTGATATTTAAGCAAAACATTGACACGAAAAAGTGCACAACTCTGAGAGGTCTACCTACAGACTTTACATATACATGTTCCTATTGATCATACTCACATCATGAAAGGAATTAAACTATGAAACTTTGAACATAGCTTCATTAGCTTCTACATTAGATGTGTACAAAAGATTTCTTGATTCACATGATTAGGCTGAGAGAAATCAGAGAAAGACTCGACGCTAACTTCTAAAGATGAATCTCTACACATCTATCTCATGGACACTTGGCTTCTAATGACTCTCGTACTTATTTATTTACATCATTGACTTATACACATATGATTCTAGACTCATCTCGTGTCTATTACATTATTCCTTACCATCCTAAGGATCATCTACACTCATAGTACAAGAATTTCCATCTATAATGTACATATGTATACATGCTATATTTCTGAGATCTCTTCACTTTCTCAAATGACTTGTTTGGCTTCATTCTGATTCTTGACTTGCTTCAAGTTCTTCATAATCATCAATTTGGGATTTCTTTGTTCCAACAGCTCCCCCTCAATCACTAATTGTGATTATTCCGTTCTTCTTTATTCTTGCCATCTCTTTGAACTTCTGTAGCTTAGGTCCATCTAAGCTTTTTGTCAACATATCTGCAACTTTCTCTTTTGTTGGAGTATACAATACTTCAATCTCTTTATCAAGTACCTTTTCTCTCAAGAAATGATACTGAATCTCTATGTGTTTAGTCGTGGCATGAAAAATAGGATTAGCTGCCAAATATAATGAACTCATGTTGTCTCCAAAAATAATTGGAGTACTCTGATCAGTTCCAAAACTCTTCAATAAGGTCTTTAACCATATCACTTCTTTTGCAGCCTCTACCATTCCTTTATACTCAACTTCTGTGGATGACAAAGCAACTGTATGTTGCTTCTTTGAGCACCAAGAAACTAATTTACCTCCAATATAATAGAGATAACCATGAGTAGACCTTCTATCATCTGAATTACCTGCCCAATCTGCATTACTAAACACTTTGATTCTTGTGTTAGAAGTAAAACCATAATACAAACCTTCAGTCAGAGTTCCTTTGATATATCTGAGTACTCTTTGAGCTGCAATCCAATGAGTTTTCTTTGGACAATGCATAAATTGTGATAAAACACCCACTGCATATGATAGGTCTGGTCTTGTCAAGGTAGCATAGATCAAACTACCTACCAAACTCTGATATTTCTTCATGTTATTAAATTCTTCACCTCCATATCTGCTCAATTTATGGTTTATCTCCAATGGTGTGGTTGAAGGCTTGCAATCTTCCATATTGAACTTGACTAGAAGATTCTTCAAGTATCTCTCTTGTGTAACATATACTCCATGTTGAGTATACACAATCTACATTCCTAAGAAGTAAGATAAGTTTCCCAAATCACTTATCTTAAACTCCTTCTCTATTTGTTTCTTAAGCTCCTTGATTCCTTGAGCATCTGTACCTGTGGCAATAATATCATCAACATAGATACACATGTATATATACCCATTTTCACTTGCCTTCACTAGCAAGCTACTATCTTCCTTTGAAGCTTGATATCCACATTCATTCAAGAACTTAACAAGCATGTAATTCCATGCCCTTGGGGCCTGCTTCAAACCATACAAAGCTCTCTTGAGCTTACATACATAATATGATCCAATTGACTCCATGAAACCTTTTGGTTGCTCCATGTATACTTCATCTGCAATATATCCATTCAAAAATGCATTCTTCACATCTAATTGTGACAACATCCATCCTTCACAAGCAAGAATAGCAATTAGTGTTCTAATTGTAGGCATCTTTGCAACTGGACTAAAGGTTTCATCATAATCTACCCCATAAGTTTGGGCATAACCTTTAACCACAAGTCTAGCTTTGTATCTAGACACCTCACCATTTGCAAACCTCTTTGTTTTGTACACCCACTTACATCCAAAAACCTTCTGGTTCTTTGGTCTTGGCACCAATTCCCATGTCTTATTCTCAAGTAGAGCATCATACTCTTCTTGCATTGCCTTCTCCCAATTCTGTTTACCTTTAGCTTCTTCATATGTGGTTGGATATTCTTCTGTCTTCACAATATAAGCATAATCTTTGTTGTTAAGAAAGATGTATCATAGCTATACCTCATAGGTTCTTTTCTTTCTCTCAAAGATCTTCTAATCTCTGCACTTCTTGAAGTCTCATCCACATTTGATTTTGAATCAAATCTTGGCCTATCTTCATCATTGTGCTACAATTTACTTTTACAATGAACATCATCAATATCTTCTTCATACACCTTTACTTTGGTCTTCCCTTTCCTTTGTATTTCTTCAACATCGGCATAATCATCTGTTGTCCCTGTATACCATGTGTTTTGCTCATCAAATGTAAAACCTTTTGTAACAAGAAATCGCTTTGTAGACGGATTCCACAATCTATAACCCATTTGTCTATCATCATACCCAATAAACACATACTTCTCTGCTTTGGGTTCTATCTTATGTCTTAATTGTGAAGGAACATAAGCATATGCTAAACATCCAAACACTTTACAATGATCAAGAGTAGGTTTCTTACCTCACCATGCTTCATAAGGTGTTCTTCCATCCAAAGCTTTACAGGGTAACCTATTCACAAGGTATGTTGCAGTGTTGATAGGTTCTACCCATAAGTAGTTTGGACAATTCTTCTCTTTCATCATTGATCTTGCAAACTCTACAATAGTACTATTTCTTCTTTCTGCAACTCCATTTTGTTGAGGAGATTACCTACAAGTTACTTCTCTTTTTATACCTGCATTCCATAAATAATCATCAAACTCTTTAGAAAAATACTCTCCCCCTCCATCTGATCTCAACCTCTTGAGCTTTTGTCTTGTAATCCTTTCTGCATAAGCATGATAATGCTTGAATATCTTGAACACTTCTGACTTATCCTTGATTACATATAGAGTAATCCACCTGGTTGCATCATCAACAAATAACAGATAATATCTGGATCCATTTATGCTATAGTCCCTTGAAGGACCCCACACATCTGTATGAACCAACTCAAGCATGTTTGAATACTTGTATCTTGATTTATTGTATGAACTTTTGTGTGCTTTACCTAATTCACAAGCTTCACACTTGTACACCATGTGTTGACCTTCAACATTTGGCAATCCAAGCACTACATCATTCTTTGACATTTCCTTTATGGATCTCTCATTGAAATGACCTAACCTTTTATGCCATAGGTCTAACTCAGACATCTTTTGACTTCCATAAGTAAATGTCATATCACTATATGGTTCATGGTGGGAACACCTCTTGAGAGGAGTTCACCACATGGCATCAAATGGATGTTTTTCCATATGTATGGGTAGAAGAGGGAATAGAAGAGGATCACTCTTAAGAGAATATATTAAGCAAGAAGGGTCGTCGATCAGGACTCTCTTATTCTCACGCTCGGGCATGGCTGGGAGGCAAACCAAGAAAAGGCTCTCTGTGTGAAGTGAAGCTCATCGAAGGCTAAAGTAGCAAAAGGACATTATTACACTGGTATCAGAGCAAAAATCTTGCTTTAGGCCTCTTTTGGTGAGCGAATTAGCATGCACGAAGGGAGGATTTGGAAAGGTAAAAATAGGTTCAAGCATCTTCATATATCACTCTCTAAGGTTATGGAGAGAATTTTAGGATTTGCATGATGGAAGAATGCTTTTGGGCACCCCAAAAATCATATTTTTACACTTTTTCCAGCCCCTCCAACAGTGCATTAGTTTGGCTTGTCCCGCTTGGAATGGACATATCTTGGGCTAGAAAACTCCAATTTGGACGTGCTATGGCTCGTTTCGAAGAGCACAAGGTCTACTTTCATTTTATAAGAAGAAATTTTGGAAAATATGTATTTTTGCAGGTCTGTACAGCTCTGCAAAGTCTGAATAGTTTTTGGCAACTACCTTCCGGGAGCCATATCTTTCAAACCGAGAAGGCGATTTGAGTAATTTCACTTAGAGATCTTTGCACATGCTATATATTTAAGTTTATGAACATTTGCAGGTCCTAAAGTGGTCTTTGCAGGTCTAAATAAGGATTACTAATGCATTTTTTGACTAATTTTGCGTTATTTTAGTAATCATCTGACCATGCTTTACATTTTGGGGAGTGTTCCGATGTTTTCGTACACTTGAAAGTTTATGTTAGGACCTGAGGAGGAAGGTGCAGAGGTCTCGAAGCTTGTCGAGAACGATTGGATGCATGCAATTCCAAAATCAAACTACTCAGGGATGTATATTTTATGCTTCAGGCATTTTACTTTATGTCATGGCATGTTCTGTATGTACATGCATAGATTGGATTGCATACATCAAATGTTGATCATTATTTAAATTCTAAAAGTATGGATCGATAGGCAAGAAGTATACCTTTTCATTGTTTGCAAGAAAGAGGATTCCAGGAAATACAAGATTATGCAACACAGATTGTGTTGCTAGCATTTTATGTTTTTGCAGGCTATGGAGTCCACATATAAGCTTATGGCGTGCATGCCATGGGCGTGTCAAGCCCTATGTTGTTGGGTGGCATGTGTGCCACTGAGCTATGGTTTAAATTTTTTGGGATTCCATTTCCTGGGGAAATGCTGTCGAAATTTTTCCTATCGCATGGCGTTATATACGCACTTGCCTTTAGGTAAGAATGTTATGGCATGGTAACATGCCTTTCTGCAAACATCAATAAGTTTTAGGTATGCTTATAAGCATGTATTTGATGGACTTAGTACCATCAGAGTATTATAGATAAACCAACTTCAGTAGCAAATAGGATCCCTATTCATAATCCTTTTGGATTTAGACTATCGGATTGCTAACGGAAGGAGCTACGCCTTCACCATTAGTAATGTGCACAAGCAATCCTATAGGTTTAGGAAGTTGCATAGAGGTATGGGAGATACAGTTTGATAATCTCCAAGGTAGTGAAGATTCACTTATCTTCACAAGAATCTCACAGTATGATTAGGAGACTATGGGGTATTTTTAGGAATACCCAAAGAGTGATTAGTTTCACTGATACACTTCACTTGACCAAGTAGTGAAGCATTTCTGCTACACTAATAAGGAAACCAATTAGATGGGATCACAAAGATGGGTTTCATGGGACAGCATCGACGGGTGCTTATGTGATTCGAGTGATGGTTAGGAAGGCCACAGGTATGGCACTAGCTCTATGGTATAGAGCATAGATCCCTTAGACAGGAATAGTTGGGGTACCCAATACATATATATGTATATCGGGATCTACAAAGAAGTACTTAGACTTAGTCTTTGTACCTAGGAACAAGTTGGTTTGGAACAGAAAGGGATATCCATTGTCACATATTGACTAGAACCAAACTAACTAGTTCGAAGACATGGGACTCATTTGAGTCCACCGACATCATTTTAGGATATGGGATTCATTAGAGTCCACTTATATGTTCCATCACATATATATGGAATATATATTCGGTTTAGTGTAGGTATGACACTGTGAATTGGAAGAAGGTTCCACTGGTATGGGACGGTGGAAACGACTTCCCTTTGAGCACTCTTCTTCTATGGCCATGAAGAAAAGGACTCATCATTCATGGAGTCATGTCTCACTAGATCAGAGGAGAGCTCTTAGTAGACATCTCCTTAGGATTTGCATTATCCTTCATAATTTCAGGAAGATTTATTCTTCCAGTAGAGAATGTGATAGGTGATTTTATCACCATTGGTATCTCATACTCATTTTGAGTTTTTCAGCAAGGATAATTCCATTAGTTGATGGGATCGTATAGATCCATGTATAGAGAAGGGTTGGCAAAGATAGCTTTTTAGTATGGATACACATGTGTTTATGGTATCATGTCATATCATTGCTGACCATTTAGCAGAGGGCTTTCACCCTTATTAGGAATTTATTTTCTCCATTCTTCACTGTATACACCTTCATTAGTTAGGGGAGATCTGTTCTCCATCTTCATAGGAATATGTATGATGAGGGATTATGCATTAGTTATGGAAGAGAGGACTAAATAAATTCATGAGTTTCTCTTTAAAGGAAAGGAGAAAGTGGGAATCAGCTCAGAGATCCATGAGAGATCTCACCTTAGTTCAGTGAACTCACTTTAGCTCCTGCTCTTTGAGAGAGAAAGAAGGAAAGGAAAACATGATTTCTTCATAGGAGAAGAATAGAGTATGTTTTCCTTTAGAGAGAAGAGGTGTTTGGGAAACATATCTTAGTCTATATTTCAGAAGGAATTCATTTCCTCAACTTTCAATATAATTTTCCTTCATATGGGAGTATGATCCTCCACTATTTTGGAAGGAAAAGTATGGAGAACTTATGTGCATGTTCTCAGCTATGGATGAGTAGAGAAAATGGATTCAACCAAATCTATTTCAGAGGGAAAGGGAAAGTGGAATAGGTTCCACTGCTAAAGCTCTTTTCCTTAGAAGAGATTGAAGAGAGAGAGAGAGAGGGAGTTTCACTTTCTCACTTTTAGACTGTCTAGATAGGAGTGGCACTCTTCTATCAAAGACAAGAGGGAGATCAGTTAATCATGATGGTTAGATTGAGTCTCACCTGGAAACTCTAGAGAGGAGCAATTATGTTACTCCAGTGATGGTCTTTGACTAGATGAGATGATCTAGTTATTGACATTAGTGAGACTAGGAGTAGAGGTATGACTCTTCTCTTTACGGTGTATAGGAGATAGAGATATATCTAACCTATTAGGGTACCAAACTCTTAATTGGTGTTACATCATGAGTATGATGAGTAAACATCAGTTAGGAGGATGAGTACTTAGAGATTATCTGAATCTCAAAGGGAATGCTTTTTGCATTCATATGGCAAACTACAGGGAAGAGAAATATTAGAGTTTGCACTAGTGCCAAAAGATGCTCTTCCAATAGAACTTAGTCCAAAGGTAATGGATGAAAAACCACATATTTTTTGGTTGGTGAAATGCAAAGGTTGCATTTTACTACCATGAGCTAGATGATGGATTTGTGTAGTTCACAAGGTAGTTAGGTTAAACTATTACTTGTGATTACACTCAAGGTTAGCAAGACCTAGAGTGGTATGATGAAAATCTATCATTTACTCCTAGATGGGTTTGTAGTCACTTTTTATGGGACTTTGTTCTATATTTCTTAGGACTTTATGGTCTATTATCTCCGTTATGATACGGTCAAATGTATAAGTTTGGCACTTTTACACTTGCTTTACATGACATTGCTCCATGGAGGATACATCATATGGACTTAGGTCATTTGGATGATGTTTTATGTTATGGGGGTGATAGTTTGGAGGTCGAGTGTACATAGGAGATAGTAGGCACCACTCAGACGGTTTCCCACCTTTGAGATGATCTCATATGAGACTTCTTAAGGGGAAGGATACGGGGAAACAACACACAGAGATGACCATGTACATAGAGTACATGGGGTCCAGGGGAGTCCGAGCATTTACTTTCTTTCTACCATTACAGACATTTCATCTATATTTTTGAGGACGAAAATATTTTCAAGGGGAAGGAAATGTCATATCACTATATGGTTCATGGTGGGAACACCTCTTGAGAGGAGTTCACCACATGGCATCAAATGGATGTTTTTCCATATGTATGGGTAGAAGAGGGAATAGAAGAGGATCACTCTTAAGAGAATATATTAAGCAAGAAGGGTCGTCGATCAGGATTCTCTCTGATGTGATTCTCACGCTCGGGCGTGGCTGGGAGGCGAACCAAGAAAAGGCTCTCTGTGTGAAGCGAAGCTCATCGAAGGCTAAAGTAGCAAAAGGACATTATTACAGTAAACAATGCATGTCCCACATTCATTACCTTTGACCTTGAGAGTAAAAAGTATTCCTTCTTTTTTACCTGCAATGATGCTTCTATATCCCTGATTTGGATCTTGCACATAAACACCGTCATTTTTGAATCTAACTTCATATCCCTTCTCCACAATTTTTCCTACACTTATCAAGTTTTTAGGAATAGTAGGAACATAAAGTACCTTGCTTAAGAGTGTGCTTCCACTCTTTGTCTTCACTGATCCAATGCTTTCCACTTTATGCTTGGTGTTATCTCCTGTTTGAACTGTATGTCCATTCACCTTTGCTTCCATGTCAATCATCAATGATATATTGCCACTCAGATGATTGCTACATCCTGAGTCAATATAGAATACCCTTTGATCTTCTCCTATTGCTTCATATGTTGCATTCAAGATGAGAGTCATGTCATCCTCTGATCTAGTGCATAATTATAATAGTTGTTGTTGTACGACTGAGATTGAAAACTTCTTCCACCTCCTCTAGCATATGAGATCCTACCACCTCTTCCTTTGAAGTTACCTCTTTGATTTCTGCATCCTCTACCTCTTTGATTGAAACTTTAATTATGACTTCCACCACTTTGATTGTTATACCAACAATCATTTGCCAAATGATTTGTTCTACCACAAATCCAATAAGCTTTAGTATTATCTTTGTTTTTACCTCCTCTTCCTTTACCTCTGAAATTCATCTTTCCTCTTGTGAAATTAGCTTGGCTTGAAGGTCCTTCATCATCAGTTGACTGCCTCCCTTTGCCATTCTTTTTCTTGTCCTTGGAGTACATAGCTTGACTTGCACTCCTATCATTATCTCCCTTAATATCATGCTCAAACGTTAGCATGTGTCCTAGCAATTGATTAAGATCATGAGTAAAATAATCTAATGACAATTCTATGGACAATATGAAAGGCTTCCATTTCTCATCTCCTCTCAGACCTGTAAGTATTTGTCTTACCAACTTATCCTCTTCAATATCTTCATCTACTGCTCCCAATCTCTCTGCAATATCCTTCGTCCTTGCCACATAATCAGAAATCGACTGTGAGCTCTTCTTCTTAAAGGTTGTGAACTCTGCCCATAATGAGGACTTCCTTGACTTGGTTGTGTTTTGGAAATGCTCTTCCAAAGCATTCATCTATTGCACTTTATAATCCTCTAATATGAGGTAAAAGATAATCATTTACAGCCATGTAAATAATGCTCCTAGCTTGAGCATCCTTCTTCATCCAGTTCTTCAAACCTGCAAGCTCTTCCCTAGTTGGAACACTAGGATCTTCAAACTCAGGCTTTTCTTCTTCTCCTGTGATGAACGCCATCAAATTTTTGCTTATGAGGTGTGCCTACATCCTCATGGACCAAGCTGGATAATTCTCCCTATCTAGCTTATCAATCTGCAAGCTTTCTCCCATCTTTGATCTTGTGTGTCTGCAATTACTAAGATTTATGGTGATATAATGTACTTTTGATATGAAGCTCTAATCCTTCTTGATCCTTTGAACTCCTGCTTTGTACTTCTTCAGGTTGTCTTCAAGAATTTAATCTTGTCCACCTTCAATTAGAAGAAACTTCAATGTTTGCAACAGTCGGGACTTCCAAAGCTCCTTACTTCACTTTGTATTACACCTTTTTCTCTGATACCACTATTGGACACCTCTAAATCTCCAAAGGCTTGATCTATACTGATTTAAGAGCATCTCTTTATCAGTTATAGACCAAACTTCACACAAATGTTACCTCAATTTATTAAGTTCTTCATTATCACTTCTCTGAGTGAAAATGTTTCTTCTTCAAGAAGTCTGCTTCAAAGATTGACTTCATTACCTGCACATATCTTCCAATTTCTTCAATTTAATGATATACATACCTCCATGCTACCTTTGACCAATCATATCAACCATTATTCCTTCAAAAGAATCATTGAAACTTTGACTTGGTCATTAAGATCAAAAGTATGTCAGAAACTGTCTTCCTGAACAATCGACTTTGACATAGTCAACTTCTAAGGTTGATTTCTCACAGCACAAGTCCTGTTTTGCTAAATCCTTTTAGTCATAGCTTCCTTACCTTCTAACTTAGATTTTGAATGCTCACTCATTGAAAACTTTACATTGTGCACTGAGACCTAAGCAGAACATTGACACAAAAAAGTGTGCAACTCTGAGAGGTCTACCTACAGACTTTACATATACATGCTCCTATTGATCATACTCACAGCATGAAAGGAATTAGACTATGAAACTTTGAACATAGCTTCATTAGCTTCTACATTAGATGTGTACAAAAGATTTCCTGATCCACATGATCAGGCTCAGAGAAATCAGAGAAAGACTCGATGCTAACTTCTAAAGATGACTCTCTACACATCTATCTCATGGACACTTGGCTTCTAATGACTCTCTTACTTATTTGTTTACATCATTGACTTATATACATATGATTCTAGACTCATCCCACATCTATTACATTATTCCTTACCATCCTAAGGATCATCTACACTCATAGTACAAGAATTTCCATCTGTAATGTACATATGTATACATGCTATATTTTTGAGATCTCTTCACTTTCTCAAATGACTTCTTTGGCTTCATTCTAATTCTTGACTTGCTTCAAGTTCTTCATAATCATCAATTGGGGATTGCTTTGTTCCAACACTTATAAAGTTGCTATCGGAAGTACTCCTTTTAGACTAACATATGGTCTAGAGGCAATTGCAACTTTGGAATTGGTGGTCCCTAGCTTATGAGTGGCATTGGAACATAAGTTATTACCTTAAGAGTCCCTCCCTTTCTGGTTGGATGTGTTGTGGTCCTTGGACGAACAACGTCTCAAAAGTTTTCTAGTTCTTCAAGAAGTTCAACTGCGGCAAGCTATGATCGATTCCTTAGGACTCCTATCTTCATCAAAGGACAATTGGTTCTTTTTTACAATGATAAGTCTAATCATTCGGCCGGCAAGTTCAAACTTCATTGGTTTGGTCCATACCGTATTGAAGACCAGATCAGTCTGGCTACTTTTCAATTATCTACTTGAACTGGTACTCTACTCCCTAAACCCATCAATGGATTGAAACTTCATCCATATTGTCGATCGTCTATCTTGTCTTAGCATTGTATTGGTTTCATTTCTATTCATTCGAGTCATGTTTGTTATGCATATTTGACCATTGTCTACATTACATGCATTTCGGTTGACCATCTGACTGTAATCTTCCCATTTTGATTAATTATCCATGATTCACCACTGCACTCCACGATTGGGAATTTCTTAGTGTGCTTATGTCACCATTATGCATGCATGTTTTCCTCTACTGGTGATGATTGCGCTTTTGACCCGTGTTTCCACCTTGCATTTTTTTACTTACCGAGGGTCCTCGTTCTCTTTTTTGTTATTGCGCTCTTGTGTTGTGTGTATTTTGCATTATACTATTGTGTTTTCGACTTATGCTCCTCCCCCATGGAAGCTCTTACCAATATTACCACTTTTCGTGTCGGGCTACCCTCCGACCTAAGTGATTTCTTGCATACTCACTAGTTGCTAGTGTTCGCCGAGTTGCCATGGCATTTGGTTGAATGTCAACCCTACTTTGCCCAAGTCATTATGGTCATTGCTAATATGCCCCCAAACGAAGACCTGCGAGCCTATTACCTATCTGAATCTACGCACAGTTGTAACTCTTAACACTGTTGCTGAAAGATTCCATCTGCCCCAAGACGGACGTGTTGAGGTCCCTCTGCTTCCAATGGCAACGATGAAGTAGTTATTTCCTCAACAATCTTCCAACAAGTTTGCTATACTCTGCCGACTTGAACCCGAATGTTCTACCCTCCAATTTTTGGTAGCTGCCCTCGGCCGCCAAAAACATATGTATGGTATATCTCACCCATTTTATTCCTTGATTGACATTGCTGCCCGCGAATTGGTTAACTAGGTGTTATTCTTCTTCCGATGGATCCATCATGAGTGTCAGACAATCTCGCGGCAGTTAGCCAAAGGTGATATTCCACGTACCCATCTCCCTCACCTTCTTTCCTTTCTTCTCCCTATTGTCTAACCTGTTCCGAATCCTCTAATGAATACCCTCCTCTTCTGTGAAGAATCAGATCAGGTCATGGCTGTCGATGACATCTATGAATATCTTCATCAGTTTTTTCGGGAGAAACATAGGAAAATTAGCCTTTCTCAGATTCAAGCCCAAGCCTCTTCCACAAAATTACTCCTTCAGGATGCCGCTTCATCCGTGCAGGTATCTTCTACCCCACCCTCACCTAAAGACCAAACCACCAAAGATACAGTTATGGAAGATGCTCAACCCATTGATACGGTCGATCAGCAACAGGAGGTTCCTGATAAAACACTGGACATAGTTGCAAAAACCCTTCACCAAACCATGCAAATGTAGGTTGAGGAGTCTCTTGTTCATCAAGAAGCTCAACCAGATAATGTGGAATCCACTGCCCCTCCCTCCTCACGGAAGGATACGTTGAAGGTACATATACCGCACACCTAGTAACACCTCCCCCTTCCCCGTCTAAGGTTCCCTTACCTCCTAGTCCTCCCCCTCACCTACTCATTCAGTGGTCGTCTCCCACCCTCAACCTATTCCTCTTCTCCCGATTACTCCCCACCTTCCTCTTCAGCTACGATTTCTGTTAACCCCTCTTGACCAGTATCAACCTTTATAGTACCAGATTCATTTGCTCAATTAGCTCAAATTGGTGATTTTCTACTGCACCTATTGGAGCAACTCCCTAATCAAATGAATGATGCTCAACAATCTCTTCGCACCGAATATCAAGCAAAGGTGGATTTGTTGGAAGCCGACATCGCTCCCCTATAGGAGGAAATTCTGGCGGTCAAGGCTGATGCATGTCTCCTACAGGAGCAGGTTAGAGTATTACAGGGATAGGTCATAGAGAAAGATGAAATTATTGCAGCCAAAGATGCAAAAATTGCCTTGCTCAAACAGCAATTGACAGATAGGGATGATGTTGTGAAGGCTCTAGGTTGTGAGTTAGACAATACTCGCACCAAATTCCTAGCTTTGGAACAGGCCTATCAAGTGCTGACTGACAGAGTATTATAAGCTGAAGCACAGCTAAAGAAGGTTACAGAGGAACTATTTCATAAAGGTCAAGTATTGGATGAAGAAATTGGACGAACAGCAAAGTTAAAGAAGGAAATTGAAGCCATACAAAAAGAACGCCAGAACTTTTTTCGGACTATGCAATTTCGGCAACAAGAGTTGGAGAGAAGAGAGAAGCAACTTGGCATTTAGCAAGATTGGTTGTCACCCATTGATGCAGAAATAGTTGATGCCAAGTTACACAGAGATATTTCCTTGGCAAATGATTTTATTTACAAGAATCATTTTTGCAGAACCAGAGTGAAATTTTGTTGTCCCAAGTTATTGCTTCTAGCTCTGTGCGAACCGATGCTCATTTGGTAGAACCCCATATTCTCCAAGAGACGTTAGAATCTTTAAAGCACAAGATATCCCATACATTTAAACTAGCTCGAACCATGTATATTCAGGGCATCATTGATGACTCTTAGTTTTTTTTTGTAATACATCCATTATGGGTTCAAGTCCACCGTGTGTGCCAGTGTTAGACCACAAGAACAAAATGTAATTATATTTACTGGAAATTGTAATTGGGAAAAGATGCACATTGAAAGGATGTAGCACAGTCGTTGTAACTCTTTGATAATGAAAGAACGCATGGAAGTGAGAAGTAGAGCAAACACGCTGGATTGTGAGTCTGGGCGGTGTGCCTACGGATCGATTCCAGTGCAGTTGCTCATATTGTTGTACTATTCTTTTAATGTTTTGTACTGAGTAAATGTGGTGAATTTTGTCGATGTTCTGTGTTCATTGGTGAAGTATAAAGTTAATGGTGATAGCACGTCACTCGTCAGTAAGGAATTTATGTATTTCGGTTGTAGCAAATACTTCTTTACTATGGAATAAATTGTTGGAGGAAATTAATAGTTAAGTCTGCTGGAATAGTCAGTATAAGGAATGCAGAATACGGTACAGTGAATGTTTGAATTGGGAAAATAAATATAGGGCCTCTGTAATACAGACCCCTGACCATCCCAAGAACCCATTGGCAATTTTATTCTAGTATTAGTTAACACTTAATACTTTAACACATTTGAGATCAATATCTTTGAAGTCTCCTTTGATTTAACCAAAGTCTCTATTGTGGATCCTTTGCATGATAGTTGGTATATATAATTATGTTAGTTCCTTCATTATCCCAAAGGGCGGTGTTAGTATGAATAGGTGCAGAAGTTGGCATGGCATGTAGAGGTGGTGCACATGTGGACATTGGGTGCAAAGAGGTCCATAAAGGATGCAAAATTAGTGCATAAGGTGTTCCCACAATTATCACAATTAGGAGTCCATTCAATGGTGTTTGAGGCTTCAAGAGTGTTGCAGGAATCCTCCCTTAGAATGGTTTAATTTTTCTTTTTTACATGATTTGGGAACTTAGTGATAGTCAAAATTATTGTGTAAATGCTCCCAATTAGATTTTTTGGTTTGAATTACATATATCAAGTTCACTAAAAGATAAAAGATAGCGTCTCTACAAGACAAGTAGGAATTGTACAAGAATGATGATCCTATTAGGATTCATTCGTTATTAGGAAATATTGAAACGTTAAAAAGTATAGGGGGATGGGTGGTTATACTCTCAAGATGGAATATGATGTCAAGGAATGGGTGGTCAAGGAGTGGTAGATTAATCAAATGCATGTAGAAAAATAAGCATATACACATGGTAAAATAAAAAGTGTGCTTACATAGAAAGAGGTCATAGAGAGAAAGCAAGAGTTCGCAGAGAAGAGAGCTAGATTTAGAGAGAGAGAGAGAGAGAGAGAAGTGAAGACAAAGAAACAAAGAAATCCATCTCTCTCACTTTGTTGGGCTTGTCCTCAAGGAAAAAAATCAATCACATTCTCTACATACATTTTTCAAGGAGTCATTTGCAAGGCTCATGGTCAAGGATGTGTTGTGGATGTTGCATCTATAGTTGGAAGGAGTCTTGAGTGCAAGGTTGCTTAGAGTCAAGCTTGGTGGCCAAAGAAGAAAAGGCTCCTTGTAAAGCTTTTCTACCTGCAAATATTGTACTTGGTGTATTCCATTGCACTTAGTTGTATTTCCTTGTACTTGGAAGTACTTGATGGTGCTTGGTACTCTTGTCATCTTTTGCTTTGTACAATGACTCATATTTATTTTTTTCTTCTTGTATCACTTTGTTATTTCTCTTTTTTGGATTCAATATGTGTAATCTATATGTTCTCCAATCTTCTAGCAAATATTCAAACACACATCGCTAAAGTAACCCACAAAAAATTGGTAAGTTTAGTTGAATTGGGTTGCTTGAGTTCTAGAAGTAGAAGGAGAACAAGGTCTCCAATTTCAAATGTTTAAGCAAATACTCCATCTAAGAGGATTACAATCCCAATCAAAAACATATTTTCTCAAGAATGTACTCTTCCCTTTATCACCAAAGCATCATCTCATATAGTAGAGATGCATATCTCATGATTGCAACCTAGTCTCAAGCAGTAATAGGAAAGGACTACAAGTCCACTTTCTTCTTCATCATCCATTGTTGGTAACAGATTCACAAGAAAATTTAGAGAATTTTCTATCTCAACTCAACATCAAGGCTCCTTCCTTTAAGGGAATAGCTAGTGAAGATCCTTACGAAGATGTCAAGAGGTTTCTAGTTCCTTATAAAATTGAGGATTGACCTGAAGGGATGTGTCACATTATGCTATAGCCTATTGGCATGATTGCCACATGGGCAGAAGAGTGGGGGTCATTGTGTGAATGAATCATGTATGAGATTCATGGTACTAGGATTGACAAGTGTGGACATGGTTGGGAGGATTAAATACGTTGATTCTCTCTATGTGATTTTAGGCTCGGAGAAAAATTTTAGGTTCAAAGCTTATCAGTACTCAAATAGAAAAATATAGAGCAACATGTTTTCACTAAAGAAATCCTAATTTCTTTGGAAGGCTCATTTTGACTTGGAACTTCCTTGAGAGAGATTTCTTGGTGTGCAAGCCCTTGGTTTAGAGCTTGAGGGCATTAACTATGTATGATCTATGTGGATTCTCTTCCATATCATAGTAGAGAGAGTTCTCTAAATTTTTGACATGCATGATGTGTTAATATATTTAGGTAGTGATGTGTGTGAACACTCTAGAACAACCGGGGCAACTTTTTCCCTCTATAGGAGGTTTTTTTCCCTCGGCTTTTATGTACACCTATTGCCCTAACTGGCTACTTATCTTTGTACATTCTAGTGGTAATACATTCAGCATTGTGTGTTGTGCTCTAAGCTCCTTCTTCTTCTTCCTTGTGTTGTTTGCGTGCTTTCCCAAATGTCTAACTCCAAAAATTGGTATCAAAGCAGGTTGCCGCTTCATCTAGGGCATTGTCTACACCTCTCCAGTTGCAGTCTAAGAATCGCACAAAATTTGATAAGCATACTCAGGGTGTTTCAGAGATCAAAACCGCTTTGGTCTATGGTGCCAAAATCGCAATCTAAGTTCGTTTCGGCCTCTGAATGCACTATCATAGCGCTTGTGTAGGCTATTTCATCTTTTTGTGCCAAAGATATATAGCGATTTTGGTTTGCCAGTATAAGCGTCTCGAAGTCTGCTACAGGTTTAGCAGAATTTGTCTAGGTAGTTCTGTTCAACTTTTTGAGATACACTCAATTTTCTGCATCAAGGTATTTTAGTCACTGACCATGGCTGAAAGCAATTATGTATTCCATATGTTGGCTATTGGGGATAAGTTGGATGGTACCAAATACCCATTGTCGGCTTCTATGATGCATCATGTACTGGTCACAGTAGGACTATGGAATATTATGCAGGGTGTTGAAAGACGTCCTATTACACCTGTGAATACACGTACTACAAATACATGTGTTGGAGCTGATGGAGATGGTGTCGAACATGATGATATTCTGCAGATTCTTGTTTGTGCTATTGTTTTTGTTGCACCTACAACAAAGCAAACTTTTAGGGATGGCAGAGATGCTCAGGCACATGCATTGATAACTTTGTCTGTCAAACGTGCCATTATTCCTTACATTCGCTCTTGCATAACGGCTAAGGATGCTTGGGATACACATACCACATTATACCAAGCTAGGAATGAAGCTCGTGAGAGAGAGCACATGAATGAAGGTGATTCTATGGATAGTTTTCTCATAAAGATCAAGGATTTGAAAGAACAGTTGATTTCTGCTTATGAAGTTATAGCAGATAGCTCACTTGTGTAGACCGTTTTGATTGGTCTTCCTGACTCATATCAGAGTTTTGCTTCTACTCTTCGTTTGATGATGAAAGGCAATCCAAATGCCTTGTCATTTGAGGAGTTAGTCTTTGTTCTATTGCAAGAAGACCAGTCTAGGTAGAACAAGTCTATTATGCATGTTGCAGATCAAGCTTTCTTGGCTATTCAGAAGGGCAAAGGTAAATGGAGCTCTTCTACTAGTAAGCAAAAATCTGCAAATGCTGCACATCCCAAGATGGAAGACAAAGATGAGAAGAAATCAAAAAAGCAAACATTGTTTTGCAAATATTGTAAAGCAAATGATCATGTCATCAAGAGCTGTCCAAAACTAGTTGCAAAAGAGGCAAAGAAGAAAGAGGCTGGAATGGTTGTTGCAGTGGCCTCTACACGAAAAACAGAGTCTGCTAATCTTGTGTAGGAAGAAGAATGGGCGTTTACTATTGTTTGCAATTTTGACCCATCTTCTCATGAGTAGTGCATGTTTGCACTAGACTCAGATGTTTGGGACTTTGATAGTGGGGCAACCAAACATATTACCTCACATCTCAGTTTCTTGTCTTCACTCGAGCCTGTCCCTATAGGGAATACTGTTACATGTGCCAACAACTCCGCCTATCCTATTATGGGAGTTGGTAAGATCATTTCGACTAGTGCTGATGGTAGTTCTTTCGCTTTGTCAGATGCTTTGTTTGTGCCAGGGATCAAGAAAAATCTCCTAACATTTTTTGCATTCGCCAAGATTGACTTGGTTGTGAAATTTGTTAATGAGAGATGTACAATTCATGATCTATCAAATGGTGGCATCATTATTGCTTCTAGCATTTTATGTCATGGGTTGTATAAGCTCATAGACGACGAAAAATTTATAAATGATTTGGCATGTGAAGTACATGGTTCTCAAGCTATGTCAGATGCAAAGCTTTGGCATGCATGCTTTGGTCATCTGAATTTTGCTAGTTTGCTACACGTGGAGAAATCTGAAATGGTGTCCTCTTTGCTAATACTGAGGCACCTAGTAAACATGTATGTGAAGGCTATATTCCGAGAAAAATGAAGCGTTCTTCCTTTCCAAAAGATGGTTCAGTTCGAGCTACTCAGAAATTGCAATTTGTACATAGTGATGTCTGTAGTCCTATGCAGACACCTTCTTTTGGGAACTATCTTTACTTCATGACTTTCATCGATGATTTTTCCAAGCATGCATGGGTAAATCCATTGAAGGAAAAGTTCAAAGTGTTTATGTGCTTCAAACAGTTTTTGGTTTTGGCTAAAAATCTGTCAACATGAAAAATGGGCACCCTCCATTCTCATCGAGGGGAGGAATATATGTCTTCTGACTTTAATGCATTTTTGGTTGACCGAGGGATAAAACATCAGTGTACAGTGCCGTATACACCTCAATAGAATGGAGTTGCTAAATGAAGGATGGGTCACTCATGGAGATGGTGAGGTGCATGGTCAAGGGTCATGCTTTACCACATAGTTTTTGGCTTGAGGCTATTATGCATGCAGCATATGTACTGAACAGGTGTCCCACTAAAGCACTACAATCTATCACTCCATATGAGGCTTGGCATGGTCGCAAGCCATGTGTTGTTCATCTGCATGTTTTTGGTTGTCTTGCATTAGCATTAGTGCCTGAACAACATTGCAGAAATTTGGATGATAAAGCAATAAAATGTATTTTTGTTTGGTATAGTTCTGAAAGTAAAGGCTATCATCTGTATCATCCATAGACTAAACGCATTCTGGTTAGTCGTGATGTTGTTTCTGTGGAAGATGCTATTCAACCATTGCTTTCATGTACTAAGGAGACATCTGTTAGCTCCAAAGACATGTATGATACTTTGTTATCTCTTTTTAGAGGTGGACAGTCTAGTGTTGGTCCTAATGAGGCATTTTCTCAGCCCTTGCAGGTTTCATGTGATGATGCAGATCATTCCATTTCTTATGCAGATTTACATGATGCACTTGTTGATGAGAGAGCTGATATTGAGCAGGCAAAAACTATGCCAGAATGGTTGGTGTAGACCTTGTGTGATAGCAAATTAGATGCACCTCTGTCATATTGTACTCAATCACGCTCTCATAGTGCCTCTCTTGCATCAGATTTCTATGTTATGGCTGCCTCTAGTCTTTGTAATGAGATTGAACCTATTTCATTTTATGAAGCACAAAATTCTGAACATTGGATGGCTACAATGCAAATTGAATATGATGCTATCATGAAAAATGGTACCTAGTCTTTATGTGACTTGCCTCCTGGCAAGAAGGCCATTGGCACTAAGTGGGTATACGAATTGAACTGTAAACCTGATGGAACAGTTGATAGGCATAAAGCTAGGCTTGTTGCAAAGGGTTATGCACAGAAAAGAGGCATTGATTTTGATGAAACCTTTGCTCCTAATTGCCAAATGACTATTGTTCGTAGCATCTGTGCTTTTGCAGCTCATCATGGTTGGAAAGTACATCAGTTGGACATTAAAAAAGCATTTGTGAATGGTGACTTCCATGAAGAACTGTACATTTTTCAGCCCTGAGGCTTTGTGTAGAAAGGGCATGAAAACTAGGTTTGCAGGTTAAAGAAGGCATTATATGGTTTAAAGCAAGCACCACATGCTTGGTATGAAAAGATACATGCCTATCTCATTGCACATGGTTTTGAGAACAGTCCAACTGAAAGCACCTTATATGTTAAGCGTGCTAATGATGTGCTTCTGATTATTGTGGTGTATGTTGATGACATGCTGCTCACCAGTCCTCATGACATTCATATTGCTGATTTTAAGGCTGATTTGCATGCCTCATTTGAGATGTCTGATTTGGGGCATTTGCATCACTATTTGGGCATTCAGTTTATGCAAGTTGATGGTGGAATGGCTTTGTGTCAAATGAAATCTATTGACACATTATTGTAGCATTTTGGCCTTGAAGATTGTAAGCCTATTGCCATTGCTATGGAGACACGTAGAGGATTGTGATAATGCTCAGTTAGAGTTTGATAATCAATGTGATCTTGGCATTAATGTTTTGAGAGTAGTTAATGTGGACCATGATGACACTCTTTTTATGGTAGAGCATTATGTCTCCTTTTATACAAACAGTGTGGTATAAACTCTCAGGACGCATAGCTAAACACCCTATTGGTTTATAGAGGACATGTTAGCTTGGCTACAAGATAATCGAAAGAGAGTGCAGTAAAGCAAGAGATTTTGGAGGACCAAGAGCTTCCATCAATCGTCACATCCAAGCTCAATGCCTATCATCAACAAAATTAAAGCTTTCTGGAACACCTAGAACTTTCAAAATCTGTCAAGGTTGTACATAATCTTCTCGTACCCTTTTTTTTGCTTAAGTTTTAGTACTTTTCATCCATTTTCATGCTTGTCCTTTGAGTTTTTATGCAATTTAAAGCCATTTCATAGCCCTTTGCATGTACACCTTGTTGGAAATTTTTCGAAATTTTTTGAATTTCTTTTAGAATTTTTTTAGAGTTTTTTATCTTTTTCAATGTGATTTTTCTTAATAAAAAAGAAGAAAATAGAATTCTTTTCTGATTTTTTTGAATTTTTTTTAGATTTTATTTTAAAACACCTTGCAATGTCCAAGACAAATTTTTCTTCCATACCATGCTTCATAAGGAGCAATACCTTGGAGTGATTTGGATGTTAGTCTATTGACAAGGCACATGGCAATTGAAATAGCCTTTGCCCATAGATAATGTGGCAACCTCTTCTCTTCGAGCATTGTTCTGGCTGATGCAACAAATGTCTTGTTACTCCTCTCTGCAATTCCATTTAGTTGAGGAGAGTACCTGGAAATCACTTCCCTTTTGATACCTTTATCCTGCAAGAGCTCATCAAACTCTTTGGAGAAGTATTCTCCTCCTCCATCAGATCTGAGCTTCTTGAGTGATCTACCTGTATGGTTCTCCACATGTGCTAGATACTTTTTGAAGCAATCAAACACTTCATTCTTACCTTTGATAAAGTACAGAATAATCCATATACTATGGTCATCAATAAATGAGACATAATACCTTGATCCTACCAATGAAGTTTCTTGGCTTGGCCCCCATACATCTGTATGTACTAAGTCCAATAAGTTGTTGTGGATGTAGAGTTTGTGGTTGAATGGATGTCTTTGTGCCTTCCCAATCTGACATGCATTACATCTATTGATCATGTGTTGCTTTGGTATGTTTGGGAATCCAAGAACACTTTGATCTCTGCATATGTCCTTCAAGGTTCTTTCATTTACATGAGCTAGCTTTTTATGCCACACTTCAAGCTCACTGAGGGTTTGAGACCCAAAGTTGAATAGAGCTATATTTTTTATTTCTCATACTTCAAAAGTAAAGAGCCTAACATGCTTCTCACCTCTGGTTACCTTCTTGAAGCCTTGACATGGATCTTCCACAAAAGCTCCATGTTGGGTAAACCTGACTTGCTAGACTTTCTCAACTATTTGGCCTACACTTATTAGGTTTTTTGTAATAGTGGGAACATAGAGTAGCTTGCTCAAAATATTTATTCTACAATTGGAATCTTTTACATTACCAATCTTTTGCACATTGTGCTTAGTATCTTCCCCTATTTGAACTTCATTTCTATGCTTTGGATTTTCCAAGTCAAAAAAGAGGGCTATGTTACCTGCAACATGATTTGAACATCCTGAATCTATGTAGAATAAATGATCATCTTCTTTACCTTCCTTGTAGCTTAGATTCCTCAAGATTAATGAGTCTTCATGTTGTTGATCTTCAAAATAATTGTTGTAGTCCCTTCTATTATGGCCTCTATTGTTATTGTTGAAGTTGTGCCCACCTTTGCCTCTATTGTTGTCATATCCACCTCTTCCACTTCTTTTCTAGGTCTTCCCATTGAACTAGCAATTTTGAGTGGTTTGGTTGGTCTTATCACATATGGCACAAGGTTGAACATTCTGATCTTTAGTTTTGTCATGCTTTGGTCCTTTCTTCTTACCTTTACACTTACTCTTGCTTTCAAAGTTGGCTTGGGAAGTCTCCTCTTCATCTTCTTCCTTCTTCTTGCCTTTCAACTTCTTGTCCTTCTTATCTACATATAGAGCACTAGTTGAATTATGTTATTGTTGGCCTCTTGATTGAAGATTTTTCCAAGAAAGATGTTGAAGTCTAGAGTTTGCACATCCATGATGAGGTCATAGGCCGTGGTGAAAGATTGCAATTGCTTGTCACCTCTAATCCCATTGAGAATTCACCTCATGATGGCTTCTTCTTCAATTAGCTCTCCAATGGATGCCAATGATCAACAACCTCCTTGACCTTTGTAACAAACTCAATGATGGTTTGTTTTTTACTCTTCTTCATCTAGTTGAACTCATTCTAAAGATGGTTCTTCCTTGCCTTTGTACTAGCAAAAAAGAAAGTCTCTAGGTCATCCCAAGTCTCTTGAGATGTCTTGCATCCTCTAATATGTGGTAATAGAAAATCAAAGATAGAGTTGAGAATGTATGCCCTTTCTTGAGCATCCCTTGCACATGAAAGTGTGAGCCTATCTATTTCCTCTTGAGCAGGTCCTTCTTTGGATCTTGAAATAGGCATTGCTTCATCACCTGATACAATCCCATATAGGTTTCTTCCTTGCAAATAAGCCTCCATTCTGATTTTCCAAGCAGCATAATTGTGTCTATCAAGATTCTTAATCATTGATGGAAAGACATCTCCCATCTTGAAGTTGCTTTGATACCACTGAAAGAAAGTTGGAGAAGCTTGGAGAGGCTTGGAAAGATGAGTTGTCAAGTGGTGAAGTTGACCAGCAGAATACCAGCCCTAATTCTTTGGATATGTAAAGTAGGCCTTGTAGGCTTGCGGTTGGTGCAATAAAACCCAATAGGTACTTTGGAACATCAACAAGAACACGTTGATGCAAAACATATAACTTGCACCTTCACTAGCTCACAAAAACCTTCTAAAAATGGATGGAAATTGTGACTTCAAACACTAAGAGCAGTCAGTACATTAAAAATTGGAAAAATTCATCCTAAATGAGTTTCATACATAGGTTTGGCTTGTTTTAATGCATAAAAGTCCTAATTTATAACAATTATAGAAGGAGCAATCACCTTAGCACTGAACTAGTGTCATCCCGATTTTTCAAGGATGTGTAGAGAATGACCCTAAGACTGAAAAACTTAGATTTCTCAGATAATAATGAACCAATGATTTGAAAATCTATTGAAATAAACTAGAAAGTAATATCTTCAAATAAGTACTTAAACTTTAGATTGGAGTTTTGTAGGGAGAGCAGCACACTATGCAAGTTGACTAAATATGAGGAAGAAGAAGCAAAAAACTGAAGTGGCACCAAGCAATGAACAAATAGTATATGTGTTGCTTCAAATCAACAATCCCCTTTATGTAAAAATGTTGTAGAGTCTTTACATAGACTCTTGAGGATATGGCCACACCTTTTCTTCATGGATTTGAATTCGAAATTAGGCAGGTTTCTTAGTGTAGATTGATTGGAATATTTTCCTATAATCTAGGAAAAGAGAAAGCTTAAATCAAATCTAACTTTTGATTGATTATTGAGAATCAATCCCAACCTCTTATAACTTGTGTCTTTTAGGCCTTTTAATCTTGCCTTTTACAAAGGTAAATACCTTGAACATTACAAGAAATGATCATAAGTGATCAACCAATTAATACAAAGAAAATATGTGCACATAAGTGCTATTCTTCAAGGCATATCCATAGCATGCAAATAATGGATTTGATGTAGAGCATATCCACCTCAAGCATAATGAAAGCTTTATGTTCCAACGGTTATCACATCATGCATTTAGCTATAATATTACATGATGCATCAATCTTTTTTTGCACCTTGCTTCTTGAATCGTAGTTCAAGATCATGTTTTTTCCACAAAATTTGAAATTTCTTTTGAATGAATCTACATATAATACATAAAAATCTACCTTGTAAAGCAGAAACAAGATAGTTATAGTCCCCTTCTCTAGAAACTTGGAGTCGTTTTTCACCACCACTTTGATGGGTTCTTGTAGAAGCATATACGAGGCATACAAATATTTCTTACTAATTATATGATGAGATGCTCCATAATCTAGTATACATTGATCATCAACATAACACAAGTATGTTCTGCTTTTTGACAATACTTGCATCTCTTTTTCTTTTGCATATCACCATCAAGAGAGAAATAAGTGGAAGAGGAAGAGTGAGGCTTTGGTTTTGATGAACCCAAAGTTGAACCATACTTGCTCTCAAGTAAACTACTTCTATTCACTCTTGATTGCCCTTCTTGTAAAAGAAAGGGACGTATTTGGATTTCCTTTTGCAACTAAATGAAGTATAGTAGCAAAGGTTTGAGAAGATTTCGGCAATCCTTTGAGTTTTCTAGAAATGAATAATGGATCCAAAATGATCTCAACAATGTTTTCCAATTGCTCTTTCAAATCTTAGATGCACATAACATATACATCCACTGACTCATTTTCAGCCATACATACATCTTCAAGTTACTTTCCCAAGTAAGAAATACATGCTTCATTATGCACAACATACAAAGAAGCAAGTGTATCCCAAGCTTGTCTTGAAGTAGTGCATGAATAGATGTGTGGAGCAATATGACACTTCATAGAAAGGGCAATCAATGCATGAACTTGAGCATCATTTCCAGCCCATCTAAGCTGCTCTTGTGTAGGTGGAGAGGGTGTGGTCATTGTAATTGAAGGAGATCCTGAATCTATGACAACACGCTACATAGTAGAAGAACTATCCGGTTGCTTATTGACATCTACAACTATGTTCTTGCTTTGCAACAAGAACATGTTTCATCATGTAAGACCACATTGAATAGTTAGTCCCACCAAGCTTATCTTCCATTTGAAGCATGCCAAACTAGTCATTGTTACTTGCCATTGCACTAAAGCACTCAAAAGTAGCAAGATATGAACTTCAACAAAGCTTAAATGCAAGCTGAAATGTAGCTCACAAACTATAACTCTGATGGTGAATATGAATGCACAAATGGCTTTGAAATGGGGGCAAAAGCCAAGGGAGGTTTTTTTTCCCTCTGTCAATATAGATGCCTATAACCCTAATGGGTCATTTATCTTTCTACATTCACTTGGTAATACAATCAGTATTGCGCCTTGTGCTCCAAGATTCTTCTTATTCTTAGTGCTTTTTGTGTGCTTCTGCAAACCCAAAACTCCAACAATTGGTATCAGAGTAGATCACCACTTCATTTAGTGTTGTTGACAATGTTCTAGTTACAGTATCAGAATCGCATGAAAATTGGTTAGCATACTTAGGGCGATTAGGTGTTCAAAAAAACTTTGCTATGTGGTGTCCAAATTTTGATATGAAGTCATTTCAGCCTCCAAACCCACTATCATTGTGCCTATGCAGACAATTTTGTTCATTTGTGCCAAACATATATACAAGTTTTAGTTTGCAAATACATGTCTTGAAGTTTACTACATGTTTAGTAGAGCTCGACATGGCAGTTATGTTCACTTTTTTGAGATACTGTCATTTTTTTGCATCAAGGTATTTTAGTCAGTGTCCATGGGTAAAAGGAATGATGTATTTCATATGTTGTTTGTTGAGGAAAAGTTGGATGGCACGAATTAGCCGTTATGGGCATATATGATGCATCATGTATTTGTGACAAAAGGACTATGGAAATTAGCACACAATGTTGAAAAACGACCTACTACACTTATAAATACAATTATTGAAGGCGATGTACATGGTGTTGAAGATAACTATCTTCAAATTCATGTTTTTGTTGTGGTTCTTCTTGCACCTTCTGAAGATAAACTTCAATGGGATGACAAAGATGCAGACACATGCATTGATAGCTTTGTCTATTAGACATGCCATTATCCCTCATATTCGCTTGTGCAAAACAGAAAAAAATGCTTGGGATACAGTCACCACTTTCTACCAAGCAAGAAATAAGGCTCTTGTTGCTTAACTCTAAAAATAGTTGGAGAGAGCATATGAATGAAGGAGATTCTATGGACAGTTTTTTGACAAAGATCAAAGATTTGAAAGAGCAATCAATTTTTGCAGATGAAGTCTTGCCAGTTAGTTCACTTGTGCAGAACGTTCTTAATGGTCTTCCTAATTCATATCAGATTCTTGCTTCAACTCTTTGGTTGATGATGAAAGGCAATCTGAATGCCTTGACATTTGAGGAGTTAGTATCTATTTTGTTGCATGAAGATCATACTAGAAACATGTCTATTATGCATGTTGCAGATCAAGCTTTCTTAGCTAGTCAGAAGGGCAAAGGTAAATGGAGCTCATCTACTAGTAAGCAAAAATTTGCTAATTTTGCACATTCAAAAAGGGAAGAGAAGGACAAGAATAATATAGAAAAGCAAAAATAGTTCTGCAAATGCTATAAAGGAGATGATGATTTCATAAAGAGTTATCCAAAACTAGTTGCAAAAAGAGGCAAAGAAGAAAGAGGTTGGAATGGTTGTTGCGGAGGCCTCTACACCTAAAACAGAGTCTGCTAACCTTGTGCAGAATGAAGAATGGGTGTTCTACTATTTATAGCTATGACCCATCTTCTCATGAATAGTGTATGTTTGCAATAGACTCAATGTTTGGCACTTTGACAGTGGGGTAACCAAACATATTACCTTGCAATGTAGTTTCTTCAGTTCACTTGAGCTTGACCCTACAAGCAATATTGTCACAGGTGCTAACAGCTCCTCTTATCCTACAATGGGAGTTGGTAAGATCATTCTGACTACTATTGATGGTAGTTCTTTCACATTATTGTATGCTTTGTTTTTGCCAGGTATCAAGAAAAATCTGTTGTTAGTTTTACCAAGAGAATGTACAAAGATAAGTGACCCATTAGGGCTATAGGCATGTATACAAGTCGGGGAAAAAACCTCCTAAAGAGGGAAAAAGGTGCCTCAATGGTCCTAGTGTGTTCACACACATCACCACCAAAATATATCGACAAAAGATACCCTATATTTAGCCTCAACTAGAAGTGGCCATAGTAGGTTGCTTCTTCCTCAACCAAGATATGCATGAGCGACCAAGCATGAAGCAAAAACCACTAGTGGACTCATGAGTGTCATAGAAACCGGCCCAGGCTGAGTCATAAAAAGCATGTAAATTTGGTAATAATGATCCCCATTTGGGATAAAATAATTCAAGTAGCTAGATATCACTCAAGTAGCAAAAGATGCGCTTAACTGCTTGTCAATGCTTGACACCTGGGCAATGCATAAACCTGCTCATCTGAGAGATAGCAAGTAAATCAAGCATCCAACATCCTAATAATAGAGAACAACATCAAATGCATCTCTAACATCATGAAGACTTAACCCTAAGCATGTTTCCATAGGAATGGACATAGGTCTATAATTTTCAAGGCCAAAGCACTGCAATAATGTGTTAGCATATTTTGTTTGACACAAAGCTATTCCCCCATCAACTTGCATAAATTGAACACCCAAATAATGACATGATTGCCCCAACTTTGATATCTCAAAAGATGCATGAAAATCATCCTTAAATTCAACAATATGCTTCTCATTAGGACGAGTGAACAACATCTCATCAACATATACTACGATGATCAAAAGTACATCATCTGCATGTTTAACATATAAGGTGATCTTAGTTGGACAGTTCTCAAAACCATGTGCAAACAAGTAGGCATGTATCTTTTCATACCAAGCATGCAGTGTTGGATGGATTTCTCCACTCTGACTTACATTCAAAAAATTAAAATCTTCTTAAAAATTGGTGTTCTAAACCTCTCAAAATGTGTTCCATGTGACTTTTTTATTTGAATGACCTCTTTCTTTAGTACTGGCAGGCAAAGGAAAAGAGGAAGATGTGTTATAAACAGAACATGAAAGGATGATAACTAACGACTATAATTGTGTGTTTGGATTGAGGGTATCTGCTATATGGGTTTATGTTATGAACTTGTTTATGATGAGAAAAAAAGGTTGTGGATGTTAGACATGTGTACATGAAGAAGAAGTCCATGGTCATGATCATATAAACCATCCATGATCATGTATGCTTTTCATGAGAACCCTTCATAACCATGTGAACTCTTCATGGCATGCAAACATTTTATGTCTATGAGGAATCCCTAATGCCTATGTCCATCTAAACCCTCCATACATTACCCTATGTATGTGTGAATGTGCATGCAACCCTAAAAATAAAGCCTAATTGTAATAACCCCTGTATGTTTGTAACATTACCCTATAAATTTGTGAATGTGCTTTACCCTATGTGTTTTATGTAACCCAATAATGTTCAACTTTAAGTGTGTGTGATATGTTTTATGTAATCCAATAATTTTCAACACTAAGTGTGTATTACTATCGGTGCATGTGAGTATGTCCCTATCTTAATGAATAGATGTTTGCTTGTGTGTATGAATGTACGTGAAAATGATGGTAAATCTATGTGTCTAAACCATGTATTTGTGTATGCATCCATTTAAATTAAACCTTAATCTAAATAAAATTAACAAAGTAAAAAGGTAAGGTAAAAAAGAAATAAAATAAAAATAAAACTATATGTGTGTATAAATATCTAAGTTTGTGTGTGAGTGGAGAGTGAGTTAAGGGCATGAAGTGGCTAGTGTGCATGTAAATGTGTGACGTGTGCATGATTAGTGTGCATGTGCATGAGGTAAGATGTGTTAGTAAACTAAATGAAAATGCATGTGTGTGTGTATTTTCTATGTGGATATATATGCGTGATGTAATGTGTTTTGTTTCTAATGTGCTTTTGGTGGTATGTGCTTCTATAGATAGAGAGAGAGAGAGAGAGAAAGATTCTTATTCCCCCCTCTGACAATTGCTCCACATGTAGAGAGAGAGAGAGAGAAAGGTAGGGAGGAGATGGCACTATAGTCGGCAAAGGCAAAAGAAATAGAGGAAATTGGAGATAGAGAGAGAGAGAGAGAGTTGGAAGCACAAAGAATGATCGGATATAGAGATTAGAGAAATATGAGGCACTGAGAGAGAGAGAGGGCACAAGGCACCTTGGAGCAAATAGTAATGGGCCACATGACACAAAGAGAGAGAGAGAGAGAGAGATTTTGAGAGGATCTACAGGCATAGCAGATCCATGATGGCTGAAGATGGGAGAGAGAGAGAGGGGGGGGGGAGACTTATTTGGTTGCATAGAGAAGCATCACACATGCAAGAGCTCACAAAGAGAGAGAGAGAGAGGGGGGGGGGGAGACTTATGTGGTTGCATAGAGAAGCATCACACATGCAAGAGCTCACAAAGAGAGAGAGAGAGAGAGACAAAGAGAGGCAAAGGCGAAAGAAATGGACAAAGAGAGAGAGAGAGAGATACACAGAGGGCTTCAACTGAGGAGATCGGCACAGAAGAAGAATTGATGCAGATCAGATAAAGAGAGAGAGAGAGAGAGAGATTCTTCTCCCCCTCGACTCTTGTTATGCACAGAGAGAGAGAGATAGAGAGAAAGGGATGAGATGGCACTATAGTCAACAAAGGCAGAAGAAATGGAGGAAGAGAGAGAAATAGAGAGAGAGAGAGAGTTGGAAGCACAGAGAATGATCAACTATAGAGATTAGAGAAATATGAGGCACTAAGAGAGAGAGAGAGAGCTTGAGCAAGAAAGAGAGAGAGAGAGAGAGAGAGAGAGATAGGAAAGAAATAGAATATAAATGTGTGTTTTTTATTATTTTTAAATGTATTTATATTTTTTTAATGTGCTTTTGTAGAACATTACAAGAATTTACAAGATTGTATGAGCATTTATGAGATCTTATGAATTATTACAAGGCTTTACCAGAATTGAATCAATTATTAAGCTTACGAGAAGGTGGAGTGAGATCAAGTGTTTGTTGATGTCAGGGGCTAGACATTGGAGTTCTTATTCATCCATCTTTCCTATTTGGATGAATTTAGTTCATGAGCTAGAAACTACCTTGATATCTTATTTTTTAGCATATTGTGTATAGGAATTTACTTTCAGCATCACTAGTACTCTTTTAGATTCATTTCAGCGATCGTTCATTAATGGATGTAGATTCTTCCACTATAGTGAATTCATCTTCTATAGAGGTTTTGTTCGATCTAATGCATCAATCTCGAAATACTCTTGTAGAACAGAACACTAGTTACATTTTTACTTTCCACTCATTTGCTTCCTACAAAACAAAATATGTGTCAATACTTAACATTCATGTAGACCAGGAAACTATTGATTTTCTTATTTCCATATATTTACTTCCTATGGAACAAAGCTAGGCTTCTCCCACTGAAAACCAAAAGGAACTCTTCCTAAACTTAGTTAAGTTACTTAATTTCTTTGCACTTGCATGTCTTAGATCATTCATACATTGGTACATTCTCATATTCAATCACCTCAATCAGCTTTGAACTCGCTTCCCACTCCTTAAAGCAGTGCACCAAACATCATGTCTGTAGCCACAAGGAGACCCATAGAAAAGTTGGACCTCATCCACCCAGTGGTCTCATTTTATGCCTCGACTCTTACTGAACCCGACATGAAATTTATGCTCTAACAATTGGTGCACCCGACATGAAACGTGGCATATGTTTTGCTTAGGGATTCAGACTTGGTTTATTTCTGATTGAGTTTCGATCTTTGTTTTTGTTGTGTGCATGAGTGTAGGAAAAGGAGGACAATTAGACACTAACAAGAGGTTCCAGACATTGTTGCAGTTGATTCTTTTCCCTAGTTGTTGAGAGTTGTTCTCTAGGGAACAAAACACCTCCACGAGAAAAGGAGCTTTTAGAAGGAGCCTCTACTTCCCCCCTTCTCCCACCAACAAGATGATTTGCCTATTGAAAAATGTAAACATATTTTTTCACATTGCACTCTTTAACCTTTGCATCAGATCGAAAAGATGAGTTAATAGTATTTCAAATTCTATCAATTCATGCATGCACAAATAAAAAGGATTGTTTTTTGTTTGCATGTGAAACCATCTCACTTGCATTAGGAAATTCACGATTGTGAGCACATTAATCCATAGTTTCACTACTCCTTTTACTTGTTGATTCTCTACTTATATCTTTGCTACTATTTTGCTATCTTTATACATAATTTTAAATACATTAAGAAAAACCCCAAAGAACAAAAAAATTAACAAAATTAAAATCATAAGAAACTAATTAAGCCTAGGTAAAGGAACTCTAGTTTAAGAGTAAGAAAAGAAGAGCAATTCCTTGAAAATATAGGCATCTATTTGAAAAGACTTGAGAATTTTTGTAAGAGATTTTTTTTCTCTTGGCTAATCAATATAGTGAGATTTTGAGGCACTTTAAGGAACTTCTAGAATCAATCATATTAGATTTAGTACTTCATTCTAGAAGCCACCAAGAAAGAAGAATGGAGGAGGTCTTTAGGGACGTGAGTATAGAAAAATAAGGTGCACGTATAGTGCAAGGAACTTTGCGAGAGAAAGCGAAGTTCACTGGAATGAACATAACTAAGTACCTAGATGCATTCGAAGAACAAGCACATATTTAATGGTTACCCAAAGACGTATTGGTTCAATACTTTGAAAGGATAGTCTCTGGGTCAATTCTAGATGCCATCCATGTTCATTCAAGTAAAAAATGAGATGACTTCAAAAAAGAACTCCATAAAATGTTCTTTCTTGAAGACTTCAGCCATCATAATAGAGAAGGATTTTTAAGATGGGTACATTCCCCAAAGTCCAGCGTGTCTCTAACTCATCTACATGGAGAGTTTATGAGATGATTTTCTCGACTTCCTGAAGCTGACAAAGACGCACTGAATCTTGACTTTTTCATTCATTTCTTAAAAATCTTAAGCCCATAAGATAGGACCAAGGTAGAATGAACGATTGAAGAGTATGACAAATGATACAATTTGACAGACAACTGACAAACAATAAGAAGTGAAGTTGAGGCCGTTGCTTAGCAAATGGAAAATGTAATGAGTATGCAAGCATCTCTTTCCAAGGAGGTTGCTGACTTAAATAATAAGGTTTTCTCCATCAGCTTGCATGATCCTAGAGCAAGTAATAGTGGAGTTGGATAATAAGGTTGCTAACTTAAATAATAAGGTTTTCTCCATCAATGCATCCTATGATCTCCGCCACTTGATGAGCCAATATTTCACAGAAAAACTAAAACTATGAAAAACTGGGAACTGGCCGCAAAATATGTGTTTGGTGTGATGGATAGGATCATGCTACTATGTGTGTGATGAATTAAGGCAAGCAAAAGAAAAGTAACTTGTGATAGAAATAAACAAGAAATTATGTGATTTTCATACATGACTTTCTTTGGTTGTCAATTGGGGCAAAGGAGGTATGAAAAAGCTATATGAAAATCTAACTATCAGCTAAGAGTTAGGCCACCTATTCTATTGAAAAATTGGTAAAAACTAGATATGAGATTATGCAAAAAACTGCATTAAAATCACCTATTGATCAATTTTTGTCTATTTACATATAGTTATTGTTAAAGAAAAAAGTAGATGTGATGATATGCATGACGAAGTTGATGAGAGTGATCGAAGAGTGACTAGAAGAGAATCTAGAGAAGAAGAAAAGAAGAAAACAAATGATGAAAGAAGGTGCAGTTTGGGGATATTACAACATTGACTGAGGAGGAAAAGAGAAAAGAGATTAAAGAAGGAAAAAAAACACTTAATGAGAATAATAAATCACAAGATAATCAAACAAACAAAAAACAAAAGGATCAGAAAAAGAATCAAAGTATTGATAAAATCTTGGATGATGAAAAGAAATAAGGAGAGGAGAAGATAAAAAAGAAAGTGAGGAGGACTCCGAGAGCAATTATCAAAGAAAAATGATGTTAAGGAAATTCTGAATGATATACTATTAAAAAGCCAAGTAACAATGTCCCTTGAACAGGTGTTTTCCATAGCAAAACCTAAGTTCAGGGATAGTTATTAGGCTAGTGACGAGAAGATGATTTCTTCTTCCTCAAGATGAAGATATGCAGGATGTTCCTGATGAAACTTTTGCAATGAATATTGCAATCACATTAAGTGATTCATTATATAGTGATAGTGATGAAGAGGAGGAGATTGAGATGGGGAAAAGTGAATAGAAATTTCCTTGGTTTGATTCTTCCTAATGACGAGGTGAACAATGGAGAGAGCCAATTTGATAAGAATTTTTGGGCACGAGGAACCCCAGAATTCAAAATTCAGATTGGAGATGAGAAAGAATCATGTCTATTGATTCATGATGAGAGCTAATGGGCAGGCCATAAGGGCTATGAAAAAATTTGAGAAAGCTATTGGTTGCCGAGGATGTATGTAAATCTTAAGGACTTTGTGAGCACATGTGCCATATGTCAGATTCATTCTTCAGTCAAACATAGAGATCCCTTACACCCAACTTACCCACCTTGTATTCATTACAAGTGGGTAGTTGATTTTGTGACTATGTCTAAAAGTATTGATGGTATGAGATATATTGTACTTGCACGAGAAGATTTGACAAATCATGTGGAAGGTCGTGCACTTCAATCTATTACTACTTATAATGTATGTTTATTTCTTTTAGAAGAAGTTATATCCAAATTGGATATGTAGAAAAGTAGTTGCGGATTGAGGAAGTTAAATGCCAGAGAGGCGAGGGAATTTTTTATCATCATGGAATTTGTTTATCTCTCACGATAGCCTATAACCCAAAAGCAAATGGGAAGATTGAGAGGTCATCCTTCTATAGTGAAAGCAATCTCGAAGGCATGTGATGGAGATATCAAGCAATGGCCAAGATATATTCCATTTGCTTTATGGGCAAATAGGATGATATATATGAGATCAATTGGATTTATACTAGGTGAGCTCATGTATTGTTAGAAGCCTATTTTCTTGATACATACTTAGATAATAAATTGGATAAGTTTAGACTAGGAAGATAGTTTGTCACGGGAAGAGTTGTTAGCTTTGAGAATTAAACAACTTGAACAAGGGAAAGAAAATTTGAAAGAAGCTGTTAAGATATTAAAGGAGATAAGATACTATTTTGATAAGAAACGTCGACTTAATGTTGGAGTTAGACGTCTGCGGAAGCATGGGAACAGCACAAGGAAGAAGAAGAAGCTTGAAGCACAACACACAATATTGAATGTATTACCACTAGAATGTACAAAGATAAGTAGTTGGTTAGGGCAATAGGCGTATATACAAGGGGGGGGGAACCTCTTGAAGAGGGAAAAAAGTTCCCCAATGGTCCTAGAGTGTTCACACACATCATTACCTAAATATATCAACAAATCCCCCTTGGGAGTGATGTGGTGAACAAGGAGCTAGCAATCGTGTATAAGGAAGTGCCAAGCGATGTGGAATCAATCCACAAAAGGAAGTAAGCCCAAAACTTTGCAGAAAGCTTCAAACTTCTCCCTAGGCAGAGCCTTCGTGAAAAGGTCTGCAATGTTCTCGTGCATGGGCACATATGCCAAGATAATCTCCCCAGCAGAGAACCTCTCCCTTACATAATGATAATGCACCTCAATGTGCTTAGTGCATGCATGGAACACAGGGTTCCGCTTAGTGCGAGCATGGAACACAGGGTTCCTTGCAACTCCCAATGCGCTCTGACTGTTAGTGAAGATGGTGGGGGCAGAAGACTGAACAACACCCAAATCATCCATATGGAGTCTGAGCCACACACACTCAATAGTCACTATGAAAGCTACCCTATACTCAGCCTCACAACTGGAAGTGGCCACGGTAGGCTACTTCTTGCTCATCCAAGATATGCATGAGCTACCAAGCATGAAGCAAAAAAGTATATGGTGCTTTCAGTTGGACTATTCTCAAAACCATGTGCAATGACATAGGCATGTATCTTTTCATACCAAGCACATGGTGCTTGCTTTAAATCATATATTGCCTTCTTTAACCTACACTTCTTGATTTTCTGCATAAAGCCACAGGGCTGAAAAACATGCACTTCTTCATGAAAGTCACCATTTAGAAATGTTGTTTTAATGTCCAACTGATCTACATTCCAACCATGATGAGCTGCAAGTGCACGGATGCTATGAACAGTAGTCATTCGGCAAGTAGGAGCAAAGGTTTCATCAAAATCAATGCCTCTTTCCTATGCATAACCCTTTGCAACAAGCCTAGCCTTATACCTATCAACTGTTCCATCAGGTTTATGCTTCAGCTTGTATACCCACTTAGTGCCAATGGCCTTCTTACCAGGAGGCAAGTCACATAAAGACCAGGTACCATTTTTCATGGTAGCATCATATTCAGATTGCATTGCAGCCATCCAATGTTTTGAATTTTGTGCTTCATCAAACTAAACAGGTTCAATCTCATCACAAAGATTGGCAGCATCCATAGCATAACAATTTTATGCAAAAGAGGCACTATGAGAGCTTGAACGACTACGATATGATAGAGGTGCATCTAATTCGCTATCACACAAAGTCTACACCAACCATTTTATCATAGTTTTTGCCTGCTCAATATCAGCTCTCTCATCAAGTGCATCATGTAAATCTGCATCAGAAATGGAATGATCTGCATCATCACATGAAACTTGCAAAGGATAAGAAGTTGCCTCATTAGGACCAGCACTAGACTGTCTGCCTGTAAAAAGAGGTAGCAAAGTATGATACATGTCTTTGGAGCTAACAGATGTCTCCTTAGTACATGAAAGTAATGGCTGAATAGCATCTTTGTTACACTTATGTGTTCCTCGAGTAGCTTTGATGTGAACCTTTTCCCTATACATGGGCACTTTTTAATCTAGTGTTGGCTAGAGGTTTTTTCCCCATGTTACCACATACTTGATACTCTCATTGTGGTGGTACTTTGTACTTAGGGATATTATTCAGCTCTTACTTTAGTTCAATTCATCGTCAATAGAGAGAGCTATTCCAGCCATCGTCTTCTCTGTGTGTCTTGCTTCATTTGTGCTCCTCGTGTGTGCTTCTCGTGTGTCTCTTGCACTTCTACACACACCCACCAGTGGTATTAGAGCAAGTTCAGCTCCTTCTCAAGTTTCGTTTTTTCGCATCACGGTGCGCATGCGCATGTTAGAAGAGTGAATTTCAGCAGCCAAGAAGAATTTCCAGCAAGTGCACTGGGTTTTACCCCCATTTTGAAGCCATTCATGCAGTCGAAATCGCCATCAGAGTGACGGTTTGTGAGTTGAAATTTCAGTATTCATTTCAACTTTCATCGAAGTGAAGATTTTGTCACATTCTTGTTCTTTTGTGAAATGGCAGGCAACAATGACTTGTTTGACATGCTTCAAGCTGAAGATAAGCTTGATGGGACCAACTATCCGATGTGGTCTTACATGATGAAGCATGTTCTTGTTGCTAAACAACTTTGGAACATAGTGGGAGATGTAGATCGAAGACCCGCAGGTGCTTCTACTTCACAGTCTATTGTCACAGATGGAGCTTCTTCTTCGAGTACATTGGTTTCTCCTTCTCCACCTACACAAGAGAAGCTTAGATGGGATGGAAAAGATGCTCAAGCTCATGCTTTGATTGCGCTTTCTGTGAAGCGTCATATAGTTCTGCACATTCAGTCATGTTCTACATCACGACAGGCATGGGAGACTCTTGCTTCTTTGTATGCCGTGCATAATGAAGCATGTGTTGCATACTTGAGGAAGCAACTTGAGGATGTATGTATGGTTGAAAATGAGTCAGTGGATGTGTATGTGACTCACATCAAGGACTTGAAAGAGCAATTGGCAAACATAGATGAGACTATTTCGGATGCATCACTCATTTCTATGTTGTTGAAAGGATTACCGGAATCTTTTCAAAGCTTTGCTACTACACTCCATTTGGTTGCAAAATGGAATCCTAATATGTATGCATTTGATGAGGTTGTGTCTCTTCTTTTGCAAGAAAAGCAATCTAGAGTGAATAGGAGTGGTTTGATTGAGGGAACGCAAGCACTTGCTATCTCACAAAAGGGAAAAGCAAGTATGGTTCAGCTTTGGGTTCATCAAAACCAAAGCCTCAAACTTCCTCTTCCACTCATTCCTCTTATGATGGTGATTTGAAAAAGAAGAAGAGATGCAAATATTGTCGGAAGGTTGGTCATACTATTGATGAGTGTAGAAAGCTTGCTAAACGCAATGAAAAGAAGAAGGAATCCGGCATATCTATTGCTAAAAATTCAACAAATGTAAAGAATGATGAAGCTAACATGGCTCAAGATTTTTGGGCATGTGTTGTTACATGCCATTATGATGCTTCTTTGCATTCTAAATGTATGGTTGTGATTGAGGCTGATTCGGATTGGTTCTTTGATAGTGGTGCTTCAAAGCACATAACATCATGCAAAATATTTTTTGCCTCTTTGAAAGATGCACCCAAAGGAGGACATGTGGTGTGTGCAAACAATGCCTCTTATCCTATCATTGGAGTAGGAGAAATTGAGCTTATAGCTGCAAACGGAGGTGTGATTCTCTTGAAAAATGCATTGTATGTGCCTAGTATCAAGAAGAACTTAATTTCAGTTCCGCTGATTGCCAAAGCTGGACTTCATGTACACTTTGTTGATAATAAGTGTATGCTTCATGATTTCAGCAATGGTGATATTATCATGATGTCTGGTACATTATGTAATGGTTTGTATTGCATGGATACATACAAGAGGGTTGTCTCGAATGCCTTGGTTGCTTATACTTCTTCCATGGTTGAAATGGAGCTTTGGCATGCTCGTTTTGGTCACTTAAACTTCAATAATTTGCTTTAATTGCAAAAGAAGGACATGGTTATTGGCTTTTCTACACTTGAGTCCATTGAAAAGCATACATGTGAAGGTTGCATTCTTTGAAAAATGCATTGTGCTTCTTTTCCAAAAGATAGTCACACACACACTTCAAGAAAATTGCAGCTTGTTCATAATGATGTATGTGGTCCCATCAAGACTCCATCTTTTGGGAAGCATGTATATTTTGTTACCTTCATCGATGATGCTACTCACCATACATGGGTGTATCCCATGAAAGCAAAGAATGAGGTATTTTCTTGCTTTAAAGCATTTTTAGCTATGGCTGAAAATTTTTCTTCACAAAAGCTTTTGACTCTACACATGGATCGTGGTGGTGAATACATGTCACATGATTTTAGTGCTTTTCTTTGTGAAAGAGGTATTTCACACCAGTGTACAGTGCCATATACACCTCAGCAAAATGGTGTTGTTGAGCATAAAAATAGAACTCTACTTGAAATGGCATGATGCATGGTTAAAGGAAAGCATCTTCCTGATAAGTTTTGGATGGAAGTGGTCATGTGTGCAAACTATGTGTTGAATCACTGCCCTACAAAAGCACTGAGATTCATCACTCTTTATGAGGCTTGGAATGGTCATAAGCCTATGGTTAATCATATGCGTGTGTTTGGTTGTTTGGCATATGCTCTTGTGCCATCACAACAACATCATAAACTTGATGACAAGGCAAAGAAATGTATATTTGTTGGTTATAGTGCTGAACATAAGGATATCCTTTGTACCATCCATTGACGAACACAATTATTGTGAGTCGAGATGTGGTATTTGCTGAAAATTCAGTTTTCCCTCTACTTGAATGCAAAAAACAACCAACGGTTAGCTCACAAGATGTGTTTGATACACTCATGCCTTTGTTCCAAAATCGTGCGCTTGACTATGGCCATGTAGACCAACCAACTGAGGCTCAAAGGGCTGAAAATTTCCAACAAAATAGCACTAAAAATGCAGAGAATTTCCAGCCAAACATGGCTGAAATTTTTCAGCCAAAAATGATCAAAACTGCTGGAAATTTCCAGCCACATATGGCTGAACATTTGCGTCAAAATATGGCTGAAAATGAGCATGAAATTCAGCCCACACATGATGTACATATTGAAGATGTTTTACATAATGAACACATGTCTATCAAGAGTGCACAAACTATGCCAAAGTAGCTGAAACAAACTTTGTAGGACAGCAAATTGAGTGCACCTTTTCTTGGTAGAACAAGATCAAGCTCTCACCATGCATCAAGTAATTCTGTGGATTATTCTCTTATTTCTACAACATGTAATGAAGAGCCACTTTATTTTGAAGATGCATGTGACGATCCATAATGGATGAGTGCTATGCAATTAGAAATGGATTCCATACATAGGAATGCTACTTGGGAGTTATGTGAATTGCCAAAAGGAAAGAATGCCATTGGTACAAAGTGGGTTTACAAGATTAAGAGAATGTTTGATGGTAGCATTGATCGCTACAAAGCTAGATTGGTTGCCAAAGGATATGCGCAACAATATGGCATTGACTATGATGAAACTTTTGCACCTACTTCACGCATGACTACCATTCATACTGTGGTTGCATTGGCTGCCCATCGAGGTTGGAAAGTGCATCAGTTGGACATAAAAATAGCCTTCTTGAATGGTGATTAGCAAGAAGAGGTTTATGTGAAGCAACCTCTTGGATTTGCTATAAAAGGGAAAGAGCATATGGTTTGTCGCTTGCATAAAGCCTTGTATGGTCTCAAGCAAGCTCCATGTGCATGGTATGACAAAATCCATAAGCACTTGATTGCTCTTGGCTTCACATGTAGTCCGATTGAAAGCACACTCTATGTACGCAAAAATGGGGCTTACCTTATAGTGCTTGTTCTTTATGTCGATGACATAATCTTGACTGGTCATGTGATGCAAAACTTGACATTCTTATGGCTGATTTGCAACATACTTTTGATGTTACTTATCTTGGTCTTTTGAGCTACTATCTTGGCATCCAGTTTCTATCCGTTGAGGGGGGAATTGTTATGCATCAAGCAAAGTATGTTGAAAAACTACTTCAGCGTTTTGACTTTGAGGATTGTAAGCCAGTTTCCACACCAGTTGATACAGAATTCAGGTTCTCAGTTGAGGATTCCAGTGATGCATTTGACACTTCTCTTTATCAACAAGTTGTGGGATGTCTTATATATGCATGCAACACAAGGCCGGATATACAGTATGCAGTTTCCCAGTTGAGTCGATTTCATGCATAGCCCTGGCACTAAGCATTGGCAAGCAGTGAAATGTGTGTTTAGATATCTCCAAGGAACTTTGAGCTTAGGTCTCTTTTATGGCATAGATATTCAGCCATGCTTGCATGCTTTTACAGATAGTGATGGGCTGGTTGTTATGATACTCGCATGTCCACTAGTGGTAATTGCTTTTTCCTTGGAGACTCATGCATATCTTGGTTGAGTAAGAAGCAAGCTACAGTGGCGACATCGAGTTGTGAAGTTGAGTACAGGGCAATTTTCATAACTACAGTGGAGTGTATATGGTTGAGACGCCTATTGATGGATCTTTGCATGGAGGTTGATGTTGCTACGCATATTCTCACTGATAGTCAAAGTGCTTTGGCTATTGCACGAAACCCAGTGTTTCATGCACGGACCAAACTTATTGAGGTGCATTATCACTATGTGATAGAGCGCCTTCATGCAAGAGATATTGATTTGGTATATGTGCATACACAAGATAATGTGGCAGACATATTCACCAAAGCTCTTCCACGAGAAAATTTTGAAGCTTTTTGCAAAGCTTTAGGCTTATTACCTTGTGGGGGCTAATATGTAACTCCCCGTATGTGTTCACATGATTCACTCCAGGGGGGTTTGTTACACTTATGTGTTCCTCGAGTAGCTTTGATGTGAACCTTTTCCCTATACATGGGCACTTTTTACTCTAGTGCTGGCTAGAGGTTTTTTCCCCATGTTACCACATACTTGATACTCTCATATGTGGTGGTACTTTGTACTTAGGGATATTATTCAGCTCTTACTTCAATTCAATTCATCGTCAATAGAGAGAGATATTCCAGCCATCATCTTCTCCGTGTGTCTTGTTGCATTTGTTCTCCTTGTGTGTGCTTCTCGTGTGTCTGTCGCACTTTTACACACACCCAAAAATCTTCCACAAAAACAACATCACGGCTAACCAAAATGCATTTAGTCTATCGATGATACAGACGATAGCCTTTGCTTTCAGAACTATGCCCAACAAAAATACATTTTACTAGTTTATCATCCAATTTCCTGCGATGTTGTTCAAGCGCTAATGCATATGCTAGACAACCAAAAACATGGAGATGATCAATAGATGGCTTGCGACCATGCCAAGCCTCATATGGAGTGATAGATTGCAGTGCTTTAGTGGGATACATGTTAAGTACATATGCTCCACACATGATAGCCTCAAGCCAAAAACTATGTGGTAAAGCGTGACTCTTGACCATACACCTCGCCATCTCCATGAGTGGCCTATTCTTCCGTTCAGCAACTCCATTCTGTTGAGGTGTATACGGCACTGTACACTGATGTTTTATCCCACATTGAGCCAGAAATGCATTAAAGTCAGAAGACATGTATTCCCCCCCTCGATCAGAATGGATGGTGCCCATTTTACATGCTAATGGATTTTCAGCCAAAACCAAAAACTGTTTGAAGCACATAACACTTCAAACTTTGATTTCAATGGATATAGCCATGCATCCCTGGAAAAATCATCAATGAAAATCACAAAGTAAAGATAATTCCCAAAAGAAGGTGTTTGCATAGGACCACAGACATCACTATGTACAAGCTGCAATTTATGAGTAGCCCGAACTGAACCATCTTTTGGAAAGAAGGAACGCTGCATTTTGCCCAAAATACAGCCTTCACAAACATGTTTTCCGAGGGCCTCAAGTTTGGGCAAAGAGGACACCAATTCAGATTTCTGCAGGCATAGCAAACTAGCAAAATTCACATGAACAAATATGCCAAAGCTTTGCATCTCACATAGCCTGAGAATCATGTACTGCACATGTGATCTTTCATAGTTTATGAGCTTATACAGCCAATGACATAAAATGCCAGAAGCAATAATCATGTCACCATTTGACAGATCGTGAATTGTACACCTGTCATCAACAAATTTCACTGTTGGAGTTAGACGTCTGCGGAAGCACGCGAACAGCACAAGGAAGAAGAAGAAGCTTGGAGCACAACACACAAGACTGAATGTATTACTAGAGAATGTACAAAGATAAGTAGCCCATTAGGGCAATAGGCGTATATACAAGCCGGGGGAAAAAAACCTCCTAAAGAGGGAAAAAAGTGCCCCGGCGGTCCTAGAGTGTTCACACACATCACTACCTAAATATATCAACAAATCCCCCCTGGGAGTGATGCGGTGAACAAGGAGCTGGCACTCATGTATAAGGAAGTGCCGAGCTATGTGGAAATCACTCCACAAAAGGAAGTAAGCCCAAAGCTTTGCGGAAAGCTTCAAACTTCTCCCTAGGCAGAGCCTTCGTGAAAAGGTCTGCAATGTTCTCCTGCGTGGGCACATATGCCAAACTGATCTCCCTAGCAAAGAACCTCTCCCTGACATAGTGATAATGCACCTCAATGTGCTTAGTGCGAGCATGGAACACAGGGTTCCTCGCAACTGCCAATGCGCTTATATGATGCGACATGTACTGGTTGCAAAAGGATTGTGGAACATTGTGCAGGGTGTTGAAAGACGTCCTGTTACACCTGTAACAACAGGTACTGCAAATACCGGTGTTGGAGCTGATGAAGATGGTGTCGAAGATGATATTCCGCGGATTCCTGTTCGTGCTGCTGTTTCTGCTGCACCTACTGCAGAGCAGATTCGTTGGGATGGCAGAGATGCCCAGGCACATGCATTGATAGCTTTGTTTGTCAAACGTGCCATTATTCCTCACATTCGCTCTTGCAGAACAGCAAAGGATGCTTGGGATACGCTTACCACTTTGTACCAGGCTAGGAATGAGGCTCGTGTTGCTTACCTCCGAAAACAGTTGGAGAGTGAGCACATGAATGAAGGTGATTCGATGGACAGTTTTCTTACAAAGATCAAAGACCTGAAGGAACAGTTGATTTCTGCTGATGAGGTCATACCAGATAGCTCACTTGTGCAGACCATTCTGAATGGCCTTCCTGATTCATATCAGAGTTTTGCCTCTACTCTTTGATTGATGATGAAAGGCAATCCGAATGCCTTGTCATTTGAGGAATTAGTCTCTGTTCTGTTGCAGGAAGATCAGTCCAGGCAGAACAGGTCCATTATGCGTGTTGCAGACCAAGCTTTCCTGGTTAGTCAGAAGGCCAAAGGAAAATGGAGCTCTTCTACTAGTAAGCAGAAATCTGCAAATGCTTCACAATCGAAGAACCAGGATAAAGATGAGAAGAAATCAGAAAAGCAGAAATTGTTCTGCAAGTACTGTAAAGGAAATGATCATATTATAAAGAACTGTCCAAAACTGGCTGCTAAAGAGGCAAAGAAGAAAGAGGCTGGAATGGTTGTTGCAGAGGCCTCTACACCAAAAACAGAGTCTGCAAATCTTATGCAGGAAGAAGAATGGGCGTTTACTACTGTCTGCAGTTTTGACCCATCTTCTCATGATCAGTGCATGTCTGCAATAGACTCAGATGTTTGGTACTTTGACAGTGGGGCGACCAAACATATTACCTCGCAGCGTAGTTTCTTCTCTTCACTCGAGCCTGCCCCTACAGGGAATACTGTCACATGCGCCAATAACTCCTCTTATCCTGTTATGGGAGTTGGTAAGATCATTCTGACTACTGCTGATGGTAGTTCTTTCAATTTGTCAGATGCTTTATTTGTGCCAGGGATCAAAAGGAACATGTTATCAGTTTCTGCATTAGCCAAGATTGGCTTGGTTGTGAAATTCGTTGATGACAGGTGTACAGTCCATGATCTCTCAAATGGCGATGTGATTATTGCTTCTGGCATTTTATGTCGTGGGCTGTATAAGCTCATAGACTATGAAAGATCTGTGAATGATTCGGCATGTGCAGTTCATGATTCTCAGGCTATGTCAGATGCAAAGCTTTGGCATGCACGCTTTGGTCATCTGAATTTTGCTAGTTTGTTACGCCTGCAGAAATCTGAAATGGTGTCCTCTTTGCCTAAACTTGAGGCACCTAGAAAACATGTTTGTGAAGGCTGTATTTTGGGCAAAATGCAGCGTTCTTCCTTTCCAAAAGATGGTTCAGTTCGGGCTATGCAGAAATTGCAGCTTGTACATAGTGATGTCTGTGGTCCTATGCAGACACCCTCTTTTGGAAATTACCTTTACTTCGTGACTTTCATTGATGATTTCTCCAGGCATGCATGGGTATATCCACTCAAAGCAAAGTCCGAAGTGTTCATGTGCTTCAAACAGTTTTTGGTTTTGGCTAAAAATCTGTCAGCATGTAAAATGGGCACCCTCCGTTCTGATCGAGGGGGGGAATATATGTCTTCAGATTTTAATGCATTTCTGGCTGAACGTGGGATAAAGCACTAGTGTATAGTGCCGTATACACCTCAACAGAATGGAGTTGCTGAACGAAAGAACAGGTCACTCATGGAGATGGCGAGGTGCATGGTCAAAAGTCAGGCTTTACCACATAGTTTCTGGCTTGAGGCTATCATGTGTGCAGCATATGTACTGAACAAGTGTCCCACTAAAGCGTTGCAGTCTATCACTCCATATGAGGCTTGGCATGACCGCAAGCCATCTGTTGCTCATCTGCGTGTTTTTGGTTGTTTGGCATATGCATTAGTGCCTGAACAACATCGCAGAAAATTGGATGATAAGGTAGTAAAATGTATTTTTGTTGGGTACAGTTCTGAAAGTAAAGGCTATCGTCTGTATCATCCACAGACTAAACGCATTCTGGTTAGCCGTGATGTTGTCTTTGTGGAAGATGCTATTCAGCCATTGCTTTCATGTACTAAGGAGACATCTGTTAGCTCCAAAGACATGTATGATACTTTGATGCCTCTTTTTACAGGTGGACAGGCTAGCGCTGGTCCTAATGAGGCAACTTCTCAGCCTTTGCAGGTTTCATATGATGATGCAGATCATTCCATTTCTGATGCAGATTTACATGATGCACTTGTTGATGAGAGAGCTGATATTGAACAGGCAAAAACTATGCCAAAATGGCTGGTGCAGACTTTGCGTGACAGCAAATTAGATGCACCTTTGTCATATCGTACTCGTTCAGGCTCTCATAGTACCTCCTTTGCATCAGATTGCTATGCTATGGCTGCATCTAGTCTCTGTGATGAGAATGAGCCTGTTTCTTTTGATGAAGCACAAAATTCAGAAAATTGGATGGCTGCTATGCAATCTGAATATGATGCTATAATGAAGAATGGTACATGGTCTTTATGTGACTTGCCTCCTGGCAAGAAGGCCATTGGCACTAAGTGGGTATACAAGATGAAGCGTAAACCTGATGGTACAGTTGACAGGTATAAGGCTAGGCTTGTTGCAAAGGGTTATGCGCAGGAAAGAGGCATTGATTTTGATGAGACCTTTGCACCTACATGCCGTATGACTACTGTTCGGAGCATTTGTGCACTTGCAACCCATCATGGTTGGAATGTACATCAGTTGGACATTAAAACAGCATTTCTGAATGGTGACTTGCATGAAGAAGTGTATGTTTTTCAGCCCCGTGGCTTTGTGCAGAAAGGGCATGAAAACCAGGTGTGCAGGTTAAAGAAGGCGTTATATGGTTTAAAGCAAGCACCACGTGCTTGGTATGAGAAAATACATGCCTATCTGATTGCACATGGTTTTGAGAACAGTCCAACTGAAAGCACCTTATATGTTAAGCGTGCTAATGATGTGCTTCTGATCATTGTTGTCTATGTAGACGACATGCTGCTCACTGGTCCTCTTGAGAAGCATATTGCTGATTTCAAGGCTGATTTGCATGCCTCATTTGAGATGTCTGATTTGGGGCATTTACATCACTATTTGGGCATTCAGTTTATGCAAGTTGATGGTGGAATGGCTTTGTGTCAAACGAAATATATTGACACATTATTGCAGCGTTTTGGCCTTGAAGACTGTAAGCCTATTGCCACTCCTATGGAGACAGGTTTACGATTGAGTCTTCATGATGCTGGAGATGCATTTGATGCTGTTCTCTATCAGCAGGCTGTTGGATGCTTGATTTACTTATGCATTACTCGGCCAGATATTCAGTTTGCTGTCTCACAGATGAGCAGGTTTATGCATTGCCCAGGAGTCACGCATTGGAAAGCGGTTAAGCGCATCTTTCGCTACTTGAGTGGTACTCGGCTACTTGGGTTGTTTTATCCCAAGGGGGGATCACTACCGCCATATTTGCATGCTTTTTCTGACTCAGATTGGGCTGGTTGTTATGACACTCGTGTGTCCACCAGTGGTTTTTGCTTCATGCTTGGTAGCTCATGTATATCTTGGTTGAGCAAGAAGCAGCCTACTGTGGCCACTTCCAGTTGTGAGGCTGAGTATAGGGCAGCTTTCACAGCGACTGTTGAGTGTGTGTGGCTCAGACGCCTTATGGCTGATTTGGGTGTTGGCCAGTCTTCTGCCACCGTACCATCCAACTTATCCTCAACAGCCAACATACGGAATACATCACTGCTTTCAGCCATGGCCGGTGACTAAAATACCTTGATGCAGAAAATTGACTGTATCTCAAAAATTTGAACAGAACTGCCCAGATGAGTTCTGTTAGACCTGTAGCAGACTTCGAGACGCTTAAACTGGCGAACAGAAATTGGTATATACCTTTGGCACAAAAGGATGAAATAGCCTGCACAAGCACTGCGATAGTGCATTCGGAGGCCGAAACGAGCTCAGATCGCGATTTCGGCACCACATAGCGAAGCTGTTTTGATCTCGGAAACACCCTGAGTATGCTCACCAAATTTTGTGCGAATCTGAGACTGCAAACGGAGGAGTGTCGACGGCGCCCTAGAAGAAGCAACGACCTGCTCTGATACCAATTGTTGGAGTTAGACGTCTGCGGAAGCACGCGAACAACACAAGGAAGAAGAAGAAGCTTGGAGCACAACACACAAGACTGAATGTATTACTAGAGAATGTACAAAGATAAGTAGCCCATTAGGGCAATAGGCGTATATACAAGCCGGGGGAAAAAAACCTCCTAAAGAGGGGAAAAAGTGCCCCGGCGGTCCTAGAGTGTTCACACACATCACTACCTAAATATATCAACATTCACAACCAAGCCAATCTTGGCTAAAGCCAAAACTGATAACAGATTCTTCTTGATCCCCGGCACAAATAAAGCATCTAACAAAGTGAAAGAACTACCATCAGTAGTAGTCAAAATGATCTTACCAACTCCCATGACATGATAAGAGGAGTTGTTGGCGCATGTGACAGTATTCCCTATAGGAGCAAGCTCCAGTGAAGAGAAGAGACTGTGCTACGAGGTAATATGTTTGGTCGCCCCACTTTCAAAGTATCAAACATCTGAGTCTACTGCAGACATGCACTGCTCACGAGAAGATGGGTCAAAACTGCAAATAGTAGTAAGGCCCATTCTTCATCCTGCACAAGATTAGAAGACTCTGATTTCGGTGTAGAGTCCTCTACAACAACCATTCCGGCCTCTTTCTTCTTTGCCTCTTTAGCAGCCAGTTTTGGATAGCTCTTAATGACATGATCAATTGCTTTACAATATTTGCAAAACAATTTCTAATTTTTTTATTTCTTCTCATCTTTGTCTTCCTTCTTCGAATGTGCAGCATTTGCAGATTTTTGCTTACTAATAGAAGAGCTCCATTTATCTTTGCCCTTTTGACTAGCCAGGAAAGCTTGATCTGCAACACGCATAATAGACCTGTTCTGCCTAGATTGGTCTTCTTGCAACAAAACAGAAACTAACTCTTCAAATGTTTAGGCATTTGTATTGCCTTTCATCATCAAACAAAGATTAGAGGCAAAACTGTGCTATGAGTCAGGAAGACCATTCAGAACAGTCTGCACAAGTGAACTATCAGGAAGGACTCCATTTGTAAAAATCAATTGCTCCTTCAAATCCTTGATCTTTGTCAAAAAATTTTCCATAGAATCACCTTCATTCATATGCTCACTCTCCAATTGTTTTCGGAAGTAAGCAACACGAGCCTCATTCCTAGCTTGGTACAATGTTGCAAGTGTATCCCAAGCATCCTTATTTGTATCGCAAGAGCGAATGTGAGGAATAATGGCAGGTTTGATAGACAAGGCTATCAATGCATGTGCCTGAGCATCTCTACAATCCCAACGGAATTGCTCTATAGTAGGTGCAGTAGAAATTACAGCACGAATAGGAATCTCAGAATATCACCATCTTTGACACCTTCTGCACCAGCTTCAGTACCTGTAGTTGTAATAGTTGCAAGTGTGATAGGACGTTTTTCAACACCCTACAGAATGTTCCACAGTCATTTTTCAACCAATACATGTCGCATCATATAAGCCCATAACGGGTAGTTGGTACCATCCAACTTATCCTCAAACATACGGAATAGATCATTGCTTTCAGCCATGGCTAGTGACTAAAATACCTTGATGTAGAAAATTGGCTATATCTTAAAAAGTTGAACAGAACTTCCCAGACGAATTCTACTCGACCTCTAGCAGACTTTGAGACGCTTATACTGGCGAACCAAAACAGGTATATACCTTTGGCACAAAAAGACAAAATAGCCTACACAAGCATTACGATAATACGTTCAGAGGCCAAAACGAGCTCAGATCACGTTTTTTTATGCTCACCCTGAGACACTAAATTTCGTGTGATTGTAAGACTGCAACTGAAGAGGTGTAGACGACGCCCTAGATGAAGCAGTGACCTACTCTAATACCGATTGTTGGAGTTAGACATTTGTGAAAGCACACGAATAGCACAAGGAAGAAGAAGAAGCTTGGAGCACAACACACAAGACTGAAGGTATTACCACTAGAATGTGCAAAGATAAGTAGCCCGTTAGGGCAATAGGCGTATATACAAGCCAGGGGGAAAAACCTCTTAAAGAGGGAAAAAAGTGCCCCGGTGGTCCTAGAGTGTTCACACACATCAGTACCTAAATATATCAACACTTAAGCCATCGATCAATAGAGTCAGGGGAGATTAGGTACTTGTCTATTATAGTACCTTTGATACCCAATATGATGCATGGCATAAATTAACTAAAAGATGGTTTGGACCTTATGTTATTGTTTTTGTTTTTGATAGAGGTACCTATGCTTTACGTGAGCTTGATGGAACTCCTTTGAGAAATTTGATTGCAGGAAAGAGAATAAAGATTTTAATGGAGATCGAGCAGTGACTATGAAATTGATGAAGAGCTCTTAGACAAAGATGACGTTGATGAAGAATGACGTGAACACTAAGAAAAAAGATAAATTAGGTGAAAATGTTCTTTACTCTGATTATTTTGTAGTTTTCTATAAAAAAAAATTTCCATGCATTTCATGAATAAACGAATACATTATTCTCACATATAAAGGAAATGTTTAAAATTATGAAAAGATGAATTAGAAACTTAAGTAGGGATGAGTATGAATTCGAGATAGGAATTAGAGACCCTATGGCTATTGTAAGAATGGAATAGGGAAATCTTGACTTGCGACTCCTAGTAGAGATAAAGCTTATTTTATATAGGTAGACTGCCTTAGTCTCTAAAATCACTTGGCTAGTGAGATCCTAGTTCTAGTTGTAACATGCCTCTAGATGCTCTGCCCTGATTAGGGGTTAGGCCTTTCCCCTTTAACAAAAGAGTTGTGAAGAAAAAAGATAAATAAAAGAAGCAGTACATCAATGGTTGCTGCAAAGTGAAAAGGGAAAAAGAAAAATAAAGAAAAGAAAAAGAAAGATAAAAAATAGTTTTCATGACTCGGATATGGTCACGAAACAACTTCTAAGATTTACTAAGTGGGCTATACGAGTTGGATGTATGCAATAGAGGAATTAGTTAGTAGCATCTTATGGAAAGTGGCTAAGAATGTAAGTGATAGAACACTTATATAAGATAAACATTACTTATGAACAGAGTCAATAGAAGGGACAATTTTAAAAATTCTAAGTGAGTAGAGAACATTAAGCTCTATAAGCATGACTAGTTTTCTACACATAAGTTTGTGAGAAGGTCAACTAGTTCCAAGGGGGTTTCACCTACTTCTAGATATACTTTGGAGGTCAATAAACTCCAACATTGTATCAGAGAAAGGAATTGAAGCTTGGAGAAGGTTATAATACCTTGATAAATAATTTGAAGCTATTAGAGCATAGGTTCATCATCAACACTACAAAAAGGTAGAAGGAGATAGCAAGGAAGCATCTCAAGCAACATCCAAGCAAAGAAAGATGCATAACTTCATTACAAAGGTAAATCTCATACTTCTTCTTATCACACATACCCAAAAGAAGGGTTAAACAAGGATGTTTAGTATTTACACAATGGGTGATCAACATGCACAAATAAAGAAGCCTGATAAGAACAACTATCAAGCATGGCGATTTAGAATCACGGCATACTTGCAAGGTAGAGGCTTGTATGGTTTGATTGATGGAATAGATATCAAACCTATATTACCAAAGGATATTGGCAAGAAGGCCATTGGCACTAAGTGGGTATACAAGCTGAAGCGTAAACCTGATGGTACAGTTGACAGGTATAAGGCTAGGCTTGATGCAAAGGGTTATGCGCAGGAAAGAGGCATTGATTTTGATGAGACCTTTGCACCTACATGTCGTACGACTACTGTTCGGAGCATTTGTGCACTTGCAGCCCATCATGGTTGGAATGTACATCAGTTGGACATTAAAACAGCATTTCTGAATGGTGACTTGCATGAAGAAGTGTATGTTTTTCAGCGCCGTGGCTTTGTGCAGAAAGGGCATGAAAACCAGGTGTGCAGGTTAAAGAAGGCATTATATTGTTTAAAGCAAGCATCACGTGCTTGGTATGAGAAGATACATGCCTATCTGGTTGCACATGGTTTTGAGAACAGTCCAACTGAAAGCACCTTATATGTTAAGCGTGCTAATGATGTGCTTCTGATCATTGTTGTCTATGTTGATGACATGCTGCTCACTGGTCCTATTGAGAAGCATATTGCTGATTTCAAGGCTGATTTGCATGCCTCATTTGAGATGTCTGATTTGGGGCATTTGCATCACTATTTGGGCATTCAGTTTATGCAAGTTGATGGTGGAATGGCCTTGTGTCAATGAAATATATTGACACATTATTGCAGCATTTTGGCCTTGAAGATTGTAAGCCTATTGCCACTCCTATGGAGATAGGTTTACGATTGAGTCTTCATGATGTTGGAGATGCATTTGATGTTGTTCTCTATCAGCAGGCTGTTGGATGCTTGATTTACTTATGCATTACTCGGCCAGATATTCAGTTTGCTGTCTCACAGATGAGCAGGTTTATGTATTGCCCAAGAGTCACGCATTGGAAGGCGGTTAAGTGCATCTTTCGCTACTTGAGTGGTAGTCGGCTACTTGGGTTGTTTTATCCCAAGGGGGGATCACTACCGCCAGATTTGCATGCTTTTTCAGACTCAGATTGGGCTGGTTGCTATGACACTCGTGTGTCCACCGGTGGTTTTTGCTTCATGCTTGGTAGCTCATGTATATCTTGGTTGAGCAAGAAGCAGCCTACTGTGGCCACTTCCAGTTGTGAGGCTGAGTATAGGGAAGCTTTCACAGTGACTGTTGGGTGTGTGTGGCTCAGACGCCTTATGGCTGATTTGGGTGTTGGCCAATCTTCTGCCACCACCATCTCCACTGACAGTCAGAGCGCATTGGCAGTTGCGAGGAACCCTGTGTTCCATGCTCGCACTAAGCACATTGAGGTGCATTATCACTATGTCAGGGAGAGGTTCTCTGCTGGGGAGATTAGCTTGGCATATGTGCCCATGAAGGAGAACATTGCAGACCTTTTCACGAAGGCTCTGCCTAGGGAGAAGTTTGAAGCTTTCCGCAAAGCTTTGGGCTTACTTCCTTTTGTGGAGTGATTTCCACATAGCTTGCCACTTCCTTGTACATGAGTGCCAGCTCCTTGTTCACCGCATCACTCCCAGGGGGGATTTGTTGATATATTTAGGTAGTGATGTGTGTGAACACACTAGGACTGCCGGGGCACTTTTTTCCCTCTTTAGGAGGTTTTTTCCCCCGGCTTGTATATACGCCTATTACCCTAATGGGCTACTTATCTTTATACATTCTCTAGTAATACATTTAGTATTGTGTGTTTGTGCCCCAAGCTTCTTCTTCTTCCTTGTGCTGTTTGCGTGCTTCTACAGACGTCTAACTCCAACAGGAGATGAATATAAATGTCTCTACTTCAAATAAAAAAGGATCTCAAGGACAAGCTCTTTATGCAGGATCATCAAGAGGAGGAAGCAGAGGTAAAAGAGGTTCATATATAGGTCGAGGAAGAGTGAGCCATGATCAAGGGACTTCAAGTGGCTGCTTCAACACAAGAGGATGAGTAAGATCAAGCACTAGAGGTACAAGAGGCTACTACAACTACAATCAAAGACAAAGGAGTGAAGATAAGAACAATTGCTACATATGTGGAGGGTATGGACACAATGCCAAAGATTGCTATCAAAATGAGAATAATCAAGGTGGTAATCGAAGAGCAGGCTATTCAAGAAGAGATAACAACAAGGAAATTATGTAGTTGAAGGTAAAAGTGGTGATTATGATTCTCTTCTTATCATGAATGTAGAAACTAGGATGAATTGCAATAGTGATGTATGGTATGTAGACAATGGTTGCTATAACCATATGTCTCAGAATGCTTCATGGTTTTCAAATATGAATAATCCTTTGTGTAAAGGTCATGTTGAAACAGGAGATGATATAACACATAAGATTATGCAGGTTGGAGATGTTGTTATGCAAGATAAGTGCAAGACCAATTGCTTGAAGGATGTACTTTATGTGCCAACAATCACTAAGAATTTGAGGCCGGATGGTCAAATGATAGAAAAAGGTTTACAAGTAAGATTTAATCATGCAGGTTGCTTCATTGAGGATCAAAAGAAAAGGGGGTTAGTTGCTAGAGGTAAAAAACAAGGTAGATTATTTACATTCAAGATAAACCCAAATCATACAAACTATTTCTCTTATGGTATGCATAGAATAGCAGAGCTTGATCTATGGCACAAAAGGATTGGCCACATGAATGTACACAGGTTAAAGGAGCTATCAAAGAAAAGGATTGTTGAAGGATTACCTAATCGTACCCAACAACATATGGTGCATCTTTATGAAGCATGTCAAATGGGTAAGCAAAGTAGACAACCTTTCAAGCATTCAAGCTATGTAAGCAATGGTTTGTTAGATCTTATACACATGGACATATGGGGTCCTACTAAAGAGGCATCCTTGGCTAGTAATAAGTATTATGTATCATTCATTAATAATCATAGTACAATGACATTTGTGTATTTCATTAAACATAAGAGTGAAGTCTTTGATTGTGTCAAGAATTTCAAATCATTTGTTGAGAAGCAAACAGGGAACTATGTTAAGAAGCTAAGATCTGATGGAGGGGGAGAGTATTTCTCTCAAGCTTTTACTAATTTTTTGTATGGTGAAGGTAGCAAAAGAGAAGTTACATGCAGGTATACTCCACAACAAAATGGAGTTTTGGAAAGAAGAAACAGAATCATAGTAGACACATCTAGAAGCATGCTAAATGATATGTGTTTGCCTAATTCTTTTTGGGCTGACGTTGTTAGCACAAGTGTGTATATTATGAATAGAGTATCTATTTCAAGAATTCATCATTTGACACCATATGAGGTATGGTATGGAAGGAAACCAAGTGTAAGTCATTTGAAAGTATTTGGTTGCATATGTTATGTGCATGTACCTAGTGAAGTAAGATCAAAACTTGATGTGAAATCGGAAAAGCATATATTTATTGGTCATGCAAATACTCAAAGATGATATAGATGTTATAATCCTCATTCCAATAAGGTGGTTGTTTCAAGAGATGTAAACTTTGATGAATCACTTTCATGGTATGTAGATAAGAAAAGTTTACAGGTCATAAATGGAGATGAAGAAGATACGGGTGAAGAAGATGAGTGCTTACCTCAGCCCACAAGAAGTTTAAGTGATGAGAAGAGTGGTTTGGATGAAGAAAGAGAGCTATCTTTCAATGGAAGATCAAGGCAAGAGTCACCTCCAAGTGTTAAAAGTAAAGGTAAACTCAAAGTTATTGAAGTTAATGAGGAGAAGAAGTTGGTAGTATATATGAGTATGGAAAATCATCAAAGGTTCCTAATAAACAAGAAAGAGCACCTAAATTGGAGGTAAGAAGAACTTCAAGAGTGATTAAGCAACCTCAAAGGTATACTTATGAATCTTTTATGATTACTCATTATGCTTTTATGAAAAGGTTGAGCACGAAAATGAACATACATCTTATGATGAGGTGAAAGGAGATGAAAAGTACAAGAAAGCAATGAAAGAAGAAATGGACGCATTACAAGATAAAAATACTTGGACATTAGTTCCAAAGACACCAAAACAAAAGGTAACTGGTTGCAAGTGGGTTTTTAAGATTAAAAGAAATAGTGATGGTATGGCTAGACTTGCAGCAAAAGGATATGCTCAAACTCAAGGATTGGACTATGAGGAAACATTTAGTCGAGTAGCAAACATGGCAAAAGTGAGAACTTTGTTGGCTTTAGTTACAAGTAAGAAATGGAATATATATCAACTAGACATAAAGAATGCCTTTCCTAATGGTGAATTAAGTGAAGAAGTGTATATGTCACAACCAGATGGTTATGTGGATGCAAAATGTCCTAATCATGTATGTAGGTGAAAGAAGGCATTATATGGTCTCAAACAAGCACCAAGGGCATGGAATGCAAGGTTGCTAAAGTATCTTATGCTACAAGGATGCACAGCGAGTCAGGTTGATCTGTCACTTTATGTAAAACATATAGATCATATGTGTGTCTATGTATGCATTTATGTGGATGACTTGTTGATGATAAGGAATGATCCAAAAGCAATTGAAGAGATTAAAGATAATTTTGGAAAGGAATTTAAAAATTTCAGACCTTGGTTTACTTAGATACTTTCTTGGGATTGAGATTGTGTATGGAGATAAAGGTATGTGGTTGATACAGAGAAGGTATATATGTGATATGCTAAAAAGGTTTGGTATGTAGGAATGTAAGTTTGTTTCGACTCCAATGGAATGTAATGTAAAGTTGAGTGCAAATGAAGGTGATGAGTTGCATGATATGAATGCGTATAGATCCATGGTGGGATCTTTGATTTATGCAAGAAAAGCTAAACCTGATATATGCTATGCAATGGAAGTATTGTCATAGTTCATGCATGAACATAGAGTACCTCATATGCATGCAGTGAAAAGAGTGCTTAGATATTTGAAAGGTACCATGAACAAAGGGTTATTCTATATTGATGATGTTGATCCAACTCTTAAAGACAATCTGCTGGATGTAAAGGTAACAGATATCCATAAGTGGATATGTGGTAATAGCAAGAAACAAGACATTAACATGGAGCTCAAAGAAACAACCTATTGTTGCTTTATCATCTACAAAGACTGAGTATAGAGGTTTAGCATTGGATACTACTGAGATTATGTGGTTTAAAAATTTCTCTCATGACTTGAATGTGCAGGTTGATGTACCACTGATATATGGGGATAACTTGGGCAGCATTCATATGACCTCAAATCCTATTTTTTATGCTAGAACAAAGCATATAGAGATACACTATCATTATGTTCAAGAGAAGGCCATAAACAATGAAGCGCAGGTTTCTTTTGTTGGAACAAAGGATCAATTTGCAGATATCTTCACCAAATCCTTGGATGGACCAAAGCTTCAAAGATTCAAATATATTTTTGGCATGAAGGAAATACCCTTTGAAACTTGAGAGGGAGAATGTTGAGATCATTTGTTTAACGTATAGGTACAAGTTCCAAATTATGTAAATACCTTTGGGAGTTCAAATAATTCAAGAATGCTCATATTATTGATAAAGATATCCAAAATACCACGTGAGTTCTAGAACATGGTGAGTCAAATTAGTGAGTCACAAGGGAGCTGCAGTGGTGTCCTAGTGGAAGGTTGATGTGGCTAGTTCTCAAAGTCCATCAATATTTTGCTTATTTGAGCACTTGAGTCATGTAATACCTCCACCCAAGTATCTATCACGATTCTTGATGTATTAGGAAGGTTTTGGATTAGTTTTTCATGCTATAATAATAGGGAAGAAGTCATGATCTTGTGGGAAGTCCAAGAGAGTCATATGTGTATTTTTTCGTTGTTGTCGTTTTGCAGATGGAGATTGCAGGGCTTGTATCTCCTTCATTATATATTCACATTAGATGTTTGATGGTTTATTGGAAAGATCTTACTCTCTGCTTTTATAGTATTAATTTTCATAATCATTGGATTTGTGAATTGAGAGAAGTACTCCTTATAAGTAGTGTGTGTTCTCGGGTTCACCTCTATTGAAGGTCTCCATTAAACCTAAAAATTGCAGAGGTCATATCTCCTTGTGTATTTATCCAAATTGAGTGTTCTTTAGGTGATTGGAAAGCTCTTGGAGTCTAGTTTATATATTTAAAATTGTTTCAAAAAATTCTAAGTGAATAGAGAATAGCAAGCTCTGCAAGCATAACTAGTTTTCTGCATATAAGTTTGTAAGAAGATCAACTAGTTCCTAGGGGGTTTCACCTACTTCGAGCTATACTTTGGAGGTCAATAAACTCCAACAACCATGACTATCTAAATGATTTATATAGGATTTTCTAACACTTGTTTTCAATTTCATACATTGAATGAAAAAATTTTAATTCAAGCTTGAGTAATTTTAAAGTTCTCGCCCATCAAGATGACATGCAGGTTTACTAGGGGCGAATGTCGGATGGATTTCTCCACTCTGACTTACATTCATAAAAATTAAAATCATCTTAAAATTTGGTGATCTATAAACCTCCGTGTGACTTTTTTATTTTGAATGATCTCTTTCTTTAGTACTTGTAGGCAAAGGAAAAGAGGAAGACGTGCTATAAATAGAACATGAAAGGATGATAAGCAATGATTATAAATGTGTGCATGGATTAAGGGCATCTATTATATGATTTTATGTTATGAACTTGTTTATGATGAGAAAAGAAGACCATGGATGTTAGACATGTGTATGTGAAGAAGAAGTCCATGGACATGATCATATAAACCCTCCATGATCATGTATGCTTTTCATGAGAACCCTTCATAACCATGTGAAATCTTCATAACATGCAAACATTTTATGTCTATGAGGAACCCCTAATAACTATGTCCATTTAAACCCTCCATACATTACCCCGTGTATGTGTGAATGTGCATGCAACCCTAAAAATAAACCCTAATTGTAATAGCCCCTGTATGTTTGTAACATTACCCTATGAAGTTGTGAATGTGCTTTACCCTATGTGTTTTATGTAACCCAATAATGTTCAACTTTAAGTGTGTATGACTATCAGTGCATGTGAGTATGTCCCTCTCTTAATGAATAGATGTTTCTGTGTATGAATGTACATAAAAATGAGGGTAAATATATGTGTCTAAACCATGTATGTGTGTACGCTTCATCCATTTAAATTAAACCTTAATCTAAATAAAACTAAAAAAAAAAGATAAGGTAAAAAAGAAATAAAACAAAAATAAAACTATACGTATGTATAAATATCTAAGTTTGTGTGTGAATGGAGAGTGAGTTAAGTGCATGAAGTGGCAAGTTTGCATGTAAATGCGTGAGGTGTGCATTATTAGTGCACATGTGCATGAGATAAGATGTGGTATATTTAAATGAAAATGCATGCGTGTGTGTACTTTCTATGTGTATATATATGTGCGATGTAATGTGTTTTGTTTCTAATGTGCTTTTGTAGGTACGTGCTTTTGAAAATAGAGAGAGAGAAAGAAAGATTCTTCTCTCCCCTCCAACTGATGCTATGCACACAGACAAAGAGAGAGAGAGAGAGAAAGAAAGAAAGATCCCCCCTCTGGTTGTTATTGCGCATGCAGAGAGAGAGAGAGAGAGAGAGAGAAAGGGAGGAGATTGCGCTATAATCGGCAGAGGTGGAAGAAATAGAGGAAATCGGAGAGAGAGAGAGAGAGAGAGAGAGAGTTGGAAGCACAGAGAATGATCGGCTATATGTTGAGATATCAAGTTCAACATGTGATGATCCAGGATGACACGTATCAGTTTGGTCTCGTTTTACGCCCAACAATAGTGGTTGCTTCAAACCATATAATTCCTTTTTCAGCCTGCACACTTTGTTTTCATGCCCTTTCTATCACAAAACCATGGGCCAAAATCCAAAAACATCTCCATGCAAGTCACCATTGAAAAATACAGTTTTAATGTCCAATTGATATACATTCCAAGCACGATGAGCTAGAAGTGCACATATGTTATGAATGGTGGTCATTCAATGGGTGCAAAGGTCTCGTCAAAATCAATGCCTCTTTCTTGATCATAACCTTTTGCAAATCTAGCCTTATACCTATCAATTGTTCCATCAAGCTTACATTTCAGCTTGTATACCCATTTAGTGCCAATGGACTTTTTTCTTGGAGGCAAATCACATAAAAAACAAGTACCAATCTTCATAATTGCATCATATTTTGATTGCATAGTAGGCATCACAAAGAAATAGGTTCATTCTCATCACAAAGAGTAGGGGCAGCCATTGCATAGAAATCTGATGCAAAAGAAGCACTATGAGAGCCTGAATAAGTACAATATGATAGAGGTGCATCTAATTTTCTTTTCGACCAGCCATTTAGGGATATTTTTTGCCTCCTCTATATCAGCCCTCTCATCAACAAGTGCCAAAAATGCATTAAAGTCAAAAGCCATATTCCCACCATTGATGAGAATGGAGGGTGCCTAATTTACATGGTGAAAGATTTTTAGCCATAAGTAGAAACTATTTGAAGCACATAAACAGTTTGGACTTTGCTTTCAATGGATACACCCATGCATGCATGGAGAAATCATCAATAAAATTCATGAAGTAAAGGTAGTTACCAAACAAAGGTGTCTACATAGGACCATAGGCATCATTATGAACAAGATGCAATTTATGACTAGCTCAAATTGAACCATCTTTTGGGAAATAAATGCTGCATTTTGCCCAAAATACAACCTTCACAGACATGTTTACATGGTACCTCAAGTTTGGCATAAGCGAGGCCATTTCAAATTTCTGTAGGTGTAGGAAAATAGCAAAATTTAGATGACCAAAGCATGCATGCCAAAGCTTTGCATATGAGATAGCGTGAGAATCTTCAATTGCACATGTTGAATCATTTATAGAATTTGCATAGCCTATGATCTTATACAAGCCATGACATAAAATGATAGAAGTAATAATAACATTGCCATTCGAGAGATCATGAACTGTATATTTGTCACCAATAAATTTGACAACCAAGCCAGTCTTGGCTAATTCTAAAACTAATGAAAGATTTTTCTTGATCCTTAGTACATACAAAGCATCTGACAATGTGAGAGAACTACCATCAACAATATTCCGAATGATCTTACCAACTCCCATTACAGGATAAGAGGAGTTGTTAGCACATGTGAAAGTATTCCCTGTAGGGGCAGGCTTAAGTGAATTGAAGAAACTTTGTTGCAAGGTAATATGTTTGGTTGCACCACTATCAAAGTACCAAACGTTTGAGTCTACTATAGACATGCATTGTTCATGAGAAGATGGTTCATAACTTCCTATAGTATTAAATGCCCATTCTTCATTCTAAACAAGATTAACAAAATCTGTTTTAAGTGTAGAGGCCTCTACAACAACCATTCCATTCTCTTTCTTTTTTGCATCTTTTTTTTCGGCAATAGCATACTCTCCCAAAATTAATTAATAGAAGGAACAATTGTACAAGTGAATGGGCCCAACACCCATGGGACCCCCCAAATCCCACAAAGTAGAGGTTGCATAAGAATTGCTAGAAGACATTACAAAGAAGGTTGATAACCCTTTAGTCCCCCTAATGGGGGGACAACTTGCTTTTAATCTTGTTGTTCTCAAGGAAAAACACTCTATTATGTCTAAAAGGCGAAGGCTTCTTACAATTGGAAATTCTTTTGCTTAAAGGGAAAGGAGATTTTTTTATCAATCATTGTTTAGGAGGGCTACCAAAGTTGGTGGTACACCTCTCTTTCTAGATCTTCCAGAGGATCTCACCTCTTATAGCATTCCACAATGCTGAGGAACACTCGATCGATATACCCAATAGTGATTGCTTTCAATGGATTTGTCCTTGTGGCAACATTATTCTCCCAAGGTCCCTCTAGATGGACATTGACTTTGGGGCAAGAAAAGAATAGGTATCAAAAGTACTCATTGCCATGAAGGCATCATCATGGAGGGGCAATGCAAATTTTGTTAGTTTTTACATTCATCCAAATTTCATGGTGGAGGATTTGCCACATAAGAACCAATTTTTTAACCTAGATGATGGGATGCCAAAGGGATTGGAGCTTGAAGTCCCACCTAAGACTCGGCTAATCTAGACACCATCTCCTATCTAGCGTGACATTAAGGCCCACATTCTTCTTGAATCTTGGAATTTTATCAAGACTGTTGCTGTTGTTCCATCTAAGACCCTCAAGGTGAGGGGGGGTCATGCCCAATAATGAGGTGAGCCCTTGAGTCCCCCAAGCATTGAAAATACTCCGCAATAGGCACCACTCTTCATAATCCACTCTCCTAACCATGTTAATGTCCTCAAATCTAATCTATTGGTATGTTTCTTGATTCCATAGGTGTTTCCACAAATGGAAACCTTTGTTCCAAAGCTTCCTACATTTTTGGAGGTTCCAAGGCTCAACACCTCTTATGCCCTTAATAAGAGCCAAACCAAATCATTTTGTCTAATACCGGCTGCCCCTTTCCAATCATCATTGATCTTGACAAATTGTTTCCCCTTGTTCCAACTCTTGCATAGAGAACGAACTAAGTTTGAGCCTCAAGAAGTCACATGATAGGGGGAGAACAAAAAGGTGAGAAGATCCAGACCCTTCCATCCTGGAAGGCCCACAAGCCTAAGAGTGCTTTTGTTTCTAAAAATCAGTTTGGCCCAGGAGGCATCCTTGTTGCTCCAAGCCTTAATTAACCATTTGGTTGCTAGTTTATTGGCCATTCCTTCAATGTCTAGAATCTTGAAACCACCTTGATCTTTTTGCAAGTAGCCCATTTAATTTTGGGGACACCCCTTTTGTTAGGGTCTCCCATCTAGAGAAAGCTTCCGTAAATTCTTTCCAGTTTGATAATTTCTTAGTCCTTTGGTCTCCAACAAGAAAGAGTAAATAATCAAAAAAAGAAGGAATGTGTTAACCACCATGGCTCATCCCCCTAGGTTGATCTACATACCTTTCTAGTATGCCAACTTGTTATCAATCTTAGAAAGAGCCCAGTTCCATCGTTGACCCATCAAAACATTGAATCCCATCAAAATACCTAACAAGCAAAAGATTTGAACCATGGGGATTAACTAACATCCATGTTCAACCAGAACTTGAGGAGGATGGCTAATAGAAACCCTGAAAGTAGTTTTACAGTGGTTTATTTTGGAACCATATGCCTCAAAAAATGTATCTAGGCAACACCAAAAGGTATCAATGTTGGCCAGATCATTATGCACAAAAGCATCCATGGCATCAACAAAGAGTCTCATGATCATCTAGTCTTGATTGAGCAGAAGAAAGAGACCTTGTATAAGACCTAAACATGTGTGATGTTTAACAAGGTAGTTAAGACCATTGGCAACAATTGCAAAGAGAAGTTGGACCAAGGGGCATCCTTGCCTGATAGAGTGTTTTAATCAAATAGCTCAAGAAAGTTGGCCATTGATGTTCACTTGTGCTACTGCATTACCTAGCAATGTTGAGATTGTCTTTATGAATATTGGCCATAGCCTAGGTCTTTCAAAGGTTGGAGAATGAAGTCCCACTTGAGTTTGCCATAAGCTTTTTTGAAGTCAATCTTAAGGAAGAGAACATCTTGAGGAGACTCTTTAGCAAAAACTAGACCTTCCCAGACATCAATGATAGCCTCAAAGATGTACCTCCCCTTGATGAACCCTTTTTTATCCTCATTGATCCAATTTTGTAAGTGATAGGCAATTCGATTAGCAATAAATTTAGCAAGGGTCTTGTAACTTGTTTGTAACATCCTAATTGGATGCCAATTTTAAATCTTGTTTTTGCTACCTTTTTTTGTGAATAAGCTTTACAACACCTTCACTGAGACATTCGGACAGCGCACCAAAAGAAACTACCTCTTGCCATACTAGATGTAACTAAATAGTCACCATGTGCTTAAAGGTCTTGAAAAATTAATTTGTGAGGCCATCTAGCCCCAGGCTTTTGCCATTGGGAAGAGAATCAATAACTTCAAGAATCTCATCATCCGAAATGGGAGCTTCAAGAAGAGGCTTCATATTTTTGGATTTTTTTTTGGTTTTGAATCTAGAGATGGTTGCCATGCAATCACACATCCAATTTTGGACATCTCTTTATGACATGATCATTTCCCCTACAATATTTGCAAAACTATTTCTGCTTTTTTGTTTTCTTCATATCTTTCTCTTTCTTCTTCAATTGTGCAGCATTAGTAGATTTCTGCTTACTAGTAGATGAGCTCCATTTACCTTTTTCCTTTTGACTAGCTAGGAAATTTTGATATGCAACATGCATAACGGACCTACTCTGCCTCGATTGATCTTCCTGCAACAAAACGAAGACTAACTCCTCAAATGTTAAGGCATTTGGATTGCCTTTCATCATCAATCAAAGAGTAGAAGCAAAACTTTGATATGAATCTAGAAGACCATTAAGAACAATCTACACAAGTGAACTATCTAGCAAGACTTCATCAGTATATGTCAACTGATCAAATCTTTGATCTTTGTCAAAAAACTATCCATAGAATCTTCTTCATTCATATGCTCACTCTCCAACTATCTTCGAAGGTAAGCAACATAAGCCTCATATCTTGCCTGGTATAAAGTGGTAAGTGTATTGTTGATATATTTTGGTCGTGATGTGTTTGAACACTCTAGGATCGCCGAGGTGCTTTTTTCCCTCTTTAGGAAATGTTTCCCCCCCCAGCTTGTATATACACATATAACCCTAAGAGGTTACTTGGTAATACATTCACTATTATGTGTTATGCTCCAAGCTTCTTCTTCTTCCTTGTGCTGTTTGCGTGCTTCTGCGGACCTCAAACTCCAACAATTAGTATCACAACACATGGCCACTTCATCTAGGGTGTCGTCGATACCCCTCCGATCACAGTCTCAAAATCGCATGAAAATTGTTGAGCATACTTAAGGCAAATAGGAGTTCAAAACCTTTGCTATGTGGTGTCAAAATTGTGATCTGAGCTCGTTTCCACCTTTGAATGCACTATTGAATTGCCTATGTAAGCAATTTCATCTTTTTGTGCCAAACATATATACATGTTTTGATTCCCTAGTATAAGCACCTCAAAGTTTGCTACACGTTTAATAGAACTCGACAAGGTAGGTCTATTCAACTTCTTGAGACAGAGTCATTTTTCTGCATCAAGGTATTTTAATCAGTAGCCATGGCTAAATGCAATGATGTATTCCATATGTTGGATGTTGAGGATAAGTTGGACCCATTATGGGCATATATGATGCATCATGTGTTGATCGTAAAAAAGATTGTGGAATATTGTGCATGGTGTTGAAAAATGACCTACTACACCTATAAATATAGTTATTGAAGGTGATGTAAATGGCATTGAAGATAATGATATTCAGGTTTCTGTTTGTGCTTCAATTCATGTTGCACCTATTGCAAAGCAACTTTGTTGGGATGGCAGAGTTGCTCAGGCACATGCATTGATAGCTTTGTCTACCAAACATTCCATTATCCCTCATATTCGCTCTTGCAAAACAACAAAGGATGCTTGGGATACAATTACCACTTTGTACCAAGCAAGAAATGAGGCTCGTGTTGCTTACCTCCGAAAAAAGTTGAAGAGTGAGCAAATCAATGAAGGAGATTCTATGGATAATTTTCTGAAAAAGATCAAAGATTTGAAGGAACGATTGATTTTTGTTGACGAAGTCTTATTAGACAGTTCCCTTGTGCAAACTATTTTGAATGATCTTACATATTCATATCAGAGTTTTGCTTCTACTCTTTGATTAATGATGAAAGGCAATCCAAATGCCTTAACATTTGAGGAGTAAGTCTCTATTTTTTTGCAAGAAGATCAGTCCACGCAAAACAAGTCCATTATGCGTGTAGCAGATCAAGCTTTCTTAGCTAGTCAAAAGGGCAAAGATAAATGGATCTCATCTATTAGTAAGCAAAAATTTGCTATTTCTACACAATAAAAAAAGGCAGACAAAGATGAGAAGAAATCAGAAAATCAGAAATTGTTTGCAAACACTATAACGGAAATGATTATGTCGTAAAGAGTTGTCCAAAATTGGCTACAAAAGATGCAAAAAAAGAGGTTAGAATGGTTTTTGGAGAGGCCTCTACACCCAAATCAGAGTCTGCTAATCTTGTGTGGAAGAAACGACGGGAATTTACTATTGTTTGCAATTATGGCCCATCTTCTCATGAACAATGTATGTTTGCAGTAGACTCAGATGTTTGGTACTTTGATAGTGGGGTAACCAAACATATGGCCCCTCAGTGTAGTTTCTTCACTTCACTTGAGCTTGCCCCTACAGGAAATACTATCACATGTCCTAACAACTTCTCTTATTTTATAATGGGAATTGGTAAGATCATTTTGACTACTACTGATGGTAGTTGTTTCACATTGTAAGATGCTCTGTTTGTGCCAAGGATCAAGAAAAATCTATTGATGATAGATGTACAACTCATGACCTATCAAATGGCGATGTTATTATTGCTTCTAGCATTTTATGTCATGGTCTATAAGCTCATAGATCATGAAAAATCTATGAGTGATTCAACATGTGAAGTCCAAGATTCTCATGCTATGTGAGATGCAAAGCTTTGGCATGCACACATTGGTCATCTGAATTATGCTAGTTTGCTATGCCTATATAAATATGAAATGGTGTCCTCTCTGCCCAAACTTGAGGCACCTTGTAAACATGTTTGTGAAGGCTGTATTTTGGGAAAAATGCAATGTTCCTCCTTCCCAAAAGATGGTTCACTTCAAGCTATTTAGAAATTGTAGCTTGTTAACAATGATGTATGTGGTCCTATGCAGACACCCTCTTCTAGGAACTACCTTTACTTCATGACTTTCATTGATGATTTTTTAAAGCATGCATGGGTATATCCATTGAAAACAAAGTCCGAAGTGTTTATGTGCTTCAAACAATTTCTGATTTTGGCAAAAGTTTGTCATCATGTAAAATGGGTACCCTCTATTCTCATTGAGGACGGGAGTATATGTCTTCGGATTTTAATGCAGTTCTGGCTGAACATGGGATAAAACAAAAGTGTACAATGTTGTATATAACTGAACAGAATGGATTTGTTGAAAGGAAGAACATGTCACTCATGGATATGGTGAGGTGTATGTTCAAGAGTCAGGTTTTACCACATAGTTTCTGGCTTGTGGTTGTTATGTGTGCAACATATGTACTTAACAGGTGTCCCACTAAAGCATTGCAGTCTATCACTCCATATGAGGCTTGGCATGGTCGCAAGCCGCATGGTCACAAGCCATCTGTTGCTCATCTGTGTGACTTATGTTGTTTGGCATATGCATTAGTGCCTGAACAACAATGCATGAAATTGGATGATAAAGCAGTGAAATGCATTTGTTTTGGGTATAGTTCTAAAAGCAAAGGCTATTGTCTATATCATCCATAGAGTAGATGCATTTTGTTTAGCCGTGATGTTGTTTTTGTGGAAGATGCAATTTAGTCATCACTTTCATGTACTAAGGAGACGTCAGTTAGATCCAAAGATATGTATGACACTTTGCTACCTCTTTTTATAGGTGGAAAATCTAGTGCTAGTCCAAATGAAGCAATTCCTCAGCCTTTATAGGTTCCACATGATGATTCAAATCATTCCATTTATGATGAAAATTTACATGATGCACTTGTTGATGAGAGCTTTGATATAGAGGAGGCAAAAACTATGCCTAAATGGCTAATGCAATGCTATGGCTGCCTCTAGTCTTTGTGATGAGAATGATCTTGTTTAATTTCATGAAGCACAAAATTCAAAAAATTGGATGGCTGTTATGCAATCAGAACATGATGCTATTACAAACAATGGTACCTGGTCTTTATGTGACTTGCCTCCTGGCAAGAAGGCCATTGACACTAAGTGGGTATACAAGCTTAAGTGCAAGCCTGATGGAGCAATTGACAGGTATAAGTCTAGGCTTGTTGCAAAAGGTTATGCTCAAGAAAGAGGCATTGATTTTGATGAGACCTTTGCTCCCACATGCCAAATGGCTACTATTAATGTAGACATCATGTGGACATTAAAACTGCATTTTTGAATGGTGACTTACATGAAGAAGTGTATGTTTTTCAGCCCTATGGTTTTCTGCAGAAAGGGCATGAAAACAAAGTGTGTAGGTTGAAAAAGGCATTATATGGTTTGAAGCAAGCACCATGGCTTGATATGAAAAGATACATGCCTACTTGATTGCACATGGTTTTGAGAACAGTCTAGTTGAGAGCATCTTATATGTTGAGCATGCAAATGATGTGTTTCTTTTACAAGAATTAACTAGCCATGGTTCCTTGAGCTCTTCGCATGACATTTTAACACAGAGATGTGCTTTTGATCTTGCCTCCCAACCACTGAGCGTCTAATCTCTCCTCTTGAGACTCTCTCCAAGAGTTCCCTCTTTTTATTCTCATAAGAGATAACAATATCTTAGTTCTTCTACCATATAATATAAACCCAAATTGATGCCAAGTGGCATGAGTGCCACCTCACCCAAGGAGGGGTGCATCCCTATTATGATATTTCCTTCCCCTTAAAAACATTTTCGTCCTCGAAAATGTGCATGAAATGTCCGTAATGGTAGAAGAAAGTGCTCGGACTCCCCTGAACCCCATGTAATCAATGTACATGGTCATCTCTGTGTGTTGTTTCCCCATATCCTTCCCCTTGAAAAGTCTTAGTCCCGTATTAAGTGACATCATCAAAATGACCTAAGTCCATATGATGTATTCTCTATGGAGTAATAATATGGAAACCAAGTACGAAGTGTCAAGCTTATAGACTTGACCGTATAATAATGGAGATAGTAAACCATAAAGTCCTATGAAATATAGAACAAAGTCCCATGAAAAATGACTGCAAACCCATCTAAAACTAAATGATAGATTGCCCTCATACCACTCTAGGTCTTCCTAACCTTTAGTGTAATCACAAGCAATAGTTTAATCTAAACTACCTTGTGAACTATGCAAATCCATCATCTAGTTTAGATATAAGAATTTCTCGGTAGTAAAATGCAATATCTACATTTCACCAACCAAGAAGTCTCTGGTTTGTCATCCTTTACCATTGGACTAAGTTCTATTGGAAGAGCATCTATTTGCACTAGTGCAAACTCAAAAATATTCTCTTCCCTTTAGTTTTCCATATGAATGCAAAAGCATCCCCTTTGAGATTCAGATAATCCTTAGGTACCCATCCTCCTAACTGATGTTTACACATCATGCTCATGATGTAACACCAACTAAGAGTTTGGTACCCTAATAGGTTAGATATCTCCCTTATCTCCTACAAACCCTAAAAGAGAAGAGTCATACTCAACTCCCAGTCTTACTAGTGTCAAGAACTAGATCATCTCATCTAGTCAAAGACCATAATTGGAAATAAACATGACTAGTTCTCTCTAGAGTCACCACATGAGACTCAATCTAACCATCATGATTAACTAATCCTCATCTTGTCTTTGATAGAAGAGTGCCACTTCTATCTAGACAACCAAAATGAAAAAGTGAAACTCTCTCCATGTCTCTCTCTGCATAATCTCCTCTAAGGAAAAGAGCTCTAGTAGTGGAATCTATTCCACTTTCCCTTTCCCTTTGGAAGAGACTCCTTATGAATTCATTTTCTCTACTCCTCCATATCTGAGAACACATGTATAAGTTCTCCATACTTTTTCCTCCCAAAATAGTGGAGAATCATACTCCCATATGAAGGAAAATTACATTGAAAAGTAGAGGAAATGAATTCCTTCTGAAATATAGACTAAGAGATGTGTCCTAAATGTGAAGAGATGGATAGGTATGTGCTTGAAGATGAAGAGGTGTTGCAAAAACCTTGATCTACACCAGCCAATTGAACTCCAAGAGTAGATGGTGGGCCCTTTTAGCTTGCCAATGGATGTAATAGACACCCTATGTACCTTGGAAGATCACTCTCAAAAAAATAGATCAAAACAGATAAGTTGGAGTTAGCTCATAGGTGAAAACTTGCTATTCTTGGTTCATACACCTATCCAATGTTTTACATAATTCTCTGATCACAGCAGCAATTAGCTCAATTCCTCTTGGAGAAGTCTAGAAAACTTAAAGAGCTAACTTTCAAGAGTAATCTCATCAAAAATAATGAACCACACACTGAGAATGAGTTTTAACAAGTGATGACATCATCCCGATTTTCACGGGCTGCTACAGAAATAGACCAGTGAGCAGAAAAATCAACATAACTCAACATGTAGAAATCCAATGGTTATGAAAATTTGTATGGTTATACTACACAGTAGTTTGAATCCAACAAGCTTTAAATCACTGAATTTGGATAAGTAACCACTGAGAAATGGCTCTGACAAGATGAGTGAAAAAGTCGGGTACCTGACAGAGAGGTGAAGATGAATAGACCCTGTTGACTTCAAATGAACATAACTGAAGATTGCAACATCCAAATGACATGAAAATTTATGAGCATATAGTAGACTTATAGAGCTAACTTTACCAAGTTAAATCACTGAAAATGATGCACCAAGCTCAGAGAAAACATCTCTGCAAGCTGAATGAGAAAACTGAGAGTAATGGCAGTGAGTAGTACACTTCACAAGAACATGGAAAGATGAACTCAAATAATCATGAAAATGAAAGTATATTGCTTGTACAATACAATGACTTACTGATACATGTGTGTGCCTTGTAATCACACCTTGATATGGCATAAAGCTCAGCTCTTGGAGGTCTTCACATAGGTCTCTCTAACCACGACTAAAACTGCCATCTATTTATAGTTGAGTTTGGGAGGCTAACTTCCCTCAATCACTCTCCAATCAATCAATGATTGATTTGATTCTCTACCTACCACAAATCACGAATTCGTGGCTCCTCTTTCCATTCTTGATCAAGTGGACTCAACCACTTAAGATTCTCTTACTTTTACATTAAGTAAACCCTTCAAAAGTTACAAGAGGTAGTTCACAAGTGAACTTTACATAGTCTTGTTTTTAAAGCTTCTTCTAAGACTTTGTGAGAGTCAAGCCAATACTTAGGCTTGTCATAGACTTGCTCCAACAGCTCCCCCTCAAGCCAAGTATGCTTGAGGTCTTCAATCTTCCAAGATTACCTGCAAACCTATCATAGCCTTGAATTTGCAAAGCTTTGTACCATCCAATGCTTTGGTTAGAATATCTGCACATTGTTGATGAGTGGACACATATGATATTTGAATCTCTTTGCTTAGAACCTTCTCTCGTACATAGTGATAATGAACTTCAATATGTTTAGTCCTTGCATGAAAAATAGGATTAGCAGCCAAGTGAATAGAACTCATATTGTCACCAAAAATAGTTGGAGTTCCAAACTCCAATCCAAGATCTTTGAATAATGTCTTCATCCACATAGCTTCTTGTGTAGCTATGGCAAGACCTCTATATTCAGCTTCAATAGAAGAGAGAGCAACTGTGGGTTGCTTCTTGGATGACCATGAAATAAGCTTTGAACCTGCAAAGGTAAGATAACCTGAAGTGCTCCTTCTATCTTCCTTGGAGCCAGCCCAATCTGCATCAGAAAATAGCTTCAAACCTAAATCAGATACATAAGGATAATAAAGTCCTTCATTTATGGTTCCTTTGAGATACTTGAGAATCCTTTTGGCAGCATCCATATGTGGTTTCCTTGGTGTGTGCATAAATTGGCTTAGCACACTCACACTGTAACATATATCTACTCTTGTCAATGTGGCATAGTTGAGACTACCCACTAGACTTTGATATGATGTGATGTCCTCTATGAGTTCACCTTCATGTGAGCTCAATTTGTCATTGACCTCCATTGGAGTACCTGCAATCTTACAATCTTGCATCTTGAATTTTGCCAACATGTCCTTAATGTACTTCCTTTGAGTGAGAAACAAACCATGATCTTTGTAGACAACTTCCAAACCTAGGAAGTAGGTAAGTGAACCCAAATCACTTATCTTGAACTCTTCTCTCATCTGATCTTTGATCTTCTTCATACCATCTGCATCATTTCCTGTCAATATAATATCATCTATATATACACATAGGTAGATGACCTTGGAATTACTCTTTTTAATAAAGAGTGAAGGATCTGCCTTGCTTGGTTGAAAGCCTTTGTCCTGCAAGAATGAAACAAGCCTGAAATTCCAAGCTCTTGGAGCTTGCTTGAGACCATACAATGCTTTGTTAAGTTTACACACATAATCAGGATAAACTTGATTCTCAAAACCAGGTGGTTGTGCCATATATACCTCTTCTGTTATCCAACCATTCAAGAATGCATTCTTTACATCTAGTTGAAGTATCTTCCAATTCTTGGAAGAGGCAATACTAAGCAAAACCCTAATAGTAGGCATCTTTGCCACAGGAGAGAAAGTCTCCTCATAATCAATTCCCTGAGTTTGTGCAAAGCCTTTTGCCACAAGCCTTGCCTTATACCTGTTAATTGAACCATCAGAATTTTTCTTGAGTTTATAGACCCATCTTGAGCCTATTACCTTCATGGATGAAGTCTTGGGCACCAAATCCCAAGTGTTGTTTTCCTCAAGTGCTTCAATCTCTTCCTTCATTGCATGCTTCCATTCTGTTTTTGCTTTGGCCTCTTCAAATGATGATGGCTCCTCTTGGTTTATGTCCTGTGCTATGTAGATAGAATGTTTAGTTACTAATGAGGTGTCAAACCCATACCTTTCTGGTTTTTTCTTTTCCCTCATAGATCTTCTTAGGCCATGATGTGATGATTCTGCTTCATGTCCAAGTTCCTGCAATTTTGCTTTACCTTTAGACTTCCATGCTTTGATCTTTTCCATGTGAGATTCTTCATCATCCTCTGAGGTGTCTTGTTCTTCAATCTTTGATTGTTCTCTACCAAGCTTTGGAAAATCTTCTTCAAGATCATATGGTAAATTGATCTTCCTGCATGAATCTTCATACCATGAATTGTTCTCATCAAAAACTACATCTCTGCTTACCAAGAATCCTTTGTTGGTAGGGTTGTATAACCTGTAGCCCTTTTGATTGTTGTCATATCCAATAAATACACACCTTTCTGCCTTTGGATCCATCTTGCCTCTAACCTGTGAAGGAACATGAGCAAAAGCAATACATCCAAAAATTTTACAATGATCTAAGCTTGGTCTTCTTCCATTCCAAGCCTCATATGGAGTCATCCCATCAAGGGATTTTGAAGGCAACCTGTTAATCAAGTAAGTGGCTGTAGATACAGCCTCAGCCCATAAGTAATTAGGTAAATGCTTTTCATTTAACATAGACCTTGCAGCTTCAACAATTGTCCTATTCCTCCTTTCTGCCACTCCATTTTGCTCAGGAGTGTACCTTGTAGTTACCTCTCTTTTGATTCCTCTTTCTTGAAGAAAAGAATCAAAATCATGGGAGAAGTATTCTCCCCCTCCATCTGACCTTATCCTTTTTAGTGATTTACCTGTTTGATTCTCCACAAGAGCCAAATATCTTTTGAAACATGAAAAAACTTCATCTTTGTGTTTCATAAAGAATAGGATAGTCCATCTGCTGCAATCATCAATAAAGGAAACATAATACCTTGATCCAGATATTGAAGCTTCCTTGCTAGGTCCCCATACATCTATATGAACCAACTCCAAGAGATCTCCATGCATATAACCTTTCTTCATGAATGGTAACCTGTGAGACTTTCCAAATTGACATGCACTGCACTTATAAATCATATGTTGTTTTGACAAATTAGGAAGTCCAAGTACACTTTGGTCCCTGCAGATTTGCTTTAATGACCTTTCACCAATATGTGCTAACCTTTTGTGCCATACTTCCAATTCTGTGAGTGTCTGACTACCATAATTAAAGAGAGCAATGTTTCTAGTGTCCTATAATTCAAATGTGAACAATCTACCTGTCTTTTCACCTTTTGCAATTCTTCTGAATCCTTGACTTGTATCTTCAACAAATGCTCCTGCTTTTGTGAACCTGACTTGCAACCCTTTCTCTACTATCTGCCCAACACTTATCAAATTCTTTGTAATGGTAGGGACATAGAGTACCTTACTGAGTAGGTTGATGTTTCCATCAGGTGCTTTGACATTGCCTATTTTCTCCACAAGATGTTTTGTATCATCTCCTGTTTGTACCTCATGCTTATTCCTTGGATTTTCTAAATCTGATAGGAGTGCCACATTTCCTGCCACATGATTTGAACAACCTGAATCTATGTAGAAAACATGCTCATCAGATTTACCTTGTGGCATAGCCATGTTCATGATCAATAATGAATCCTCTTTGTTTGAGTCTTCTGTGTAGTTATTGTAGTCTCTCCTTCCTTTGTAGCCTCCTTGATAGTTTGAATGATTGTAGTTGTTGTAGTTGCCATGGTAGTTGTTGAACCTTCCTCTTGAGTAGCCATAACTTCCTCTATTGTATCCTCTGCCTCTTTGATTCTTGGAATTCCTAAAGCAATTTTCAGTTGTATGATTAGTTAATCCACAAATAGAACATGAGTTGGAGTCTTGGGATCTCCCCCTGCCTTGTCTACCTCCTCTTCCTCTACCTCTGCCATGTCTTCCTCTTCCTGCATAGTTAGCTTGATATGTACCTGCTTCATCATCCACTTTCTTTGCCTTTCCTTTGTTATCTTTGGACTTGCTTTTATCAGTGTATAAAGCTGAAGATTGATTACCTTTAGAGCTTTCTCCATTTTTGATAAGCTTTGCCTCTTGAGTAAGTAGTTGTCCAATGAGTGTGTTGAAATTAGGTACATGCATGTCCATGTACAAATCCATAGCTGTGGTGAATGCTTCCCACTTATCATCTGCCTTCAAGCCATTGATGACCTGCCTTACAATTTGCTCTTCATCTATTACCTCTCCAATGCTTCCCAACTGATCCGCTATGTCCTTGAGCTTTGTGACAAAATCAATCACATTTTGTTTGGGAGCCTTCTTGAGAGTTGTGAAATCCAGCCATAGTTGATGCTTCCTAGCTTTGGTACTTGAAGAAAAGAAAGCTTCAAGTGCATCCCACACTTCCTGAGATGTTTTACAACTTCTAATGTGAGGCAACAAAAAATCTGAGATAGAGTTGAGGAGATAAGACCTTGCAAGTGCATCCTTGGAGCACCATGTGCTCAATCTTTCTTGCTCTTCTTGTGTTGGTTGACTTTTGTTCCTGAAACTTGGCATAACTTCATCTCCAGCCACATAACCATATAAACTTCTACCTTGGAGATAAGCTTCCATCCTTAATGACCAAGCTGAGTAGTTACCTCTGTCCAATTTGTCAATTGATGAAGGAAATCCATCTGCCATGTTGTCCAACCTTGCTCTGATACCACTGTGAAGAGATGGATAGGTATGTGCTTGAAGATGAAGAGGTGTTGCAAAAACCTTGATCTACACCAGCCAATTGAACTCCAGGAGTAGATGGTGGGCCCTTTTAGCTTGCCAATGGATGTATTAGACACCCTATGTACCTTGGAAGATCACTCTCAAAAAAATAGATCAAAACAGATAAGTTGGAGTTAGCTCAGAGGTGAAAACTTGCTATTCTTGGTTCATACACCTGTCCAATGTTTTACATAATTCTCTGATCACAGCAGCAATTAGCTCAATTCCTCTTGGGGAAGTCTAGGCAACTTAAAGAGCTAACTTTCAAGAGTAATCTCATCAAAAATAATGAACCACACACTGAGAATGAGTTTTAACAAGTGATGACATCATCCCGATTTTCACGGGCTGCTACAGAAATAGACCAGTGAGCAGAAAAATCAACATAACTCAACATGTAGAAATCCAATGATTATGAAAATTTGTATGGTTATACTACACAGTAGTTTGAATAACAAGCTTTAAATCACTGAATTTGGATAAGTAACCACTGAGAAATGGCTCTGACAAGATGAGTGAAAAAGTCGGGTACCTGACAGAGAGGTGAAGATGAATAGACCCTGTTGACTTCAAATGAACATAACTGAAGATTGCAACATCCAAATGACATGAAAATTTATGAGCATATAGTAGACTTATAGAGCTAACTTTACCAACGTAAAACACTGAAAATGATGCACCAAGCTCAGAGAAAACATCTCTGCAAGCTGACTGAGAAAACTGAGAGTAATGGCAGTGAGTAGTACACTTCACAAGAACATGGAAAGATGAACTCAAATAATCATGAAAATGAAAGTATATTGCTTGTACAATACAATGACTTACTGATACATGTGTGTGCCTTGTAATCACACCTTGATATGGCATAAAGCTCAGCTCTTGGAGGTCTTCACATAGGTCTCTCTAACCACGACTAAAACTGCCATCTATTTATAGTTGAGTTTGGGAGGCTAACTTCCCTCAATCACTCTCCAATCAATCAATGATTGATTTGATTCTCTACCTACCACAAATCACGAATTCGTGGCTCCTCTTTCCATTCTTGATCAAGTGGACTCAACCACTTAAGATTCTCTTACTTTTACATTAAGTAAACTCTTCAAAAGTTACAAGAGGTAGTTCACAAGTGAACTTTACATAGTCTTGTTTTTAAAGCTTCTTCTAAGACTTTGTGAGAGTCAAGCCAATACTTAGGCTTGTCATAGACTTGCTCCAACACTAAACACCTCTTCTCTGTAAAGGAAAACATGCTCTATTCTTCTTCTATGAAGAAATCATATTACAAAGAACAGGAGCTAAAGTGATACCTCTGAGCTAAAGTGAGATCTCTCATCGATCTCTAAGCTTATTCCCACTTTCTCCTTTCCTTAAAAGAGAAACTTATGAATTCATTTTCTCCTTTCTTCGATGATTGATGCATAATCCCTTATTACAAGAGATGGAGAACAAATCTCCCATAAGTAATGAAGGTGTATGTAGTGAAGAGTGGAGAAAATAAATTCCTAATAAAGGTCAAAGCCCTATGCTAAAATGATTAGCAATGATATAACATGATACCATACACACATGTGTATCCATATTAAAAATACCATGCTAACCATCCTCTGTGCATGGATCTATACGATCCCATCAACTAATGGAATTATCCTTCCTGAAAAGCTCAAAATGAGTATGCGATAACAATGGTGATAAAATCACCTATCACATTCTCCACTGGAAGAATAAATCTTCCCTAAACTATGAAGGATAACTCCCAATCCTAAGGAGTCTACTAAGAGCTCTCCTCTGATCTAGTGAGACATGACGTCGTGAATGATGAGTCCTTTTCTCCCTGGCCATAGAAGAAGAGTGCTCAAAGGGAAGTCGTTTCCATCGTCCCATACCAGTGGAACCTTCTTCCAATTCACGGTGTCATACCTACACTAAACCGAATATATATATTCCATGTAATGGAATATATAGGTGGACTCTAATGAATCCCATATCCTAAAATCATGTCAGTGGACTCAAATGAGTCCCATGTCCTTGAACTAGTTAATTTGGTTCTAATCAACATGTGACAGTGGATATCCCCTTCTGTTACAAACTAACTTGTTCCTAGGTACCAAGACTAAGTCTAAGTACCCCTATGTAGATCCCGATATACATATATATGTATTGGGTATCCCAACTAGTCCTTACTTAGGGATCTATGCTCTAAGTCATAGAGCTAGTGCCATACCTGTGGCCTTCTTAATCATCACTCAAATCACATATGCACCCATCGATGCTGTCACATGAAACCTATCTGTGTGATCCCATCTAATTGGTTTCCTTAGTAGTGTAGCAAGAATGCTTCACTACTTGCTCAAGTGATGTGCATGAGTGAAACTAGTCACTCTTTGGGTATTCCTAATAATACCCCATAGTCTCCTAATCATATTGTGAGACTCTTGTGAAGATAACTAAATCTTCACTTCTTTGGAGAGTATCATATACATATCTCCCGTGCCTAAATGCAACTTCCTAAAACCTATAGGATTGCTTGTGCACATTACTAATGGTTAAGATGTAGCTCCTTCCCTTGGCAATCCTATGGTCTAAATCCATAAGGATTATGTATAGGGATCCTGTTACTACTGAAGTTGCCTTATGTATAATACTCTGATGGTACTAAGTCCATCAAATACATGCTTACAAGCATGCCTAGGTCTTATTGATGTTTGTAGAAAGGCATGTTACCATGTCATAACATTCTCACCTAAAGGCAAGTGCGTATATAACGCCATGCGGTAGGAAAAGTTTCGACACCATTTCCCTAGGAAATGGAATCCTAAAAAATTTAACCATAAGCTCAGTGGCACACAGGCCATCCAACAACATAGGGCTTGACAGCCCCATGGCATGCACTCCATAAACTCATATATGGACTCCATAACCTGCAAAAACATAAAAGCAAATGCTAGCAACAATTCTCTGTGTTGCATAGCCATGTAATTTCTCCAATCCTCTTTCCTGCAAACAATCCAAAAGTGTACTTCTCGTCTATTGATCCATATTTTTAGAATTTAAACAATGATCAATATTTGATTTATGCAATCCAATCTATGCATGTGCATACAGAACATGCCATAACATAAAGTAAAATGCCTAAAGCATAAAGCATACGTCCCTGAATAGTTTTGATTTTGGAATTGCATGCATCCAATCCTTCTCACCGAGCTTCGTGATCTCTACATCTTCCTCCTTAGATCCTAATATAAGCTTTTAAGTGTCTGAAAACATCGGATCACTTCCCAAAACATAAAGCATGGTCAGATATTACCAAAATAATGCAAATTTAGTAAAAAAATGCATTAGTAATCCTTCTTTAGACCTGCAAAAACCACTTTAGGACCTGCAAATGTTTTCATAAACTGAAATATATAGCATGTGCAAAGAGCTCGAAGTGAAATTACTCAAATCGCCTTCCTGGTTTGTAAAATATGGCTCCCGGAAGGTAGTTGCCAAAAACTGTTCAGACTTTACAGACCTGTATAGATGTGAAAAAATACATATTTTCCAAAATTTCTTTTGATAAACTAAAATTAAATCTTGTGATCTTCGAAACGAGCCATAGCACGTCCAATTTGGAGTTTTCTAGCCCAAGATATGGCCATTCCAAGCGGGACATGCCCAACTAGTGGACTGTTGAAGGGGCTGGAAAAAGTGTGAAAATGTGATTTTTGGGGTGCCCCAAAGCATTCTTCCATCAAACAAATGCTAAAATTATCTCCACAACCTCAGAGAGTGGTATATGGAGATGCTTGCACCTATTTTCACCTTTCCAAATCCTCCCTTCGTGCATGCTAATTCGCTCCCCAAAATAGGCTTAAATCAAGATTTTTACTTTTATGCAAAAACTTAAATGGGAGCTTTTAGCAAGCTTCTAATCCACTTCCGATGTGGATTTTTCTTGGATTTTCTCATTCTTCATGGTAATACATACACCATACCTCATGTATGTATTCACTAATCCATGGGAAGCCTCTTAAATGGTCTTTTTTTTTTACTCCCAAAAGTGGAGTTAGGCAAATTTTAGCATCTGAAATTTTTTCAAAAAGTGTGGGAAGGGGTTTTTGAGGAAGTAAAATTCCTCCTTAACCTATTATTTTAATGAATCTAATGATTCCATTATGAACTCCATATGTCATATTCTCAGTATATATACTCTTTCCCATCCATCCGTAGCTAGTGCACCTCTTTTTCCCTCTTTTAGAATGGGAATTTCTCAAATTGAGGTGCTGAAATTTTTTCTCAACAGTGATGGAAGGGGGTTTTGTGGAGCTTCAAACTCCCATCAAACTGAGGTATACTTTGGATTTCTTAATCTTATATGGAAGTCAATATCCTAAGCTATACTTATGCATGGTTTTTCCTACCAAAGTAAGAAAATCCCTCTTTATTTCCCTTTCCCAAAAAGGCTACTAGTCAAAAATAGCTCCTGAAATTTTTGTAAAAATCATAAAAATAGACTACTTTGGAGGTGCCTAAAGCTTACCTTTTGTTGTATTTTGAGGGAATCCTTGACTCTAGGTGAGAGTACATATCTCATACTCTCCATACATTTGATTTTCCCTCAAAGAGCTTTGCCTAAAGCCCTTCCTTTCTCTTTCCCAAGAATAGAATATTACTATAATTAATCAGGGAAATAACAAATTGAACTTTCATACCTGTGCTTTGAAGTGGTATACCTCTTCTCTTTAGGCTTTATTTCCTCCATGAACTTGACGTTAATGAACAAAGAAGCAACATTCGTTACCCATTCTTTAGATAACAAAGGAAAGTACGAAGTGTCCTTTTTCTTCTTCATGATGCTTCACCCAAATCCTCCTCAAGTTCTAAGGAGATATGGATTGAATACTCAACCAATATTACCTTCATAGCTCTAGTATAGCATAACAATATACTTTGGTCGGAGCAGCTACGGTGGAGACTCTCACAAATATTCATTGAAATGCTCTGCAAAGATATGTCTTTAATAATAGCTGCGCTGAATAGAAGGCATCATGTGGCTTTAGCTGAGTGGATAAAGCTTGTGGCTACCTTTGGATAGGTGATGGGTTCGAATCCTCCGCCTTGCAGCGTGCATAGATTGGCGAGGATCGTTGCTCTGATACCAACTTTTACAAGAATTAACTAGCCATGGTTCCTTGAGCTCTTCGCGCGACATTTTTACACAAAGATGTGCTTTCGATCTTGCCTCCCACACATCTCTCGATCTTGCCTCCCAACCGCCAAGCGTCCAATCTCTCCTCTTGAGACTCTCTCCAAGAGTTCCCTCTTTTAATTCTCATAAGAGATAATAATATCTTAGTTCTTCTACCATATAATATAAACCCAAATTGATGCCAAGTGGCATGAGTGCCACCTCACCCAAGGAGGGGTGCATCCCTATTGTGACAGTTTCTGATCATTGTTGTTTATGTTGATGACATGTTGCTCACTAGTCCTAATGAGAAGCATATTGGTGATTTTAGGGCTGATTTGCATGCCTCATTTGAGATATCAAATTTGGGGCAGCTGCGTCATTATTTGGGCATTCAGTTTATGCAAGTTGATGGCAAAATAGCTTTGTGTCAAACAAAATATATTGACATATTATTGCAATATTTTGGCCTTGAAGACTCCAAACCTATTACCAGTCCTATGGAGACATGTTTATGATTGAGTCTTCATGATGCTAGAGATGCATTTGATGCTCTTCTTCACGAGGTTGTTGGATGCTTGATTTACTTATGCATTACTTAGCTAGATATTTTGTTTTTTGTCTTATAGATGAGAAGGTTTATGCATTGCCCACGTGTCAAGCATTGGCCCGTGGTTAAGCACATCTTTCACTACTTGAGTGGTATCCGGATACTTGGATTGTTTTATCCCAAGGGGATCAATATTGCCAGATTTACATGCTTTTTCTCACTCTAACCGGGCTGGTTGCTATGACACTCATGTGTCCACCAGTGGTTTTTACTTCATGCTTGGTAGCTCATGCATATCTTGGTTGAGCAAGAAATAGCATATTGTGGCCACTTTTAGTTGTGAGGTTGAGTATAGGGCAACTTTCATAGCGATTGTTGAGTGTGTGTGGCTCAAAGGCATTATGGTTGATTTAGGTGTTGGTTAATTATTGCCACCACCATCTTTATTGATAGTTAGAGTGCATTGGTAGTTGCGAGGAATTGTGTGTTCCATTCTTGCACTAAGAACATTGAGGTGGACTATCATTATGTCATGGACATGCTCTCTGCTCGAGAGATCAGTTTGGCATATGTGCCCACATAGGAGAACGTTGTAGACCTTTTCACAAAGGCTCTGCCTAGGGAGAAGTTTGAAGCTTTTCACAAAGCTTTGGGCTTACTTCCTTTTGTGGATTGATTTCACATAGCTTGGCACTTTCTTATACATAAGTGCTAGCTCGTTGTTCATCGCATCACTCCCAAGGGGGATTTGCTAATATATTTTGGTAGTGTTGTGTGTGAACACTTAGGACCACTGGTGCATTTTTCTCCCTCTTTAGGAGGCTTTTATCTTTGTACATTTGCTTGGTAATACATTCAATATTGTGTGTTGTGCTCCAAGCTTCTTCTTCTTCGTTGTGATGTTTGTGTGCTTCCACGGACCTAAAACTCCAACATGTATCCCAAGCAACCTTTGCTGTTTTGCGAAAGCAAATGTGGGGGATAATGGCACATTTGATAGAAAAAACTATCAATGCATGTTTTTGAGCATCCCTACCATCTGTAATAAAGTGATAGGTAGGAGATGGTTGAAGCACACCCTTGACAGATAGGAGGTGGTTGAGCCACACCCTAAGAGAGAGGATTAGGAAGTAATCCTCAACCATGGCTTTTGGGGCAAGTGGTTAGCCCATCACATTCCTAACCAAGAGGTTGTGAGTTCGATTCCTTACATTGGTATCCGAGCCTAGGAAGTAGGCTTGGGAAAGGTGGATTGAACTAATGGCCTCTAAAAAAGGCACTTGGGCATCCTCTATATGAAAGAGTACAAAGTAGTGCATGTCGCTTTCACAAGTTAGCCTAACAAAGATTGAGGTGTATCTCTCAATTCGTAGGTCGGATTGAGGCATGTAAGATACCATTGGAAAGCTCTCAGAATGAAAGTTCCAAATCTAATGAGATACCTAGAAAGTGTAAAGCCCTTGGGAAACCATGGGTGGCACTTGATTGAGGGTTAAAGATACCAAACATGGGTGAGAACAAGGTTCAAGACTGAGGTTGAGAACAAGGGCCCAAGACACCAAGGTTGCAAACAAGAAGGTTCAAGACACCAAGGTTGAGAGCAAGGGTTTAGGAGACAAAGGTTGCGAATAAGGTTCAAGAAACTATGCAAGGTTGAGGACATCAATTCAAGGGTACCTAGGGAGTTCAAGGGGCTGATCACTGAGGCTAACAGGATACAAGAGTAGATCATTGAGGACAATGATTGACCAACAAGGGAAGAATGTAATAAAGTAATAGGTTGGAGATGTTTGAACCATACTCTTCATAGATAGGAGATGGTTGAACTACACCATAAGAGAGAGGATTAGGAAGTAATCCTCAACCATGGCTTTTGGGGCAAGTGGTTAGCCCATCACATTCCTAACCAAGAGGTTGTGAGTTCAATTCCTTACACCATCCCAATGAAGTTGGTTTGCAATAGGTGCAACAAGAACCGAAGCATGAACATGAATTTGAAGATCATCATCTTCAATGCCATTTGCATCACCTTCTATAATTGTATTTGCAATTGTAGTAAGATATTTTTGGACACCTTGCACAATATTCCGCAACCCTTTTGGTACCAATACATGACACATCATATATGCCCCCAATGGGTAATTAGTACCATCCAACCTATCCTCAACAACTATCATACATAATACATCATTGCTTTCAACCATGGACAATAATTAAATACCATGACAAAGGAAAATGATTGTGTCTCAAAAAGTTGAACAAAACCACCCTATTGATCTTTGTTAAACCTACAGGAGACTTCGAGGCACTTGTACTAGCAAATCAAAACCTATATATATGTTTGGCACAAAAGGACAAAATTGTCTGCACATGCATTGCGATAGTTCATTTGGAGGTCGAAATGAGCTCTGAAAAAAATTTTGACACCACAGAAGAAAGATTTTTTGAACTGCTAATCGGCCTTAGTATGCTCATCATTCTGAGATTGTGATCGGAGGGGTGTTAATGACGTCCTAGAGAAAGCGGCGACCTGCTTTGACACCAATTGTTGGAGTTTGAGGCCTACAGAAGCACATGAAGAACACAAGGAAGAAGAAGCATCCCACAACACAATACTGAATGAATTGTTAAGTGAATGTACAACGATACGTGACCCATTATGGTTATAGGAGTATATACAAGCCGAGAAAAAAAAAACATCCTAAGGAGGGAAAAAAGTGCCTCGGTGGTCCTAAGTGTCTTCACACACACCACTACTAAAATATATCAACAATGCCTCCAAACAAACAATACTAGTTCCAATATGCGACTAACCAATGATGCCTATGCATTAAATGAATTGTTTCTTAGAAATCATACAAAACCAAACCCAAAACCTAACCTTATATTCAAGGACTTGGCTTGATATTTAGTTTGATGTCTCTTATATGAACAAGTTTATGCATTTCCCATGTATCAAGCATTGGCAAGAGGTTATGTGTAGAAGAGATCAATTTGGCTTATGTACTCACACAAAATAATTTTGCATATCTTTTCACAAAGGCTTTGCCTAGCGAGAAGTTTGAAGCTTTTCACAAAGCTATGGGATTACTTGCTTTTGTAGATTGAACTATTTCAACATAGATTGGCACTTCCTTATACATGAGTGCCCGTTGGTTGAACAATGAAGCTTGATAATAAAGTGAAAAGTTATCGGATAGGAGATATGTAATTGGGAAAGTTTGAAGGTTGAAACTCATATCTTGTCCTTGCTTTCGACCTTTCAAGTTACGAGACTGTGATTGATCCATGACTTGCTTTGCAACACTCATGAGCACGGCTCAATGGTTAAACAAGTGGATCATTTGAAATTTAATGGGTTCAATGCCCACTTCGAATTAGGCACCACAAGGACATTTGTGTTGTAGTGTGAATGGGACTTTTTGAGCAATGTGAATAGGCCATACATGAGGATATGTGTTGTTTTGTGTTAACATGTGAGCCTTTAAATTCATCCCTACTTTATAGTTGACTTTTAACTTTGATGCCTTCCAACCATTGCATGCAATTGCATTGTAAGATGCCAAAGATCACTTGTACACTATATCTATTCATTGTTAATTCAACTATAAAGAAATCAAGTTAGATGAAAATATATATAGAATTTAACTTCTATATGTAGACACACTCGATATGTCATTTCATAGTGGTTTTTTTTTTTTTTTGTGAGGACTTCACCTTGGGTCGACTCTCCCATTAGAAATAAACTTGAGATTACAATTGTACATGTGGGATCCCTCTTATCCCATAAAGTAAGGGTAAATGATCTAAAGGCATCCTAGATAGGAGACTAGAAGCATGCTTATAGACTTGGGGATTGACCTAAAGACCTATTTATATAGTTCAAACATATGACTCCCTTTGAGAGAAAACACTCCTTGATATGTGATTTCATAGTGGGGGATTTTTTGCTTTTTGGAGTTCACCTTATGCCTACGAGTCGCTACCATGAATGCACTCTGCGGCGGTCGAACCTCTCAGCGAACCGCGGGATGGAAAAGTATTTATTTATTTATCTCTCCTAAATATTTCATCGTAGCGCACAACGAGAGCGCCTGCCGTATAAAGTGGCTGATGCGCTCTCAAACTTGGCTATTAGTGTGCACTACTCAAGGCAGCGGGGACGATACCTCATAACCGGGCTTCAAAGATGTCTGTAAGAATGTTGCAACGCGCTCTCCGCTCCCGCGAGGAGAAGAATCAGCCTTTGTTTCCGCAGAATGCCAACGAAGAAGACCCTTCCTCAGAGGATGAATCTGTACGGCCAGTGAGCAATTCTTTCGATCTGCTCGGGATTCAAGTAAGGTCGTCCTCACAAGAAATGCAATCATCTTTTTTCCTCGCTTTCCCTTAAGTGATAGCGAATGTGCATGTAAACAATTCGGATAATTCAAGCTTTCAATGGTGAAAACAGAGGGCAGTCTGAGTGATGAGTGTTCTTGGATGCTTCATAATTATGAACCGTGACCGTGGTGTCAGTTAAGAACTTGTTTACCATTTCGAAGAAATATTTAATTTTTGATGATCCTATTATCTTTTACGCATTTGATAATTGAGTGGCCATGCACTGAGCTTACGAATTCAGATCGAACTAATTCATGAATGTTTTCTGAAAAATCTCTTAGTTTTGAAGGCTCAGTGTTTTTCAAATCTACCAAAGTTGCTAAGAATCGAGTATGGATGCCACGGAGATAGTTAATACAAAGCTTATGGAAGTTGTAGTAATAAGTTTACACATGGCGTATCTTTTTTTCTCTATGTTATGGTTTGAACATATGAATATTGGTGCAAAATAAGAGATAGATGCCATAGGGCATGGTATTCTAAAGTTTGTTTCAACCATACTTGTAAGTTAGTATCTCTCCCTTTGAAAGATAGGGTAAACAATTAAATGGTATTATTTGTAAAAATGAAACCTACCAATAGTACACATAAAATCATTTGGTTTACGAGCTTGTAGTAGTCTTTGGTTAGAAAAAAAATTGATATTGACTTCAAATATTTGGTGAGCTTTCTCTAAAAATTTTGTAAGCTTGGTGCTCTCAATGAAAGAAACCATGATATATCGGAGATGAAATTTTAAAGAAGCAATAATCAATACCATATCTCCAAGAATATATTATGAATAGGAACAAATTCAAAGGTGTTTTCCCAAATTGAAATATTTAGTTTACAATTAGAAGTCATAGAATTCAAAAGTAATGGATATCCGTTTGGTTACACATAAGCATCCTCATACTCAAAGCTTGCCTCTCATGTAGGCCATCTTATGTAAATCTATTATCATTTTGTACTTGATTTTTTGTTAGTGAAAATTATGATTATTTTTGGTTTTTTGATTCATTTAACATAATCCAACATAATCCTATATATTACTTTGTTTGTTATAAACGAGTTTTGATTTTAATGATTTTATTATTTTATTAATTTATCACAACAAAATTGAGGAGTAGTTTTTCCTAATGAGTTGAGTGCATGTTTTTGAAAGAGCATCATCACTTGTGTAGCATGCTATGTGCAATAATGGTGTCAATGATCAACAATCAAACTTCAAAGTTTCAATCAAAACATATAAATTATAACTTATAAATTATAATCATGGCACATGCCTTGAGTCACACAAATTATAATACATCATCAATGATCATCATCAATCATAACTCATGAGTCATCAATAAATTATAATCACTAATGTCCACGGACCACAATCATAAAAACAAATGCCAACTATCATAATGTCATAATGTCATAATGTCATAAATGTCAAATGATAAATCATAAATCACAAGTGACAATACATATGAATCGTGAATCATGATCATCAATGATCACTCAATGTCATCATCGGAGTCATCTGGCTCATCTAAAGAATCCTCTGATGTCATCTCATAAGTAGATGACACTGGACTCTCTATGGGACTAATAATATTCCCCTCATCATCAAACTGAGAGGAATGATGTCGAGCAGGTAAGATCGTCCTCCTCATATATGTGGCCGTATGTAAGGGTGCTCTGCTCGTACCGGCCTCCTCTCCATGCATACTGGTGGAACTCGATCCACGTCGAATGATCAAGCCCTTCCCACGACCACGGACCACTCTGATGCCTCTACTGGTACTGGTACGGCTCCGAGTTTGCCTCACATCTATAGAGGATAGCTCTCTATAAAGCTCAGCAAATAGGAAGTCCTCATCATCCTCATGCATCTCATCTCCTGGGCGAGGCATGGTGCTCAATAATGGCCAAAATGTATCTACATCAACCTAAAATAGAAATAAATTTCAGATAGTCATTAAAAATTCATACATTATAATTTATAATGTATAATTTATATATAAAAATTAAATTACACTTACTTGCTTCAATGTCTCCATGTTTGGTATGTTCTCCAACATCCTCAAGTTAGTACGGCAGTAAATCAACTTCTCCATCTGCGCAGGGCTAAGTCTATTCCTTACTTTTGTATGAACAAGAGAAAAGGCACTCCAGTTTCTCTCACAGGCTCGGATGAGCAATCCTGTGAGAGAACCCTAATAGCATATGTAGATAAAGTGGAGAAACTGAATCCAAAATTCTGCCACCAAAAAAGAGGCTTCACCATCGAATCCCTATCCCAACATGAAGGGAATGTGAATGCCGAGTTTCCTCTCTCATCCAAGTAACAACTGATATGCTCTAACATCTCATTATGCAAGTGAGAGGGAATAACCCGTGACATGTATGAAAGTCTGTCTGAAAGTAACTCGATATCTGTATATAGCGCGGGGCTTTTAAATGCAGGATGCAATAGACCCGCAAATCCATGAATGGGTCTATGCATCCATGTCCATCTCCTTAATGTCACCTAATGAAAAAAGAAATAGCTTATAAGTGCTTCAAAATTATCAATTAAGGAAATGCAACATGCTTTTCAATTTAGTAATTTACAAATGATAATATTTCTTACCTCAAGCACCTCATTGACTTGCTCCGTAGTGACAAGAGTGGCTGCCCTAATATCATCTATGGCTCTCCTCATCATATGTATGAGGAGCCCCAATGTGGCACCCTCACAATCTGTCATGCGTAAAACTCTATAAATAGGTGTCAAAATATTTAAGACAGCTTTCACATTCTCCCAAAACTCCTCATCCAAGCATAGCCTCTGCATGCTCTTTGATTCCTCCAATGAGCTCTCATCCCAATCATTCCATAGAGGAGAGACCACTGTCTGTCTAAGAGGGATTTTGACCTCAAGAAGGCGTGAAAGCACAATCCACATATATGCAAAGCGAGTGGTAGCGGGCTTTTTGATTTCAAGTTTACTATGCTCTCTAAACATGGATAACACTTTCCCTTTTTGTGTGAAAAATGTCACCATGCTAGAGGCTTTTTGTGTGCAAGCCTTTACCCATGAAAGCTTCCCTGCAAATAGAAACATCCACACATACATAATGATAATGATTCATGAAAGCCATAAACATATTGACACATGTGACATGCCACATGCACATACACATGCCTCATGCACATGCACATGCACATGCACATGCACATGCACATGCACATGCACATGCACATGCACATGCACATGCACATGCACATGCACATGCACATGCACATGCACATGCACATGCACATGCACATGCACATGCACATGCACATGCACATGCACATGCACATGCACATGCACATGCCTCATGCACATGCACATGCACATGCACATGCACATGCACATGCACATGCACATGCACATGCACATGCACATGTGCATGCATGTGCACGTGGATACTAGATCTACATAATTCATGAAGCATGATAAACTTTAAAAACTTTACATAAAAAATAGAATTACCTATATCCTCCATCAATAGATCAAGGCAATGTGTAGCACAAGGAGTCCATACAATATGCTTATATTCTTCCTCTAAGAGCTTTCCCATATGCCGACAATTGCTCGCATTGTCGGTTACAACTTGCACAACATTTTCCGCTCCCACCTATGCATATATATATATTATCAATGATCATTAATGAAAAAAGCTGAAAAATAAAAATTCCCAAAATAACAAATAAAATTAAAGATTTTACCTCCTCTATTGCTTTCTTGATGTGCCGATATATGAAAGCTCCGGTGGTCTTCTTGCCTTTTTTGCCCACCTCTACCGCACGTAGAAAAAATGTACCAATTGGGCATGATACAAGAATGTTAATCATGCTCCTATTCTTTCTATCTCTCCATCCATCGGAGAGGATCGTGCATCCATATCTATACCATTTCTCTCTCATAGGAAGAAGAGAGAGATCAATTTTCTTCTTCTCTTCATCAATTTTTCTTCTTCTTAAATCTGAATAAGAAGGCCCCGTCCATCCTTGACATGGGCCCACCTCCGAGATTGCCTTCACAGTAGCCTTCCATTGCTTTGAATTCAAAAGATTAAAAGATAAATTTTCTAGGATTACCAATTTTGTGATCTCCGAATCCGCGATCTTTTGCTTCTCCTTGAGCCATGTGAGAGATGTCCTCGTATGCCCCGGAGCATCTCCTAATTCACCTTGCCTTTGATATGTAGAAGTTCTCACCGTTGGTGATTGTGAAATATTTGGTGTATTTGATGCTTGAAAATGTGATTGGGCATCTTGTGATGTTTCGGGGACATTTGAGTGGGTTGATGGTTGAGTAGGAGAAGCATTATACCCTCTTACATGTGAAGGGCCACTGGATGAAAGGCCCAAATGCTTACGTCTAATATCATTGGCAATGTGGTCCGGTATTTCTTTACATGCCGCCACTTGCCCGCCAACCTTTGTGAGGTGTTGTATGAGCCTTGTAGCTCCACTAGTGTACCTCTTTCCACAATATTTGCATGTCCAATGGTGTGAATTGGACTTCTTGGTGTCCTTTTCAACACCAATGCAATGGAGAGTGAAAGCTTCATGTTTATCTTTCACCATTGCAAGATGAGGGAGGACCCTAGGTAGGCTTTAGAGAAGCTTAGGAGGGTAAAGAGGAGGTGTAGGACCACCTAAAATCAAGCAAGAGCACACAGTCGAAGCGCGGGAGCCAAAAAGCCGAGAGCGAAAAGGTTCGAATGAACCGTTTAACGCGTCAAAAGCCGAGTAAGCAAATTTTTTTAATTTTCGTACGAGTTCGTACGAGAACGTACGAGTACGTACGGTACGACTCGTACGTACGATTTTACTCGTACGCGTACGAGTACCAACTATGATCTCAGCCACAATCTTTAGAGGCTTTCAAAGGAGCCATTTGGCTAGCTTGCCTATGTATAGAACTTATAATTTCCTCATAAATTTCAGTATTACATTGAGTCAAAATTCGATCTCCTTGGCCAAAAATTCTATGTTCCATGTGTGGACAAAGTGAATTGATGTCCAACACTTCTTTATTCGAGAGGGGATCGAGGATGGCTTGACCAATCGGTTAAGATGGATAAGTTAGGACCGAACAAATTGCTTCATGAAGTGTCGTTCCTAGGCATTCTGATGTTGTCTCTAGTTAGTGGAGTTATCTTGAGTATTCACTTCGAGCTTTCAGGTGAGAGGTTGGAATGAAGGCCCTAAATTCCTCTTTTTTCAAGTATTTTATCCCTTTTCTAGTATTGCCATTGTACTATGCCTTTGCGTAAGATTCTTTTGAAGAACATAACACATTTTATTTTGCTTCTCATGTACTTTTTGGGGCCGCAAAGCGGGTTGTTGACCCCCTTTCATTCGTTTACAAATAAAATAAGGTCTTCTCCCCACCCTTCCCCTTCCCTTCGTTTTCTCATGAACCATTAGACTTGGGCCAAATCTTATATCTCTTCCATGTTCGATGGAGCTTCTCTTGCATGATCTCTCTCTCTCTCTCTCTCTCTCTCTCTTTTCCTCACTATTTCCAACTCGATACTGCTGGGCTGCATTTTTTTGACCTAAACAGAGCTGAGGTGTCCCTTCACTCGCTATCCAGACTGCTGTGTCTCGTGTGCATATCAGTCCCTGTTTCAGTGTGTTTATTTAAGCATGCGCTGCTTTGCTGTGCGCATATCAGCTCCTCTTTCGGGCTCAATCTGTTATAGGTGCATCTTTACCTCAACAACTGCATCCATAATACTTTTGTTAGCCCATATAGAGAAATAATATAATACATAAGAGAATAAGCACACATTAACAAGGGAACAAATCACACAATACACAAAGTATGGTAAAAAGACATGCTGCAATTCATGATAATACACGTACAAGATGATGATATGCTTCAAATCTGACAACAAAAATAACACAATAAATACTCACAACCCATGAATACCAAAGTGAGCATGTGAAGGATAAGGGATAAGGTATGAAGAGGCAAGATGAGGATTTCGAAGCAACCTTTCACAAGAGTATGTGCGATCTCAAACGTGTATGGATGTACGCTACTTCCAGTACTCCATGAACCTCCAAGAATAAAGAAGCTACTCCACCTCCAAGAAACTTTACGTGTGTGAGAGCACTCCAACTCACTTACAAGAGGGTAGGTGAGAAGAAGCATCGTTGGTGAGTTGTTATGTGTGATGCCAAGCATGTCTTTGTATAGAAAACTTGGGCGATGATTGTCAGTGGGTCTATGAGTAGAAAAACTTCTTTAATTCTATGCATGAGAGTGTTCTAGGATTCTTGTTAGTGATGATGTGGCAAATAATTGTGGTGTAGCAAAATTTGATGATGTGGACAAGTAAAATTGGGTGCAAAAGTCTATAGCCCTTAGATCTATGTTTTAAAGCCTAAATGTTGGATCATGAATGAGTTTTAGGGTTGGTGTTGGCCTTTTTTAGAAGATTTAACTAGAGACTAGGTTTTGACTTTTGAAGGGTAAAACAATGGAAGAGGGATAAGTGTTGTATTTGCTTGGATTGCTCTCGTTGAGTACTTCAAGAATATGTGATTATTTTCGCATGCACAAAATGACAATTTTTGATCAAGTCTCTGACCAGATTTGATGTGGTTTGACTTTTTGTATATGACCTAATCGAATCAAAATATTAACGAATATATACAATGATTTATGTAATTCAACCTAAAAATATATAAAGTAGAATTTCCACAAAGTCCTAAAAACAAACACCTAACAATTTTCTCCCTAAACTCTATTTAGAACCAACATCCTTTTGCCTTCTCTTTCTCACAAATTTGCAGAATGGAATAAATCTTTTTACCGAAACATTCTTCAAAGTTACTTGAAGTATAAGTCTTCTTACTTGAAGTACAAGTCTTCTGCCAACATTCAGAGGTCAAAAGATGTAGCCAAAGTATGAAAGTCATGTTCCGTAGATCTTGGGACATGATGAAGATTTTTTTCTCACTAATGTTCAAGTTGGCTTGAACGTTCAAGAATTCCAAGTTTTTTTCACAAAAGTTTAGCTTCATATTAGATTTGCAAAAAGATCTTCTCCACCATCTTCTCAAGAAGATATCAATACATCTTCCATGTAGGATAAAGAACTATGGATGCTTTTCTAGCAATGCAATCTAATCTTCAACTTCCTTTTGTGCTTTTTTTGTTCTTAAATGTAGCTGTCTTTTCTCTGTCTTTTCTATCAAAAAGCTCAAGCAAATGTGATTACTATATCATACAACAAAAGAACATTCTTTCCAATTATTTCTTGAAGAGGTTTGGGTAGCAAACTAGGAATTTGCAGTGCAATCAGAGAGAAGAGAGAAAGAACAAGTGCAAGTGAATCATGTGAAACAAGTTGGGTACTACTAGATGTGTAAAAATCTCTTCAGTAAGATGAGTTGCAAGATCCACATTCCTCACATTCATATGATGAACATAAGAAAAGTCATACAAAAGATTTGTACATTCAATCTCTTATACACTCAAAGATGATAGACATTGTACAAGTTTTCTGAGTATGATGCATATTGAGTATAACTAGATTATTTCTAAGTACTCAAGACAAAATCACTTTTCTATTTTTATCATACAAAATGCACTCACTCATTTCAAATACAATGCTCAAATGATTTTTCAACAATGTAGATACATACAACAAATTATGGGAACAACAAACAAGTACAAAAGTTAAAAAAGATGGAATGGTTTTCCACTCTAAGTAGTAAGAACTATGGTTCACATGCCTTTTACATGAAGATTTTGGCTATTAGCATAATAAACCAATACATTTGGCTTAACCTATGAAATGGAAGGGAACAAACTAAGGTCAGATTTCATGTATTTTAGCGTTTGATGCACCACTATCAAACAACCAATCAACAAACTTTTCCAAGTCTTCAGAAATTGTCGAGAACACAAACCCTTGATCATCAGAGTCTATGGTTTTTGTATCTCAACTTGTCCATCAGATTTGTGAATATCATCCATTGCATTACCAATATCTAATTTTTTGTTTTGTTAGTCTAAGTCTGCATTCATTTATGTAATGCACTCATTTATGTAATGACCAAGTTTTCTTAAAATAGAAACATTTTCTTGTCCTAAAGTTTTTTGCTTTTTATCATAATCATAGGAATTAGAGTAAGCCTTTGCCTTTTGCTTTCTTAGATAGGGCTAGGTCGCATGTAGTCTCTTGGTCTTAAAACTCCAAAATGGATAATTGAAGCTTCCCTCTAAATGCTCATTAAGATATAAAATCCTTAGAACATTGGATTGATCACGATCACCATGATTTGGATAGATTAGAATACTGAAGCTCAAAACTAAATAAGGTTTGGGCACCAAGTGCTAACGAGAAACCTTACGAGCTTTACTACCCTTACCAAAGCAAGTTTAACCCTTCACTCTAGAAGGTGATTTGTTACACTTAAGTAACCTCAATACGTACAAAAACAAAAAAAGTCAAACTAGATTACTAAGAAACACAAGATGCTCTTCCAAAGTCAAAACTAGGGTTTAGAAATTAGGATACCAAGCTATGCACACAATGTCATGGACACAAGAAAACCATCATAAACTTTAAATTCCATGTGAGTTTCCTATATCTCATGTTGGTTAAGATTTTGGGAAAACTAATGCTACCATTGCATCCGGAATGTGCCAAAACCCCAAGATCAGCTGTCTATTTGCTGAATTCTGACTCCCGAAGGTCTTGTTTCTAGTTGATGACATCATCAACTCGTAACTTCCCTTGAACCGCCCTTGGAAGACCTATATAGGGAGGGGTTGGCCACATTCATTCTCAGTCTTGCGAATGCCAGTCTTGGGAGCTCAAGGAGTCCTGATCACCAAGTAAGTACTTTCAAGTTCCAGTTTGAGTTCTAGTCTTGTCGCTTGATCTAGTCTTGTCTAGTCTTGTATCCTGGAGATCTAGCCTTGTCCTCTTGTAATCTTGTAGTATGAGATCTTGTCGAGTTCTTTCTTATATCTAGTTATTCTTCTTGAAGGGAGTTCTTGTAATCCAAAGATCTTGCTCCATACTTACAATCATTGGTTGTGGGATCTCCTGTATCATTTCTAGCTGAGTTATCTATACCTATCAGTCTCGGGTTGTGGGACTTCTTGTATCAGCTACATATTCTTGTACTATCTTCCCTATGTGGGTATCAGAAGCATATTTTCGAAATCTTGTCTACTGTAGTAAGAGAGCATAATCTAGTGCCCCCCCCACATTTTGGCAAGACTCTCTTCATCAAGACCAAGCACCATGGATTCCCTATGCAAGGAGATTCAATCTACCATAAAGGACTTGATCGAACATATCCAAGAGATGAAAAGATTGCTACGACAAGATGATCGATTAGTTTCAAGTTATGCCTTGGATATCAAGATGTTTCGTGGAACTACATATCAAGAAAACTACATGGTTAATCAGTTTCGAAGTGGCTCAATCCTGAAGTCAAATATCTCTTGCTATCCATGCCTCAAGCAAATACCTTGGAGGATGTTATCAATCAGGTAGTTCAATGTGAGAATCAATTATTCAAAGAAAGCAAAGTCCAAGAGCTATAATCAAGACATTGTTCCTCAAGAATCCGAATCAAGAATTTTTGAAGCCCAAAAAGTAATAACAAATGATATGGAGTATACATGTTATGAAGATATCAAGAAGGTAAAGGAGGAGTTCAGGTTCAATCAAGCAGGTGTGCTTACTCAATGCTCTCCATAAAAGACCTTGGAAAGTCATTCCACTAGAAGCTCAAAGGATCTATCGCACGAAGAACCCAAGGAAGCTCAAGAGAGACCTAGTCCTTCACCACCTATCAAGATTGAGGATCACGAAGAATTCAAGGTCATGTGTATATTAGATTCAAGGATCTCTCAAAGAAGATTGGAATGCCTTATTCTTTGGAAAGCGTATGACATCAGTGATCGTACTTGGGAACTTATAGAAAATCTTCAGAGGTAAAAAACCAAGGTTCAAGAATTCCATAAGAAGAATCCAATGAAACCCAAGCTAGATAACATGGCCACTCCTTGTGGAACTCGTCGCTTGAGGGGGAGGTGATGTCATGGACACAAGAAAACCATCATAAACTTTAAATTCCATGTGAGTTTCCTATATCTCATGTTTGGTTAAGATTCTGGGAAAACTATTGCGACCATTGCATCCGGAATGTGCCAAAATCCCAAGATCAACTGTCTATTTGCTGAATTCTGACACTCGAAGGTCTTGTTTCTAGTTGATGACATCATCAATGACATCATCAACTCGTAACTTCCCTTGAACCGCCCTTGGAAGACCTATATAAGGAGGGGTTGGCCACATTCATTCTCCGTCTTGCGAATGCCAGCCTTGGGAGCTCAAGGAGTCTTGATCACCAAGTAAGTGCTTTCAAGTTCGAGTTCAAGTTCTAGTCTTGTCTCTTGATCTAGTCTTGTCTAGTCTTGTATCCTGGACATCTAGCCTTGTCCTCTTGTAATCTTGTAGTATGAGATCTTGTCAAGTTCTTTCTTGTATCTAGTTATTCTCCTTGAAGGGAGTTCTTGTAATCCAGAGATCTTGCTCCATACTTACGATCCCGGGTTGTGGGATCTCTTGTATCATTTCTAGTTGAGTTATCTATACCTATCAGTCCCGGGTTGTGGGACTTCTTGTATCAGCTACATATTCTTGTACTATTTTCCCTTTGTGGGTATTCTTGTAATTAGAAGCATATTTCTGAAATCTTGTCCACTGTAGTCAGAGAGCACAATCTAGTGCTCCCTTGACACACAATAAATCCAAAGAAAAATCAAGAACAATACTTGCTAGGTAACTATGTTACAGAAGAAATCTCTAAATGCACTCTAAGTACCAATGTACATACACAATCTAGTGAACAAGATTTAAGACTAGATGTAGTGCAAATAAGAATACTTTTCAACCTTGAACAAAGCAAGCAATCAACTTCGAACAAATCAGGTACTAAGAGGGAGCAAATCTATCACTAAGAAGAGCAACAAGGTGAGCTAAACCAAAAAATAGATGTGGAGTATCTAGTGCACTAGAGAGCATTAGCAAAAGCTCTAAAACTTGAAATTTATCAAGAAATTGAATAAAATTCAGATTTAATACCTTTGCCTTTGAAACAAGTCCTTACTTTGATTGATATGGGGACATAGTTGACCAGGTTTGACTAGAGTTGGCCAAAGTTCAAATAGGATACTACAAGTAGGAAAGAGAGAGAGTATGGCTAGAGAACTTAGATATAGAAACTGGGTTGACCACAGTCAAGGTGAGTTTACAAGCTCTTTGAAATTTTGCTAGACTTGCAAACATAACTTTTATACCAACCAAGCATGCATCCAAACCTAGTAGTACCTGCAAGAACTAGCGTTGATACCAAATTGTTAGCCTATGTAGAGAAATAATAGCACACATAAGAGAACAAGCACACATGAACAAGAGAACAAATCACACAATACACAAAGTATGGTGAAAAGTCATATGCTCCAATTCATGCTAATACATGTACAAGATGATGATATGCTCCAGATCTAACGACAAAAATTATACAAGAAATACTCATAACCCATGAATACCAAAGAGAGCATGTGAAAGATAAGGGATACTGTATGAAGAGGCTTAGGCAAGATGAGGATCTCCAAAGAAACACCTCACAAGAGTATGTGAGATCTCCAAAAGTGTATGAGCATACAATACTCCAAGCACTCCATGAACCTCCAAGAGTATGTAGATCTCCAAAGTGTATGAGCATACACTAGACCAAGCACTCCATGAACCTTCAAGAGTAAAGAATCTACTCCCCCTCCACCTCCAAGCAATTCCAAGTGTGTGTGAGAGTATGTGAGAAGAAGCACAAGAGAGTATGTGAGAAGAAGCACCCTTGATGTGAGAGAGTATGTGAGAAGAGAGAGTATGTGAGAAGAAGCACCCTTGATGTGAGATGTTGTGTGTGATGCCAAGCATGTCTTTGTGTAGCGAACTTGGGTGATGACTTTTAGTGGGGTGAAAAGTAGAAAAGATACTTTAATCTTATGCGTGGGTGTGTTTTAGGATTTTTGTGAATGATGACTCATGGGGTGGCAAATAATTGAGTAGCAAAATTTGATGATGTGGACAAGTAGAATTGTAGAATTCGGCACAAAACTTCATAGGTCTTGGATCTATGCTTTAAATCCCAATCGTTGGATCATAAGTGCTGTTGACTTCTTTAGAAGGTTTGACCACAAAAATAGGGTTTGACTTTTGAAGGGTGAAACGGTGGCAGATGGTTAAGTATTGTACATGGTTGGATTGATCTCCTTGAGTACTTACAAGCATATGTAATTACTTTCAGATGCACAACATGACTATTTTTGTCCAGCTCTTTGACCAGATTGGTTTGACTTTTTGTATATGACCTACTCTTATGAAAATCTTCATGAATATATACAATGATTGATGTAATCAAATCTAAAAAATATACAAATTAGAATTTCTATAAAGTCCTTAAAGTTAAGACCTAACAACTTTGACCCTCACAATTTTTACTTCATATTACCTTTTGAAAATTTAGGGTTTACTCATTAGAAAAGCAGTTGCAGATCAATAAAGCGTGAATAAGAATGTTTGTCAATGGCAGCTGTTTTATGCCAAAAAGAAAACTCAATTCAGGTTTGTTCTGAGTTGTATATGTAAGAAGCTTATACTACCGGTACCTCTTGTGTGGAGATTTATATGGAGGATATGCTCACCTGTAGAGACATCTTCTTCAGTACTATTTTATGTTCTACCTGTCTATTTTGGAGGGCTCATATTTTTTTTCTGCCTCTATAATGGAGGATTCAGCCATGTTTGTCTTCTACAGAGGGATGAAAATCTCTGCTATATTCTGCCCCTCTATATTTGGAAGGCTTATTTCTAGTCATCTTCAGCTTTTTTTTGGAGGAGAATAATATTATGCATCTGCCTCTTTGTGAGAGGAATTATATATCTGCTGTGACCTATTTTATGCATAAAATTCTGCATATGTAAAGCCACTTGTATATGTACTGTTGCTTTCTGCATATGAACTTGTGTATTTATTACCTTTGTTTATGAATATTGACATCATTGGCAAATTTATTCAACGTATTCTGTATTAATTTCTCTCCCTCCATCTCTTGTGTGTCCTAAGATCTTTGGTGAACAATTTCCAACAATATCAAGACTTTCCCCAGTACTTGATGTCCCATGTAACTAGTTATTATGTATTGGCAACCATGAAGTTTTGATGAAGATGATAAAAAGAGCTCGAAATAGTATATGACTCTAAGGAATTATTCGATGTCAGTCCTTAGGTTCATAAACTGATGTGCTGTTGTGGAGACTCCAATTTATAAGGAATGTCAGCTAGAAGCCAAGACATGTCTAATAGCAAGCACAAGTCCATGAAGAGAGACACACATATTACACATAGGAGCTCAAAAACATGAATTGAATTGGAAGTGTATATCACAAAAAACATGGTGTTGCCTTCTTACCTTTTGTAATGAGAGCCATCTTTTCTCTTCCATTACTTTAGTTGCTGCATGTGTGCTAATTTGCCCATGCATGTTGATAGCAAGAAGATATGAACTTTGTTGCATCTTGTGATTTTCTTCACCTTATGTGACTGAGATGCAGAGATTATAACATGTTGGTTGTAACACGTCAAGATACTAGCCATATGACCACTAATAATAGAACAAGCAGTAGTGCCCAAGGAGATCATTTATGTGAAATGGTGATTAGGATCCTTTCTGATGATGTACAATCTTGTGTTTGTCTCTACCTTATGTGACTGAGGTGCACTGTGCAGAAATCATAACATGTTAAGGGGTGAAAACACTTTGAATGACTACTCGTACGGCCAAACAAATGATAGTGCACAAACAGATCACTTATGTGACGTACTGATTAGGCCCTAGCGTACTGTCCAATGATTTACTATTGCACACCAGTTTCTTGTGTCATTTGTCTTGCGAACACAGAATCAATTGCTTATGGTGGGTGTTGAAGGATGAAACAGAAGATTTTGAAGAGGACAACACTGATAGCACTCACATAGAACATGGGATGCCATCATCTTTACCTCAACAGAACTCAAAGAAGTCAAAGAAGAAGAAAAAGAAGAAGGAAAAGAAGTCTGCAGTACAGGATATCTCTGTAGAGGAAGATGTTGATCAGTTGCTTCAGAGTTTCTCTTTGGGTCAAAGGCAAGAACCAGCTAGTGCATCCACATCGAGCGGAAGTAGTTCAAACTTTAGCAAAGACATTTTGGCTGTTGATACCAAACATTTGAGGGCTGAAGATGAATTGAAACGCATTTTTGGATCCAAGGTAATTAATGCTGTGGAAAATGATGCCATTAAGAGCAGCTATGGAGGTTTAAGACGGAAACAAGGATTGCGGCCAAAGGGTGGTAAGGGAAATTATATGAAGAGAACTATGCTTGTGACCCCGAGAGAGATGTGGCCTTTCTGGGATGAAAGTATTTCCATGGAGCTTACACATGTTAAAGATGGTCTACAGTATTTCAAGTATGTATTATAGATTTATAACATAAATATACAGTTCTTGTTTTCCAGAATGTAACGGTTTTCTTACAGGTATGTTTATTCACCTGCATATATGGAGACCCAAAAAAAATATGAAATGTCAGGGGCTTTCCATGACCCTAATAGCATGGCAATTCTATTAGCACAACACCCTTTCCATTTGGATTCACTTCTAGCATTGGCAGAGCTGTATAAACAGCTGGGAGAGTACCAGCAATCAGTTGAATGGCTTGAGAGGGCTATATTCGCTCTTGAATGTGCTTGGCATCCTTCATTTAATCCTTTCACTGGCCTATGCAGATTGCCTTTTGAGCATGACACAAACAAAAACTTCTTTTATGCATTATACAAACACATGCTGCATTTGGGTAGACGTGGTTGTCATCGATCAGCTCTTGAGGTTTGCAAGCTGTTGCTTAATTTGGATAGTGATGATCCACTTGGAGCTCTCTTTTCAATAGATTATTTTGCCTTGAGGGCTGAGCAGTATGAGTGGTTGGAGCATTTTGTGGATTGCTACAACAGTGATACCTCACTTTGGCTTCTTCCAAATTTCTCTTTCTCATTGGCAGTGTCAAGATTTTATCGTGAAAAGCATCAGGAAAGGCAAGCAACAACAGATCTAGGGATGACCACATCCATACATCTTCTGAAGCAAGCATTAATGCTTCATCCTGCTGTACTTCGCAAGCTTATAGACAAAGCTCCAATCAAAGAGGATGCAGATTGGGGGAGGATCATGAAGCACCCACATTTTAAAAAGGCCACCCCAGGAGGACCCTCGCTAGAGCACTTGTTGAATTTATATGTGGAAAGGAACTACTTGATTTGGAGAGTTCCTGAGCTGCAGGCCCATTTGAAAAAAGCAGCAAGTGCTGTATTAGAAGCTGCAGATGAGGACACTGGGGAAATTGAAAACTGGGCTTGTGCGCGACAAGAAACTTTCTCATCAGATAATAATGAGTAAGCTTAACTACACTGATTTAAAGATTCAAATAAGGCCGTTTTGTTAAATGCTCATCATGATTCTGTTTTGGTGCTTTTTAGGTACAAACATCTTCACTTGTCTGAATTTTCTGACATGGCGACACCCATGGCACCAGATGAGCTTCAGAATATGATGTTTCAAGGTAGAGGAAGAGAACATAATGATGACAGGGAAGCAGCTCTCATGAATCTAGGGGGTCGCAATGCACTACGTGTTTTCATAGAAAGTCTTCTTCCTTGGAATGTTGTGGGTGCAGATTTGCATGGTCAAGATGTGCAAGAGTTGATGGCACGAAGAGAACGAGATGGTGAGGAACAGGACTGAAGTTTCGCCAGTCTTAAGGTTCACACTGACTTAGCAAGCAAGCACAATCACCGTCAGCAATTCACTGTGAAAAATTCTTTTTCGTGTAATTAATTATATCTTTGAGGGAAAATTCAACATATCAGTTTTTCAATCCAGCATCAATTCTTTGGTAGCTGACACTAGTGCGTAGTTGGAAATCGGTTTAGCGTTCTCTCTTGTACAATGGGTTCCCCAACTGTCTTGGAAAACAAGAAAATTTATCCTGTATTACTTCATGCATGTAGGCTCCATGGAAACAATTCTTGGAGAAGCCAGCATAACAATCTCAAAGATTTAAGTTATAATGATGACATTTGATCAAAGTCAATATGAGCATGTGAAAAGATTCACGTTACTTTGGATATGATAAGGATAGAGGACAATCTATTTTCAGCACTTGCATCTATATAGTGTCCTCAAATTCAAGTGCATTTTGAAAAAACATGCTTTCCTTTGATATCATGAAAATGGTCTTGGTATGTAGGAGATAATGGACTTGGATTCTCATAATGGGTCTATTTTGTTACTTTTATTCTAGAGATTTAGTTATGGATGGAGCAACGTGTGCTTTCATAGATCCTGAGGAAATTTGTTTCATGATTCATGTGTTAATGATGCCCAATCTCACACCTGCGTTTGTTCATAAATGATGCCATATTGCATAATGCTGTACTTGATCAAGCTAATATTTGTGTAGCCTTTGTAGATAACCTACAAAATTTGCAGCATTCAAACTCTGTCCATGCATTCTGCAATCCGATCAAATCTTTAACTTGTGCATTAGCTTGTGTTCTATGATGAGTGATCATATAAAATGGGAAGTATCATTTGGTGAAGCAGTGAATAGTTTTTTCATATTATGAGCATAGACTTTAGAGTCATTTGTGGTTGTGTTCTTGTTCATCAAGTAACCATCTTCAACCGTGGGAATTTTCTCCCTAGTTATGTGTATGTAGTTGTGGCTCTCATTTGGAGAAGTGCATTCTCAAAAATACAACTCTGGCTACTGCTTTTAGACTTTCTATTACATGCTCTTACTTCCAAGAGTTTTGGAGTTAGTGCAAAATCCACAAGTGCATGGCAAAGTCAGTGTTGCTCTTGTTGTTGGCACAAGAAATAAGTGTTTAGAGCCATCTGAATCACACTAACCCCTTTCCGTTTCCCATGTGGAGAGTACTGAGAGATGATTCACATTCTTTCAATTGTAACTAGGCATATGAACTTTTGAAGAAGTGAGCTTTTCTATGATGAATCTAGTGATTGGCTGTAAACCATTTCACCTTATTCCAATTATAATATGGTGGGTCTTTTGAAAGAGTGAGTTTTTGTATAATGGATATATTGACCTCTTGTAAAGGAAGAGGTAAAAGATGTGGTGGTGGCAAAAAAGTGGATGGGTACAGATTTTTAAAAGAATATAAAGAATGAAATAAAAAAGGATTAGATATCACAGACTTCCTTACCAGAAATTTGCCAAGGACACACAATCCCTACAAGCTGCATGTGCCTGTTGAGGTTGCAATGGGGAGGAGATGTGACAATCCCCCCAACCTTAAATCTCTAATTGCTGTTCTCATGAGTCTCCTCGGTTATAAAAGTAGGGGACGGATCACACCATAATCGCATCCCAGCCATAGGGTCCACAACGACCCACCCTTGAGCTTGGGATATTGCAACCAAATGGGTGGCAGTCCCCTCAAGGGCCTCTTGTCCCATACCACCATGCACACACTTTACAAATGTGTGGGGGACTCCCCCAAGGGCCAAGAGACAATTCTCAAAGAGCCTCGTACAAGGAATGAATAACAAATGAGCCCAAGGGTCCTATTAGAATTCTTCAAAGGTCCCAAGTTTTCAAACATTGTTTTTAAAGTATGTTCTTTAAAGATCCACCTTTTGACTTTTTGTTTTGGGGAAAAAAAGTTAACAAATACTTTTTGATCCTTTCGAAAAACAGAGGCTACTCTTATAAAATTTAAGCTTATGATGTAAGAATTAAACCCTAGTTTTAGAAATATTAAAGGAAACTTACAAAGGGCTCTATCCCAACAACCTCCCACTTAAAGGCCTTTGTAGGTGGCGTGAAGTGAGCTCATGTTACTTTGAGTAGGGTCGTGCAATGATCATGCTGAGATTTTCCAAAGCCTTTTGTTAGCATATCAAAGGGATTATCTTTGTATGAAATTTTGTCAATGTGACCTATCCATCTTTGATAGTTTGTCTAATGAAGTGATACTGTACATCAATATGTTTTGTGCATGCTTTCTGATAAATGTATGGCACTTTGTCTATCACAATACACCAATGATGGTTTATTCCCAAGTCCCATCTCTATCCCAAGTCTTCTCAACCATATGGATTTCTTCACGTCCTCTGTGTAATGCAATGATCTTTTGCAGCCTTGAATGTCGTGATATTGCACCATCAACCATGGTAAATATGTACCCACTTGCGATTTGCATGAATCCAAATCAGCTGCCATGTCTGCATCGCAAAGTACCCCTATGTATAGAGTTGCCTTTTCTGTAGCATAGCCACTTTTCTTTTGTACCCTTCAAATACTTGAGTATGCATTTCACCACTTCCCATTGTTTCTTCAATGGATTTGCCATGTACTTGCTTATAGATTCCATTGCATATGCAATATCCAATCATGTAGCAACAACCATTGCATACATCAATGAACCACATGCTGAAGCATAAGGCACTTTCTCTATTTCCTTGGTGGTTGGATCATATTTTGGACAATCAGCTTTGTTTAGTTTTACATATGTTGGCATTGGAACTCTCAGAGATCTACAATCAGCAAGTGAAATTTCTTTAGTATCTTTCGAAGATACTTTTTTTGTGAGAGGTAGAGTAATTTTCCACCTCTATCCCTCATAATCCTCATGGCCAACATATATTCTGTTGACCCCAAATCATGGAAAGTTCTGATTTGAATTGTGTTTTCAACTATGATAGTGCATGGGTATTTTTCCTTGCTAAAAGCATGCCATCCATATATAATACTAAGATTATTAGGTTTCCTTTTGCTGATTGTTTTGTTTAGTGGTTAGCTTCACTTTTTTGTCATGCTCCTTGAATCCTTCTGGTTGTTGCATGTAGAGCTCTTCCTCTATATCTCCATGCAATAAATCTGGTTTTCCATTCTTACATCCATTTGAACTAGCTCAAGATCTTGTTTGGCTACAACTGCAAGTAACATGTGTGTGGTGGCCATCTTTACCACAGGAGAGAGGACTTTTTGAAAATCTATTCCCTCCACTTGTGTACATTTTGGCTACCAATCTTGTCTTATACTTTGGTTGGCTACCCATATTCTTGATCTTATAAACTCACTTGATTGGAATTAGTTTCTTACCTTTGGGTAAAGGTACTAAATCTCAAGTATAATTTTCTTGTAGTGCTTTCATTTCCTCTTGCATGGAAAGCATCGCTGCCCTCACCAAGAATTATGCGATCCACCAAATTTAGAAAAAGTCGAGTTTCTCCAAAACTTCCGCAAAAAGCCATGCGATCGTAATGTGCTTTCTTTCTTTAGCTTATAAAAAATAGGAGAAAAACACCAAAAAGACATATCCGAAAATATCCATAATTAGACGTGGTGACACGTGAGCATCAGAATCACGGATTCGAATAGAATTAGATAAGCCCTCCTTTTTTCTTTAAGTGTTGGAAAACGACACTTTTCAAAGCCTTGTAACTCAAAAACGGTGAGGAATTAGCTTCAGCTTGTGAGAGACATTTTTATTCAATTTCGCAGTTGCACGATAGTGTTAGAGATGTCCGAGGTCCAAATCCACCTCCAAATGCCACTTTTGAGCCCTGCAAGTTTCAAAATTCTAGAGAGAGAGTAAAATCAAGGCATTTTCTTACAATGAACTAAATGTAGGACCCTGAAGGAGGTACTTAAAACATGATTCACAAAAAATTCACACAGGCAGTTTTATTCTCTTATACTTGCTCTACCTTTCTCTCATACAGAGTTTTCCTTAATTTCATCTTCACCTTCAAAATTCCACTAGAAAACATGATGCGAATAAGGTCTAGAGAGAGAATATGAAACTTCTCAACCCAAAATTTTTCCTACATGCATAAAATGACCTAATTATTCATTCTAAGCATTATCCCCACAATGAAATTTAGAAAGCTGAAAATGAATTATTTCACTAGAAAAGAGGCCTATTACATAAACATTGGAATGTACTAGATATAACATGTCCCCTTTCCTCTTTGATGTAGAGGTGCAGTGTAGAGATTCTACTTATTTTTCATGTCAAAAACAATGTCACATTGGACATATAAACCCTAATTGCCAACAAACCCTAAATTTAGGCACCATTTTTTAGAAATGGTTCTAGTCAAAATTGGTCAAGATTTTTATTCCATATTCATAAAGGGATCTTTGAGACCTATCCAAGCATGTAATCCAATTTTCGATCTAACATCATATGATCCTAGAAATGATCAATCTAGATTTCAATCAAACATAACTAAACATGTCGAAACTTACTATAAAGTTGCAATGGCTAAGATCAACTATGAAAAAATCCATCAAATCTATGGCTTATGTTAAATTGTTCATAATCAAAGCAAATTAAAAATCTATGCATGCTTTATTAGTTCCACGTGAGCACTTGCAAAAAAAATATGCCTCTTAAAGTTGGTTTTTCATTACTTTATCATCAAATTTCTTCAAGGCTATATAAGAGGCTGATGGGGCACAAAAAATTGATGATACACACTCACTCTAAGTCATATTTGAAGCTGATGCTATTCTACCACCATTCTACCTTCTTCTACACACGTAGCGTGTGTTTACAACTAGTCTTTGTAAGTTTGTTGCATATGTTTTGTTCTATTCCTCTACTTGTTATTGTACTAGGTTATTGCCTTATACTTCAAGTTGAGAAGTATTTGCAATTGTTTGCATCATAGAAGAAGTTATATTCAAGTTTCGTAGTAGATTTTCATACTTTTACACAAGACAAGTTGGATATTCTTTGTCCAATTTATTTATCATCATCATATACGTTATTTCTTAAGCTTTAGGCACATTTTTCTCATGTTATGCATCTAGAAATATCCAATTTTTAGTCTCTACGTTATTTTTCAACATACACACATTGTGCAATCATTCCATCAATGATTCTGAGTTATTTTAGAGTAGCACTTGTTGCTCATTTACATCTCTTGTCTCTTTATATATCATCTATCTTTTCTCATCTATATTATTTTGTTCAAGTAAGTGTATGTGTATTTGTGAAGGGCCTACCTTATTTTCAATACTTGTTATCAAAGCTTATTATACACACATATTATTTTCTCCCATGATGAGTGATTATAGAGATAGATTGGAACAAGAGGATAAAGCTGATGGAATGTCTAAGTATCTTATGTGGAGTTCTATGATAATGCATCTTTTAGTGTCCAAAGATTTCTAGAATATTGTCGACGGCAAGTTTCCTAGACCAAGACAATTAGTTGAGGATGTTGGATCTTCTTCCAAGAAACTTGCCGCTTGAATTTCAGCTCAATAAACAAAGAAAGATTAAGAAGAAGAAGAAGAAGAAGAAGAAGAAGAAGAAGAAGAAGAAGAAGAAGAAGAAGAAGAAGAAGAAGAGGAGGAGGAGGAGGAAGAGGAGGAAGAGGAAGAGGAAGAGGAAGAGGAAGAGAAAGAGGAGGAGGAGGAGGAGGAAGAGGAAGAGGAAGAGGAAGAGGAAGAGGAAGAGGAAGAAGAAGAAGAAGAAGAAGAAGAAGAAGAAGAAGAAGAAGAAGAAGAAGAAGAAGAAGAAGAAGAAGAAGAAGAAGAAGATTCTCTCATCATTCACAACCAAAGACACAAGAAAGATATGACTACTGAAGAGCAAATCATATGGGATTCAAAAGATCCACAATTATTTTCTCTTATTGTGATGGGTGTTCATATTATACCTCAAATCAGTTCACGTAGAGCCTCTCCTCAAGCTTGGTTGGAGTTTAGGAATTTCTATCAAAGTAGAATTCCTATTAAGAAACCTTAGCTTAGGAGGATGTTAGCAAACATATGAATGAAGATTGGTAAGTCAATTTACTCACATATTCTCAAGTTAAAAGATATCGATAATCAACTTCTAAATGTTGGTGTGAATATTTCTGATGAAGATATGGTTGCAAATTTGCTAGTCTTGCTTTATTAGATGATATAAATTTATTGGAAGGATGCTTGAAAGAATTTTTTTCTAAAATCTTTTAAGAAGCATGGATTTATCACAACTACAAGAAAGTTGTAGATTATTCACTCATATGTGAATGGGCCTATGAGAGAAGACTCTATTAATGGTAAAAGGTATTTATATCACATTCTTTGCTGATTTTACAAAATATTGTTGGGTTTTTGGTTTGAAAACAAACTCATAAAATTTTTCTATATTGAACAATTTTTCAACTATGGTAGAGAATCAAACTTAGTAGAAAATTCAAACTTTAAGATCAAATAAAGGTGGAATATACATCAAATGATTTCAAGTCTTATTTAGAAGAATGATATCATTCATCAATCCATAATTGAATATAATCCATAGAAAAATGGTGTTATAGAGAGCAAATCATGTACTTTTAGAAATGGCATGTAGCATGTTATCTTCAAAAAAGCTTTCTCCTAAGCTTTGGTTTGATGCTATTCATACAACTTACCATATTATCCATTAGACATCTACAAAAGATCTCAAGGCTATTACATCATATGAAGCTTATTATGGTAAGAAACCTAATGCGAAATATTATAGGGTTTTTGGTTCTCCATCATATGTTCACATAGAGAAAAAAGATTGTAGTAAGCTTGATGAAAAAGCAATCAAAACTTTTTTTTTTTGTTTATGATGTTGAAAGCAAAGGTTATAGGCTTTATGTTCTAGATACAGGTAGAATTATGCTCATGAGCAATGCTCATATTGTTCGAAATCAAATTCATGATAAAATTTTGGAAGTTATAGATTTTAAAGAGTCAAGTAATTATTCCTTTTCTGAAATAGATTTGGATCCATACATTCAAGTGTGCGTGCACACACCTACACACACACACACACACACACACACACACACACACATATATATATATATATATATATATATATATATATATATATATATATATATATATATATATATATACATATATATATGTGTATGTGTGTGTGTATGTGTGTACTTATATATGTATGTGTCAGGGGAGCACTAGATTGTGCTCTCTGAGTACACCAAACAAGATTTACAAATATACTTCTGATTACAAGATCACCCACATAGGGGAAATAATACAAGAATATGTGGCTGATACAAGAAGTCCCACAACCCAGGATTGATAGGTATGGTTAACTCTACTAGAGACGATACACGAGATCCCACAACCCGGGATCGTAAGTATGAAACAAGATATCAGGATTACAAGAACTCCCTTCAAGGAGATGAACCAGATACAAGAATTAACTCGACAAGACCTCCTAGTACAAGATTACAATAGGACACAATAGGATGTCCAAGATACTAGATTAGACAAGGCTAGAATAAGGCACAAGACTAGAACTCGAACAAGGACTTGGAAAGTACTTACTTGGAGATCATGACTCCTTGAGCTCCCAAGACTGAGTATGTATTTGGCCAAGGCCTCCTTATATAGGAGTTCGAGGGTAGTTCCCAAGAGCGGTTATAAAGTCGGTTACGAGTTCATGATGTCATGATAATGTCAGCAATCTAAAACAGGACCTCCAGATGTTAGAATCTAGCAAATAGAGAGTCAATCTTAGGGTTTTACACATTCTGGACGCAATGGAGGGATTGGTTTCTCCAATTTCAGAACCAACAATGAGATATAGAAAGTGACATGGAATGTAAGGTTCATGATGGTTTCCTTTGTGTCCATGACATCACCTCCCCCTCAAGTGACGAGTTCCATGAGGTGCGGTTATGAGACTCAGATAAGAAAGATCGGATGTTCATCTTGAACCCATTTTGATGCTTTCGCGAATGTCCATTGTTGCTCCTTAAAGCATCATTCAAATACTTCGACAACTTGATGGAGTATTTTTTCGGATTGTATTTGGATGGCTTCTGTGTGGGTGTTCGCTACTGTAATGTAAACCATATTAGCCATGGGGTTTTGTCGGTTCCTCTTTTGTTTGTCATACTCTCAAGCATCCTTGCAGTGTCAATGGATGTGCCCAACTTCTCCACAAAAATGACATCATGGTTGAGGTGCTATGGTACTCCTGCTAGCTTGGCCTTGGTTCCACCGAGATTGAATGTAGTGACCTATTCATGGTTATTAGTAATTAGTATAGTTGGGGTATGATGTGTTTTGTAGGTGAGGTACATAGGTTACAACTAGTTCACCTGGTTCTTGAAGTACTACATTGATAGAGAAATGATTTCGTGTTTTGGCACTGTATGGGGAAGACTCTGTGGAATGACTTGCTATGTTGCAAATGGCACAATGAATTTGATTTAGCATGCAATTGGCTTCCACATGACTGGGATTTTTGCATTTGGTACAAAATATATGCTTTAATGGGTCGTCGGTTCTGGTTTTAGATTTCAATCATTTGAGGTCTTCTGTAAAACCACCTACTTTATGTTCTAATTGTAGTGCCATCACAATGATAGCATATGGGGTCATTCCAGCAATGCAACGGATAATCATGACCTGTTGTAATTGTGGATTGAGGCCATTGATTAGCCACTAGGTGATGACATCATTCGATAAAGTTGCATGCGCTTGGGGTAACTATCATAGATGCATAAAAAAGAGGGTGGCATGGTCCTGCACACTCTGGTTCACCTTTTGCCTGTTGGTTTGTAGAAAATCAAACATTTCGACAACATTCTTCTTTAATCGAAAGCATAGCAAAAATGCATCCTTAACATCCTCATATCATTGGAAATGATATAGATCAAATTTGGTGAGCCATTTTCGTACTTCGTTGACTAATGTAGACTGGAACACAATGGCCTTGTATTATGAATCTTCTGGGTTATTTAATATAGTGTAGTTGCTTTCAAAAGTGAGAACATGCACATCTAGGTCGTCTCTTGGGAATCCACCAAATTTAGCATAAGTCACTCCCGCAGTTAGCTGTCTTTGATAACCTCCTTGTTGTCATCCCTACTGATCATTTTGTATGTCTCCCATTGTTTTTGTTCGTGCATTTACTATTTCCTCATAATCAAAGTTTTTGTGGTTTTGGTTTGTTAGCAAACATGTTTTCTAGGAGTTGGATGTTTAATTTTTGAATTGGATTCAACTCTTTGGATGGGATAATCTTTTTGTCACTCTAGAATTTCTACTTCACTATGGTGTTCAAAAATTTACTCTAGGCTTCTCGGGGCAACTAAACTCCACTTCCCAACAAGATCACTAGTGTTAACCTCTGTTCCTTATCAAACCATTGTCTGGTGCAAACTAGGGTAGATAGGATAGGTTGTCATGGTTCTTAGGGTGGCAGAATCATGTAAATAGGATCCCTACTATTTTTCCCACTTCTTCTATTAAGATGATATGTTAAACTATCATGTAGAATATGGGTATAGAGTTTGCTACTACTTAACATGGTAGATTACTTAATCCTCACAAAGTGCGCAATAGGCAATTTCGACAAACAAAAACTCACCCACGGTTAAATCTTTAGATAGAATTCAACTTAATATGAGAATAGAATGACTGCAACACATGAGAACACCACAATTTAAAAGAAAGGAGGGTCTCTATCCTATGCAATAGAAAATAGTCCGATCACTACTAGTCTTTGACTTCATGGCCTTATGCCGTTAGCACAGCCACTGTTCTTCTTCTTGCTGCATGAATTGACCAAGTTCATTAATGCAAAAAGTTACAACTGTTGTGTCTACCTTTTCGACAAGAATTTTTGGTATACGTACATGTTCGATATTTACAAGAAGATGCCTGGCAGCTATTTACAAGAAAGGTATCCGAGGGTAGCACTAACACCATCTAGCTGAAGACACATCTTTTGTTCTATTTACATTTCTAGAATATGCATGCATAAGGATACATTACATGGTCATGTAGAATGCACCTATTTTCTATCACCCATGCACATCTCCACACACAAGAGACAAAGATGATCTGACTTTGCAAATTCACCCACCTAGATTATGCATGAGCCTTGTCAAGGATGAAAATATATAGGATGAGGGAGTGTCACATGGTGATGATGAGGTCCACAAAACTTTCTTTCAAGTTCTTTTATTTCATCTATTTCAATTAGTAAATTCTTGTATTATTAGCAACCATTGTAAAAAATCCACCGAGATTTGTAATGTTTAAGAGTTGTACATAGATGGAGCTTTCGTTTCTTTTATTTCTTAGGAACTTAAAAATAAATATGGAAGGGTCTTTGGAAAGCCATATAAAATGGCCAAGATCGAGCAAAGAGTGAGCTCTTTCTTCTTGCAAAACTCGTTTTTGAGCTTTCTCTTGCATTTTGAGCGAGTCTATTGCTTGATTCTAGGTATGCGACACTTGTTTGAGATTTCTAGAAATAATATCTAACATAATTGCATCATTTTTAAGTTTTTAATGTGATTAAACACTTGTTTAATGGTTGAAGCGAGTGAAGGAGAATTTCTTGCAATTTTGTGAGCTCTATAGGCCCAATAGCCTACCCTTTTGCATTTTTACGTACTTCAAATTGTATCATAGAGGTTGGAAATGATCCATAGAACACGTAAGAGGGAATAAGAATTAGAGAGATACAATAATTTTAATGATTCAACCCTATGGCACCATCGCAAAGTGTAGAGTTGACACCATCAAAAAGGTGCTGAAATGACACTATTGGAGTTTTGTAAGAAGTGACTTGGACTTGATACCATCATGGGTACTTGACACCATCATGGATATGTTATCATGGATTTGGGGAAGATCATGCATGTGAACATGCTCAAATCTACTTGAACATCATGATTGCTAGTGAAGGAGTAGAATTTTCTACTTTGTGACCTTCCTTGTGACCATGCTTGAGTATTGGGAGTCATCCATATTGGAAGTGTTATGACACTTAGGACTTGGGATTGTGGGCTTGTGAAATAGATTATGTGTGTACCTTCTTGAAGCTTAACATGACAATGTGCTTCTACTATTCAACTTTCTATCCCATCTGCTTATGCCAACGATTGCAACTACGTTGAGGTCTACCCTTTGCAGATTGATAATTTAGAAGTGTGTGAGAATGCCATAGACTATGAACCTACATGCCTATATGCTCAAATATGTGGAGATTGATTCTAGTTGAATCCCCATGTATTGCAGATATAAAAGATCTCTACCCTAACCTTGGACCACTTTTAATTGGTACATGAATGGTATAGCTTGAATAACCTCATAATTAGTTGCTTGGCTAAAATAAAAAATAGCTAGAGTACCTTCCACATCCACTCCACATGTGTTTGATTTCACATTCTCTAGAAAACCAATGGGTCACTCAATATGTCCATTAGCCAATTGGAATTTTCAAAAAAGCAGGATGTATCGCAAGTCTTCCCCATTTTTCCCAAAGGGATTTAGTGGCTATTCTAAGCTCGCTTCACTATCTAGAACCACTTTTGTAGTGTGCTCCTTGAATGAGATAGGTATGAAAGTATTGCCTTCATTTCCTTCCCTATATTCTCCTATTTTATCAATTGGTACATGTCTTACACTCAAACATTCTCAAACATTAGGGCGAAAAACGGCCGAAAAGGGGCTGTTTGCTAATGAGAGATTAAGGAAATTGACAAATAGAGTCTTTCCACGTGTACAAGAATATAACATTGTTGTCTCCTTTAACCGTATAAAGAAATTCTTTTTTAAGAGAATATGATCTAAAAGCGCCGCGAAAGTGATGAAGATTCTTGTATTCAGTGTACAATTTCTTGGTTTGATGCAAAAAAAGATATTTTTGCACATCACACAATGCATATCTTTAAAGTTCCAAGAAGGAAATGATTTTTGAAGATACGAAATATTTTTGGGTTCACGAAATTCCATGGTCATTCGGCGATAGGGTTTACATCAAATCAAAAGTTTCCACGTGTACAAAGCCCTTTTATCTATAAACGTTGGCAAAGTTTGTGAATGTCGGTTTCTCGCTTTGAGCATTCTTCTTCTTCTCGATTCTAATGGCTTCTTCTTCTTATCGTCCTTCCAATCGTGTAACCTCATGTGAGGTTTACAACAGAAGAGAGGATTCTTTATGGAAACCTCTTTCTGTGAAGTTAAATGAATGAGTAACTATGCTTCCTAGCTATAGAGGTGCCCATAAAGTCAAGCATGCTAAAAGAGACGACACAAGAAACCATTGCAGGGGACTTATTCTTAGTTTCAAATTGAAGAGATGCGGTTGGTTTGCAAGAGTACAACATGTGTACAACGCTAAGGATCTTGTTCTGGAAAAGCATATGCAATTCCCTTTGTACTGTAAGTGAAGTTTTACAATGATCGTCTATCATTTCAGTTGGTTTTGTATAACAACATATATGTTTTTGTATTGCAGATATTTTTCCTTCCAATATTTTAGAGTGGCAACCTCTTGAATGTTTAACACGAACATTCAGAGTTCTTCGTAAGGAATATGAAGAGCTTATGTATGCAGACAAATCCGCTCAAGTTTTCAATAGCACAAAGTTATTTGTCCATTTTGCATATTATCAGGTGCCATTAGGGAGGAGCTCTTATGGAAATCTTATACATTTGCCTAGTCCTTGCATCTCTTCATTAGATTGGGATGCTTCTGATCATTCAACAAAAGGTGGAAAAGAAAGCTTGGACTTTGGATAGCCTTGGACTCAGAGGAGAGCTGTCCAGAAGTATTGATTCATCCAGATTTTCAATCTAGAAAGATAATTGTCACTGCAAATTGGAAATTCAAAAATGTAAGGGAGCTCTAGAATACCTTGATGAGGCATCATCACAATTCAAATTCTCAATTGATGATGCAATAGTTAACATTAGATTAGAGAAAAAACATTATCTTGCATCAAGTTGCAACCCTTTAGATTGTAACAAGTCTCCTTCTTTAAGAAGCTTTTTTTCAAACTTCCATTGATTCTTCTTTGCAGAATGGTGACTAAGAATGTGACTGATTACATCACTTCAATTATGTCTTTTTATGGACTATATTCATATTGGCATTTTTTTGTTTAATTTCAAGATTCTGAGGAGGTTTCAATGGTGCAATGATTATACAGGAATTTGCATATGACAAAATGGAAAAGATTGGATGACACGACCGATACAAGCGATACGGGCCATCCGAAATTCTCCGATTGCCCATATCGCTTGCATCGGTCGTGTCATAAAAACTTCTCTATCCTCCTCACATTTAACTTTTCTGCAGGATGGTGACTAAGAATGTGAATGATTACATCACTTCAATTATGTCTTTTTATGGACTAGATTCATATTGGCATTTTTTGTTTAATTTCAAGATTGATGAGGTTTCTATTGTGCAATGATTATAAAGGAACTTGCATGAGTAAATTCTAGGTGATTCAAGAATATAAACCAAGAAATTCTTACATAATATATCTCCCCTTTTAGAACCTTTTTCCATACTTCCATTGATTTTCTTTTGCAGGATGGTAACTAAGAATGTGACACATTACATCACTTCAATTATGGCTTTTTATGGACTATATTCTGATTGGCAATTTCTTTGTTTAATTTCAACATTTTGATGAGGTCTCAACGGTGCAATGATTATACAGGAACTTGCATATGAAAAAATGGAAAAGACTGGATGACACGACCGATACAAGCGATATGAGCCATCCGAAATTCTCCGATTGCCCCTATCGCTTGCATCGATCGTGTCATAGAAACTTCTCTATCCTCTTCACATTTAACTTTTCAACAAGAATAAAGCAAAAACCACACAAAATAGACATTTTGATGATAAGAACAATTCAATTTTGCTTGAACCATGCAATGAAGTCACTTTTGCTTAGTTCTCAAGAGGATCAATTCAACATTACATTACTCAAGGCATATAAATATATTACAATGTATCTATGTACATTTCATGAGTAATAAGCTTTGAATAGAAATATATTTAATCCTTCTTGAGCCTTTTGAATGAACTTGTCTCTAGCAAATCTCCTCTATATCTGAGGTACTCTTTTCTCCTGTAGACAATAATACTTTGAACATATGACACCCCTACAGCCATTGCATAGCTTGAGTAACAAAGGAAGTAGCCTGCCCTTGAAGCATTGAATCCTGGGGCATATCCAAAAATTCTTAATGCACCTGTTCTTTCAAGTAGAAAAACTCTGTATGCATTAAAGGGTATTGAAGTAAAACCCATGTATCTTGAAAGAGTCCTCAAGGAGAATAATGAAAAATCTGCCTCTTCACTATACTGCTTATGAATAACACAAAATAATTTTGGATTCAGTTTTGGAAGATAGTGGATCACTGAATGAATATCCATCTTTGTCTTTCCTTTCTTCTCTATGGTTTTCCTTGTTCCCTTCCCCCTCCCAATGTAGTTGCCTTCATCCAATATAGATATCTGTGGAAAAAATTGAAAATCTAGGTTAGAAAAAGTAAACGATCTTTTAAAGTCATAGAAATAACTGGAAACAGAAGTAGAAACAAAGCATGAGATACGACCGATCCAAGCGATTAGGGTCATCAGAGAATATCCGATGGGCATAATCGCTTGCATCAGTCATGTTTGATTTATCATCCTTAACTTTATAGAAACATATAATTAATGTTGAAAATAATATTTATAAACACATTTAGTTGTTCTATATGGAGCATTCATTCATATAGCTATAAATATGATACTTGATTGGACACAACCAATTCAAGTGACTGGGCCCATCAAGGAAGCTTGGATGGTCCTAATCGCTTGAATTGGTTGTCTCCAAAGGAGGTCATCTTAAAGCTTAGATTGCATGTGAACTTTTGTATCTTATTATTGGTTAAGAATTTGGAGAAGATAATGCTACCATTGCGTCCGGAACATGTCAAAACCCTAAGATTGACTGTCTATTTGCATGATTTCGATACCCAGAGGTCTTGATAAGTATTTTTGTATTGATTTCCAGACACGACCGATGCAAGCGATTAGGCCCATCCAACATTTCCAGATGAGCCTAATCGCTTGCATTGGTCATGTCCTAGATTCATGCACAAATAGGCTCATCAAGACCTTTCCATATCAGAATCATACAAATAGACAGTCATTGATAAGCCTTTTTGTATTGATTTCCAGACACGACCGATGCAAGCGATTAGGCCCATCCAACATTTCCAGATGAGCCTAATCGCTTGCATTGGTCATGTCCTAGATTCATGCACAAATAGGCTCATCAAGACCTTTCCATATTAGAATTTGCATGATTTCGATACCCAGAGGTCTTGATAAGCCTTTTTGTATTGATTTCCAGACACGACCGATGCAAGCGATTAGGCCCATCCAACATTTCCAGATGAGCCTAATCGCTTGCATTGGTCATGTCCTAGATTCATGCACAAATAGGCTCATCAAGACCTTTCCATATCAGAATCATACAAATAAACAGTCAATCTTAGGGTTTTGGCATGTTCCTCCGAATGCAATGGTAGCATTACGTTCTTGATTCCGAGCCAATAGTAAGATAGGGAAGTTCATGACCGATGCAAGCGAAATAAGCTAGTCAAAGGTAGGTCAAACGCGTGTAATCGCTTGTATCAGTCGTATCGGGTATGTAGCACAAGTATGCATGGGTGATGAAGAGAGAAATTCTATGAAGGTTGAAAATGTGAAATGGTGAACGGGACCCGTATTTATAGTCGAGAAGGACCGGGTAACGGTCACATGACATGGACCAATAAGTGAGTGCCACGTGGCAAAAGACGTTGGGAATCACAACGGCTAGATGACGTGGCCCACTCAAATGATGCCACGTGGCATTGTAACGTTGGGATTTGCAACGGCTAGATGACATGGACCAATCACACATTGCCACGTGTCACCAACGGTCAAATCATCCCAGAGACCTATTTAAGCTCTTCTATTCACTTTTTTCATTTTTTGTGAAACTCCTTGCTACCATCAACTTACCGTTTGTCTTCGCGTTTTTACATGCTTTTCAAAACTTTCCATAGACCACATTTTGTGTGAGGGTTTAGGGTCATCATGATCAATTATTTTACAACACGACCGATACAAGCGATTAAGGACATTCGAGGATTTCCCGATGACCCTAATCGCTTGTATCGGTCATGTTTCTTGAGTGCTTTGTGAAAGCTTTTTTAATTAGTTTTTCTGCGTTTAAAATTTGTTCCAAGCTTTTAAACTCTTTTTTGTGCAAGTTGGCTTATTTTGCTTGCATCGGTCATGAATTTCCCTATCTTACTATTGGCTCAGAATTTCAAGAAACTAATGATACCATTGCATCCGAAACGTGCCAAAACCCTAAGATTGACTGTCTATTTGCATGATTCTGATATTGAGAGGTCTTGATGAGCCTATTTGTGCATGAATGTAGGACACGACCAATGCAAGCGATTAGGCTCATCTGAAAATGTTGGATGGGCCTAATCGCTTGCATCGGTCGTGTCTGGAAATCAATACAAAAAGGCTTATCGAGACCTCCGGGTATCAAAATCATGCAAATAGACAGTCAATCTTAGGGTTTTGGCACGTTCCGAACGCAATGGTTGCATTATTTTCTTAAAATTCTTAACCAATAATAAGATACAAAAGTTCACATGCAATCTAAGCTTCAAGATGACCTCCTTTGGACATGACCAATTCAAGCAACTAGGACCAATGCAAGCGATTAGACCCATCCGATATTCTTTGATGACCCTAATCGCTTGGATTGGTCGTGTCTCATGCTTTGTTTCTGCTTGTGTTTCGAGTTATTTCTATTAAATATATTTCTTTTCAAAAACTCATGAAATGTACATAGATACACATATTTATTGCCCAAAGGGGTACAAGACATTGCAAATATGAAGGATGTAATCTTTTTTTGTGTAATTGATCCATGTCCTAATATTAATCCTTACTGATCCATGATTTGTTTTTCTCTAGTAAAAGTCCTATTTATCTGATGATAATAATCTTTTTTTTGTAGGTTATGGCTAGGACAAAGAAGACAGCAAGGAATTCTCTCCAATCACAACATGGAAACTCCAAAGTGTAAGCCTCGCCATACATTTTGTTGTGTTCTATTTTAAAGCCTTGCCATCCATTCTAAATTTAAGTTTACCTTGCAGTGCTGCTAAGCTTCTCAAAATGCATATTGATCAAAACATTCTAGGAATTCCTTCATTGAAAGAAGAAAAAAGGTTTGGATACACTCAAATACATGTGCCATTACAGAAATACAACACCTCGTGTGACTGGAGAGTGATTGCAAATGCAGTAAGGTTCTTGGAAAGCAGGTTTTACAACCCTGAGTTGAACTTGTCAGACTATCCATATGCTTGGGTCATCTTGATCAAGGAGAGAGCAATAAATGCCATTATGGAACATGCAATATGCCCTTATATTTTTGGAATGTAAGATTGTAATCTAATGTGTAACCAACATATGTTGGAAGATTTATTGATGTACAAATTGTATGTAATTATGCCAGTCTTCATCTGGAAGATGGTCATTGTAACTATATTTATATGCCTTGAGTAATGTAATGTTGAATTGATCCTCTTGAGAACTAAGTAAAAGTGACTTCATTGCATGGTTCCAGAAAAATTGAATTGGTTCTATCATCAAAATGTCTATTTTGGGTGCTTTTTGCTTTATTCATGTTGAAAAGTTAAATGTGAAGAGGATAGAGAAGTTTTTATGACACGACCGATGCAAGCGATATGGGTAATCGGAGAATTTTGGATGGCTCATATCGCTTGTATCGGTCATGTCATCCAATCTTTTCCATTTTTTCATACCATCCATTTTGTCATACCATCCATTTTGTCATATGCAAGTTCCTGTATAATCATTGCACCATTGAAACCTCATCAAAATGTTGAAATTAAAAACCAATATGAATATAGTCCATAAAAAGCCATAATTGAAGTGATGTAATGAGTCACATTCTTACTTACAATCCTGCAAAAGCAAAATCAATGGAAGTATGGAAAAAGGTTCTAAAAGGGGAGATATATTATGTAAGAATTTCTTGGTTTATATTCTTGAATCACCTAGAATTTACTCATGCAAGTTCCTTTATAATCATTGCACAATAGAAACCTCATTAGAATCATGAAATTAAAAAAAAAAAATGCCAATATGAATGTAGTCCATAAAAAGACATAATTGAAGTGATGTAATCAGTCACATTCTTAGTGAAGAGGATAGAGAAGTTAAATGTGAAGAGGATAGAGAAGTTTTTCTGACACGACCGATGCAAGCGATATGGGCAATCAGATAATTTCAGATGGTCCATATCGCTTGTATCGGTCGTGTCATCCAATCTTTTCCATTTTGTCATACCATCCATTTTGTCATATGCAAGTTCCTGTATAATCATTGCACCATTGAAACCTCCTCACAATCTTGAAAATAAACAAAAAAATGCCAAGATGAATCTAGTCCATAAAAAGACATAATTGAAGTGATGTAATCAGTCACATTCTTAGTCACCATCTTGCAAAGAAAAATCAATGGAAATTTGAAAAAAAATCTTCTTAAAGAAGGAGACTTGTTACAATCTAAAGGGTTGGAACTTGATCACCCTCGGTGGCAGGCAAATTATGCAAGATAATGTTTTCTCTGATCCAATGTTAACTATTGCATCATCAATTGAGAATATGAACTATGATGATGCCTCATTAAGGTATTCTAGGAGCTCCCTTACATTTCTAAATTTCCAATTTGTTGTGACAGTTATTTTCCTAGATTGAAAATCTGGATGAATCAGTACTTCTGGATAGCTCTCCTCTGAGTCCAAGCTATCCAAAGTCCAAGCTCTTTTGTACATTACCTATATTTTGTAGAAGCTTTGGATCTTTTCTTAGATGAACATCACCACCAAGAAATCCCATTTATGAAAGTAGAGATTCACATTTTTTAATGAAAAGGTGAACGATAGCCTTGTGAACGTAGACTTGCGTGCACTTGATTGCAGTGCTACCCTTGTAGACGACATTGGTCACTTCCTGCACGGTGCCATAGTGCTCCTGCACATACATAGATAGATGGGCACTACTTCAACGGATGCCGCTATCATCATCACGGGAGTGGACGAAGCAGAGGAAGTGTGATTACCTGATTGATGGAGTCCCAGCTCGTGACAGTTCTGGTGTTATGAAATAGAACAGTCGCTTGTGTAGCTCTCCACATAACGGCTCCGAAAAAAAGTGGTAGGAGCAGTGTACGCAAGTCAATCGCCATCCTGAAATGTAGCTTCCACTGCCTGCAATATTTCTTTTACATAAGAAGGGATGCCCATGTTTCTCCTAAAAGTCTAATTAGATCATGAAGATTATGAAAAGGGGTATACCTTCCAGTTTGTGGATCAATTGGATAAACAAATCCATCTGCCCATATGTCGATATGTTTTTTTCCTTCTTTCTGCAATCCAACCACTTTAGAATGTTGAAGAGCCCTTCGGCATACCTTTCTTGTCGTTGCATACTCATGACTAACTGCAATGTTGATATGGAACTTATCACAATGATTTTGGCTGGTTGAAAGGTGAGTGAGAGTGTTTGGGTTGAGGTTCTCCATGGTCTACTACGAAGAGTGACGCGAAAGTGTCTAAAATGACATGAAAGAGAGAAACAAGCCTGCTATCGAAAGTAGAGTAAAAAAAGTGCAAAACGGCATAAGCACACATTATATAGGTCCGTGAACAAGAGGAAAATTCAAATTTTCATGAACGCCCGATGAGCACAAACTTTGAGGCATAAGATATCACACATACTTTTCATGATTATCACACGAGTTTCTCTCTCTTCAAAATTTGCACAAGATACGTTTTAAATGCGCTTACACGGATTTTTTTAAAATGAGTTGACAACTTCAATCCAGATTAAGCACAACTAATTGAAATCCTTACACGGCCCTTTTTTGACCGTTTTTCGCCCTAATGACTAGTTTGGAATCTATAGGCTTAGTTTGAGTGGAGATTGGATCCATATGTTCGACCACCTTTTGCTAGAAGTGTGGATTTGCATGAAACATTTCCTCGAAGATTAGGGTGCATTCCACCTGAGTATTCTTTAAGAGCTTCATGCTTGGCATGATCTTTCTCATTTTGCTGATGTGAAATCTAATGGAAATTGCCTTTTCAACTATGGACTCTCTTTCATATTCCCCTGTATATTGGGGATTTTCCATGATATCTTCATTCTCTTATTCTTCTTCTTCTACTACTGAGAGATCAATCCATGATGTACTCTCATTCAAGAGATATCAAGGAATTGAGATTCCTCATGATCTTAAATCTCTTTTGGTGGATTTTCTTGTCCATCCTTTCTCTCTTTCTTCTGTCAAGCTTCATGGACTTGATCCCATAAGTATTTTGGCCATTTCTCTTCAACTTTAGGTATCAATGAACTAATCTCTACCTCATCACAATTTGGGTTCTCCAGCATAATACCAACAGGCTCTTGTGCCAAAGATTCAATTGAATATGGTGCAACCCTTGCCTTAGTGGGGTTTTGTTTTGAATCCCTTCCCTTGATAGGTTTTTTAGGAGGTATGTGTAGCTCTTGGTCAATAAAAAAAGTGAGAATGAGCTTTTGAACTATGATAGTGCTAGCTATGAGCTTAATCACAAGTGAATCCTCTCTACAAAAGAGGGCAACATCTTCTTCTTATCCCTTTTTTATTGGTGAGAAGCCTTTCCTTTTTTTGTATAAATAAAACATCCTCTACTGAATGAAGGCAAGGCACATCTTTTCTCTTATTTGTGCATGAAGAAAATAGGGAGATTCAACTCCTTTTATCTCTTTGGAGCTTTGTGCTTCTCCAAGTCTCTATGCTCTCTTCCATAGCTACACCATCTCATAGGCTGAAGCCAATAGCTAGTATTAGAGCTTGCACACTTTCAAGAAGAGGGTGGCCTACAGTGGATGGACATAAATCACCCATTCTTACATTTGTAAAGAATTTATTGGGGTTCCCTACTCTACCACTACCGGATTTTGGCCCCTTGCTTCTACCAAAGGAGATTGAGCGCAATGTCGACATCACCTTATGCTCTCACAAACCCAAGAAGAGAAAATGTGGTGAACTATTTGTAATCAACCAACTGGATGCTGAGCATTTCCTAGAAATGTAGAGATCATTGCTCTCTCCTTCCTTGTTTTGTATTTAGGTAGATGCAAGACTCTAGCCAGCGGACGGAGATGTAACAATATCTTCTATGATGAGAACCAGTACTCAAACCTTTGCCTTGAACACTCCCCTCCTCCTCGTTTCTGTCATCCCTAACAAAACTTGATTTAGCCTGAGTAATGTAGTTTGTGAGCAGGTCTGTTGCCAAGGTGTGTTCTGTGATGCGAAGTCCCCGGATAAGATCACATTCAAGTTTCTCCCAATCAATGGGCTGAGATTCATCTGCAGGTGGGTGCATATAATATTCTGAATACATGATTCGTTCACAAGCAAACAGGTGTAGCAAATGCGTTGGATGACTGATAAACACTTCTGAGTGATATTCCCAGAAGCCGATGATGAACATTTCTTCAAACATCTACTTGTAATAGGCGGGCATGTACTTCAATCTACAGTGACAAGCATAGCATACCTTGAGAGAAGGCATTGTGCTCATGTCATAAACTAGGTCCAAGATCCCATATTCAAATCCTGGTGTATTGACAAAGGGAGCCTTGACACGTAGAAAGGTCTTGAATAATATCAGCATCATATCAAAAAACTTTACAGTCATTTGAGCATCAATATCGGTCATCGAATGTAGACGTGGTAACCAATGGTGAATGGTGGCCATCATATAGCCGACAATCGGAGTATTATTCATGGGAGGCGTGAGGTATGGATTGATCCAATCCTTGCATTGATGATTATTCTGGACCTTAATAGCGAATGCCTTCCAAGTGCATCTACATGGAATCGGTCCATAACATGGGCTGTACTTTAAGTGTGTCAGCGTACACATCCATGTATGCATCATTTTCGGGCACTTTTGTAGCAAGTCTGCGCGCCAGGTGGGTAGATAGATATGGCCTTGCTCTGCTTCTGGTGGAACATCTTCGGGTTCAAATTGTGTGGCATGCGTGGGATGCTGCTGAGTCTCGCTCTCAACTTGAAAATTATATTCCTCTAACAAAAGGAAATAGGAGTTATACTATAATTTGTTGGACATTATAGATCTACGAGGAACGATAGCGGAAAAATAAGGTGACTTCAAAATAACTTTTTTGAAATTTGCCATCGCATGGATTTGCACCTCTATGCGAGCAGAGTGTGTCTTACCCAATTCTTCCATGCTCTTTAACCAAGCGGGCGGCGGTAATTCGTAGGTGTCCTGTCCTTTAAGGGATGAGCGGCCACCAACAATAGGTAAAGGTACATATTCTTCTTCCAATGCCTCCTCAACAGGGGTAGGTATTGTTTCCTCTGGTTTTGGTAGATCTGGTGACTCGGGTCAAGGGGGTTCTGTCATATTAGATACTTGAGTCTGTAACTCGTGTACTTTCATATGTAGCATGGTCAATTCTTCCACGAAAACCGGTGGTGCCACTTACTGTACAATAGTGGGTCCCAAAGAATCTTTAAGCAACAAAGTTTTATTGGTATCCTTGAGGGTTCAACATTCTTCCTATAAATGGTCATAGTCCTCAAGCACACGTGCATGGCCTTCCAATAGGATCTACATCGATTCAGGGGGAACGTCTTGAAAGCGGGACGAAATAAGAGGCGTGTTTGGATTGTCCAATGTAACTTCAAAATTCTCACGATTTTGCTATTGTAGGTGTTGATTTTCCTCCTTTGCAGCATTGAGGTGTCGACGAAGAAGTGCCATATTGCGTGATAGTTGGGCATTCCGCATCAAGTGAACATCTAGTTGTGATTCAACACCCTTGATCCCTTCTTGTACCTAAGCTTCCAGAGTTTGCAGCTGCTTTTGATGTTCGGCTTCCAAATTTTGATACTTTATGTTAAGCTCCTCATTCTGTAGGGTGAGTCTATCTAAGCATACCTATAGAACTTGTATAGTCCATTAGAGGGTAGAATGTTGTTGCTTGAGCGATGAATGTTCAACATTAATTTGCTGCAGACAGTGTATCATTTGCTGGATAGCAACATCAATAGTGGATGGTGAAGATGATGCAAGGGTGGGGAATGCGACATGCGGGGTAGTAGTTTGTAATGCAATGGGAGTGGGAGTAGGGATAGGGATAGTGGATGCAGTGGCGAGTGACAGAAATGACGTGCGAATAGGTGATGTCTGAGATGTGTTACGTGGTGTGGTAGATGCATGTTGTGCATCTGATGAAGCAGTGGGGGAGATGTCCATGTCACTAGTGGAACTTTCAGTGATTGCAACATGAAAGAGTGATGTCGGTGCTATGGTGCATGGTGGTGGGTGCAATTGTGTGGTGAGAGGTGAGTGAGGAGGTGTGCTTGGTGGCCATAAAAAGGGGACGGGTGGGTGAAGCTCCTGAGAAGGTCTTACAAACAAAAAAGGTGTAGATCGGGGTTGCAAAAAGGAAGTGAAAGAAGTATAGAAGGAGGTTGGTTGTGTGGAGACGGGAAAGGAGTACAACGGAATAGTGGTATATGCGGGGAAATGCGGGGGAGGGGAAATGATGGGTGGTGTCATGATAGGTGGAATGGAAACTGAGGGAATGGGAGCGGTAGTCGGAATGGGGCTAGATTCAGGGGGCCAAACAAAAGTGGGGGACAAAATGCAAACCTCAGGCCTATCTACAACATTAAGGGACATTGGGGTTGTGACCAGTGGAGAGGGGAGTGTTTCACTAAGGGTATATACAGGGGAAGTTTCTTCCTCGATCAAGTTGATTGTGGAGGAACCCACGGGGGGTGCTGATGTGATGGGACTAGTATGAACACGAATGTATGTACCTGGGCGTTTGAGAATACGAACCCGTCAAGGGTCGAACTTGGGTAAGGGCTTTCGTAACAAAAATTGTAACGCTTCCGGCGCGCCAACAACTTTAACCAACTCATGCATAGCAGAGATAAAAGTCTCTTCAAAGCCGTCGCTGACCAGTTCCTATAGTAAGATGGCTTCACTTTGTTCTTCTGTTAATCTGGTTCGTGCCCAAACTTTATTCATGTTATTGTAGAGCCATTGGATAGGTATGGTGTAAGCTACCGCTTTAGATGTTTCTTCTTCATACGTGCTAGCTTCTCCTGAAACTTCAACATGTGCTTCCGATTGGTGTACTTCTTCCTCGCTAGCTTGAGTATCCATGTTGCCTTCATCAATCACTGTGCGATCATCGTCTTCATCTTCAGAATCAGCATTTGCTCCCTCTGATGGTGTTGTGGGGTAAGCCGGGTGTTCAAATTCTTGAGAGACAACATGAGTATTTGAAAACTGAAAATCAATAGACAATGCATCGGGTATCTCAAAATCAAACATAGTATTGATGTCTTCCATGCCCAAGCTTGTGACTGGGAAGGTGAAGGAATCAGAGATGAATGTAGAAGTTGCAATGGGAGCTTCTACAATCGTGGTGGCCGTAGTCGTAATGGTAGTAGGCACGGTGGTCTCTGCCTATGAAACTTCATGGAGTGTGGCTGAGCAGATCAGGTGAACATAGAGAGGGGGAATCCTTGGTTGTGGTTGAACTAGAGATTGTTGGGGTGAGGTTTCACGTGTAGGCTGAGGTGATGGTGATGCCAACACTTGTAGGTAGGCATGGAATGGTGCCATGCATGCGCTTGACTCGACAGGGTTTGGGGGGTCTCGTGGTCTTCTTGGAACCTTTATATTGTTTCAATTGCTCAGTAAGTAGTGCTCTCTCTATAGTAATATCATAGGACAGACACATGTATATGATGTGTGTGAGAGAACAACATCCATGAACAACCTTCTTCTTCTCCCACCGATATCCGGCCAATACAAGTTGATCCTGAATATAGGTAGAAATATCAATTGTCTAAGGCCCTGTGGTGGCCAAATACAAACCAAACCAAAGGCGTTTGTGTGGGATCATGAATCGCTCTTGTGCCAGGAAAGCAAAGTGCTACAGACAGATTTTGAGCGGAGTGGAACCAAAGGCGTTTGTGTGGGATCATGAATCGCTCTTCTGCCAGGAAGGCAAAGTGCTACAGACAGATTTTGAGCGGAGTGGTTAACTGAGGGGTGATAGCTGAAATGGCGGGCCATTTATCAACATCGCTTTGCTTCATTGGTTCTGGGATGAGACGCTCCTTCTCAGAGGGCATATAAGTGCCGTGAATTTTAAGTGCAGTCTTGATTAAGTCCAGTGACAATGTGAACTTCTTGAAAGGTGGGTCATTCACGAAGGATGGTAATATGAAGATAGCGCTCTTGCTCTCTAATAGAGGCCACTAAATAATAACACCGATAAAAATCCGGTTTTGAGAGTTTTGCACTGAAATAATTTGCAAATCTTGCCCTCTGCCATATAGGTTGGAGATCTTCGCTATTCTGGAGATTCTCAAGTTCTTGTGAGAAGAATCGGTAGCATTGCCAAACATTGGCACCGTACATTAGGTTAGCTTCATATATGAACTCTGCCTCTCCTAGGGGTCCTGCAAGCCATTGGAACGAGTGTGCCTTGCTGCTCACCCTTTCTGTCTATCCTCGAGGAGGGTCTTCAATGGGCATCGGTCTTGTAAAACCCTGGAACTCCTACTTTGTAAGATATTCAGTGGCAACTATGATGTACTCAACATGGGAATTCCTTGCAGGGGGATTAATAGGTCCCACGAAATCTATTCCCCACTTTGAGAATGTGCACCCTCCCATCATGGGATGTAGGGGCATCTCATCCCTGCGTATGGGATACTGAGTCCTTTGACATACGTCACATCATTTGATGTCCATTGCTCTTTGTTGACTGCAATATCCATGGTTGCTAAGATCTGTGGCCATCCATGGGGTTCAAACTCCTTGTCTGGAAATACTAATGGGACATATGCTAGATCCTCAATGGGTCTAGATGGGTGTCCTACTCCTGACACTCTTGTTGTAGCACGCTCCTCTTCCTTGGCTACGATTTTACACATCCACAGGTGTGTATCCTCATGTAACCAAGATGGATCTGATGTTAAGGAATGTACCGATTCCTTCTCCTCTTCGTTTCTATGTACCGTGTTCCATTGCAAAGGTGGTATGTCACTATGTGAATAGTCTGTGAGGTTCACTTTCATGGTTACTCCTAGGTGTTGTAGGTACAAAGAGTTGGTTCCCCAATCTTGTACAACCTGCATCTGTCACATAAAAGGTCTACCTAAGAGCATCTCGTATGCTTGGTTCTTTCCAAATCGCATATTGCAAATGTGTGATCAAATTCTACTCCGCAAGTGGATAGAGTAATTCCCTCCAACAATCCTAAGGGTCCTTCTATGTGTCCATCTGGCATCTGCAGTTTCATCCTAGCAGGTCTAAGGGCTGGTTTTCCCCAATGTTTCCACAGTGACATGGTTGCGTTGGCTACTCGTGCACCTATATCTAGAATGGCTTTGGTAGTGTGACCCTTGTACATAATGGGAAAATAAGTGTTACCTTCCTCTCCTTCACTTGCATTGCCCACTTTATCTAAGGGTATCTCAGGCACCTTTCCTCGCACACTTGATCTAGCGAAGCTTGAGGCTATTTCTGGGAACTGATAGCTTGAGTGGGAACTTCCAATGGGGAACATCTTTCTATGTATCATCTAAATCTTGGACCGGCCATCCTCACTATCTCTTGAGGGATTTGTTTGAATGTGTGTATCAAAGAAAACGTGTTGTGTCTGATTCCACTCTTGGAAAAGTCTGTAATGAAGGACTCCATCATGTGGTGGATGTCTCTAAATTGACGTTGGTGCAATGGTCGGAACCAATAGAGTGAGTCCAAAGGCATTAAATTGTGTAAACATGTCTTCAACTTGTTCAGCCTATAGCACCTGCTTGAATTCTGCTACGTGCTCATAAGGATCTCCCGATCCATCAAAACAATTCTTCATAGCCTTCACTAATTACACATACACATACACATACACATACACATACACATACACATACACATACACATACACATACACATACACATACACATACACATACACATACACATACACATACACATACACATACACATACACATACACATGCACATACACATGCACATACACATGCACATACACATGCACATACACATGCACATACACATGCACATACACATGCACATACACATGCACATACACATGCACATACACATGCACATACACATGCACATACACATGTACATACACATACACATACACATGCACATACACATACACATACACATACACATATGTGCATAAGAAATGCACCCAAAGATTTTGCAATGGTCTAGGGAAGGTCTCTTGCCATTCCATGCCTCATAAGGTGTCATTCCATCTAGGGACTTGGATGCAAGCCTATTAATTAAGTATGTGGCTGTGGAAACAGCCTCTGCCCATAAGTAATTTGGAAGTTTCTTTTCATTCAACATTGATCTTGTAGCCTCCACTATTAGTCTATTTCTTCTCTCTGTTACTCCATTCTGTTCAGGAGTGTACCTTATTGTAACCTCTCTCTTTATGCCTCTGTCCTGTAAGAATGAGTCAAATTCATGTGAGAAGTACTCAACACCTCCATTAGATCTGAACCTCTGCAAGATTCTACCTATTTGATTCTCAACTAATGCCAAATACTTCTTGAAACAAGTGAAGACTTCATCTTTATGCTTCATAAAGTACAGTATTGTCCATGTACTATAGTCATCTATGAATGAAACATAGTACCTTGATACTGAGATTGATGGCTCTCTGCTAGGACCCCACACATCTGTGTGCACAAGCTCCAAGTAGTCCTCATACATGTATCCTCTTTTGTTGAATGGTTTCCTATGTGATTTGCCAAATTGGCATGCTCCGCATTTGTAATCATGTGTTGTTTGGACACATTTGCAATGCCAAACACACTCTGATCCCTACATATTTGCTTTAGAGTCCTTTCACCTATATGACCTAGTCTGTTATGCTATATCTCTAATTCAGATAGGGTTTGATCTTTGTAATTGAAGAGAGCAATATTTATGGTATCTTCAACTTCAAATGTAAAAAGTCTACCGTATTTCTCATCTTTTGCTATCCTCTTGAAGCCTTGTTGAGGGTCCTCCACATATGCTCCATATCTTATGAATCTAACCTATAAGCTCTTCTCAACAATCAACCAAACACTGATTAGGTTTTTTGTTATCGTTGGCACATACAACACCTTGCTTAGGAGGTTCATGTTACCATCAGATGCTTTAACATTTCCAATCTTCTTTATAGATTGCCTAGTGTCATCACATGTCTGCACTTCATTCTTTCCTTTAGGTTCTTTGAGATCAGATAACAATTCTACATTTCCAACCACATGATTTGAACAACTAGAATCAATATAGAATAGGTCCTCATCATCTTTACCTTGATTGGCTGTCATATTCATGAGTAGTGAGGAATCCTCTTGATCATATGTATAGTTGTTGTAGTCTCTTCTACCTCTAAAGCCCCCTTGATAGTTGTTGTTGTAGCCTTGGTTGTAATTGTGGTGGTAGTTGTTTCCTCCATTATTGAACCTACCTCTTGATTGTCCATAGCCTCTTCTATGGAAGCCTCTTCCTCTCTGATTCTTTGTGTTCTTGAAACACTCATATGTGATATGATTGGTCAAGCCACAAATGCTGCAAGGTGAAGAGTTTTATGGTCTTCCTCTACCTTGCTTTCCCCCTCTACCTTTTCCTCTAGTACCTCTTCCTCTACCTGTGAAATTCACTTGAGAGGTACTTGCCTCTTCTTCATTCATTTTGCCCCGCCTTTATCTTTGCTCTTATTTTTGTCCATGTAAACGGTAGAAGATTGATTACCTCTAGAATTATCTCCATTCTTGTTGAGCTTTGTCTCATGTGTGAGGAGTTGCCCCATTAATGTGTTGAGGTCAGGTATTTGCATGTCCATATATAGGTCCATTGTTGTGGTAAAAGACTCCCATTTATCATCAGCTTTAATTCCATTTATGATCTTCCTTACTATCTGCTCCTCTTCTATTTCTTCTCCTATACTCCCAAGTTGATCAGCTACATCCTTCATCTTGGTCACATAGTCAACCACACTTTGCTTTGGTTGCTTCTTCAAGGTTGTGAACTCCATCCAAAGTTGGTTCTTCCTAGCCCTTGCATTTGATGAGAAGTATGAAGAGAGTACTTCCGAAGTCTCTTGGGAGTTCTTGCAATTCCTAATGTGAGATTATAAGAAATGAAATATTGAGTTAAGTATATAAGACCTGGCTAGAGCATCCTTTGCACACCATGTAGCTAGTCTTTTTTGCTCCTCTCTTGTAGGTTGATGTTTGCTTTTGAATGTTGGCCTTTCTTAATCTCCAGAGATGTATCCATACAAGCTTCTTCCTTGGAGGTAAGCCTTCATCCTTAGGGACCATTCTAGATAATTGCCCCTGTCAATTTATCAATGAATGATGGAAATCCATCTCCCATTTTACCTTGATGTTGCTCTGATACCACTGTTGGAGGAGATGGTGGACACTTTCTGGAAATGAGATGGTCCTGCAAACTCTTGCTTCAAACCAGCCAAGATTGAGTTGAGGATCGCAAAGTAGACTTTTTGAGCCTTCCCAAAAAGCACAAATAATCACCCAAGTACTTTGGAGTATGATCCTCAAATCATTGGATAAAAAACGATGAATAGGAGTTTGAACTATGAACCAAAACTTGCTATTTTGGTCACCACACTTGCTTAAAGAAATGAACAATACTTCCTCTCTGCTAGCAATTGAGTAAAATGCTTTTGGGCATATCTAATTAACTAGGATAGCTAACTTTTACAAGGAATTTCACTTAAAATAATAGACTATACTTAGAGAATGATGCTTAGAAAGTTAACATTTTATCCCGACATTTTTGAGCTTCAACAATATGCAGACCATTGAGCAAAATTTTGAAGATATCTCGAGATTGGCTAAGGCAATGATAATGAAACTTTATAGCAAGAAAATAGACATTATGTTGAATCTATAACAACTCAAATCATCAGAGGATCAAGTATACATTGAGCACCAAGTCTGAGAAGTTCACTATTTTGAGTTGAACATGATAGAGAAGAGAGAGTCAGATATGATCAACATGTATATATCAGTGCATATAGATTACAATGTCATTGGCAATGAAACACTGCACAATGTGAGGGCAATGTCGGAGCTATGGTATGAGCTCAACATCAACAAAAGATCCCTCTAAAACCACTTTTTATGTGACTTTTTGAGTCTCCCTTTCTAGATGAAGTTGGAGCCTTTTTTTAATTTGAAATTTAAATCCTCTACCAAAAAGTGCCTCTAGATTTTAGGAAAATCAATCTTTAGCTAACTCACCAACTGATTCGTGAAAAGATTCTTCCTAAAAACTCGTGATTAGAAGTGATTCCTTCTATGCACTTTTACAATGAGTAAAAGTCAAACATTTACAAGAGGTTGTTCATGCACTAACACATGAATATATATATGAGCCGAATTATCAAGCATTTGGTCTTGGAGTAAATTGCACCAACATATGTATGTGTGTGTATACGTATATGTATACATGTGTATGTGTGTGTATGCATATGTATGTGTAGTGAGTGTGTGTGTGTGTGTTTTTATATATGTATATATGTGTACATTTGTGTGTATGCATGTGTATGTGTGTGTCTCTATATGTGTGTGTTGATATATTTAGGTAGTGATGTGTGTGAACACACTAGGACCGTCGGGGCACTTTTTTCCCTCTTAAGGAGGTTTTTCTCCCTCGGCTTGTATATACGCCTATTGCCCTAATGGGATGCTTATCTTTGTACATTCTCTAGTAATACATCTAGTATTGCATGTTGTCCTCCAAACTTCTTCTCCTTCCTTGTGCTGTTCATGTGCTTCGGCAGACGTCTATCTCCAACAATTGGTATCAGAGTAGGTCGTTGCTTCATCTAGGGCGCCGTCGACACTCCTCCAGTTGCAGTCTCAGAATCGCATGAATTTTGGTCAGCATACTCAGCATGTTTTCGAGATCAAAATAGCTTTGCTATATGGTGCCAAAATCGTGATCTAAGCTCGTTTTGGCCTCTGAATGCACTATCGCAGTGCTTGTACAGGCTATTTTGTCTTTTTGTGCCAAAGATATATACTAGTTTTTGTTTGCCAGTATAAGCGTCTCGAAGTCTGCTACATGTCTAACAGAATTCGTCTTGGCATTTCTGTTCAACTTTTTGAGATACAGTCAATTTTTTGCATCAAGGTATGTTAGTCATCGACCATGGATGAAAGCAGTGATGTATTCCGTATGTTGGCCGTTGAGGATAAGTTGGATGGTACCAACTACCTGCTATGGGCTTATATGATGCGACATGTATTGTTTGTTTAAGGACTGTGGAACATTGTGTAGGGTGCTGAAAAATGCCCTATCACGCCTGCAACTATTACAACTGCATGTACAGAAGTTGAGGCAGAAGGTGTCGAAGATGATGATATTTTGCATATTCCTGTTTGTGCTTCAGTTTTGCCTGCACCTACCAGAGAGCAAATCCGTTGGGATGGCAGAGATGCCCAGGCACATGCATTGATAGCTTTGTTTGTCAAACATGCCATTATTCCTCATATTCGCTCTTGCAGAACAACTAAGGATGCTTGAGATACACTTACCACATTGTACCAAGCTAGGAATGACGCTCGTGTTGCTTACCTCCGAAAACAATTGGACAGTGAGCACATGAATGAAGGTGATTCTATGGATAGTTTTCTAACAAAGATCAAAACTTGAAGGAATAGTTGATTTCTGCTGATGAGTACTGTAAAGGGAATGATCATATCATAAAAAACTATCCAAAATTGGTTGCTAAAGAGGCAAAGAAGAAAGAGGCTGGAATGGTTGTTGAAGAGGCCTCTACACCAAAAACAGAGTCTGCTAATCTTGTGCAGGAAGAAGAATGGGTGATTACTACAGTCCGTAGTCTTGACCCATCTTCTCATGAGCAGTGCATGTCTGCAATAGACTCAGATGTTTGGTATTTTGATAGTGGGGCGACCAAACATATTACCTCGCAGTGCAGTTTCTTCTCTTCACTCGAGCCTGCCCCTATAGGGAATACTGTTACCTATGCCAACAACTCCCCTTACCTGTTATGGGAGTTGGTAAGATCATTTTGAATACTGATGATGGTAGCTCTTTCACTTTCTCATATGATTTATTTGTGCGAGGGATCAAGAAGAACATGTTATCAGTTTCTGCATTAGCCAAGATTGGCTTGGTTGTGAAATTTGTTGATGACAGGTGTGTAGTTCATGATCTGTCAAATGGCGATGTGATTATTGCTTCTGGCATTTTATGTCATGGGCTATATAAGCTCGTAGACTATGAAAGATCTCTGAATGATTCGGCATGTGCAGTACGTGATTCTCAAGCTATGTTAGATGCAAAGCTTTGGCATGCACGCTTTGGTCATCTGAATTTTGCTAGTTTGCTACGCCTGTAGAAATCTAAAATGGTGTCCTCTTTGCCCAAAATTGAGGCACTTTGAAAACATGTTTGTGAAGGCTGTATCTTGGGCAAAATGCAACGTTCCTCATTTCCAAAAGATGGTTCAGTTCGGGCTACTAAAAAATTGCAGCTTGTACATACTGATGTCTGTGGTCCTATGCGGACGCCTTCTTTTGGAAATTATCTACTTCGTGACTTTCATTGATGATCTTTCCACGCATGCATGGGTATATCCATTGAAGGAAAAGTTCGAAGTGTTCATGTGCTTCAAACAGTTTTTGGTTTTGGCTAAAAATCTATCAGCATGTAAAATGGGCACCCTCTATTCAGATTGAGGGGGGGGGTTATATGTCTTCTAATTTTAATGCATTTCTAGCTAAACATGGGATAAAACACTAGTGTACAGTGTCGTATACACCTCAACAGTTTGGAGTTGCTAAACGAAAGAACATGTCACTCATGGAGATGGCGAGTTGTATGGTCAAGAGTCAGGCTTTACCACATATTTTCTGGCTTGAGGCTGTCATGTGTGCAACATATGTACTTAACAGGTGTCCCACTAAAGCGCTACAGTCTATCACTCCATATGAGGCTTGGCATGATCGAAATCCATCTGTTGCTCATCTGTGGGTTTTTGGTTATTTGGCATATGCATTAGTGCCTGAACAACATCGCAAAAAATTGGATGATAAAGCAGTAAAATGTATTTTGTTGGGTACATTTCTAAAAGTAAAGGCTATCATCCATATCATCCACAGACTAAACACATTCTGGTTAGCCATGATGTTGTTTTTGTGGAAGATACTTTTCAGCCATTGCTTTCATGTACTAAGGAGACATATGTTAGCTCCAAAGACATGTATGATACTTTGCTGCCTCTTTTTAGAGGTGGACAGTCTAGTGATGGTCCCAATGAGGTAACTTCTCAGCCTTTGTAGGTTTCATGTGATGATGCATATCATTCCATTTCTGATGGAGATTTACATGATGCACTAGTTGATGAGAGAGCTGATATTGAGCAGGCAAAAACTATGCCAAAATGGCTGGTGCAGACTTTGTGTGGCAGCAAATTAGATGCACCTCTGTCATATCGTACTCATTCAGGCTCTCATAGTGCCTCTTTTGCATCAGATCGCTATGCTATGGCTGCATCTAGTCTCTGTGATGAGAATGAGCCTGTTTCATTTGATAAAGCACAAAATTCAGAACATTGGATGGCTGCTATGCAATCTGAATATGATGCTATAATTGTACATTCTCTAGTAAAACATTCAGTATTGTGTGTTGTGCTCCAAGCTTCTTCTCCTTCCTTGTGTTGTTCATGTGCTTCCGCAGACGTCTATCTCCAACAGTGTGTGTATGTGTATATGTGTATATGTGTATCGCTATGTGTGTAATGTGGCTGTATCTATATGTGGTGTATGTGCAAGTATCTATATGTGTATGTGTATGTGTATGTGTGTGTATATGCATGTATCTATATCTATGTGTATGTGTATGTATGCATGTATATGTGTGCATGTGTATGTAGGTGTGTATGTGAGTGTATGTATGTGCGTATATGTGTATGTGGGTGTGTATGTGTGTGTATGCATGTATGTATGTATGCATGTATGTATGTATGCATATGCATGTGCATTATGTATGCATATGTATGTATGTGTGTGTATATGTATGTGTGTGTATGTGTGTGTATGTGTATGTGTATGTGTATGTGTGTGTCTCTTTGTGTGTGTATGTATATGTGGGTGTATGTATCTATGTGTGTGTATGTATACGTGTATGCATGCACATGTATGTATAATATGTGTATGTTTGTATGTATACATGTGTATACATGGGTATATGTGTGTATACATGTATGTATGTATGTATGTGTATGTATACATGTGTATATGTGTGTATGCATATGTATGTATAGTGTGTGTGTGTATGTGTGTTTTTATATGTGTGTATGCTTGTGTGTATGCATGTGTATGTATGTTTTTATATGTGTATGTGTGTGTGTGTTTGTGTGTATGCATGCATATGTGTGTGTATGCGTCTCTCTATATGTATGTATGTGTATGTGTGTGTGTCTTTATGTGTGTGTATGTATATGTGGGTGTATGTATGTGTGTGTGTGTGTATGTATACGTGTGTATGTGTGTGTATGCAACTGTATTTATAGTGTGTGCATGTGTGTGTATGTGTGTGTATGCATGTGTTTGTATGTGTGTGTATGCATGTATTTGTATAGTATGTTTGTGTGTGCATATGTGCATATGTGTGTATGCATGTGTGTGTATACATGTGTTTGTATGTGTGTGTATGCATGTGCTTGTGTAGTGTTTTTGTGTGTGTATATGTGCATATGTATGTATGCATGTGTCTATGTATGTGCATGTGTGTGTGTATGTATGTGTGTGTAAGCATATGTGTGTATGTATGTGCATATGTGCATATGCATGTGAGTGTGTGTGTGTGTCTATGTGTATGTATGTATATGTGCAAGTATCTATATCTGTATGTGTGTGTATGTGTGTATATATGTGTATATATGTGTGTGCATATGTGTATATGTGTGTATGTATGTGTGTATTTGTGTGTATGTATGTGTGTATGTATGTGTGTGTGTATATGTGTGTATATGTGTGCGTATATGTCTATATGTATATGGGTGTGTGTATATGTGTATATATATGTATATATGTGTATGTATATGTGTGTATCTATGTGTGTGTATTTGTGTGTGTATATATATGTGTGTATGTTTGTGTATATGTGTGTATGTATGTGTGTGCATATATGTGTGTATGTATGTGTGTATATGTGTATATATGTGTATATATGTGTATGTAGTATGTGTATATGCATATGTGTGTATGCGTGTGCATGTGTGTGTATACATGTGTGTGTATGCATATATGTGTGTGTACGTGTGTGTAAATGCATGTGTACCTTTGTAATGCTCGATTTCTTGTGACTACATGGCATGATCTAGAACATACGATGGGTGTAGGACATGATATGAGGGTGTAGTTGGTGCATTGGCATCAATATTTTGATTTTTTTTTAAGTCCATCACCATACCATCCCTCAAAAAACCATACTCTACTGCATTTAGTATAAGATTCATAACAAGAACCCAATGAAGATGACCATTGGGTACTTGAACACCTGGGTTCAGAGTCTCTTAGAGCCAATTGGAGGGAGCACACAATAGTTCATGGGAAACAAGCCTTAACTAGAGTAATCTATAGAGCCTGTTTGCTAATGTTGCTTTCACATTCGCCTATATTGGCCAAGAAGTACAAGCATTCATTAAGAAGCCAAAAACAACCACTATCAAGCATCAATCATCACCAACTCTTTCTATGAGTGTTGAGTCAAGGGACGCTAGAAGAGTAAGGGATAATAAAGAATTCATCATGAGTATTGATTCCCAAGAGAGTATGGTACAAAGAGAAAGATGCACAAAATGACGCCTTGATTCACCTAAAAAGGCCATCCATATCTCTGAAGAGGATGTGGAAATGGTTGAGGCATAATGGCAAGCAGTTAGCATGGTAGAGCCATAACCCATCATTGCTCGTGCACAAAGAAGAAGTGAGAGTCATAAATCTTCACTTGCTAGTACATGAATAGAGCAGGATGAAGAAGAGATATATATATGGGAGTTGTAGTTGTGAAGGCCAAGAATGTAGTGAAGAAAGTAAGAAAAGTCAAGACCAAGGTTCCTATTACAACTATAGAAGTATCTAATATAGAAAATTTAGATTTAGAGTCAAAAGAATGACCCTCGTATGTCAAAGAAAGTTAACCACACCCACACCCACCCTACCATCTCCATACCCTGCTTATGATTTTTACAACTCCCATTGCTGAGCAAGTCTCCTAACATATGGCAATTGTTGTTGAAGTTCAATCATTCCCAAACCATACAAACATAGTCACAACCAAAACATCTATGTCCACTACCCCATCTTACACCCCAATATCCATACCTAATCCCACTACCACTATCATGCCCAAAATGAGAACACTAATTGCATCTAAAGTGGAACACCAACCCATTGCACCTGCTTCAGCCCCTCCATCATGCGACCCTAACAATATAGCCAAAGTATTCACATATATTTTTTCTTCCATCTCCATGGTTGGATGATAATTGTCACATCCTCATGCACTCCATTCATTGTTACACACTCATTCATCACACCATCCACTCCACCAACACACACTCTACTCACACACATCTCAAAAACATCATATCCCATCATTTCATCCTCATTTAAATATTTCTCTCATTCATTTTCATTATCATCCTTTTTGGAACCTCATTTGTTTGCATCCCCACTCTCTTGTCTCCATCTTTCCCTGTATCATCATCATGCATAACATCCACCATCAAAGCAACCCAATGTTTCTTTTCATCTTCAATCCTGTCACATCAAATTCAAATATCATCACCATCAATCTCCTTCATCTCCATCTTATACCATGATTCAACTCTCACTAGATTTTCTCATCCATTTGTACCATAGGCCCCATTGGCAAAAAAGTGGAAGTTCAAGATGATAGCCTCATATTAGTGGGCAAGGGGATAGTACAAGAAGAACAAATTCATGAAGAGATCCAACCCATTACAAAACTAGAAGCAGAAGAAGCTTGTCAGAATCAAGATTAAGAACAAGTAGAGATCATCATTATCCATGTCAGAGAATTTCCAGAGGACCACAATGAGGCACAAGAGCATGAACTTGAACCCAAATGTCATGAATGGATTGAAATTCTAATGAAATATAATAAAACTTTTAAAGAAATTAGAGGTGAATTATAGAATGCACAAAAGTAAAACAAGGATATGCATGAGTAGAACACAAATATTCATCTCCAAAACACTTCATTGTTGAGTATGATCAAGCCTTTAGACATAATGCACAGGGGGCACCCCAGTAGAAACAAAGGACATCATGTCTTCATACCAAGAAGGAGTTACCCAACTTAACCTCGCCAACATCATCTGCATGAAAGAGTTCAACACTAGGAAAGGAATCATCCATGCCTTTTGGAGGTTCACCAATGATAAGAAATCTGCAACCACATGAGAGGAACCAGGTTAATGAATTAGGTCATACTCAAATTCCTATAGTAACAACACCCACCGAGCCAGATGACCTACTAAGTGTTGTTGCTTAATTAAGTATAATAAGGCCAAATGATCCACATGAAGGGATGCAAGCCTTGTCAATAATATTTCGTGAAACATAATTTCTATCGAGTCTATCTTTCCAAAGATGCCGTCCAACTAGAAGGTTGGACCAAGAGAAGATCCTTTCATCTTTGATTTCCACTAGGTTGTGATGAAGCTTAACTAGGTCCCATGTGGTTGGTTGCTGGACCATATACTGTAATGTAATGAAGAGATATCTAATTTTTTTGGCTTTATAAGATCACAACAAGAAAGTTGTATGTAAACCATCATAGGCCGCCAAATGATTAGGGGAAAACTCCGTCAACCAGTGAATTGCTTCCCCACCCAAGATTGCTTGAAAAGCTTGACATTAGTAAGCATTGTCCTATACACCTTCTAAAAAGTTGTATTGTGTCTCAAATAATCTGACATGCACATCTTAGTCATCATCCAGTCGTATACTACAATGATTAAATTGCATGCTATTATTGTTAGTGTCCATGTGAAAGTCCAAACGGCATTCAAACACTTTTGTATATGTTCCTTAATAAAACATATAGTGGTTTGGTCAGCCACAGATTGTAAGTTCGACCACATTTGTAAAACCTATGAAATATATATTTGTGCTCCCTATGTACTTTGTTTTTTTGCGTATTTTGTAGCCTTTGTGCAGAATACTATGTGCGGTGCTTGGAGCTGGGGTTTTTATCCGAGGGTATGATTGTGGAGCTCTCTAGAAGGAAAGTTAAGCCTAGTGCATCGCCATCAAAATACTTCATTGGTATCAAAGCATTTTTATGCAAAAGTTTTGTTCCTTTTGTGCGAGCAAAGCGAACAACCACCCACCAACCCAAGGCTTTCTCCAAGGCTTACAATTAAGGCACTGACCAAGGCACAGACCTTGGCAGACCTTGTCATCTGAGTCACTATTGGCACCATTGGTTGTAGACGAGGGAGGACCTCAATGATCAAGGAAGATGGAGGTTTTGACACTTCTCGAGAGGTCACCCATCCTAGTTTGTTCCCCCAGGGCCGGCTTAACCAACAAGCTCTCTTGCCACTAAGCTACACTCTTGTGGTGTTTGAAGAAGGGGAAACTCTAAGGTTAACATTACCTTGAACACGCTTTGTCCCTCAAAGCTTCATTCTTTGCTTTCAAAGCTTGTTTTGAAGCATTTTTGGGGTGATTCTTGGAGCCATTTTGGAGTACTTTTGTGCATAGTTCTCTTTATACAGGTTCAAGAACATCAACAAGAGTGCTCTTTGTACTTCTTCAAAAATGAATATTCAGCTTTGGGGCTGTGTTGTTCAGCCACACTAGTAAATCTATAGGTTTTTGAAAGGTTTTGGTTGTGGCGGGAGTAGCCACCACAAGTTTATGTAGGTTTTTCGTGCCAAAAGAATAGAGTTGATAGACACTTACATGTGTTGTTGGATAGTATTTGGGGCATTGTGAATTCAACCTTTAAGTGACATCTTAGTGCATATATTGAGCACATACAGACTATGCATGCTTCTATGGATACCACTTATGTACGTCCATGTGGTCATTGATATAGTTGTTACGTTTTCGCATAAAGCTTTTGATGTGTACAAACAAGGTTGTGGTGATGTTTTCTTAACTGGGAGACACTAATATGTTGGGGTCTCTTCGGTGATGCAAATGGAAGACTTACCCAGCCTCGCCATAGGAGATGTATGCTAGTTGTTCATAGGTGATTCATGAGCCAAGTTGGCTTCTTTTGATTAACTGATTATATGCAGTGGAGTTAGTGATTGTCTATGTAGGTTTGCATGTTAGTACTTGTAATTTTATGAGCATTTCACACTGTTCATATGCTCATTTTGCTCTATGGAAGAATCAGATTGAAGATGTGGTGATTCAAAGGAGGCAATGGAAGCCAGTAAATGGCCCTCAAAGAAGCCTACTGACATGGATGAAGATGATTGGGATGAGTTGGATGAAATGGCTAGGTCTACCATTTGATTGCACATAGCAAATAATGTTTACTTTACAGTATTGGAATGTGAAAGTGCAAATGAGCTTTGGAAGAAGTTATGCAATACATATGAAAAAAAACAACATCAAATAAAGTGTATCTGATGAGAAAGTTATATGAACTTTGCCTGAAGGGCACAGATAGTGTTTCTACTCATCTGAATGAGTTTGATGCTATATTCTCTCATTTACAGGCTTATAAAATGGACATGGATATTGAAATGAAAGCAGTCTTGTTGTTATGCACCTTGCCATCATCATGGAATACATTTTACACTGCTATTAGCAATAGTGCACCTAGTGGTAAACTGGTCTATGATGACATATGTGGAGCACTCTTGAGTGAGGAGTGTTTGTGATTCTTACCAAGGAAAGAATCAGCAATGTGGCAAGAGCAAGAACAAGGAAAAGAATGGTCAACGAAATAAGAGTAGAAGTAAATCAAGGAAGTGGGATATCGAACGCCATTATTTTCATAAGAAAGGACACATGAAGAAAGACTACTATGCATTAAAGAATGTTGAAGGTAAAGGGAAAAATGTTGATGGGAATGTTAACAGCTACCTACACCATCTACTTCGACTATGAAGATTGAAGAAATCAATGCTATTTCTGATTATGCTAATGTGTTGACACTTGATAGTACTATGCCTATTGAGGCTCTTATGACTGGTTCTCTTTCCCACACATGGTTGCTAGATTTTGGTGCTTCTTTCCATATGACACCACATACAGAGTGGTTCTCTACTTATGCAACAAAGTCTCTTGGTACTATGAGACTTGGTGATTCTTATCAGTGTGATGTTGTCAGGATTGGAGATATGGTTGTGCAGCTCATTGATGGTTCAAAATTTACTATGCATAATGTACACCATGTACCTTAGTTATTATGTAGTTTGATGTTAGTTGGTCAACTTGATGACCTTGGTTACAAGGTGGTCTTCTATGCTTGGTCGTTTCACATACCAAAGAGCAATATAGTTATTGCAAAAGGAAGTAAAGTTGCCTCACTTTATACTTTATTTGTATCACAGAAAGAATACTTGTTAACTGTTACTAAAAAACCTATGGCTTGTATTTGGCATGGCCTTTTGGGCCATATATCATGTAGTGGAATGGAAAATCTTTCTCGTTCTGGCTACTTACTTGTGTTATCTTTCTTAGATTTTTCATTTTGTGAGCATTGTCAATATGGAAAGAAAACTAGGAATGTGCACAAGACGCACATTGAGTCTTCTATGTAGCCTTTAGATCTCGTTCATACAGATGTGCATGGTCCTATGCCCACACGGCCATTAGGTGGTTCTCTTTACTTTATCGCTTTCATAGATGATGCTACTAGAAAAGTCTGGTATATCCTATCAAAGAAAAAGATGAGGTATTCACAACTTTCAGAAAATGGCTTGCTTCAGTTGAGACTGAAAAAGGAACTAAGCTTAAGGCTTTACATTCAAATAATGGGGGTGAGTATACCTCACATGAATTCAACCTTTTCTATCAGTCTAGAGGAATTCATAGAGATTTTACAACTCCTTATACCCCAGTACAAAATGGTGTAGCTGAAAGGATGAACTGTACAGGATAGGGTAGTTTCCATGCTGCATCATGCAAACCTTTCACAAGGCTTTTGGGCAGAAGTAGTATTAACTACAGTTCATGTGATTAACCTTTCACCTAGCACTGCCAAAGATTTGAAGTGGCACAAGAGTTATGGATAGAGAAGCCACGATATTATGATCACCTTCGATTTTTTGGGTGTGAAGCATATGTTCATATACCAAGAACCTTAGACAAATACTAGACCATAAGTCAAAGAAATGTATTTTTCTTGGATATGGTTGAGAAGGTCAATTTGGATATCGCTTATGGGATCCTGAAGCAGGTCAACGTCAAAAGTAGTGATTCATTTTCAATGAGTCTAAGATGAATAAACAACCCATTAAGGAGGTTGAAGTGAGAAGAGTGGTGTTCGAGGATACTAGTCCTCTAGTTAGCATGCATGAAAATGCTGCACATAGGGATGTTCAAGGGAATGTCAGATCAGATCAGTCTGCAGATGATGAGCAATCATTGAGACGCTCCGCATGTGTGTCACATTCACATGATAGACAGGTTTGGATTTTGTTATGCTAACAGATGCTGGCGAGCCTTCTTGCTACAAAGAGGCTATGCAGACAGAGGATAATGTCAAGTGGGAGCATGCCATGAACATGTGCATGTGCATGTGCATGTGTATGTGCATGTGCATGTGCATGTGCATGTGTATGTGCATGTGCATGTGTATGTGCATGTGCATGTGTATGGGGGATGTGTATGTATATATGTATATGTGTATGTGTATGCATGCCCACTTGTATGCATATGGATATGCATATGCATGTGTATTCTACATTTATATGTATATAAAATTGTGTGTATGCTTATGTTTGTGTGTGTGCATATGAGTATGTGTGCATGTGTGTATGTTTGGGGGGTATGTATGCATCTGCATGCACATTTATGCATATGTGAATCAGTATGTGTGTGTATGCATATGGATATGTGTGCATGCTTATATGTGAATGAGTATGTGTGTGTATGCACATGGATATATGTGCATGTGCATGTGTATGTGTATTTATATGCATCGTATATGTGTATGCATGCCTACATGTATGCATACGGATATGCATATGCATGTGTATTGTACATTTATATGGGTGAATGACCAATAGAGTACTTATGATCTATTTTTAGATAAAGGAGCGGCTTTGCATCAAAACTACTTTCCTTATAGAAAATTGTGTGTATGCTTATGTTTGTGTGTGTGTGTCTGTGCATATGAGTATGTGTGCATGTGTGTAAATGTGTGTGTGTTCGGGGGGTATGTATGCATCTGCATGCACATTTATGCATATGTGAATGAGTATGTGTGTGTATGCATATGGATATGTGTGCATGTTTATATGTATACATGTTTATGCATATGTGAATGAGTATGTGTGTGTATGCATATGGATATGTGTGCATGTTTATATGTATATGTGTAAGTGTGTGTATGTAATGTGTATTGATGTTTGCTTGTGTGTGTATGTGTGTTTGTATGCATGCATGCTTGTACGAATGTATTTATGTACGTACATATGTATGCATGTATGTAATTAGTAGGTAGGAATGAACGCATACGAGTGTGCATGTATGTATGTATGTACATTGAATGCATGCACATATGTATATGTATGCATGCATGAACATATGTATGCATATACGTATGTATGCATGCATGTATATATGTGCATCCGTACATATGTACGTATGTATCTATCTATCTATGTACGTGTGTGTACGTATGTATGCATATACGTATGTATGCATGCATGTATATATGTACATCCGTACATATGTACGTATGTATGTATCTATCTATCTATGTACGTGTGTGTATGTATCTATGTATCTATCGATCTATCTACGTGTGTGTATACATGTATGTATGTATGCATGCATGTATAACTTCCACGATAGCAGCAGTAGTAGACATTCAAATAGATTAATTGGCGCGCTTCATTTCAAGAGTGATGTATATGACAATCAGCGTTTTCATCATGAGTATATGGCATGCGTGGATGATAGCGTTATTTATATTATTTAATATTCCTGCCAATCTTGATGGCTTGTTGATTTTAATGCATGAAATGTCACTATGCCACGCCTGCTTGACCTGTTGTCTGCGGTTTAACTTTAGGTTTCCTACAATGTAAAGAGACAATTTTCATCCACGGAACATTCATTGGACAGTCCTACATCTGTCACCATTCACTTGAAGCTCTCACGTTTGTCTCATCCATCAATTTGTGCCTTGAATCATACCAAGATTGAGAGACAATCAGACGAATGATCAGACCTGCTAGATTTCCAAAAGCAGTGTAATTGATGGGAATTCTTCCATTGAAGAGAATAATGGTACGAGAGACAGTTTCACACAATAAACAGATTATACAATAACGGCAATCATTTACACGGAATCGCAATGCATGGCATATATTACCACTTAGCTGCTTAATGTACTTTGCAAATTCTGAAGTTCTTCACGTCCATTGATACATCAATGGCATCACCATTCTATTGTATCATGTTCTTCATTATCGCTTGATTCGTTCCTTTCAGGTGCGAATTTTTTCACGTCAGTACCTGTCAGTTTACTTTTCATATGTGTACTCGCTATACAATTGTGTACTTGCCCTGAACCGCCATCTGGTCTGGTGGGGTGTGTCTAAAGAGAATGGGAATCTGCTCAAGCAAGAGATAACAGACAATGATACAGGTTTAAAGTTTATGCTGAGGAGCGCTTACAGCTTTCAATAATCCCCGTCGTAACTGTATGGATAGGCATACCTTACTGATCAGTTAAATCTATTCAAGTTTAGTTATTTCTGCTTGTATCAATGTTCTTCCTGCTTTGTTCTTTCTGCTTTGTCTCAATGTTCTTTAAATCTATCCTGAACTTTCAAGTTTAGTTCATTTCCTTCTCAATCTGTTTCAAGCACTTCTAGTAGGCTCATATGCGTCGATTACACATACATGTGTACTGGGAAACTTCCAAAAACCTGCCATCTTAGCGAAGATTAAAGACTTGCCATCATTCTCCTGAACCATTCATACCACGATGCTCAAACTTGCTGGATGCTCATGATGCACAGACACATTCAAAAAGCTCTTGTTGGAAGACATTTCAGCTCAACGTCAAATAAATCTCTCTCTCTCTCTCTCTCTCTCTCTCTCTCTCTCTCTCTCTCTCTCTCTCTCTCTCTCTCTCTCTCTCTCTCTCTCTCTCTCTCTCTCTCTCTCTCTCTCTCTCTCTCTCTCTCTCACACACACACACACACACACACAATCACAGTGAGAAAGGTTTTCATGCAAAAGATTTGTCCTTTATGTCACAAGAATACAATGATCTTTTTGATATACACTTGAGAATAAGAATACATAGATTGTATAAAGATCTCAAAGAAGCAAAGGAAATGAAACATAACCTGTCATTCCAATCAAACCAAGCCCTTATCTTATCATTTCACCCTCTTGTGAATGCTTGCCTCACCCTGACCTTAGAGCCAATTCGCATCTATGCATATCTTTGACAAAGTATCCGAGCTAAGACGTGCAGACTCTGCACGCTGGCCATGGCATGCTGCAGCTGCATCAATGTTGTCCATACTCTTCCGGGCCAAATCATTCAAGACTTCTTCTTTGGCAGCTGGGCTTAAATGGTCTAGATGGTGCACAATATGATGATGATAATGATGATGATGGTGATGAAAGTGTTTCTCAACTCCTCCATTGGGATTATCTTCATTGATGCAGTATTCATGCTCTGAAGTGTTATCACCACCAAACTGCTGATCATCAACACGATTTGCCGCCCCTACAATGTCATGAACTGTGGCCTTTTTTCTATCAACAGCATTTCTGTCACGGCTCCTGCACAGCTGCATACACTTGGTATAATTACGGCACCTAATCACTTTTTTAAGTAGCTTTGCTAATCTTGAAAGGGTCCTACTCACTAACTGTATACCTCGCCGATACGCAGAACGTTTGGGTTCTGCGTTATTAGAAACCCCAAATGCATGCCTTTGGCTCGACCAAGGCGAAGGAGCGATGATTCGAGATTCGCTGGTGTCATTGGCGCCAAAGACCGGAGCACCACTGCAATTCATATCCTGTGGAGAAGACAAAGGCATCGAATCGTGACGCGAAACTGAGTGAGGCAGTGAGAAGGTGCGAAGAGGCCTTGAAAAGGGGCTGTGATGTAAGGGCACCTGCACTGCTGGCTGGATGTCAGGACTGACTGCCGGGATGCCAAGCAAGGTCCGATCAAGCTGATCGCCGAAATTTACAAGTTCGAATGTGTCGTAAAGTTTGCTACCACAATCCCAAACAGATGGATCAGGCATTATATTTGGCCCAGAGATATCGGTTGAATCTGGATGTGCATGATTCGAAATCCTATACTTGGATGCAGGAAATTGGACTGCATCACCATTGATTAGAGGAGGAGAAATAATTGGAAAATCAGGTAAGGAGACTGGGCGATGCCGTAACAATGAATCACTGCTTGAATCTGCGCCAAAGCTTTGGATTATCCTGCTGCTCGTCGTTTCGAAAGTGACATAATCTTGAGGAGGAGCAGGCTTCCATTGCTTTCCTTCCATAGAGTCTAAGGCACTGCCATGCATACCCACCGTGGAAGTTGGGAAGTTCTTTCCCTCCGAGCTTGCCAACGTTCTGCCGCTTGCGCAGATATTACGTATACGAGTCGTGAGTGGGAATCCGCGCAAGCCTTCTTCTTCCTCTCCAGGAGATTGACCTTCCATACTGAAAACACAGGAGACGGAGAATCGGACCCCGACGATCCCAGCGAATGGGCAATCTCAACAGTTCTCACAGAAAGTCATGTACGAATGATGCACAAAACGAGATCGCTCGCAGGATGCGAAGAAAACAGGATAAAAAGTGAGCATCCATGATGACGATGATGGGCAGACAGATAAGGGCCACGGAGATGGGCTTTAGTTCAGTAGAATCAGTACTTGTCATCCTGAAGATTCTATCCTTACGGCATCAACCTTGGAGCCTGTTCTTTTGTGGCCTACTACGTAGGCAGGGATTGTTCATGTGCGTTCTCTCTCTCTCTCTCTCTCTCACACACACACAAACAAAACTTCGAATGTTTCCAAGTCTATTCACCGAGAATGAAAATCTTTGTTCGCAATGCTGGTTCATTCCCACAAGAGTCTCATAGTCAATCACAAAAACACATATTTTAGGTGAAAAATTCTTTTTTAAATGGAGGTTTGGCAAGTGCCTTCTTCCCGTGCTTTAACTTGACAAGATTACATGTCCAGCAAGGAGATTGAATTCTAGATCTCCGCCTCAAAAGACCAAGGACTCAGCCACAAGAACAATGGGACGTGAAAAGAGCTCAATGAATACATGCACTCCTTTGGAGCCATTGGCCACATGATAGAAAAACATGGAGAGATGTCTTTTTGGGAAAGGAAAAACATGGGAGCGTTGGCCACATGATAGAAAAACATGGTAAGAGATCTTTTTGGGCAAGGATGGGTTCGCACAAAGCACGAAAAGATGGAGTTTTACATGATAAGCTAGTACAACCATTCTCACTACCTTATTTGATATTTAGTGCTTTGAGCATGTTTTCTTGTCCTATCGGAATATTACATTAACGTAGAATCAATTGAAAAGGTGCTAAATACTTTTTAGTGGGTGCAACATATAATGAAATACGTCAAAAAATCCATTCTCAATACAAATGCTATATGGCTCCCTCATATTAGGAACACTTTGTAGCCCCTCTTGCTCATCTCGACCAAGTGCTTGTAGAGTCATGATTCCCAAAATATTATATCAACGATTATCCATTTTAAGAGGTCATTCATTTTAATCTTGCGGTATTGATTCCATAAGAAGAAGAAAGTATCTTACCAATGTTTCTATATTGGAGGATTTTTTCACAAGGTAAAGAAGGGCTTGATGGTTGACAAAAACTTAAACTTATTTGCAAGTATTGCCCTTGCCGTAGCACTCTCACTTGAAATCTATTTGGAGATGCCTCTAGAAATCTAGATTGAATTCCTCATCGATATGGTCTAATGGAACTTGAGAAGGGTTGTTACTTACTGTAGACATGGGATATGGTCTGCCTACTAGAGCCTTCAGGTCCTAGGTTTTTGCCTTAGGATCCAGGATTAGGTCCTACAAAAGATTATGTTGGTTCTATTACTTTCCAGTATGAATTACTTGCCTTATCTCTTATTTTAGGCAACAGAGTAGGCATCAAGGTACACAAGCTACCACATGCTTGGGAGGTGGATTCACTGCGTTACTAGTCTTGTATCTCTTTTGAGTACTCATTTTCATGTAGATGGCCTTCCATGAAAGTTCAATGTTTAGCAAATGGAGTATGCACATGTCTCCTACTACCATTCCTTTTGGTAGCATGGGAAAAATTTCAAGTGTGTCATCATCACCCATGTTGGCCAAGTTTACTATCTCTCCTTTCTCATTTTTGCACTCAAGTTTGGAAGCAAGAAAGTAGATAGTTCCTTCCTTATTCGCATAGTGGTCAGTGTAAAATTTAACAATCGAGTGTGGGTTAACCATTACGAAATTAGGGTTTTTAAGCCTGACCACTTGTCAGTCAAGACCATCTAGATAGATGCCTATCCTATGGGCATTGACTTTTGGAATTCCAGAATGGTTCCATATTCTTTGCTTGATGGTCTTGCCTTCTTATGATTCATGGGGTTCATCTGCGTATCCTCAAAACTAGCCATATGGTCCCAATAATATGTGGGTCATTACCCTCTTCAAAAAATCAAAAAGTTATAACTAACCCAATTTATTCTTTTTTTTGAGAGGCTCTTTGAAGCCCTCATCTTTAGATCCTTGAAAATGATTTTGTTATGGGGTAATTCATCATCTTCTATTCTAAGTGCTTCATTTTTTGCTCTGGGGTAATTCATCATCTTCTATTCTAAGTGCTTCAACTGCTTCTCAATAAGCTAGTTGAATGCAAATTCTCTCTTTGTTCAAGCTAAGCAATGATCATTAAACTAATGTAAATATTTGTTTTTTTGCTAACCTATGATCCCCTATTGCTTATTTGAAGTTCTCGACAATCAACTCTGGATGCTTCTAGAGCTCTTAAACATGTGGAAGTCTCTCTCCTCAAGTGTTAAATCACCTGCGAATGTCTTATAACAAGGTTGATGGGTCTTATAAAAGAAATTTATTTAATTGAAAATGTCATTCCACTTACTAGAGGTCTCAATGGCATATCATGATTCTTGATTGGGAATTTAGTCTATTAATGGGTAAAAGCATGTTAATGTGAACACTTTTTAGGAGTATTTATCACTTTTAAGCCCGTCACTTTTTAGTTATTTCAAAAGCTTTTTAAATAGCAAAAAAATAAATTTGTAATATCAATTTGCTAGACATACAATCACTGCTCATGTGGTAGCCCGCTGGGTATCATGGCTGGAACATCGATAGTAAATGTCATTATTCCTCATGTACTCCACAAGGTGGCGAGCCTATGGAGTTTGCGCCAGTGGAGCACAGAAGGTCTGCGTGACTTCGTCAGTCGCGAGAGAAAGCTACCATCAACGAAGCTGTTCCATCAGAAAACAAAGGTGAAAAGCAATCTCTGGGAATGAGTATGAGCAGGTATGGGGTCTAGCATCCATGCATGCAACATTTAGGTGCTTGCATGGCTAGGAGTAATTTCTATGGTTGTAATGTAAGAGCCACTATTTTCAGCACAGGGGAGGTGATGTCCGTTAAGAGTCCATCATTGAAGCGGAAGCAATGGACCAAGTTATCTCCTCGTTGATTCAATTTATTCAACTCATTCGTAAGCCTGCATACTCATTCCACCCTATCTAATGAATGCGGGGAGCCGTCTGACCATTAGATAGTTTGATGGGGGTTGTTCCCATACCTAGTGCAGACTTTATAGAGTTATTTCCAAATCTAATATCAATCGGTGTGTCTAATGTTGTGTAATTTAATAGGCTATTTTTACAGCCAATTAAATGGCAAGTAGCACCTGGTTCTCCAAGAAGCAGACATCAGTTGCATTGTCATCAACAGAAGCTGAATTTGTGGCCTTAGCTCTCACGGCAAAAGAAGGCCTCTAGATCCAAATGGTCATGCAAGTGGTATGTAACTGCTATGTTCAATCATTAATACATACAGAAGTTGTTGCATGTATCTCTCCGTTATCTACCAGCCTATGTAGGACCCTTCTTTTCTGCATCCATGAACCACAAAGATATAGGGAATCTACACTTAATCTTTGGTGCTACGATTGGAGTAATGGGCATGCATTTATGAAACACTTTGCCTTGTTGATACAGGTGGATATATCCAGCATATCCAAAAGTGTTAGAACACAGCATATTCTACCAAAAAAAGAGGATTTCCACACCATTTATGGCCTCTCTATTGCTGGTATAGATCCAAGTACTATATCAGAAAAATCGGTTAGTGAGGCAGATTGGTTGTCTATCTTCAAGGTAACTCGACTCAAGGGGAAGATGAAAGTTAAATATGTCAGGAAAGAGTTCTATGACGCACTAATGGTGTTACATCAGAGAGTCTACCAGGAGGTACCAATGAACTACAAATTGTCTATACAATTCACTAGAGCCTTTGCATTTGAAAACTGTACCACTGCGCAAACATCAAAAAATCTAGCTATGTACCAAGTGGCATGGGCCATATCTGCAGAAGCTTCTATTGAAAGATGCAGGAAGATGGGTACATTGGAGTCAAAGATGCAAAGGTTTTACAATTGTTTGAATGATGATGCTTCACCACTTTTAGAGCCTTTGGATGTGAACTTGCAAGAAGAGAAAGAAGATGTTGAGTTATATGCTCGACAAGGTACGGTAGTTGCTGCCATAAGGTGAGTGGAGGGTACTAAGGTTATACGTACTTTAGAATTGTTAATTGATAGTGAACAGAATAAGTTGGATAGGTTCAAGCTTGATTTGGATCAAGCCAAGCTATCAAAGGCTGCTGAGTCTAAAGTGACTACAACAGTCATTGAGATGAGAAAAAAGTTATACATATCCATAGATGAATTGAAATGTGATGTGGGAATGTCTCCTGAGAGGAGGATTCAATTGGAGACGCAAATTCAGATGTATATTGTTAATCTGAGCTGAGCCAGATGAGAATGACAAGGTGCCTGAACTGGAGGTAATATTTAGCTTTATTGACATTGGTTGGAACATTTTTCTAAGGTTCAATACTGATCAATTGGATTGTTACATACACATGCTGAAGATAAGTTGCATGAGAATCGGCTCAAGAGTGCAAATCGACATCTATCCTTTGTAAAGAACATGTTAAGCATGATGGATTCAAATGAATTGTCACCATTATTGCCATTACCTCCCCCAGAGTTACCATCAGCCCTCTTACTCAGTATTTCATCCATGTGCATAGCATGTGGTTTGAATATTGAGGAGAGGGTGAGTTTTATAGTGCACCTTATGCCATGCAACCATGCATATCACTGTATTTGTTTTGCAGCACATTGTCGTGTGTCAGTCAACTGTTTAGGACCTGAATGTGGTGCTGAAATACCACAACATGTGGGGTAAACAATCTCTAGATTCTTTGACGGTGGATTCAACTTTCACAAAGGTAAGCTTGTCGTGTTGATTAATATTAATAATATTACTTTTTATCCATGGCTCTTTCTTCTTGGTTAGTTGTTTGTAACTAGATATTACTAATTACATTGCTACTTGTTACCTATTACTAAGTAGTTGGTTCTTAGTTACTTGTTACTAAGTATCTATTACTAATTAGATTATTACTAGTTACTGATTTGCTGATTCCCGATAACTTGTTAGTATCTATTACTAATTAGCTTGTTACTAGTTAGCTATTACTAGGTTACTAAGTTATTACTAATTATCTTGTTAACAATCATTACAACAGATAGGCCGTATATCGAGGCTCTTATCGAGGAAATTGATTGGGCGCATTTTTGCCCTGACGTCGGTGTAGGTGTTGGTATGTGCATCAGAATTAAAGCGCCAGTATAGGCATCAGTATAACCGTCAATATGACCATCGGTATGAGCATCGGTAATACCGACGGTTATACCGATGGTCATACCGACACCTCTGCTGAGTGCACCCTCGCTTATACCAACACCCGCTGGGTGTATCAACGCTTATTCCGATGGCATTACTGGGACTATCATCGCTTATACCGATGACCATATCTGCAAATTTTTTTTTGGGCAGTGTGTTGTCTGTGATGTGTACTCTAATGACAACCAAAATATGATTTCATAAAACAAAATATTATTGGACACAAAAGAGATAATCAGAATGAACCATGAACCATGAACCATGTACAAAAAGAGTTATATATTTCATAAATGAAGCATGTACAAGAGTGTGGAAAACTACTGTCATATATGAGGCTTTTACAAAATGTGGCAAAGCATTGCCAAATAAGAATCAAATACAAAATTTTGGTATCCCACTGCCATACACATGCAAAGAATGTTCCATATCAACAGTCCAGCAACAAAGAACATTCATGAAATGAGATAAATTCACATGAGATTTACAAACAACAAGTAAAAACTAAGTTTATAAATTCATCACTTCATCGCAAATGCTCCCATGAAATGACCGCACCGTGTCCCTCCAAGTCCTCCAATAGTGCAGTCAATCCATGACGATATCCATAAGCCTCCTCCGTTCGTGTTGGAGTACGACCCACTACCAGCTCCTACAACAAGTATACAAAACATTAGAGGAACATACATGAGAAGCTTAACACAAACAAATTCAATAAACCAAATGGTACTTACAAACTCGTGATGCATCGTGTCATATCTATTGCTACCCAAATGCGGTCCAACCGTATCTAAATGTGTGGCTACGGCATCTCGCTGTTGGCAATATCGGTCAGGAGTCTGTTGTTGCTTGTCGCGAATCATATCCCACTCCTCAGCATCTAACCATATAGGCTTTGGTAAGCCTGCTCTGAAAGCATCACGAGCCTCAGATCGTCGATGGGACATAACTTCATGTGTGCTGCAGAATCGACTCTGAACTGACAAGAGGCTACCCATCAGCTGGCCGGAACTCTTGATAAATCGTCTCTGTGATATAATTCTTCCGATATTTATCTTATTCACTCCATTTCAACATGATAGAGTGTCCAAACTATATGGAGCAAAGCTATCGTATATGTGCATGCATTGCTTTACCGGTTGCATCCATCACCGAAGCTCCATCTCGGAGACTATACACCTTGGAGTCATCATGGTCATGAGCACCCCAAGGTGTACATGGTGTTCCACGTGGTGTACCACGTGGCGTACCTACATCTGAGGTACTCGTTCTAGGAGTAGAAGTGGGCGACACAACATTTGTCACACTGCCTCTACAACAGCCGCCTCCTCCAGACCTACCTGTAGTTCCACTCCTAGAACCTCGTGCTCCAGAGCGTGACCTCGGCCTACGAAACGGGCCAACACCTGTATCACGTTGAGGTGTCGAATGCACATGTCTACTACTAGAGCCAATAGGGAATGGCTGAAAACATGGTTATGGTGGAGTCATAAAGCTAGGAGATATACCTCCGATAGGAGCAGCACCACCTGCAGGAGTCTTCAATGACCTCTTCTTCTCGAACAATGATCTCTTCCTCCTCGATTATTGAATGAATCTTTGAGTCCACTACAGATGGACTTTCTTCTACATCTATATTCTCACAAATTTATCTACTGCATGGGGCGACTTGTAAAAAAATTAGCCACTCTGGTTCTTCGAATCTCGTATAAAAACAACTTGCTCACAGTGTTCGGGAAGTACAAATGTATCTCTTTCATCCATCCATAATTTTGTGGAGTCGACTTGAAGCAAATTGCTTTTATCCTGCCTCACTATTGCGTTTCTTCCAGAGGTGACCACTTTCAACCATTTCACATCAGAAACAAAGTAATCAAACTTCCTAAACGATAGTTTCAAGATATCTTGAATCACTCCACAATAATCTAGTTGGCCTTCTTGAGCATTATCATCTCTTGCACTCACTCTACTTTTTTGCAAAAAGTTCACCATCACCCCAGTATCAAAAGTAGACCTATTTTTATCGATTCATGCGATCCGAAAGTATCGTCCATGAGACCATAGTGCACAGTATTTAGTATACTCCCAATCACATCCTTTTGCGAGTTCTTCTTCTTCTTCGGAGATATCTTCACATGCTACCTTTGCTTGTGAAACCATTGTATCTAGCCATCTGCTCATTGGAAAAGGTTGGAAGAGGTCGAAGACTTTCTGGAAGAGGCAAAAATCGAGTGGAACGATTCCTTCAAAACTGAGCTCTTTCCTTTGCGTTGGTCTCCTTGGCAAGCTCATACTTTTCTAACCACTTCTGCATAGGCTCAGAGTTAACTATGCAAAACTTCATTGCCTTCTCTCTAATAGTGGCATCCATTTGTCTTTGCAACCCTTTACCTTGTGGTTTATCGTCTACGAGACGAACATCTTCATCATCGCTCCATAAGCGAGGCATTTTTTGATCCGACATACATAGAAACTCAGTTATGAATACAAGAGACTCTTGTATGAGCCATCCCTCTGTCATGCTACCCTCAGGAGGTGCTCTCTATCGAACAAACCCTTTTAATGTCTTCTTAAAGTGCTCCAAGAAGAACATCCATCGACTATGGACAGTTCCTGCTATTGCAACTTCATCTACCACATGAACCAATAAATGAAGCTGAATAGTGAGAATACTTGTGGGAAAGTATTTTTCTACCATACAAACAACCTCGATAGCATTGAGTTTCACACTCTCTATGATATCTCTATTTATCTCTTTAGAAGAGATCCACCGTACCAAAGAACTAATTTTATAAATGGTTCTTCATACATCCTCCAAAAGACAATCTTTTAAGGCTACAGGGAGCACAAACTGTAAAAACTTATGCCAATCATGAGCTTGAGCCCTCCAAGATTGTTGTTTCATGTGAAAGTAATCTTTAGACACCTCATGCATCCAGTAGGTGTCCGAAACTCTGAGATTATTTTCTTCACTTGTTGCTCTTCTATCCTGTGAAGCACCCAAGGAGCTCTTGGTAACGATACTGTTCCGTTTGGCTTAGTAATTGCCCACAACTTTCGCATACGACCTCGCTCTTCTAAGTCCTCCCTTTGTGCTTTGCTTTCTTTCTTTCCAATCAAAGTCTTCCAGAGAATCTCTCCCACATTCTTAAAAATATGCATCGGGTCTACCAAATGATTGATCAATAATTCACTGTAATAAGGGAGTTCATAAAAAATGGACAACCGTTTCATGCCCGCGACTGAAGTTTCTGAATCCCACAGTTGTTTCCAATTGCTAGCTTTCATTTCGCGTTACGCTTGTTGACCAATTTATCCTTCACGTAAAACATGTCCATCAGGCAAAAGTATATGGTGTCCTTCATAGATAGTTCTACGCAGTGCTTTGGAATAGTGTGCTTCGAGTCGTGGTCCACATAAGGGACAAGCATGGTAACCCGAAATCGACAAACTTGAACATTCACCATAACCAGGCCAATCATGTATCATCCATATAAGTATGCCTTGCACTTGCACGTCTCGTCTTATTATAGGTTGATACATGTCACTCACAGTAATCCCATCCCATAAAATGTGCAGTTCTTCCACAAGTGGTGCAAGATATACATCCATGTTTTTTACCTTATACTTACCTGGCACAATAAGAGCTAATAATAACTGGCCTTTCTTTGTGGCCATACATGGTGGGATGTTATAATTGACCAAACATACAGGCCATGTGCTCCATGAAGAGCTGCGTAAACCAAATGGATTTACTCCATCCATAGCTAGGCATAGACGTATGGACTGAGTCTCACTAGCAAACTCTGGTAACTTACTATCTATGTGCTTCCAAGCATCAGAGTCAGTAAGCACTTGCATTACACCATCTATAGACCTGCTCTTTGCATGCCATGACATTAACTCAGCTATAGATTTGCATCTAAACATGTTCTTAATTCATGGAATGATAAGAAAGTGGCGAAGAAACTTTGCAGGGATTGCTTCGCCTACAAGGTCTTCTCTAAATCTATTTGCTCCACACTTTGGACATACGTGGAGATGCTCATACTCGTTTCGAAAGAGGATGCAATCATTCGGACAAGAATGAATCTTAGTGTAATGCATTCCAATGGACTGCAAAAGTTTTTTTGCATCTCCACGTGTTGCAGGCATGTCATTGCCCTCTGGCAAAAATTTATCTTTAAGAAGCCTGCAATAAGCAATTAGAACGCTATTAGTAAATAGAGTTATTTTGATTCAACAATGAAATTCTATTTCAAACCCACTTACCTGAACAATTCAGTGACACTACTATATGATCATCCATAAATGGATTGCAGATTGAGCATCGCGAGTGATGCACATAGTACAGATATCTTTGCTCCATTGTAAAGTGGTAAACGAGCTAGTCTTCGCATGTTTTCGTATTCTTCATCGACTTCTAATCGTGGAAATTCTCTTGTGTCCATGAAACTCTCGACATCTTCTCCACCATCATGATCTTCATCCCTCTCATAAAATGCTTCGAGCATTTCTTCCATATGTTCATTCTGTGTAATGCTATTAGTACTTGCTTATACGTCTAACTCCTTTTTTGTTCTCTTTTGTCCACGAGAGGTTACCGGTGCAATGTCGTTTGGGTCCATCTGCTCACTTGGGGGACCGTGCAAATGGTAGTGTAGGTTTTCTAGTCGACTTTTATCAAAGGATCCATACTCTCTAACATGTGCAGTACAAATCCGTCATTTTCGATAAATTTGGTACTTGCACTGAGTGCAAGGACATGCCATTGTCTCTTCCAGGTCCAAAGTAGCCATATGATACAAAATGGACATTTTAAAACATTCAAATTTTTTTATTAAACCTCAAATACTAAAACCTAAAGACTTAAAGACCTAAAAAAACCTG
>CM035421.1:134912046-134939546 GCA_020310875.1 Ceratopteris richardii | reverse complement strand
ATTTTCGATAGTCCACACATATCCTTAATTGCTTATTCTTCTTAGGAACTATGACAATAGGGGAAATCCACTCCACATGCTTGATAGGGACAATAAACCCAACCTTTAGCAATCGATCCAATTCTGCTTTGACCTGGGCCGCATAGTTAGGATTCATCCTATAGCTTGGTTGTTTAATAGGTCGGGCATCTGGTTTCAGCACCACCCTATGTTGATAAATCTGCGGGTCCAACCCCTTCATATCCCGGTAATCCCATGCAAACACATCAGAGAATTCGCGTAGCAACTGCAACAAGTTATCCTCGAAGGTCTCTGAGCGTCCCGCCTTAATTTTTACTGGTCGTGGGTTGGTTTCATCTCCTAAGTGGCAGGTAACCAACTGATCTTCTGGTACGTAGAACTATCGGGGCATATCCAAATCGTCTCCTGACTGGAGTAATTGTTGGAGCATCGTATCATCCAAGGTCTGTGCTATACTTGATTCATGTTCATCGGTCAGTGGTACCACCGTACAGGCTGTCGGACTCCAGTTATCAGCCACCGTTTGTAAGTCCACAGTTCTGAGTGCCATCAGATCCTTGTTAGCTTTAAGAAAAGCTTCCTCTTCATCATCTGAAAGACCATCCAGCATGTGTACAGGTTCGGCTACATATGGTCGTGCATGCAAGTCGCGAGACTTCATGTCATCCAATGGAATGACATATTTACGATGGTTATTCTTAAAAATTGATTCATGCGCTGACAAATCTTGAACTACCTTTGCTTGCTTTAATCATGGGTATCCAAAAAGTAGGTTATAGTCAAGGCTGGATCCAGAACAACAAAGGTCATTTAAAATAGATCCTTGAAGAGTAATAGGAATATCTCACACCAATCCAACCGGATGCACTCGAGATTGATCAGCCATTCGGACAAAAAATTGGACAAGTTCAATTTGTGTCCATCCCAGCCGTTGACAAAGTGCTGTCGTCGCAATGTTTACACCGGAACCTCCATCAATTAATACTTGAGTGATTTTGTGATTCTTATACTAGACCGTAATCAAGGGCACCATATGATCCACCGTCGGATCGAGTTCAGGCTGAATTGTGGCTGTCAAAGGAGCACATGAAGGTCCTCGATTAATCTGTTGCTGGAACTATTGTCGTATGCCAGGATCCAAAGCCAATAGTTGTCCCAATGGCAGTGTAATAGACGCCTTGGATAAGACATCCCATATCGGATCAAATTTTGGTGTTTACGGTGTCCGGTGGGGACTCCGGTAGTGCTTGGGGCCGATTTCTTCCTTCCTGTATTGCCTGCAGTATACTCTGCTACGTCACTGGAGCTGGGTCAGGAAAAATAGTTTGTTCCTGGGTTGCCCACTTACTTGCTTTAGTGAACACCTTCTGTTGTTCACGAATTCCAGGTTCAAAAATCTCCGTTGCTGGCTGTAATTGCTTTCCTGAGCGTGTTTGCACTGTTGCTATTTGAGTGTTGACTACTGAAATGTACACCATGCTCGCCATCGGGTGTTGTCATTACTTTTTCTTTTTATCGTACTCGGCCGCATCTTTACAGTACCTACGGATATGCCCTATTTCACCGCAAAAATTGACATCTAGGTGGTGGAAGAGATGCACCTTCACCTGTTGTACCTGCATTCCACCGAGTTTGTCCAAAGTTAGTTGACCGTGCTCCTCTATAATTCTTGTATCCTTGGTAAGGAGTATTCCTTATTTGCGGTGGTACGTAGTGATTGGCCGGTTGGCCTTGTTCCTGGATGATAGCATTGAAAGCCGCTCTACTCTGTACCTTTGCATTATAGGGACAAGTCTCCGTAGTATGGTCCGCGGTGTGGCGAATAGCACAGTATATCTGGTTCAGAGCGCATGTGGAGCTAGTTCTGTGTTTTTACATTTAGTACAGTAAATTTGTTTCAGAGGATCGTGGTTTGAATGCTTGGACGCCTTCAACCACTCTAAATCTTCAGTGAATCCACCCACTTTATTCTCTAACTGTAAAGCCATTGCAATTACGCCATCCAGGGTCATTCCTCCCACACAACGAATAATCATGATCTATTTCAATTGGGGATTTAATCCATTTATGAACCACTGAGTAATAATGTCATCTGGTAAATTGGCATGCGTTGGTGGCAACTATCATAAATGAGTCTGAAATAGAGTGGCATAGTCTTGGACATTCTGGTGTGGCTTCTGCATGTTATTCTGTAGGTAATCGAAAATTTCTGCTGGGTTTTTCTTTAATCGAAATCATTGCAGAAAGGCATCCTTCACGTCATCATACTATCGGAAATGATTCAGGTCATACTCGGTTAACCAGCGAGCAGCTTCATTAACCAAGGTTGACTGGAACACGATGGCTTTATAAGCAGGGTCTGCTGGGTAATTCAAACCTGCATAATTAATTTCAAATGTTCGCACATGCGCGTCGGGATCATCTCCCAAAAAACCTCCAAATTTTGTGTACGTGACTCCGGCTGGCACCGGACGCGGTGGAATAATATGTTGCTACTTTTGTTGTTGTTGTTGTTGTTGTTGTTGTTGTTGTTGTTGTTGTTGTTGTTGTTGTTGGTGGTGGTGCTGCTGTTGTTGCTGTTGTTGTTGTTGATGTTGTTGGGAACTACTCATGTTGCCTGAACTTTGGGGACGTACTTCTTGATGTCCCTGGACCGTGTGGTCACTTTGCCAATTTTCTGATCCAAAAATATCTCTGAACCGATTACTTAGCTCTACATCGAACAGCCCTTTCTCAACCTTAGTATCGAAATTGGCTAAACTTGCACCTAAAAATGGTGAATGGAGTAAATTCCTTCCGGAAAAATCGCATTATCACCGAAAAGCACCAAATTGTCACCGGAGAGCACCGAATTGTCACCGAAAAGCACCGAATTGTCACTGGACAATACCGAACTATCACCAAAAATCACCGAATTGTCTCCAGACAATGCTGAATTGTCACAAACAATGTCAAAATACCACCAAGAACTAACGTAATATCTTCAAAATGTACCGGACTGTCACCGGAACACACCGGATTATCACCACATTCTACCGAACGGCTTCTGCACAACACCGAACTGCCACCGAAATTGCCACTTGCTTGTTGAATTGAACCTTCTGCAACTGCACTTAATTGTTCTTCACTTCTACCACCAGAGGGTGATCCTAATAGATTCAGAACTGCCCAGGGATGTGGGTCACTTCGATATTTGGGATAAGATTCACCGGAACATGTTACCGGCATATATCAAAGGATTCTTCTTCAAGCCTTAACCTTCATCTTCAACTAGCTACTCCATTTCCCACAGATGGCGCCAGTGTTAAACTTTATTGTTTAATCTGTTATCAAATTCTGGGTGCTTGGGATGGTTAGGGGTCTGTAAAACAGAGGCCCTATTTGTATTTTCCCAAATCTACAAATTCCGCGTATACTACTTCACAGAATTAACACAATTATCCCATAACTACTATCTGTCTGCATATCACCACATTCTTCAATACATAATACTTAACCGTGCAGTACAAGGATCTCACCGCAATATGCCTATGCGCACTTCGTCAATTCACCGTAATGTTGATCACTTGATAACTTCATCAGCAACTTAATTAATCACCAAACTTAATTAGCAGAAGGATAGATAACAGTACTCAGAATATGAAGAATATACGTTCCGATCCACTTCAGGCCTTTGCCTAGACTCACAGTCCGACGACACTTACCCTTTGTTTCACGTACACTTCCTTTATTAATCAAAGGTTACAACTAATGCGCTACGCCCTTTCGGTATGCGTGAGACTTTTTAGGGTTTCAGATTACATTCCGGCGGCTCACAGTTTCTTCTACTTCATAATCTACCATCACAGATGGAGCTTCTTCTTCAAGTGCAGTGGTTTCTCCTTCTCCACCTACACAAGAGCAGCTTAGATGGGATGGAAAAGATGCTCAAGCTCATGCATTGATTGCGCTTTTTGTTAAACATCATATAGTTCCACACATTCGATCATGTTCTACATCAAGACATGCATGGGACACTCTTGCTTCTTTGTATGTCGTGTGTAATGAAGCACATGTTGCATACTTGAGGAAGCAACTTGAGTATGTATGTATGGCTAAAAATGAGTCGGTGGATGTGTATGTGACATGCATCAAGGACTTGAAAGAGCAATTGGCAAACATAGATGAGATTATTCTGGATGCATCACTCATTTCTACATTGTTGAAAGGATTACCGAAATCTCTTCAAAGCTTTGCTACTACACTCCATTTGGTTGCAAAAGGGAATCCCAATATGTATCGGTTGAGGGGGGGAATTGTTATGCATCAAGCAAAGTATGTTGAAAAAATACTTCAATGTTTTGACTTTGAGGATTGCAAACCAATTTCAACACCAGTTGAGATAGGGTTCAGGTTCTCAGTTGAGGTTCCAGTGATGCATTTGACACTTCTCTTTATTAGCAACTTGTGGGATGTCTTATATATGCATGCAATACAAGGTCAAATATACAATATGCAGTTTCCCAATTGAGTCGATTCATGCATAGCCCTCGCACTAAGGATTGGCAAGCGATGAAACATGTGTTTAGATATCTCAGAGGCACTTTGAGCTTATGTCTCTTTTATGAAAGAGATATTCAGCTATGCTTGCATGCATTTACAGATAGTGATTGGGCTGGTTGTTATGATATTTGCATGTCCACTAGTGGTAACTGCTTTTTCCTTGGAGACTCATGCATATTTTGGTTGAGTAAGAAGCAACCTACAATGGCGACACCGAGTTGGAAGTTGAGTACAAGACAAATTTCACAGCTAGAGTGGAGTGTATATGGTTGAGATGCCTATTGATGGATCTTTGCATGGGGATTGATGCTGCTATGCATATTCTCACTGATAGTCAGAGTGCTTTGGTTGTTGCACAAAACGCAGTGCTTCATGCACGGACCAAACATATTGAAGTGCATCATCACTATGTGGGGGAGCACCTTCATAAAGGAGATATTGATTTGGTATATGTGCCTACACAAGATAATGTGGCAAACATATTCACCAAAGCTCTTCCATGGGAAAAGTTTGAAGCTTTTCACAAAGCTTTAGGCTTATTACCTTGTGGGGGCTGATTTGTCACTCCCTATATGTGTTCACATCATTCACTCCAAGGAGGTTTGTTACACTTATGTGTTCCTCAAGTACACCTTTTACTCGAGTGCTGGCTGGAGGTTTTTCCCGATGTTACGACATATTTGACACACTCATATGTGGTGGTACTTTGTACTTAGGGATATTATTCAGCTCTTACTTCAGTTTAGTTCATTGTCAATAGAGAGAGCTATTCCAGCCATCCATCTTCTCCGTGTGTCTTGCTACATTTCTACTCCTTGTGTGTGCTCCTCATGTGTCTCTCACACTTCTACACACAACCAACACAAACTTTGGCATGATGGTACTTCCATTGTGTTAGAGTGACAACAAATTTGGTGTCCTTGTTGAGAAGCATGATTGGAGGATGATTGTGTGATGATAAGATGTAGATTTTCAACATTGGAATAATTGGTAAGTCGGTAATTTTTCTTATTTGCTTACTTTTTTCATCATCATCTCCACTCTCCTCCATCTTTCATCTCCATATTCCCCAAAAAATTTAGCTTTTGGGCACATACCCACCTCTTCCGTTCATTCCATTATTTCAAATGTGAAAGATAGTGAGAGAGAGAGAGGGAGATTGTGTGTTTACTATTTTTTGTGTTTTTGAGTGTTTTCTACAAGAATCAGCTTTAGCTTGAGCTTCAATTCTATCATCAAATATGAGAATCAGTATGTGTGCAACCCGAGGTGACATCACAATAGACAAACAAAGTTGGTATTTTTGAATTACATGCATTTCATGATAGACACATGCCTAGCACATTCACAAATCACAATATGCATCTAAAAACTTTGTGTTATTTTGTTCTATTGTAATAGACATTGTTTATCGTGATATACAAAATCTACAATAGACAATGTCTATTGTCATAGACACATCCATCACCATAGACCAGATTTATGACACACGATAGACATCGTCTATCACGATAGATAGGTAGTTTATTGTGACAGATGCCCATCCGTCGTCATAGAAAAATTCCACGATAAGATGATGAAGACTATCTATCACGATAGATGCCTTCTATTGTGACAGACAAACCATCTATCACGATAGACACCTCTCTATCATGACAGATAAACACATCTATCATGATAAACACTTGTCTATCGTGAAAGACATCCATCTATTATGATAGATAGACCATCCGTCATGATAGACCAATTCTATGATAGACAAACACATCTATCATGATAAACACTTGTCTATCGTGAAAGACATCCATCTATTATGATAGATAGACCATCCATCATGACAGACCGATTCCATGATAGATGATAGACTAGTCTATCACAATAGACACCCATCTATTGCGATAAACACCATTTGTTGTGACCCTTTGTTATTGTGATTTTGGAAAGAAACATTTTTATGAGATGATCGTGGTTAGACATTTCATGAGACAAATGCAAATATTGGAGGATGGGGGAACCAATTCCTTGTACTTACAACATTAAGGGATAAGTAACAAAGTCAATCTCAAAGACTACACACATAGATGTACCACCACTAGAGTGGAACACAATAGGTAGAACATCAAAAGATACAGAATCAGTACAAGATACGGAATCAGTACACTCCATGGGCTCAGATCCTTCATGGATGTATGAGGATACACAATCATGGATGTGTAAACTAGCAGCAAAAGAAGATAAAGATCAAAATCGAGAGACATAGGAGCCATATGAAACCACAGATCAATTTAGGATCCAACTTATGCACCTATGATCTTTCCAGAAAAAGAGTTTGAACCCCACGGTTGGGCAGATATCTTAGCCACATTGGACATAGTGGTAAATTAAGAACAATGGACTCCCTATTGTGATAAAAATGGCTATGACATTTTGGTGTTCATGTGTGAACCCATAATTGAGGAATGTGAGCCTAATATAGATCTAATATAAGAAGCAAGCAACACAAAATTAGAATCCATTATTATGGATCCTTTTTGTGTCTTAGAAGAAGAGTATGTATACATGGTAGAAGCTAAGAATTAGGAACAAGAAGAGTGCAAGAAAGATGTGAGATTAACTATGCAAGTAAACACAAGAAGTAAGAAAAAGAAATGAAAAAATAATCCCCCCACAGAAGAAGAAGAAGAGGAATCCTTGTTTGAAGTATCATAAAATTTCAAGAAGTATGAGTTAGAATTTGACAATGCCAAAGAGAGAAGATCTCACGGGAGAAGCTTATGATAATAAAGAACATACTATGAAAGTTGTAGTGATGATAGAGGATGGAGAAGAAAGAAGCATGTATATAGGACATAAGTGAGGAAGAAGAGTGAGAATAAATAAGTCTACTAAGAGATTATAGAGATGTGTTCACATGGATTTATGAGTACTTGAAAGGAGTGGATCTAGAGATATGTTCCCATAGGATCCCTATGACCTTAGAAGCCAAGTGAATGATGTAGAAGCCTTACACCTATAATGATACTTATGCATCAAAGATAAAAGAAGAAACTAACACGTGATAGAAGATGAAATCATCTATGAGATTGAGCATATAGAATGGGTGTCCCCCATTGTTTTTGTGCCCAAGAAGAATGGTAAATTTCATGTATGTATTAACTTAAAAAGAGTTAATGCAAACATTATATGAGATAATTATCCGTTCCTTTCACTAAACATCTACTAGAACATGTTGAAGGAAAGGAAGTTTATAGATTCCTTGATGGATCTTCAAGTTACAACCAAGTAGCCATACCCCTTGATGATCAACATAAGATGGATTTTGCCATCAAATGGGGAATCTTTTCTTTTTTTTTTATGCCATTGAGGCTTACAAATGCATCTCTGACCTTCCAAAGGCTCATGTGTCATGTGTTTAAGGAATTCTTGAGAAAGAATTTAGAAGTTCATATGGATGATTTGTGTGCTCATTCCCACATTACACAAACTCACATCCCAAAACTCGAGTAGATCTTTGACAAATGTAGAGAATATCGAGTATGGTTGAAACTAGAAAAATGTGTTTTCATGGTCAGACAAGGCAAGGTCTTAGGTCACATTGTGTCAAAGAATTTAATATCAATGGGTCAATTAAGTTTAAATTGACCCATTTAAAAAAATTAAGTACAAGTTTAAATGGGTCATTATGGATACTATAAATTTTTTATGCACATGTAGCAATTATTGTGAAGCTCCTGTACAACCTATTGAAAAATTTTGAGTGGAATGAAGAATGTGATAAATCATTCATAGAGTTGAAACAATGTTTGCATTGTCCCTATATTAACAATGCTAGAATGGAATAAGTCATTCCATGTTCATGTGGATGCTTCCAATTTTGCTATTAGATGTGTATAACCACAACCAACATGTGAAGGAAACATAGATCTTCCCATAGCTTATGTGAGTAGATAATTGAATGTTGTAGAAAGGAATTACAGAGCCACTGAATGAGAAGGATTGGGAATGTTCTATGCAGCCAAAAATTTTAGACATTATTTGCTTGCAAATAACTTCAAATTCTTTATAAACCATCAAGTTTTACTATACCTGGTGAAAAAACCTTGCAATATGAGTAGGTTACTAAGATGGTTTCTCTTACTAATGGAGTATGATTTCGAAGTAGTATATATAGGAAATGTAAGACCCACCTTTGGGTGGATCACCTTTTGCGACCTGTTTCATGAGAATCCATACAAGGTGTGTCAGATGAACTTCCTAATGCATATTTTTTCAACCTCCAAGTAGTTCCAAACTCGACAAAACAATTAGTGCCTACTCTCACATTTGAATCCAAGAATCTAGTGATAATAATGAAAGATGAAGAGATAATCAAGTCTCAAAAGTATCACATACTCATAGGAAATAATTACAAACAAATTGATTAAGGAATCTTAACTCGTTGTGTGGAAGAATAAGAGCATGAAAAATGTTTGCAATTATCACATGTAGGTGCATTAGGGCAACACCATTTGAAACATAAAAACATACCAACATTGAAGCGAGTAGGCATATAGTGGCCAACCATGGAAGCAAATTTCTATAGGTTGCTCAAGGATTGTCTATATTGTATTAGCAAACCCCGACTTGAACATGCAACTTTATATCCAATGTTTAATACCGGATTGGAGTAGTCCTCTAGTTGACTTTCTAGGAATGAAAATGTTTCCCCAAGAGATTTCTTTAGCACCACAAAGGACTCTAGAGTAGGAGCTCAAGACTATACACTCATTATGCTTAGGAGAGACCAGATTGAGAGCAATAGCGGGCAATGGGGAAGAAGAGGCAAAAATCCCATTCTGATGCACATGTGAAAGGCAAAGTCTTGAAAGTTGGTGATCTAGTATTGATGTACACTTCAAAACAACATGCTCATAAACTAAAAAATGTGGATATGGACCCATGGTTATCAAATGAATTTCAACCAGTAGGGTACCACAATTATCCACTCTAGAAGGAGATGTCTTGCCCAAGTACATGAGTGGTTTCCAAGTCAAGCTCTTTCAGGAGCCTTTGATGGAAGTGCTTAAATGAATCATTGTTGATAAGAAATGTAAAGAGGAAGAGAAGAGAATACAAGAAAAGGCTCACACTAAACCTCTAGAATGCATCAAACATATAAAGTTAAGATGATAGGGCATAGGCATGTTTGGGAATGCCAATGTCAAAAGGCTTCATCTTGTGAATGTTCGTCCCCAATAAGAGGCCCCTAGGTATCACATGGAAATGTGCCAAATGAAGACGAGTGCCTCTCCTAAGATAGTTTATAGGTGACCATTCATTTCGATTGAGCTAAGATGGGGCACTACAACCAAGATGATTAGGGACCTGATTGATTCATGAGCTTCCATTAGTGCCATTAGGTATTCTTGCTATGAAGATATGAACTTATGAATGAATCCAATTGAGGCTTACCTCATAGGATTAGCAGGTGTCGAAACCCCTTGCATAGGTGAGATGGAAGTGTCAATCTCGATACAAGATGTTTCCTTGACAGTAAAATTATTAATATGCCATGATGAAGATCTCCTTCATCTCTTAGGCCAAGACTAGATATATGATCATGCAGTCAACTTAAACCTCAGAAGTTGTCTTCTTTAGGTCTGAGTCAATGAGAAATACATTACAAATTAGAAACTAGTATGAAGAGTAATCACGAGTTGACACATAATCTTAGTCCTTCTAAGTATAAACTTAGAGAAAATGATGTTGCATCTACCCCTAGATCTATTGTGCAGAATACTTCACACTCTAATGAACAAATCATGCAACCTATGGAACTCCCTTATTTTCCAAAGATGAGTGTCATATTGACAACTCAACCACAAAAACATGCACTTTGACAATAGTATAATCATGAAGCAAGAAGATAGACAAAGCCATGGAGATACCCTTATCCCAGGAGTGAAGTAGATGTGGGTGCAAAAGGGTGAGCAACCAATTGTTACACTGCATTCAAAACCAACATAAGACAAGCAAAACAAGAAGCTAAGATGACGAGCAATGAAGCCAAGGAAAAATCACCCTCCAAAAAGTTCTCGAATTTTGGATATCAAAGAAATCAATGAAGGCTGACCCTAATAATTCGCGAATCTGGGTGCCTAGGATCTGATTGAGAGCCCAAATCTCATCCCATAAGCTCTTAGTTTCTAGGCAGTCCAAGTCCATTCCACTCCCTCATACATTTGGATAAAAAGTTGTTGTACCTGACACCATGTAATCTTGTTTCTAGAACCACTTGGAAATGGGTACTTAAACAACCCCACAACCAAGTCAAATTGGCATCTCCGAATAAAGTGTATAAATCCTTCACCATCGCTTGTAATCTCATAAAGGAATCATGTGACCCAGTGTCAAAGTTAACTAGAGTTAATTCAATTAGATGTTTCTAGAAGGCTCTAAAGCACTTGGGGCAAAACACTCTCCCATGTCTCTCATAGGACTTGAACTCAAGGCCTCTTACTTCTCATCCATAGAGTATAAGTACCTTTGCTTAAGTCTACTCTTGAGACTTCTTCCCTACAATTGAATGACAAAATGATGTCCAATCTCAAATCTGTCTAAGTTTGTTGGACACTTATTTCATAAACTTCCTTTATAACAAGAACCTTGTAATGTACATGTACATCATTACAATCATGCTAAGAGCATGCACTCTCCAAAGTATGTATATAGGCATTAGACCACCTTACACTATCACTCAACGATCAACAATCACTCTCACATACCATAGGGATACAAGGGAAGCATATCAGTATTAGAAAGGGACTAAGGTCTCCTTGGGTTTCTTTGACAATACTAATGTGTTTTTCCTTCTTGTAGCATATCCATAAAAGTGCTTCCACATATCAATAAGCAATGGTGGAATAAGGAACTAGCTTCCATAAGCACCCCATAGCAGTACCTCCCTAGTTCCATATCTATAGGGGTAGCATCCCCATCTAGGACCCTCCATCAGGACTAACAGAGAGAGTTCACTCACACTCTCACTGGTTCAATGACTTGACCAGACCATTAGCACATGCACTCTACATAAGGGAGCCCAAATGTGAATTCAACAATACATGGGGCTTGTTTTATTTCTTTTCCCAGGAGTTTGAGGAGTTACATGACTCATCCAAGTTATACAACATCTAGGAAAAAAACAGGATTATTGTAATATTTTCATGCACCATTACCAAGCCAGATTTTATGAGATGTTACTACCTAATTCAGAATCTCCAACCTAGGGCAAATAAGGATATTCTAGAACTTTCATCGTATCATCACTTATGCCCAACCAAGAACTGAAGCGATTCAAGTTGTCCCAAAAATTGGTGACCAAAGCTCTAAATATGCAGGGCAGGGATGTCCTTGTTGATAAAGAGAAGCAAATACTATATGCCATGAAGAAAAGAGACATATTTAGGATCAATAAAATGATTGCTATCACACTAAGTCTCTATGTCCCCCTAAGAATATGCATGCAACATTTTTCCTTCCCAGGGCAGGACTGCTTCAGGTAGCCCCATAAAAGGATATGGTTAAGTCTCTACCTAGTAGAATCTGCAGAGATAAAGATCGATCTATCACACTAGATCATTGACCATCTTTATGCATCAAATGTAAGATGACAGCATAAACCAGTCCTAAATAGGTGTCATGCCATCATATGGATCATTTACAAGTGTTCGGCATATGTCATTCCTATCGAGCGAGCACTCACTCGAGCACAGCTAGAGTTGTTCAAGCAAACAAGGTCCTTAGCAACCCCACCACTCACCATTCATTGGTTCATTATTTGCCTCCCTCGACCCACAAAAACTCAGATTGCAACTACCACAAGAGAAGCAATTACAACCCAGCCATCAGCCCCATGAATTCCACTAGAGTTTGAATTTCTATTGAGTGAAGGACTAAAGGATATGGACACAATTGATTTTGAACAAGTTCTTTAATGAATCTTGGCATTACCATTGTCAAGTGTAAAGTTTGGATCAGAAGAGGAAGATGAACAAGATACAATAGGTCCATCTAGAAGACAAGAAGAACAACAACGTACAAAGGAAGAGTGTCATGCCCCATCAGATGAAGACGAGGAGTCATCCAAGTCTCAAGGAGAAGAGAGTCAGCCAATTGATCATGAAGAAGAAGGTGAACTCGCCTACAGAACAACACTCAAAAGATTAGAGAAGACCATGCAAGACATTCACTCTTGCAGTCAACTATCAGAGCAAAGGATTTGCCTAGTATTAGAAAAGGCGCTTGAAGAAGAGGGTGTGGATCTGACATTCATCCAATCCATACATGCACTAAAAAAAGCAGTAGGCATGGTCGAAGCTCTCAACCACATGATAAAGAAGCCTAATGTGTACTATGATGAATGAAGAGTTAGGATCCTCCTATGATTCAACAAAAACATCTAGATCCTTGAAACCTCCAATAGGTCTTCTACAGCCACCCCTTTCACCATTTTACATATTTGTTCAAGGCAAAGGTTCGAGTACTGGTTCTCGTCATAGAAGAAGAGGAAGCATTTAAAGTTACTCAGAAGACTTCATCATGACAATAGTGATTTTTTATCACTAAACCAATGTATTATATGTATATACATCCAATTATCGTGAATGTGACTACATTTTGTGCAAGTTGAGGAGTCCTTGAGCTTGAGGAGTCTAGGTAGAAAGCTCACACCAATTTTTGTAATTTTTGGATGTGAAAGCTCACACCATTAGGTAGTTCAAATTAGAGGTAGAACATATTTTTTTAACTATGACAATCACTAGATGTGAAACCGGTCAAAACTAGGCAAAAACTATAAATAGAGCTAGAGAGCTCATTTTGATGTTGTTGTTAGTTTATGACTGAACCTATGAGCTAGAGCTAGGAGAGCTATTGTAACTAGATGATGATGAATATGACTACGAGTTCTTTTCTTGCCTTCCATTGATCTCCATCACGACTTTCCTAGTGTGTGTGTGTATGCATGTGTGTGTATGCTCTTGCATTTCTCACCATCTTCTTCATACACATGATTCGCTCTTGATCTTCATATCAGCCTAACCTCTCCGTGGATTGACAATTACGAGGTGAAGCTCCTCTCGTTGGTACTTTCCATTGTGCTAGAGTGACACCAAATTTGGCGCCATTGTCAGGGACGAGCTCTAGGTTGAGCATGTGATGGTAGGTGTATTGGAGAAAATTGTTGGAAGGTAAAATTTCTTTGTTGTTTTCTTGTTGGTAGTTAGTTTTTACACACTTTTACTCCTCTATTCTTCTAGTATCATTCCCTATCATAATCTCAAACTCCAAAAAATCACAAAAAATCATTCATATTCCCCCTTTCTCTTCTCTTTCCCTCATTTGTGTGTGTGCGAGAGTGAGAGAGAGAGCTTTTGCATGTGTATGTTCGTGTTTTTTGGTGCACTAATCTTGTAGGGAAGCCTCTCAACACCACGGATTTGCTGGAAGCACAGATAAAAACTCCATTTTTTCTCAGAAAATTGTTGTTGAAATTGACCATCATGACTGTTAGGAAGGGTATGAATTTGTGCAAACTTTTTGCATGAAAGAGGAGCTTAGGTAAGTGCTTGCACACATCTATGCGTGATTTTGTGAAATTGCATGAATTTTTGACCATCCGATGATGACACATCATCATGACTGCGTCTGGCCATTGTGATGATCACTGACCGTCGTGGAAATTGGCTCACGCCATCGCGATCGCATCTCACCATCGCGACGATGCTCGACTATCGTGATCCTGACTAGCCATCGTGGCTTGATCATCACGACTGTGCCTGATCATCGTGACCCTGATCATCATCGCTTGATCGTCGTGTGCTGACCATCACGATCCTCAATCATCATCATGGGTTGACCGTCGTGACTTCATTGTCGTGATCTTGAGTGATCGTCGTGACTTGACACTCACAACTATGACTGACCATCATAAGGCTTGACCATCGTGACTTCTGACCATCGTGGGTGTCACACCATCGCAACTATGACTAACCATCACAATTGTGACTGACCATTATGACTGTCAGTCAAAACACAAAATTAGGTTTTTTGCACAAATTTTCAAATTTTTTGGGCCAATTTTTGGACATTAATTGTGAACTTTTGTGTGTGGCATAGAGCAAAGGAAGAAGTGGGCAAGTACCTCGAGTTCTCAAGCAAAGTCAAAACAACCACTTTTTAAGCTTAGGGGAACTTTGTAAGTGGAATTTCCATTTCTTAGATTGTTGATGATTTCTCTGAGTATAGTTATCTTATGATCAACAATGTCTTAGGACTCCTAGTGTAGGCAGGTATTGCCCTAACTCATTGAGTGGTAAGTAGTCAATGAGAGAAGGTGTAAACGGGTGAAGGGACCAAGCCTAAAGGAATTTTGGTGAATTGAATATGCAACGCTCAAATGAATTAACATCATAACACATTAAAGTGATTCCTTGTGACAAATGAAAATAAGACAAGAAACTCTAATGAAAATTTAAAAAGAACTAAGTGATTGACCGAAGTAAAGGGCTGAGCTCAGTAAGGTGAGATTAGGATTAATGAACCTGAGGTTTGGAAAATACGTAGGAAAAAATGATAAACAAAGTGTCCAATCTTCCGAGGCTAGCATAAGAACTACAACACTATCGTGGGCACAACAGCTAGGCAGCTATCCATACGAGGCTAGCTAAGATACAAGTGACTCGGATATGTCTTTTAACACGAGTAGACCAGGGGTATTGTTTAATGTAGCCCACCTAGAAAGGACGGAGGGACCCTATAAAACTCAGTTAGAGTATATTCGCACAAATAGATTGGGTGCCCGAGTATATGAGGATGACCTTCATATGTCAGTGATCCAACTATATAATCCTTATCAACCTAGGGGATTGGAACATCCAACTGTTAAGTTTGAAGGCGAGGTTTACATAGACAAGGAAGGGACCATGTATATTGTTGCAATTAGTGCAAACTCAACCAATGACCTAAGAGAAATGGTAGAGAATGCAGACATAGATGCGGAAGGAAATGGTAAATCGATTGAGGAACCCAGAACACCAAGAGGAAAATCCGTACTGATAAGGGTGATAACTCCTAAGTGGATGACCCAAGACAATAGGAGTATAGAATTGTTCTGGGATAACGAGACTGATGAAGCCTTTTGGAGATATAGGCTAGAGCATCCTACTACGAAAGGATCAAACATGATTTATGAACGAAAAGACCCAGAGATGCAAGGAAAGGTAGTATACTTAGATGAAACCTCAAAACAAATGTATAAGGTCACAGAACATGGAAGACATGTGTATACATGGGGAGGAGAATTAATTTTTCCTCTAGCAAAATCACAAGCACCTAAGGATAGTTTGGGTGAAGGCATATCTCAAGGACATAGAGACAAGAACAAGGAAGGAGCAGAGAGTAGCTTCATCCATCGTGCAGGAAGGGAGAGGGCCCCTACTGAAAGTGGAAGAGTTGAACAAGAACCTCTCAGTGTATGTGTATGTGTATGTGTATGTGTATATGTGTATGTGTATGTGTACGTGTATGTGTACATGTATGTGTACGTGTATGTGTACATGTATGTGTACGTGTATGTGTACGTGTATGTGTACGTGTATGTGTACGTGTATGTGTATGTGTATGTGTATGTGTACGTGTATGTGTACGTGTATGTGTATGTGTATGTGTACGTGTATGTGTACGTGTATGTGTACGTGTATGTGTACGTGTATGTGTATGTGTATGTGGACGTGTATGTGGACGTGTATGTGTACGTGTATGTGTACGTGTATGTGTACGTGTATGTGTACGTGTATGTGTACGTGTATGTGTACGTGTATGTGTACGTGTACGTGTATGTGTACGTGTATGTGTACGTGTATGTGTATGTGTATGTGTATGTGTATGTGTATGTGTATGTGTATGTGTATGTGTATGTGTATGTGTATGTGTATGTGTATGTGTATGTGTATGTGTATGTGTCTGTGTCTGTGTGTGTGTATGTGTATGTGTATGTGTATGTGTCTGTGTCTGTGTATGTGTGTGTGTGTATGTGTATGTGTATGTGTATGTGTATGTGTATGTGTATGTGTATGTGTATGTGTATGTGTATGTGTATGTGCATGTGCATGTGTATGTGTATGTGTATGTGTATGTGTATGTGTATGTGTATGTGTAAGTGTATGTGTATGTGTATGTGTATGTGTATGTGCATGTGTATGTGTATTTACCCATTTGATTGGTATGGTGAAATTCCCTCACAAAGCTATGGAACTCAAAATAACCCATTGAAGAAGAAGATAATCCCACACACACCCACAGATGAAGAGAAGCACAAAATGCATGCAAAAGTACTCCTACTAGATAGACATAGGGTTATGAAGCTCCAAGAACACCATAGAAGATCAAAGGGAAGAACTAGATGAAAGAGCTTAAGAAGCAAGATGCAAAGCAATTCACTCCAATGATTATAACTTTGAGTTTTTGTCCTTTATACTTTAGGAATTGAGCCCTAGATATCATTTGCTGATTGCTTTGACATCCAAAAAATCCTATAAGATCCAAGGACATTAAGCTAATACTTTAGAGGCTCAAAGAATCCTTGATCTTTAGAAAAACAAAATCAAAATACAAATAATATCATTTTTATGATCAAAATACATGTAAATCATAAAAAATAGGCACATCTTTACATGTTCTAGACTCTCTTGTCCAAAACTCCATCCATTGATGTTTTTTATTGACATGATCTAAGTGATTTGTCATGTGCCTCATGGCCCTAAAAAGTAATTTGGTGGGTCCATTCATGTATTTGCATCACACATATATGCAGAGACAAATCTATTGTGAAGTAAGAATTAATGCTATGATTCAAACAATTACAATAATTCATAAACCTAAAAACATCCTAAAATTATTCTGAAGTAAAAATAAATAATATGATTGAAACAATCATGACAATTTATATACCTTAAAATTCATAAGAGTATTGTAAATTAAGAATCAATTTTATGATTCAAACAATCACGAGATAGATCCCGAGATAGAAAAACTGAGATTTCTCCCAATCTTCTAAACCAAATGGTTTGAAAATTTATACACATAAATAGAAACTGATAACTTTCCAATGAGTGCTCATTCATCCAATTTGGAGCTCTATAGAGAGAGCAGCAGCCTCTACAAGCTTACTATTGTTGAAGAAGATGATGCAAAAAAATGAAGGAGGAGGACAATGATGGCCACAAGTGTATGTATATTGCTTCCATGTAATGTACAAGTGATTTGAAGTCTCTACATAGACTCTTGAAGTGCTTCACAACTTTTACAAGTGGATTTTGAATTCAAATGAAGGTGATAAAGGTTGTTGAAGAGAATCAATTCACTTTCCTACAATGTAGGAAAAGTGAAGATATAGTTTGATCTACATTTAGGTGATTGATTGATCCATTGATTGCAACTCAACCACCTCAAATTCATGGAAGTTTAGATCTCTTTTTCTCCTTTTACATGTGTAAAGCTCTAGGCTTTTACAATGGTAATTGATCCATAAAAGATATTTTTAAAAAATATAATAAATGACCATAGGTAAAAGAACGCTTCAATGGATATTTTGGCATAATCCAAACCATAGCTTTTTTGATGTAGATCAAATCCACCACAAGCATAGTGTAATCTTGATGTTCCAACAGAGATGGACTCCTCTCAATAATCCCCTTAGGGCTTTTTCTCCTTTTTCATGTCACATCTATGAAGCCTTTTGAGTTCATCTCCATGAATAGTGTTTCCTTCCCTTTCTCACCATCTAGAGGATGATCTTCAAACATGCTTTGGGCCACTAAAGCTTCGTTGTTCTCTATTACATTAGCTTTTTCCCAAGTTTGCTTGTTCTTAATGGACTTTTGTCTCAAAGGACAATGTTTTATTCTATGGCCTTTCAATCCACAACGAAAGTAGACATTTGGCAAGTTCTTGTATATAATCTCCTCCTCTAAGGTTTTCTTTTCTCCAATGTCTATGGAAATTTTGGAGGGGAGATCTTTGTTTCAATTTGCTTCAACACAAATCTAGAGGTGCCATCTTGTGTTGAACAAGCGTTTTACACCTTCATAGATGAAACCCTCGATGTCTTCTCTCGAGACCAGAGGTCGACCGATGGGTGATACAATTTCCCTTATGAATATATATAGGAAAAAGGGCAGATTTGGGAGCTAAATACAGATCGGATAGCGAAGTGGCTTGGAGCTATTTGGAACGAATCTGGGGAACCATTTAAAAAGGCACAAGGTAGTTCTCCATGCCTACAAAGAGCCAATTTGCAAAGCTTAGAAATCCATATTGTCATTTTCAAAGATCGAGACCACATGATTAGCAGGCAAGAATTGACACTTGCTGACAATCAAGTTGCTAGGGAACCACTCTTTACGAAACCACTGTCGCAAGGACTCAAGAGGGGGTTTAGGACCAAACAAGTGATCGATGAGAAAAATTCTCTTTACCTCTTTCTGCTTTTCCAAAATATTTTCCCTTCGAAGGGATACAACTGGGAGCTTAACATTGAAAAGTTCCAGAGAAGCACCAGAGGTTTTGTCCTCCAACAGTGGCCCTACATTACTCACTACCAATGAGTGGGAGATCTCAGCCAAGAAAGGCAAAGTGGTCAATGAAAAAATAGATTCCCAAGCGAGCCGGGCAAGTGAGCTCGAAAAATCTTACACCATCCACCACAGACTGTCTAAGCCATCTTTAAAAGTCGATTTTGCTTCTTGAAGCTACTGAGAGGAATGGCTTGAAGATGTCTCTCAAAGATCCTTGGAATGGGCGGAGGCCAAAAACTGAGGCAAAATCAAAAGGATAAAATCACAAAAAGAAAGCTGAAGATTCGAAAATATTTTCTCTCTCTTTTTTCTCTCTTCATTTTATTTAGAGAGAGAAAGAAAAAAAACTCACAAAATTTGTAAGATTGGGTGCTTCGGAGGGTTTAAAAAGGAAACGAAATCTCTTTTTTCTCTTTTTTCTCTTTTTTTTTTTTCAGGCTTGGTTGCACAATGACACTCACTTGCCCCTTTCCATACAACCTTTTCTTACTTTTACTAAAAAGAAAACAAAAACCAACCAAAGAACAAACTATAACTAGGCCCGATGCCAGCCCTATCGTTAAAATCCCACACCAAGCTGTTGTGACTAGGCCTATAGTGTCACGATAAGCCTAGAGACTAGGCTATCACAATAGCTATGCCAGATAGTTGTGATAAGCCCACGGCTCAGGCTGTCATGACACGGCCCAATCATGAAAAATGTGTGAGCTACAACACCACCTCTCACATAGGTGCTACCAAGGAGAATACGAAGCTTAAACTATGGCTCTGATGATGCTGCCTTTCTCAAATATTTTTGAAGTCCACCAACAACCCATCATTAAAGTGCTGTTGTCGAAAACAGGCTATCTCTGTTGTCGGATGATGTAACTTGATAGTCTACTTCATATAACTATGATTGCACAACATTATGATAGTCAAAGTTTACCTTTCGACAATGTTGAGGCTTCCGAAAATTCATGTTATCCTTCATGTCCTAAAATTTTGTTAAGTTTTTATTGGATTCTTAAAATTTTGATTGCTTTACTACCCAAACGATTCTCAATATACATATAAATTTTCTTTGAAGTTCATCAATATACATACAAATTTATGAAAAATCTTTATTCAAACGCCAAATTTTTTTAGTTATATATATTGGATAGATAGTTTTGCTCATTTTTACAGCAAGAAAATAACGAAAATTTTACGTTAAGCCTTCATATATATTATCGAAAATGGTGTATGATCAAATTACTTTTGTAAGATTCTCTCTATTGTGTTGAGCATGGCTTCGTATGTATGAGAGAACTCAATATTCATGCGCCATTTATGATTACGTCGCAAGCAGACGGGCTTTGAGCCGCTTGTAAAAGAGGATTCTAAAATTTAGAGAAGAGGTAGGGACAATCAGGGAAGAAGAGGAAGGAAAGCTTTATGAAGGCGACTGCGGCATATGCCGCGCGTCGAATTGTGTTCTGCTTCTTTGGACCGGGGTTTCGACCCCATACGTTGAGTGGCTATAGCAGCAACAGCAGGAAGGTCGCTAGATCGCCTTTTTGCACGCTAGAGTCTTGCGGACGGGCCGAGGACGGAGCGTTGGCCGTCGAAGTCCCCGTTAACAATATGAAGGGTGATGGACGTGGCCGTGGCCGTGGTGGACGTGGAGGTGGAGCTGGAAACATGCGCCCCGGTCTGCGCCCGGTCTCTGAGACCAGCCGCATCACTATAGATGAACGATTAAAGCAGTTCCGTGCCTCAAATGATGAAAGTACGTTTCTGATTTTCTCTCTCTCGCTCGTCCAGATATATCAATCTTCCAATTTGGAAAGAGATTAATTTTCTTGAGGTATACACAATAAGAAAATGTGGGGGAGGCTATGCATGCATTTTTTCAGCATAATGGCCAGAAAATGGGATACGTATGTTTTACAAATGCAACTGAATAGTTGAATTGAAATGTCAATCTTGTTGATATCTTTGCACGGGTATGCATATTGAATCTTCTATCACATTGTTTTACAAGGAGTAGTAGGTTAAGTTATGATCATTTACTGAACCTGAGCATATTGTGAGAGGCCGTATTGGTATTTGCGTCCTTCTCCTTCTTGATGTTTAGCACACATCAAGAAGGACAAGGATGATAGCATCGTGATCACCTTATCTTTTCTTGTCTCGCGAGTGATAAATTGTGGTAAGACCTGGAAAGAAAAAACATAAAAATTGTGTATGATGCAATATGTTCATGTCATTATTGCAAGGACATACTATAAAACTTTAAATATTGCAATTTTCCATGTTGTGCTCTTAAATGTTCGAGTTTGAAATGCACCTTAGAGTTTGAAATGCACTTCAGATTGCTATTTTCTTCTGAATTCTTAGGAATATATGTAAAATGATAATGTATATATGCTTATAATGTATGTATGTTTATAATCTTGTGTGCATATACCTACACGTTTTGGTATGTAAGGTATTGATATCAATTATACATAGACATACACATTGACAACACATTTCAAACTTTTGGACACATCTGTTTGTTCAAATGTGTATGATATTAAGAATAATAATTTTTGCACTATCATATTTTATCAATTTTTTTTTCTAATTTTTTGTCATGCGTAGTAGATCACATGTGAAATTAAAGCATGATCGCGTGTTAGATTTGATTTGAATATTTATAGAACCTAGTTTTGCTTGAAATGATTGTGGGCTTGGGCACCAATTTGGCAAGTGATACATTCAATGTTCACAAATTCCCAATTGAGTGATTTTTCATTAAGAAGAAATGTGATTATGCTTTTCTTTGTAGTAGGGCTGTTCTATATATGCTTTACTTTTAAGTTTTAAGTAGATGGATTACTTTCCTTTCCCGTGCTTTATGTAGTGTGGTTATATGCTCCCCATAACTCTTTAAAGTACCTTCTTATTTACTTCTGAATGCCCTTGGTTGGCTCTTGTTGACTTAAGATCTTAGAAACCACAAGAGATAGGACCCGCACAAAACAATGCACACTACAAATTTAGTGAGTACATCTGAATTCAAAAACAAAATTCAAGATTATAAAGGCTCTTTGATCATGAGCTGAATGTGAACTACAAGAGGCTGAGAGTGAACTACAAAAAGCAGGCCATAAACGGAGGCTGAAATTGAAGCATAATCCTTTCCAAAAATAGAGCCAAAGTCTGAGTATATTTGAAGACTTAAAAAAAAAAAAAATCTGAATTTGGAAGTCTTCCAAAGCTTAAATATGCTGAAGAAACTTTGCCATAAGTTCTTCAAGTCTTCAAATAACCTTGGTCTGAAGTGCCTTATAGGTTTACTTTGAAGGAGGAAGACAAGATAGTTAAGGCATATTCAAGCCTATCTTGATGAGGGTTCCATCAAACCAAGTAAATCTCCATGGGGTTCTCCTCTTTGTTTACTGAAAACAGAAGGAAAGAGGGATGTTCCGTGTGTGGATTACAAGGACCTCAATAAGATCATCAGCACGAAAAATATTTGTTAACCAAGATAAACGACCTCATAGATTGACTCTAGGATGCCCATTAGTTCATTGAGGTTGATCTTATATGTGGATGCCATCGTATCCAAATTTTTTTCGAGGATGTTTTGAAGACCACTTTTGGTACACAGTATATACACTACAAGTTTTTTGTCTTGCCTTTTGGCAAGTTGGCTTAACAAACATACATAGCATCTCCGATTCGTGAACCGTTAGCCTTTTAAGTTACCTTGTGTTTGGTTCTTTATGTGTGCACCTAATGATCCGGTGCTTCCCATGGATTAAAAAAATATTGCTTGGCTTCAATTCACCAAATTCCCTCTACTCTTATGGTGCATGCATTTCACTGAACCATCTCAAGAGACATTGAGCTTAGCTTCCCTATTCCCCCTTAAACTTTGGGGTAATAAGGCTTGGATCCTTCCTCTTCCACCTTTCCATCCTTCATCCTTCCTTCGTCCTCCACCCTTTCATCATTCCTTCTCGACCCTTTCATCCTTCCTCCACCTGTACATCCTCTTTTCTCCACCTTGAATGCTTATATCCATCACCCTTCCTCCACCCGTACATCCATTATCCATAGCAGTGGTTGTAAATCATCATCCATAGCCAAGAAGCTTCAACCCAAGCTAGAGGGAAGCCATCTTACACTTAGTATTTTGGCACTTGTAAAACCCAAGCCATTCTACTATGCAACTTGAGTCATAACGAGTCTAGAAGTGTTGTAGAATGCTTATCTTTGTTCCGAAGTATCCTGTCACATTTGAAGGACACAGGTTTACCTCTATTTGACGATAAGTTAAAAGCCATCTTAGAGCTTTATGACATTGCATGACTCATGGGAGACATTCGTGTTCTCACTTTCAAGGAAGCCCAATTTAGCTTTTGATGGTGTCAGGGCTTCTACCCATTCAATGAGGAGATCAAGAGAGAGACAAGAAGAGAGGGAAGTGGTTCTACGAACTTGGCTATAGGAAGATTAGAAATGAAAACAGGAAATTCACTGGGGAGCATGAGTGAAAGAAAGGGCAAAGTGTTGGAGTTAGGATCATATAAAAGGAGCCTAGCTCATCACATGAGGAAGCATGAGAAGAGAATGAAGTAGATGATGCTCAAACTTTCATGGAGCTTGTGAGAGAGAACCTCACACTAGAGAGGGAGCAGAGTGAATACAAGAAGAGAGAAGTCTAGGCCATGAACTTGTGGAGAAGTTATCACTCGATTTAGAGAAGAGAAAGCTACAACGTTTATAGGAGAATGAGATGAGCTAGAGGAAGAGGGAGAGAGCTACACAAAGATGTGCTCGATTGCACCAAATACAAGGAAGTGAGCTCTAGCGCGAGGAGAAAGAAAGTAGATAGAGAAACATGTGCAAAAATTTGAAGAAGAAGATGGAGTGATTGAAGTTGTAAAAGTCCTCTTCAATTTATGTGACTTTTGGGATGAATTTTTATTGATAAGCGGCTTTTAGATCATTTGGGCATATTCATACATGTCCAATGATCAAAAGTCATAATAAACATGTAACTGCCTGTAACTCCTTAATTTGGGGTCCAAAAAATATAATTAAAATATCTTTGGAAAGCTCTTGAAGAGAGCTTTCATATGGAAGGGTAGATCTGTACATAAGGAGATTCTTGAGGACCTTTATCCTAAGAACCTCCCACTTAAAGGGTCAAGGAGGCTCCCTTAAGCTATGTGACTCCCATCATTTGCATGCACATGTGATGTTATGCACATGTGATGTTATTCACATGTGATGCTATGCACATTTGATGTTGTACCTTTGGAAGGCACTTATGAGAGCATGTGCAATATTCTGTGAATTGATGATGTTGATCAATGCGATCATGCCATCATCTAATGCTTCTTTGATGAAGTGGTATTTCACATCTATATGCTTTGTGTGAGCATGGAACATGGCATTCTTTGCTAGTCCTATGGCACTCTGGCATAGTGCCCACCACGGTTGGAAGGCTTGATTCTTCAAAAAATAGTTGCAATAAGGCTTTGAATGAGCTTTTCTCACCAAAAAAATGAAGGGGAAAGTTGGCCCAGAAACGGCATTTTTGGGCTGGGCCGTTTCCTAGAAGCGGCCGTTCCGTTTCAAGTTTTCTGGGCACTATGCGCTCTGGCTATCCTATCCAAGAATAGGTTGCTTTTCAAGCATCCAAGATTCATTGCATAGGCGGGCTAACCAAATAGCTTTCTTGGAAGCCTCTGTCGATGAGATACGTTTGGCCTCTGTGGTAGATAGTGCAACTATCCTTTCCTTTGAAGCTAGAGCACCACGAAATAGCTGTGTCGGCAAGGGTGTGTACATAGCCTCTTGTGGATTTCTCTATATCCACATCACCTTCCATGTCAGAATTATAGAATTGTTTTAATTCCAATGGACCCTTCACATAGCGTAGACACTTGTTTTTGGTCCCTTTCAAATATGTAAGAATAGACTTAACTGCACCCCTATGAACTTGAGCCATAAAAAAAGCTTACAACTCTTACTGCATGGGCAATGTGTGGCCTAGTAGCAACAATTGCAGACATAAGTGAACCACAAGCTGATGCATATAGAACACCTTTCATGAATCTGTACAGCACTTTTTCAATGTGTGTTGCTGTCTATCCCTTTTTAATCTGATACAAAGTATGTGCTCAGCTTCCCCAAGGTGTTTCATTGAGAATGCAGCATTCAGCTGCTGTTTTAGAGCATTTAAGGTGCTCTTTTGCTTTTCAGCCAGCAGCATGTCATCAACATAGAGTACAAATATGATTGGGCTGCCATCTGCAATTGTTTTAGTGTATAAACAATGATCAGCATGGCTTCTTTTGAACCCATGCTGTAGGATGAATGCATCAAACTTATTGTACCATTGTCTTGGAGCTTGTTTCAGCCCATATGAATTCCTTTTGAGTTTGCATGCAACATGTTCGTTTCCAGGAATCACATAACCTTTAGGGTGTTTCATGTAAAGCTCCTCTTGGCTATCTTTTAGTTCTCTAAGCATCTAGATTGATCCTAAGGTATCGCCAAATCATCTTACATAAGCCACTACTATGAGAAGTTTATTTGCATTACAAAAATTATAGAAAAATTTGGCTCATAGGAGCCACCTTTTGTGTGATCCACCAAGGACCACAATCCCTGGAAGATAACATCGTGCACACATCAATTTCAGATCATCTTAGAATCTCAGGTTATCCTAAGGTACACTGCATCTCGCCACTCTGGAAATCACGAGGCCAACAAAGTAGGATGACTTGAAGACAACAAAGCTGCAAGGTCATCTTCATGTTCTTGCCTCTTCCTCTATCTACTTTTTGCATCCTTGTTTGAAACCATGTAGGCACTAAAACACCTCCTGTGAGTTCGGTCACAACAAACAAGCTACTCATGTGGATCCGTCAACACCGATTCACTAGTCAATGTGGAATATTGCCAAGAGTAAGCTACAAGAAGGGAAAGGTATTCACCTAATCAGCCCGTATAGAAAATAAATATGTCAAGTATATCCACATACCATTTGTAAGCACAACTATGAAGCAAACTAATGTGGAAAACACCTCCTAGGTGAATATATAGAGAGTTACTATTACAAACAAAGTATGAGGAGAGCTATCTCTTACCAACAAGGGCAACATCCTCCAATGGGATTGGCTCCATCCTTGTGTTTGCACACTGCACATGTATTGACATCTATGCCACCCATGATATCCCTTCCTTGATTAAGGGCATGATCATCCTCTCATAACACACCCTTTCTGTGCAAACATGTTTACCAAACTGGATTTGGCATTTATTTAAATTCCATTTGAGATAATGGACTTGACATGCAACTTGCTACATGCTATCAAGTGGCATGATATGCATAAAATGTCTAAAATGTGTGTCATACTTAGAAGTAGAATGCAAAAATAGATAGAATTGTGCAAATCTAGACAAAAAAGTACAAATTACTTCCCTTCGAAGAGCCCAAGTGTTGAGAGATTGATGAATTAACAAAACATAAAATTCAAAACTTTGTTAGAAACATGTGTAATTGGGGTAAGCTTACATTAGGGACCCCACATGCAAGTTAAAAGATATTGGAAGTTGATGGTTAAACCTTGGTCAAAGTTGGTCAAAGATAGGTCAAACTTGTGCATGTATATGTATGAGAGATTATGAAAGTGCTCATCAAGAGCTTTTCAGTGATGCACAACACATAAGAAGTTGTTAGTAGACAGGTAGTCAAAAGTCAAATCGTAAATACAAGAAAAGATATGAAAAGCACTTTTTTCATGAAAAGCAAGTTATACTTCAGTAAAAACATAATAAAAAATGTTTTTAATGGTTAGTATATCATAAGTATGTAAAAACTACTAAAATAACTCAATTTTAAGGTTTGAACTCTGTCGCAAATTATAGGATTCAGAGTTTTTTAGTTTTTTGGCATGTGAAAATCATCTACATCCATGTCTATATAAAGAGAAGGCAATTAGCACTTGGATCATCCACTTGGAGTAGACCTACAACTTGATGAAGGTGGTTCTTTCCCTTGGAGATGGAGTTGTGTTTTCATCATACTTAAGGTATGCAGAAGCCTTAGAGAATATCTATTTTGGGGGAGATCATCCTTAGCTATGGCGATTATGGAGTTATGGGCAGCTTGCCTCTCATACATATTCTTCATGCTTCCTTGTAACTTCATGTACTTCATCATTGTTATGCATGGAATATATTTGGAGCTTGGTTCCTCTCTCTCTCTTATGTCTTGTCTATTCTCCATCTTGTCTATGTTTTCTCTATCTCTATATTAATTGTGAGCCCAAAAACCTTGGTATCAGAGTAGGATAA
>CM035421.1:134899546-134904546 GCA_020310875.1 Ceratopteris richardii | reverse complement strand
TTAACTCACCCGCCACCTTCATTTGATTGCCCACTACATGCCACTCATTAGAAGACATATTGTATCTTTTATTCATCATGACTTTTGACTAGATTTCTTCATCCTTAGACTTGTATTTACCTTTACATTTGGTAAATTTATCCAAGCATAGCTCATGTGACAATAAGCTTTCACATATATCTTCAACACTTCCCCTCAAGCTCGTTTGGAATTATCTTCAACACAATTGCAAATTTATCACATCTTTGAAACCTTTTGAGATTAGAAGCATCCAAGAACTTAGTAAACATGTTTGCAACTACCTAATGAACTTTCTCTCCACATCTTTGCTCAATACCTTCTCCTTTACATAATGGTAGTGGACCTCAATGTGCTTACTCCTTGCATGAAACATGGGACCACTTGCAAAGTAAATACTTGACGTGTTATCACCATGTATAGGAATGGTTCCAACATGCACTTCAAGATCAGCCAAAAGCTTCTTAATCCACATTGCTTCACATGTGGCAGATACTAATCCTCTATATTAAGCCTCCATGGATGAAAATGCAATAGTAGGTTGTTTTTTCGAGCTCCATGTGATAGGTTTGCTTCCTATCACGAACACATAACTTGAGGTTGATCTCCTATATTCCTTTGAACCTTCCCAATCAACATCACTAAAACCTTTGCCTTGTAATTCTTTACCAAACTTGTAAAACAAAGCATGATTAACTAACTAGATGCTTTATGTATCTCAACGCTCTCTTGGTTGAATTTAAGTGTTCACATGTTGGAGCTTGCATAAATTGAGAAAGTACACCAACAACGTAAATCAAGTCTTGTAATGTTAGCATAGATTAATGATCCTATGATGCTTCTGGATGTTACATCTTCCAGTTTTTCTCCATCATTTGAGTAAAGCTTTGTATTTGTGTCCATGGGATAAGTGAGTTGTTTGCATTCACTCATTCGAAATCTGAAAAGAACATCCAACAAGTACTTCCTTTGCATCAAGTAAATGCCATCTTTCAATTCTTTGAAAGTATTTCAACTTTTCGATTCCTCTCGTCCCATTCTTTGCTTGCCTCCTTTGGACTTCAATGGCTGTAGCTTGATTGATTCAAGGTTGAGAATCATCTCCTCTCATGATACCCCACATGCCTTTGCCCATTAATTAGTTGGCCATTCTAAAATTCCACACAAGATAATTATCCTTATCTAATTTCTCTACTTGTTGACCAAACTCAGCCATTGAAAACTGTCAAAAACTTTGAGAGTTACCTCGAGTAGTTATATAGTCCTTTGCTCCCGAGTTCGTGAAACTGCCCCTTGATTTATAGCTCCTCTTTTGCTTTGTGTAAGCTCCAACATTGTTGATGAAGCTCTCGCACCCATTTGGCTCTGATACCAATTGTGGAGAATGATTTCTCCTATGCACAACAAGAAGCATGTAATGAGCCCTTCAAAGTTGAACACTTTGACAAACTCCTGCATGTCAGATTGCTTGCCACTCTCATCTTGAAAATCAAATGTACTTGATCCTTTAAAAGCTGAAACTAGACCTAAAGGGCTTTCCAACAAGCTACGAATCACTTAATTTGGATAAGTTTTGGTTGGAAAATTCAACTAGGGAAAATAGACTACCTATCCACATAGGTATGCTGAAAAATTGAACTTCGCTCTCATACTGATAACTCATAGAATATAAAACCTTTGAAGGAGATATTTGAGGTAGCGAAAGTACTCAAGATAAGATTTCCAATGAGTGTTCAAAACTAAGAAATGGTTACATATATATTGAGATATGAAGCTCACAATATGATCATGCACAAAGTGACGTGCGGCTGGAAACAATCTATGAGAAGACAAAATGATAAAATGACCCCTAAATATAAATCCGACCTATTGGGGGGCTTTGCTTTTTTTTTTACTCTCTCTCTCTCTCTTTATTGAGAATGGACTTCCACTTCATTTTTATAGCCAATGAGCATGTGAAGAAGTTTGTGCCTTCTTCTTAACTCACCACCTTCATTTGATTGCCCACTACATGCCACTCACCACCTTCATTTGATTACCAACTACAAGGAGGATATTGTATCCTTTATTCAACATGACTTTTGACAAGATTTCATCATCCTTAGACTTGCATTTACCTTTACCTTTGGTAAATTTATCCAAGCATAGCTCATGTGACAATGACCTTGCACATATATCTTCAACATTATATGTGTGTGTTTGTTTGATAGGTGTAGATGAGAGCATATGACTTTTAACTTGATAGGCTTGGCCAACCTTGATAGTTTAGGGGTAATGTTTTAGTCTACATACTATCCAATACTTAACATCCTATGGTTGTATCTATCCTTCCAAGTAGTACTTGGTTGAGAAGAATGGGGCCTGAGTGAGTTCTCTTTTTGGGAGAGAGCGCTTCATGTCCAAGGTCCTTGTGTGTTAGTTCTCTTTGTGATGTGTTTTGGGAGAGTTCACTTCATTTTCAAGGTCCTTGTGTGTGTTGGTGGATACTTGGCATGATATGTGAAAACTAGAGGTACCCAACTTAACTAAATAATTAATAATTAACTAATTTACCTGTATGACATGTTCCTCTACTGTCAAGGGTAAATATTTGGGACTTTACAATGTTCTCTAACCTATGGAATCAGAGGGTGGTAGACCCTTGATTGTCAATCAAGTATTTGTTGGAAATAAGAGAGGCATAAGAGCTGTTGAGTGATTTTCTGTGAGCATAACAAAGAAAATAGTACATCTTTTTGGCTTCAAGCCATCTTGGGGAAAATGTTTTGAATAAATAAATACTTCACTTCATAGACATATGATTTGACACATGTTAACTTCGAGTGTCTGGGCCAATACTCGTTTTGAGCTTCATACTTGTGGATGCTTGAAGTCTGCATTGGCTTATCGAAAAACCATGCATACGTGGATGGATGGATGTGCATTCAAGTGGGGAGTGTGTATGCTAGGTTTTGTATGCACAGGCATCCTCGAATTTTCATTTTTTGGGCAAAGTTGAGAGATTGAGGTAGATGTTCAAGCTATTAGAGGAGGTAAAGGCTTGGTAAAGTGTAAGTTCCTTTTGCGTTCTGAGCTTTAACATGGACACAACCATATCATTGGATTTCCTTTTCTATAGCAAAGTTGAGAGACTGGTCACTGGGGTAAGGTTTAAGTTTGTAGATTAGAAATGAAGGCTTGGAAAAGTGTAGAATTCCTTTTTTTTTTGGTGGGTTTGTGTTTGCGTATTATAAATTTTATAATTTTATCGAGGAGCAATGTGAGGAGCAAATTAAGTACTTAGTACATTGTAAACATTATGCAATGGGATTACTATTTGAAATCTTGTGTTAATTCATTCCGCAGTCTTATTATTTTGAAATGAATAAAAAGGATTGAAAAACTGCCTCATGTGATAGTGTAAGATTCAGAGAAATTGTGCAAAGTACCCACAACGAGACATCTTTGAATGTTTGGTTTTTGTATGCTCACTTCATAAAAAGGGCTATGGCTCACACAATCTGGTGGTTCTTATGGAATTGGGTCTCTGCCAAGTCCTGACCAAGGTGATTTCCATAGATACTGACAAAATTCTTTATTGTCCTAAGCAGCTCAAGCTTTAGTGCTTGCTCATCTATGAATATTGTTCAGCATAGCTGGTTGCAGTATTAGGTTTACATGTCATGTGTGTTCCTGCTTAGGCATATTGCTAGTTACAAAATGTTAAGCCTCCCACAAGTTGTTGCAAGTAAGCACTTTTACAAAGGGAAAACAAAAGAACTGAACGGAATATATTATGGAGAGAGAGAGATTAAAGAAAGTAGTTTCTAACAATCATTTGTTTTCCTTATTGCAATTTTTTTATTTTTATGAAGTTTGTCTCTTAACTTTATTATTTATGCAAAACAAATTTGTGTTCAGTGTATATTACCATGCCTAAGATAAGCTTGATCGGTAATGCTTTTGATTACAGAGATGGTTTTTGAGGCTGGCTTAAGCAACCATGAAAGAGCTGTCATTCATGAGCTCTGCAGGAAGATGGGCATGAAGTCAAAAAGCTTCGGGTATGCACATTATTTTCCCTTTAAAGAAATAGTAATAGGTAATCCATGCTTCATGGTAATTATGAGCAGTGCTTCACAACACATTCATATATGCACCCAACAGTTGAATGGCTCGCTCATACATTCTATGTACGTATGCATTTATGCATGTGCGTGTGCATTCATGCATGTATGTATGTATGTATGCATGTATGTGTGTGTCTATTTATGTATGTCTATATGTATGTATGTCTGTGTATGTATGTAGTTGTTATGCATGTATGTATGTATGTATGTATGTATGTATGTATGTATGCATGCATGCATGCATGTATGTATGTATGTATGTATGTATGTATGTATGTATGTATGTATGTATGTATGTATGTATGTATGTATGCACAATGTATATGCATGCATGCACGCATGCACATATGCACGTGTGTATGTATGTATATGTTTGTGTGTATGCATGCATATCTCTGCATGTGTATGTATGTGCGTGTGTATGTATGTATGGGATGGGATTGATGGATGGATGGATGCATTCATGCCTGAAAGTACGGATGGATGGATCTATTTTATTATGTATGTAGGTATGCTATTATGTGTGCATGTATGTATCTATGTATGTATGTTCATTTAGTGTTATGTATGTATGGATGGATGCATGCATTGATGGAGGGATGCAGTGATCCATGCATGCAGCAATGTACGTATGGTGAAACTACAGTAAACATTGATCTAGGGGGTTGAATGCATAACATGTTCAAAATCAGAATACCATGGAACATCATTTATTGAAGGCAAATGCATTATTTTTTTGCACTCAAATGTTATTCATCCATCAGAACATCTTGGCTCTGATAGTGAAAGAATACACATGAATATAAATGTATATGTACTGTGCATGCACATGTTATATATGCATATACATCCTCGTGCAAACACATATTTCTT
>CM035421.1:134867046-134892046 GCA_020310875.1 Ceratopteris richardii | reverse complement strand
ATGTGGACATGAGAAACATCTACAAAGAGATCCAAAATAGAAGTACAAACATTGATAGATTTAGCCTTTCCTTCAACAAACACTATGATGTTATCTACAAAGCTCGCCCTAGCAATAATGCAATCATACAATGAAGCACAATCATGGGAAGCACTAGACTATGCTCACTAAAACTAGACTAGATAAAATTATTGCAATAGATTCCAATTACAAATAACCCATGAATAGGAATGCAATACAACAATATCGCACTAACCATGGAAGTCCACAACATGGGACTAATTGGCATGGTATACATCATGCAAAGATAGACAATATATACGAGGTCCCAAAGTTGGAGATGATTGGACAAAATATCATGTACTCGAATAGATTTGACTCTCCATGACATCACCTCGCCCTCAAACAAAAAGTTTCATGAGTGGCTTTACCTTGCTTAAGATAATGTAGGATTTGATTCTTCAGTGCTCCATTTTTGTAGAGTTCTTGGCATGTAGTACTAGAACATGATGAGGATGGATATCCATGATGATCGAACTGAAAAGGGTTCCTTAAATATGTAGGTATGGAATCTGAGGTATGCTTCTTTTGATGGGATGTATTGGATTTCTGATCCTTTTTTATAATTCTTTTGATAAGGAATGGTGCTTGTAGTAGTCTTGAATTCAAGTTGTTTCCTCTTCTTAGGACAATTGATTACTATGTGATCATCATCTCCACAATAGAAGCATAATCTAGGTTTTTCTTTCCTTAAGTGTAAGCGTTTTGAATCAAATGTTATATAATTGCATGGGTTTTGATTGAGATTCTTCAAACATATCATGTTTAGGGACGAAATGGAACTTACATTCGTGATTTTGAATGTGAGCCTTTTTCTCTTGTTTTCTCTCCAACAACTTATTTCATACTTAAGTCTGTGGTTCATGAATTTATTCAAAGAATTTACCTTGGGCATGCTTAACATTGAGTTCGTTGACATCGTCATATAAGCCCATCGAAATTGGCTGATAAAGTAATCCTCATGCCATGTGAGATCACAAAATCATGGTATGTGTGAATTCTAATGCATAGATAGAAGTGGGTCTATTTCCTTAATGTAGCTTCCTTAGCTTTGTTTCTATTACACTCAAACAACTGGTAGCTCCAAAAGAAGATGTGAACTCTTGAACGACGGCCTTGAAGTTGTACAAAATGTCTATATCCTTCTCAAGGATAGGTGTAAACCACAAAGTGATTCATGAATTCATTTAAAGTATTTACATTGGGCATGGTTAACAGGAGGTCCTTGACATTGTCACGTAAGCCCAATGTAAATTGGTTGATAAAATAATCCTCATGCCATGTAAGACCACAAATGATTTCTCTCAATTCTGATGCATAGATATAAGCAAGTTTGTTTCCTTGATGTGGCTTCCTTAGCTTTGTTTTAGCAACACGATAAGAATTGGCGGCTCCAATAGAAGATGTGAACTCTCCAACAAAGGCCTTGAAATCATTTTTAATATTGATATCCTTCTCAAGGATAGGTGCAAACCATGAAAGAGAAGGACCACATAATAATAGAGTTCCTATGAGTCCTACTTGAGATGTAGCATCTAGGTACTTGTTTGGTCGCATTCTTATGAATGGCTTCACCTAGTGTAGAAATCCTCAAAACTTTGATCTTGTCCTATCAAATCTCTCAAGCATGCCTAATTTTGGACTTTTCTTCATATTAGTTGTCATGAGGGTACTTGAAGAAGATTAATTTACTATGATATACAACTCTTGGATTTGCCTTTGAAGTTCTATAATTACATCTTAAATATTTTGGTGTTGAATTCTCGCTTGTTTTTCTTGTATCTCCTAGACTTGTTGCTGAATAACTTCAAGTGTGGAGAAAATTTCTTCACGAATAATCTCCATGGTGCCCTGTCATGATGAAGGTAGACTTGCCAAAATGTTAGGGGAGCACTAGATTGTGCCCTCTGACTAGACTGTACAAGATATCAAAACTATGCTTCTCATTACAAGATCATCCATGTAGGGGAAATAATACAAAAATGTAGAATTTCAAGAGGTCCCACAACCTTGGATTGATAGGTATGCATAACTGAACCAAACAGGATACAAGAGATCCACAACATAAGGATCATAAGAATGAAATAGGATATCTGAATTACAAGAACTCCCTTGAGGGAGATGAACTAGGTATAAGAAATAAGTGGACAGGATTACATACTACAAGATTACAAGAGGACAAGACAAGATGTCTATAATACTAGACTAGATAAGACGAGAACAAGGAGGAAGAAAAGAATCGGAACTTGAAAAGTACTTACTTGGAGATCGTGACTCTTTGAGCTCCCAAGACTAGCAATTGGCAAGGTTGAGGATGTATGTGGCCGAGCCCCCCTTATATACATGTTCAAGGATGATTACAAATTGATGATGTCATCAAGGATATAAGCAATCCAAAACAGGATCCCGAGATGTTAGAAGCAAGCAAGTAGCCAGTCGATCTTAGAGTTTTGACACGTTTTGGACACAATGGTAGCATTACTTTCTCCAAATTGTAAATGAATTATGATTTATTAAATCCATACATAATCTAGGCTCGGTCAAGGTTTCTTCATGAGTCTCCATGGTACTCATTGTTGGTTTCTAGGCCCACAATTATAGTAAAATAGAGAGATAAAGACAATAGAGACAAGAGGTACACTCAGAATATGGCAAAAGGAGCAAAATAGCTCCAAGAATGAAGAACTCTGCTATAAAAAAATATACTTACAATGGAAGGTCCAAGCTTTGAGATCACCTAAAGCTCATTTAATAGTGTTCATGATGATGATTTATGCTCTACACATCATGTCCTTACATAGGTAAGGCTGCCCCATGAAAAAAATATGTTGAAAAAGCTCAAGCAGGTTGGTTTTCAAAATCGGAAGATGCCTGGCGGATTTCACAGAAACCCTAATTTTGGGTTTTTTTAATTTTTTATGTACTCATGAAATAGTGTTCATGATGATGATTTATGCTCTACACATCATGTCCTTACATAGGTAAGGCTGCCCCATGAAAAAAATATGTTGAAAAAGCTCAAGCAGGTTGGTTTTCAAAATCGAAAGATGCCTGGCGGATTTCACAGAAACCCTAATTTTGGTTTTTTTTTTATTTTTTATGCTCGAATTAGATTTGAATTAAGGGTTTGACTTTTGATCTATCTAGAGTTGTCAAATACCTAAGTATTAAATCATTGAATAGCTCTCGAGGAGTACTATCAGATTATAAAATGAAATATCATTTCCTAGAAATGGAACCATTTCTTACCAATAGAACCATTTCTTACCAATCCTGTATTTGTGATCTTCAATTCTTTTGTCTTTGATATGCACAACTTGAGCTCCCTAGTGAAAGGTTGCTCACTTTTCTAATAGTCCCCTCTTAACTTGATACTAGGGGAATATGCATGGTAGGATTATCTGTAAGCTATTGAATTTATTATTATTTAATAATTTAGGTACTTGTTTAATTTCATATACCATGTGAAGTATCCAACAACACATAGAAGGACTTTTTATCCTATTGTTGCATCTTCTTTCTTCTTCTTGAAGCAAAATTTTCTAGCAATCCCCTCTCAACCTGATATTAGGGGAATATGCTTGGTAGGATTATCTATAAGCTATTGAATTTATTATTATTTTATCATTTGGGTACTTGTTTAATTTCACATACCATGCTAAGTATCCACCAACACACAGAAGGACGTCTTCTCCTATTGTTGCATCTTCTTTCTTCTTCTTGAAGTAAAATTCTGCTTTATGTGTTTTCCCTCCACAAATCTTGCATGGATTGAGTGTATACCAATCTGGCTCTTTGTGGTTTGTTCTTTCAAAATGTTTGCTCTTCTTGAATTTCTTTGCTTTTGCTGGAAATGTACTTTTTTTTTGCCACCTTCAACTTTTCTAATAATCCCCTCTCAACTTGATGCTAGGAGAATATGTACGGTAGGATTATTTGTAAGTTTTTGAATTTATTATTATTTAATTATTCTTGTACTTGTTTCATTTCACATACTATGCTAAGTATCCACCAACACATGGAAGGAATTCTTCTCCTATTGCTGCATCTTCTTTCTTCTTCTTGAAGCAAAATTCTGCTTTGTGTTTTCCCTCCACTAATCTTGCATGGATTGAGTTGTGTAACAACCTGTCTCTTTGTGGTCTGTTCTTCCACAAAATTTGCTCTTCTTGAATTTCTTTGCTTTTGTTGGAGATGCACTTTTTTTGCTTTCTTCAACGTTAAGTCTTTTCTCCTCTTTTTGTATGGCTGCCATTACTTTGTGAAGATTAGGATTAGTTTTGTTTTGCAAAATAGTGACAATCATGTTGTAAGAAGAGGGTAGACTCTTCAAAAGAAATGCTAGCTCTGTTGCTTCATAGATTGGGTGATCCATCCAAGCTAGTTGCTCTTGAACTTGTTAATATAAACTTGTTAATATACTCTGCCATTGATGTTGAGTTACCTCTAATTGATAAAAGGAAATAAGAAGTGATACAAGAGATTGTCGAGTCCTTATACAAAATATTCCCTCCAATTTAATCCAAGCTTCACCTTCACTTTTAATACCTACAATGTGAAGCATATATTCATTGCTTAAACTCATATCTATGTTGGACAAAGTTTTTTTATTTCTAGAAAAGTTGCTCCATCAGGATTGTTGTAGGAACAATTACCCCTCCTGGTTGAGTACTTTTAGCTCCATTTGATGAAGATGAAGTAGCACTTTGAGCTTGGGACCTACATATTTCTTGAGAAGCTGCAGTGTATAATCCAATATCTACAATTTTCAAGCTGCTTTACCTTTGCATCAACTTCATCCCATAGATTAATTATCATGAGATAATATTGGAGACGTGTTTGCCATGTGTGGAAATCGCTTCCACTAAAGCGATCCACTAGCACCATGTTAGAGGTTGCTATACTCAACACAATACTCAAGCAAGTATGTTGCTCAAGTAACCACTCTACTCTCTCACACTCCTGCCTTGATACCAATTGTTGGTTTTTAGGCCCAGAATTATAGTAAAAGAGAGATCTAGGGACAATAGAGAAACACTCACAATATGGTCAAAGGAGCAAAATATCTCTAAAAATTAATTCTACCATACAAAAATAGTTGGAAATTCCAAGCTTTGAGATTACCTAGGGTTCATGAAATAGTGTACAAGGTGGGCTGCCCCATGGAAAAATTTTCTAGAAAGGGTCCAAAAGCTGTGTTTTGAAAATCGTGGTGGGCTTTTTGCGGAATTTCACTTAAAGCCTAATTTTATATATATATTTTTTTAATTTTTAATTTTTTTAGTATGTATGTTATGCTTAAATTTAAGCCATTGGATCCATAAATCATGATTTAATCACAATTTGACATATTGCACATTTGCTTTTCATTAAAAACTGCTTTTCAATGTGAGATCAGAATTTGGGGCTTGACCATTAATCTATGTAGAGTCGTCAAAACCTAAGTGTCATATATCATTCGATAGATCTTAAAGAGTATCGTCATATTATATTATAAAATTTTTCGACCACCATTTCTAAAAAATGGGACCATTTTTGACCATTCCTGAATTTGTGATCTTGAGTTTTTTTGTCTTTTGTATGCAGCTTGATCTCCCTAGTAGAAGGTTGCTCACTTTTGTAGCACTCATCAGCATGCCGCATATATTTGAGAATGTGGGCAGGGCTCTAGCCCACCCTATATAAGATTTCCATGTAAATTTCCTTGAAGAACTTGAAGAAGTCCTTTTGTAGAGGCTAACATGAACTCCAAGATCGCTTCTAGGTTAGGACTGAAAGTACTTTCAATTGATACCTATGGTCATTGAAATCAATTAACTTAAATTGATCAAGTTCAATAGAAGAGGGGATCTTCTTATCGTTATTGGGTAGATTTTGTGGGCTTCTTAAAAAAATTAGCTTTTCTTGTTATGTTTTCATTCTTTATTTCTTTTCATTGTTTTTCTTTTCTTTATTAGATGTTTTTTTGTTTTGTTTATTTATTTGTTATTATTACTTCTTTAAGGAAAAGTTTTTAGTGCATGGCTTTATCATGGTTGAGCTTGTCAAAGAGTGTGGACCTTCTCTATGACATTGATGGTGTGAATAGGGATGTTGTAACTTGTTGTTGAGGCTATGTGTGGAAAATCATGAAATGTGATACTCCTTGTTTCGGATAGATATAGAAGTTGAAGATGCATCTTGTTTTATGATTTTAGTTTAAAAAATGATATTCTTATTATTATTGATAGTATTATTATTGTTGCTTAAGAATGCTTGAAAAGAGCTTTATTTTTATGGGCTTTCTATTTTAAAAAAAATTTATGTTATTTTTTAGAATTTAGGTTTTGCATGATTATTAATTTGTATTTATTTTTCATTTTTGAATATACCTTTTTTTTGTTTGCATGTATTTTTTATGACTTGTCTTAATCTTATTCTTTTGTGCAATCTGTTGTTGTTGTATTTTCTTATGTATGTGTGTTTACCTTTCTTTAGCTCATATATTTGGATGAATCTGGATGCCTGAACGTATATATATGTATGTGTGTGTATGTATGCATGTGTGGATGTATGTACGTATGTATGTATGTATGTATTTATGTATGTGTGCATGCATGCATGTATGAATGAGTTTGTGTATATGTATTCATATGTGTATTATGCATATTAGGTGTTTGAAGGTTTGTGTGTATTTACTAGGTATATGTGAAAATATATGTTTGTTTATGTTAGCGTCTTTTTTCGTGTATATGAATTCTTATGCAGTAATTTTGCAGATTAAATTAGAGTCGAAGGGTGGTCCTCATTCATCCCTTATGTTTTGTACAAATGGTGTCATATTGCGGAAACTTGTGAATTCAGATGGAGACATACGGAGTAAATTGAATGCAACCCATATTATTGTGGTAAGGTTTCAATGCTATTAAAGAAATCCTATGAATTAAGTTTTTTGTTGTCATTGTAATACCTGCCCTTGTTATGGATTTCTTTTTGGGCTAGTTGTGTTCATTACTCTAGGAAAAGATTGAAAAAGGAAAAGAACAAGAAAGGGAGACAATGTTGTCTTTCTATGATTTAAAACAGAAGTTTCGAAGCTTATATTTGCTTATGTGCTATGAAGTTCTTATGTCACAGTAGGAATAGAGATGGGTGTTTTTGTCCATGTATGTATATTTTGTTAGTAATGCATATCAATTTTAAATTGTGACATTCACATGTAGGTCACTTTTGAAGTGTAATGGTGTCCTATCTGTTAGATAGTCCTGTTTTTTCACTTTTCAGGGGTTAATAATTTTATCCTGATCTCCTCGGGAAATATGAACCTTGTATTTCTTTGATTTCATTTTTATTTTTGTAGCTTTTAGTTCTACTGGATTTTTGTCCTTGTATCTGGTGGATCTTCTTGTTGCTGTTTTCCTCATATATGCATGGTTGTGTTTCTGGACAGTTGTTTGTGAGGACATGCATTTTGATTTTATGGTATGTAGGTATGGTTTTTAGTACACATCGTTTTTATATTGAAGATAATTGTGGTTGCAGAGTAAGCCAAACTGTCTTTTTCGTAATTAAACCATGAATTGAGGGGCAAGGTAAAAAGAAGAAGATACATCTAATGGGATTGATTCAGTTGATAACATAAAGTAAGTACCAAGGAGGCTTCTTTAAGCTAAGTAACTCCCACCATTTGTATACATAGCTGATGTTGTGCCTTAGTGAGAGCATCTGCAAGATTTTGTTAAGTGTTGACCTTGATCAAGCCATCCTCTAATACCTCTCGGATGAAGTGGCATCTCACATCAGTATACTTTTGTGCGAGCATGGAACATGGCATTCTTTGCTAGAAATATGGCACTTTGACTATCACAACGAAGAACATGTGCCTTGTCAAGCAAACCAAACTGCATAGATGTACTATCCAAATGCCTTCTTTAGAAGCCTTTGTGGCTGAAATACATTCTATCTTTGTAGTAGATAGTGCTAATATCCTTTGAAGTGTTTGAATCACAAAATGTTAGAAGATATGTCATCAGGGCAACCTTCCACTAGGGACCCTACTTACAGGTTAAAGTAAATTGGTCATTGGAAATGGTCATAAATGAGATTTTGTTTGGTAAAAAGTTATTGTTATGAATTGTGATAGTACTCCTCAAGAGCTATCCACTGCTATATAACACCTGGGTATTTGACACCTATGTGTGGATCAAAAGTCGAACCCTAATTTGCATATTTAAGATGAAAATCAGTTTAAAATTGAAAAGGAACATGTACACTTTTGAAAATCACATGGAAGTGATCCAAAGGCTTGTATTACATTACTTGGCACTTAGACATCTTCTAAAAACTTCAAAATTAGGGTTTTTTGTAAATTACAGTGGAAATCCCACTGCAATTTATGGGAACCAACTTTTTGAGTTTTTGTAGCTTTTCTTAAGCTTGGACAAGAAGGCATATGAATATCTATAATAAGAGTAAGAGTTGGGCACTTGTATCATCATTTTTGGAGCTCTTCTCTTGAGCTTGTGTTGGAGAATGAGGTCCCTTTAACTTGGAGAGGTGATGTTGTGTATTCTTCATTATCTACAAGGTGTGCTGGAGCGTTGAGCTTATCTATTTGGAGTAGATCATCTTCAGCTTTGGAGATTGTGGAGTTACAGACAGTTTGTGTATCTTGTGGATTCTTTATGCTATCTTGTAACTTCATGTACTCCAATCCATCTTGTCTCTATTTTCTCTCTGTCTCTATGTGGATTATTGGCCTGAAAACCATCACAAAATCCTTTCAACTCTGATAGACCTTTCCCATAACATAGGTGCTACCTTTGCTCCAATATCTCAAGATACATGTAAGTGCATCCCAATGAGCTTTGCTAGGGTTGGCCATAAAACGGCCCAACTCCCACTGCATGACAATGTCTCAGGCCTAGTAGCAACCGTGGCATACATAAGAGGACCACATGTAGATGCATATGGAAGACTTTCCATGTAGCTAGCTGTTCGAGACAAGCTTCGTTGGATAGCTTCACATGTGGCTGCAACGGCACTCCAAGAGTCTTTGCGTCAGCTATAATGTTAAATCTGTCCAGCACTTTTTCATTGTGTTTTTCTTGTGACAAATACAATGTGTGCTGCAATCTTTGCCTTTTCATCCTCATACCAAGGATATGATCAGCTTCTCCAAGGTCTTTCATTGAGAAGCAGAGTTGAGCTGCTTTTTCAGCGCATTAACAGTGCTCTTTTTCTTCCGAGCTTGCAGCATATAAGATATTTACAGCACTAGGATGATTGGGCTTCCATCGTCATCCTTTTCGGTGTACAAATGGTGGTCTGCAAGGCTTCTTTTTGAACCCATGTTTGAGGATAAATTCATCAAACTTCTTATACCGTTGCTTGAGGGCTTGTTTCAACTCATTATTAAACTCTTTTTCAGCTTGCATACCAGATGCTCTTTTCTAGGAATGATATATTCTTTTGTATGTTTCATCATTCGAGTACAGCTCTTCATCTAAATCATTATGCAAAAAGCTTGTTTCAACATGCATTTGGAATAGCTCGAATTCCAAGGCAGTTGTGAGAGCCAACAACACACTAATGTGGTCATTTTGACCATTGAAGAGAACACTTCTTGAAAATCAATGCCTCTTTTTGGTCATATATTTTAGCAACCAGTCTTGCTTTGTACTTGGGTTTGCCATCCATGGTCTTGATTTTGTACACTCACTTGTCAGGAATGACCTTCCTACCCTTGGGCAATTGAACAAAATCCCAAGTATCATTTGCATGCAAGGTCTTTGTCTCTTCCTGCATGGCTATCTAACCTCTTACAAGGAGTTTTGTTATATCTTTAAGCCACACATTAGAAGAGGGGCTGTATGGGATTGTTAGCTCCTCTTAATACTAAGATTTTCACAAAATCTATTAAGTTCAACACTTGTGAATTCACCTCCATTATACGTCCGTAAGCATTTCAACGTTCTACGTGTTTGGGTGGGTACAAATGTGTGAAATTTCTTAAAAACAACAAAAGCTTCATCCTTAGATTTTTAGCAAATAAATGCAAAGCTTTGTGGAGTAGTCATCAACAAAAGAAACAAGAAAAGAGCATCCCCCATAGACTTGATGGACATGCTACAAACTTTAGAACAAGATCAAGCACAATAGACTTATGAGAGGCACCCTAGTAGGAATTCTTTACGTGCTTACTTTATTGACATTCATTACAAAACGTAATCGTGTAAAACCAATCCATTAGTGCCATCCACCAAAAGATGCACTATACAAATACCTTCAATGAAACATGAATGATTGTTTCCAAGGTATACATTTCCATGGTTCCTACATGAAATGTTGAGGAACAGTCATTGATAAGAGTCACAAGAAGTGATGCACCTGAATCCACAATGGAAGTATGAGATAATGCATGATTTACAATAAGCAAGGCATTAAGTAGATCACTCTTGCTGATATGTATATCTTGGGCATGAACAATATGAGAAGCATCATGTAAACATGCGTCATTTGCTGTCATAGTAGCACATAAAATGTTCTCCATGTTCGATAACTCTTTATTGACCACACTAGAGGACACATTAGGTTTCTCCTTATCCTTAGATTTATTGTGCGCATTTGTCTTGCTTTCTTTCTTCTCCTTGTCACTTTATGTCTTCTTTCTCTCTAACTCTGCTGCTAAGTACTTGCACTTTGGTTTCTTGTGAACTTTCCTACCACATTGGTGGCAAGGCACATCATCCTTGCCTTTGATCTTTCTTCTATTCCTTTGAGCATTACCAATTGTTTTCTTTATTTCTTCCTCTTACCATATTGGCTGCACCACTTTCCTCTCCACTTGCTTTCCTTTTGATATCTTCATCAAGTATAGAACCCCTAACATCGTCAAATGTAAGATTGGGGTTGTTAGAAAGTGAGACAACCGATATCGCCCATGGATCATGTAGTGTCATCAACAAGAAGATAGCTTTCAACTTATCATCAAAAGCAAGTAATCATGAATCTTGAGAAGGGTTCCTATAAAAAGAGATGAGTGCTCTACAACACTCTTTGATTCTTCAAACTGCAAACTCGCTAGTTTTTGCATGAAATGCACTTGATTTACATGTGTGTTATTCTCATATGTGGCCCTCAACTTCCCATGTACATCATATGGAGTTGTAAGGTCCTTGACGTCCTTCAAAATCTCATCAAAGGAAACCATTTTCATATTTATAATGGGCTTTTTATTTAGGTTAGTCTAAGTTGCATCAGTCATGTCTTCTCGCTTGGTCTCACAAGGGTTGCTTCACAATCTTTGAGGAAGACAATTTGAAGCATTATCTCTTGCCACAAATCAAAACCGTTCCTCTCAAATCTCTTGGTTTCAAAGAGATTTTGAACATCTAAAGAGGGGTCATATTTGTACACACTAGAGCTTAAAAATACAAAATATGATTTTTTGAATCTCTATGCAAGAATCAATAACTTTTGTTTTTTTTTTTTTTGGGGGGGAAAAGTGCACCTAAACTAGAAATAGATATGACGAGCGTGTGTGCAATAGCTTAATGAGGCTATGGATGAAGAGTAGGCTTAAAACTCCAAGAAATAACTTTGATTAAATAAAAATAGCAATCAATTTTTGCATTAAAAACAACAATCTTGTTGTTTTTAGCTACAATAAGCATACATGAAGAGAATAAATATTCAATGGGAGCTTGTATCATAAAACACAACATATGAAGCTTAGCATATACACCTTAATACTCGAAAAAATGATGAGTGAGAGATAGAGAGAGAGAATAGACAAGTTTTTCTAAAGTGTACGGTAAGCTAGAATGCTCAGCTACACTATCTTATATTAAAATGTCAAATCACAATATGTGAATATGATACAAATTGACAATATTTGAATCTAGGAAGAAATAGGAACTAGATACAAGAAATTGTGTGTAAAGTGCCTAAGAGGTATGAAGATTGTTTGTGTGTGAGAATATGGAGAATATGAACAGTTTAGAATTGTTTTACAACAAATCCGAATTCTGATTATCCTAAATAAAAAATTAGTGATGCACAACTCCTCCAAGAGTATATGAACTCTTCCTCCAAAATCTCCTCCAAGGTCTCCACCTCGAGTTGATGAACTCCTTGAGTGATGCTTGAGAAGATGATTCAAAAGTGAGCCTATTTCTTCTTTTATATCTTGAGGAACCCCTTGAAAAGCTAGCTAAAAAACAATTGTGAAAACAAAAAACTATGTCCGCGAATGGTGCCGAAAATTTCGTGATTTTTGTTTTTGTAAAAAAAAAAATCTTCGTTGTTGCGCAATCTACAACATTTTCACTTGTAGGAATGTAGACTAGCTTAATGTGCTTTTTAGATACCTGTTCCTGAATATAGTGGTAATGTACCTCGATATGCTTTGTCCTAGCAAATGAACATGGTTCTTTGCAACAACAATAGCACTTTGACGGTTTGAAAATATATGAACTAGAAGATGAACATGAACATATAGATAACTTGGAATCTTCTGTAAGCAAAGTGATTCAAATGTAGCTGTAAAGACAGCCCTATGCTCTGCTTCACTTGAAGATGTAGCAACTGTTGGTTGTTTCTTGGATAACCAAGAGATAAGACAATCTCCTAGAAAGAAACAATAGCCACTTGTGCTTCTTCTTGAGTCTTTATCACCTTTCCAATTAGAATCTGAAAGACCTTTAAGTAAGAAATGTGAAGATGTGTATTACATGGATATAATGTAGCATCAAATGGTTTTGAATTTGCTTTTGATTGTAATGACACATTAACATCCATAGATGTTTGCATAGGCTTGGAATCTGTCATCTCAAACCTTTCCAATAATTTCTCATTGTATTTTTGCTATGTCATGTAGATACTCTTATCTCTCTATATGAATTCAGTCCCAAGATAATAATGCAAAATACCTAAATCATTTACATTAAGTTTGCTTTAAAATATTGAAGGTCAGAATCCTTGAGACCTGTCACGATCATATCATCAATATATATGATAATAATAATCAAAACCTCTTCTCAGCTTTAACATAAAGAGTGGGAATCACATCTGAGATTTCAAAACCAGTAGATAGAAGATAGACATGTATCTTCTCATACCAAGCTCTTGGTGCCTACTTTAGTCCATACAAAGCTTTGATAAGCTTGCATACTAAATGCTCTTTACCTGTCGCTTCAAAACCTTCTGGAAGCTAAACATAAACATCTTCATGTAGATCACCTTTAAGAAATACAGATTGATATCTAACTGCGATACTTTCCAACCGAAGAATGCAGCTGAAGAAAGTACTGTCCTGACTACTGTCATTCTAAATGTAGGAGCAAAAGTCTCATCATAGTCAATACCTTTTTTTCTGTGCATAATCTTTGATAACTAATCTTGCTTATACCTGTCGATGGTACCATATGCTTTTCTTTTGATTTTGAAGATCCACTTAACACCAATAACTTTCTTACCTTCTCACAAAGCTTCCATGTTTGATTCTTATGAATATAATCAATCTCTTCTTGCATAGCTTTCTTCCATATAGGACTATGTAGTGCATCTTGAACAATAGTTGGTTCATTCTCAACTCAAGTAAGAGCAAAAATATTATGAATCTCAAACCTGATCTGTATGTTGTCTCCTCGTTTGACTTCTGGTTCTTCCAGTGTATTCCTTTATACCACTATCCTTCCAAGTTTGATATAACCACTTTGGTACATTCTTGAAAAGTGGTGGAATCCTTTTTGGTTCTTTAGTATCTCTTTCTTTTGGAACTCTGAAACTTTCTCCAACTTCATAAGTCAGAACTTCAAGAGGTACTGATGATGGACTGGGTATTGATGTAGGTGATGAAACTCTCTCTTCACCTACATCTCTTAGGGTTTGAGACGGTTCATTCTCCCCCTTGTATGGCTGAATATAAGAATCCAAATTCCCTCTTAAAAATGCATATTCATATGCTATTATGGATTCTGGAATCTCTTCCTTTTGTTCACAAGGTGGGGAACCAAATACTTTGAAGTAACTCACATTGGGTTTCTTCCCATAATAAGCTTCATAAAGTGTAATAATCTTTAAAGCTTTTGTGGAAGACCTATTCAAAATGTGATTAGCTGTTTGTACTACATCAAACCAAAATTTGGGAGAAAGCTTTTTAGATGACATCACACGACACGCCATTTCAACAAGTATCTTATTCTTTCTCTCTGCAACACCATTTTGTTTTGGAGTATAAGCAATAGTGAGTTGATGAGAGATACCTTTGTCTTCAAGAAGACTTATAGTCTTTTGATATGTACTCTCCTCCTCCATCACTTCTCCTCAAAATCTAGATCTTTGACTGACTTTCATTTGCAACCATAGCTAAGAATTTATGAAAAGTAGGAAAACCTATAATTTCACTTTAAGACTGTAAATCCATGAATATCTTGAGAAATCATTAATAAAAGTAACGAAGTATATGAAACCTTGGATAGAATTTGTTCTCATCAGAACATTCACATCTGAATGTATGATTTGCAAATTGCAACTTCCCTCTGAATGTAATGTATCCATGCTTCTTGAAAGGAAGTTTGTGAAGCTTTCCTTCAAGACATCCTTCACATGACTCTGCATCATGTGGTAAAGCAAACGTAGATAAACTCTCTACCATACCTTGATCTTTGATATGTTTGAGAGCTGTGTAACTAATATGACCGAATCTAGCATGCCATACCTTCATGTTCTTCTTAGGTATAGTAGACCTAGAAACATCAACATGACTAATTTTGTATAACATAAACATGCTACTTCTGTTTTAATGTTGTAGTAGACAATGCTCCTCATTAGGTGAGAGAATCTGACATGCTTAAAAACAACTTTATAACCATCTGACTAGAAAGTAGAGATAGATAACAAATTCTTCTTCATGTTTGGAACTAATGAACATTAGAAATTCTGAAATTTCCACTTGCTTTTGACTTAAGGTTCACTTCTCCAACACCACCAACATCTAAATCATGACCGTCTGCAAAGGTCATTCTTCTACCTGAAGAGTTAGAAAGGGAAGAAAATACCTTTTTGCAACCTATTATATGCTTAGTACTTTCAAAATAAAAAAAATCCAAGGATTATTTGAGATTGCATTTAATGCTGCTTGATCAAAAGCTACTCTTCAATCGTAACACATGCATATGAATCTACCTTTGAAGATTTAGGTTTTGGATCATCTTAAACACTATTACATGATGCTTTCTTCTTTTCATAAAAAATCCTTGTTTTGCATTCTGCTATAAAATGACCTGGTTTCTTACAATAATGGCATACTTCTTTCTTTGAATCAAATGTAGTTGAAGAATTTTCTTTGGGTGTAGAGGAAGCATTAGTAGAAGGACTTGAATACTTAGGATTAGAAGACTTGCTTTCCTTCTTGGATTGCTGACTCTTCTTCTCCTTCTTTGTCTCCTCCTCCTTACCCTTCGACGATGATAACATGGCTTCATCATTCTCTTCCATACCCTTTTGTTGATCTTCATCTTGAAGTAACAAGAACTGTAGCTCTTCAAATGAAAGTTCTCTATCTCTTGTAGTAAGAGTAAGAGAAGTAACAAAAGCACGACATGAGGATGAAAGTGAGTTTAGAAGTATTTTCCATCTCTTCACTTGAAATATTTACTCCGACATTGAGTAATTAATCTAGTTTGATTCAACAACTTTCATCCTTGTGTTGGCTAGCTGTCTCCATAGATGAGCTTTCTCGGCAAGGTTCCCCTCTGATAGAGATTCGCCAACTCCAACCAAGCTTGTCAAGAGGTTGGGCATGACCTGATTTGGGATATTATATGCCTCTTGACTCCCATAGCAATGTATGAAAGTGCTTGTGCATCCTTTGAATCCCATCTGGTTCGCTCTTCTGTAGGAAGTGATCTAGTAGTGGTGATGAAGTACTTCCTTCTTCTTCACTAACCTCGTGTTGAGCAAAAATAGGAACAGGGGTTCTTCTAGAAGATGAAGAAACATCTTCTTTGATTTGTCTCGACCTTGGATAAGTGCCATTGCCAATATTCCATAAGTCCTTAGATACGAACAAATTCATCATCATAACACTCCACATTGGATAATTAGACATTCCCTCAAGCTTGTCTTCATTCTCAAGACTATAGTCACTCATCTTATTAAGGGTGTATGTTGACTATGCTCTGATACCAAATGTTGGAAGTGGGGTGGGCCTCAATAACAATCAATCATGAACCTTAGCATACATACCTTAATACTAAAAAAGATTATGAGTGAGAGATAGAGAGAGAATAGACAAGCTTTTTTTTAAGTGTACGGTAAGCTAGAATGCTCACCTATACTATCTTATATTAAAAGTTCAAATCACAATGTGTGAATATGATACAAACTAATAATATCTGAATCTAGGCAGACATATGAACTAATACAAGAAATTGTGTGTAAAGTGCCTATGAGGTATGAAGAGTGTGTGTGTGTGAAAATATGGAGAATATGAACAGTTTAGAAGTGTTTTAAAACAAATTCGATTTTTGATTATCCTAAATCAGAAACTAGTGAATGAACAAGTTAGGATAGATGTAGACTTGTTACTCACAGTATGTTGGCTGACACGAACTCCTCCAGATATCTCTGGACGAAGAGCGCCCGATGGGAATCGAACCCCGGTGGCTGTTTTACAAGCGTTTGTTGTACACCACACTGCCCACTTGCTTTTTGTGCATAGAACTTACTAAAGATGACTACATATACTGGGGTAAATTGAGGATTTTGGACCATTTTGACTTGTTTCCAACAGACCTAACCATCAAAGATCATTCAGGGCTTCAAAATCTTAGCCGTAGTTCTGAGTTTTTGTGCTTTTCAAAAAGTGACTATACCATTTTGAAGATCTCTGCACTCTCATCATTGAAGGCACATTAGTTTGAGCTAATTTTACCATCTAGTAGATTATTTTTGCAAATTCTTTTTTTTTTTTTTAAACTTCCAAAATAAATTAATTTTGTATAAACACATGAAGCACATTGAAAGCTGTGAAAAGCGTCTTTTTAGAAAATTCGTGGATGGTTTAAAATCCTATAAAAGGACCCTCATGGGTCACTTTTAGCATGTCCCACACTCATACTTGAGCATCCTCAAGTTTGATCAAGGTCTTGGAGCTGTCCTAGGACTCAGGAGCAGATTGGAGGTGCTTTTGCTGATCTTTTTGGTGATTTCCTATTGCCTTTTCTCTTGCACACATGTTAGAGTGTGTGCCAGCTATATTGGAGTTTGTGCCTGTTGAATCTTGTAAGTGGCTGCATATATTCAGTTTTTTTTTTCACTTCTTGCTGCTGTACCTGGTTTCCATTGCCTATCGCTTGAAGAGAAGAGGTATTGCTGCCCCTTAGGGAGAAACCCTAATCTCTGTTGAGGTTCCAGATTTTCATCATATTCGAGCACATAGCCTGTATAAGTCCTATTATTCCTCTATTTCCAGCACACTCACACTTTCCTACAACTCTTAAGCACTCTTTTCTCATAAATTTGTACCTAGAACTCTCTTACATTCAGCATTATATTCAGATTTTGTATATTATACACATTGTAAAGTGAGAGTATTTACAAGAAAGACATGCAACCTATTTGTTATGCTCATATAAGGTTGAAAACCTCCTCTGGGAGGATTTAGACATGAGAATTAAATTTTTCCATGATAAATTTCTTCCAACACTCGAGAAATTGCTTCAGCTTTAGTATACATTGAAGTTTGGAAGTCCTCTTCCAAACGCAGCACCTTTATGAGGAAAGTGAAAGTTTTTCCGATACTATCTTCCAAACCCAAATGCCTTCAACTTATTTGTGATTAACAGTTCAAACCATTATTAAAATCTATGATTCTAATGCCTATTTTCCACTGTGTGTTAACCTCTAGTTCTATCAAAGAGATTCTCAAGGAATGTGTTTGAACTTTGAAGGAACTTCAAAGCTGTAGGGAAGAAGCAAAGAAGCCTATAAGCTCAAGAAGGAACTACTAGTTTATAAGTTTAGCTTAAAAGGGTGTTAGAATCAATGTCACATCAGTCCAAAATCCTATTAGGGCAGAAACCCTAATGTTGGTACTTAGTCATTTTTGGTACAAAATTTGGGTAAAATTTTTATGAGCTTATCTTATAGAGCTTGAAGAGAGCTTTCCAATGGTATATGACATGTAGTCATCAGAGAGTAGATTTGGGAGAAAAGCCTAACCCTAATTTTCTGCTGATTTAGGGTTTTTTAACCTCATTTGATAGCTCTCAGCTTGGAGGTCATAAAAATGTTTTCAGATCATTCATCAGGTGGTCAGATAGTGGGAAAAGCAAGTCAAAACCTATCCTCAGTGATTAAATTAAAAATAAAGCAAAAGCAATTTAAAATTGCGATGAGTGTTTTAAAAGAAAAACGAACCAGCTTTATTTTTACGATTTTGCTTTTTAGAAAGAGTTTTTCGCATGGAGTCTAGAAGGCTATATAAGAGAGCCTCTAGGTCACTTCTTGGATCATCCTACACAAAGCCAACGCCAGCTTTGGTCCCTCTTTGAGGTGATGGTGCTCTAGCACTCATGGGGCAGCCATGGTGCATTCTAGGAGCATGTTGAGGAGCAGCTATGGAGTTCTTCTTGGAGAAGAGTTTGCTCACACTCTTGCTTATGGAGAGGACTTACCTATCAACAGCTTGGTGGTGTGGATCAGCCATCTACATGATGTATTTGAAGATTGTCTTCTACATGAAGATTATGGAGTACTTTAAAGACATTGGATGGAGCTTAACATAAGATTGCATCTTATGTTAATTATTCAAGTACATATTCTCATTATGCACACAGGTACTACTTGGAGCTTATGGAGGCAGTGACATCCATATTTGGAGGAGTCCTATTCGGCATACATAAAGGAGAATCAGTACATGCATACCTCATGCATTCAGATGAGGTGTTAGAGAAGGTGTTTTCCATATGAGTATGAGGATTTCTGTCAGCAACATGTTAGCATTCTATGCTAATTCTGTAAGTATGTGATCTATTACACACACATCTGATTTAAGGTCTTCCATAGCCTAAAATTAGATTAGGGTTTGCTGAATATCAGTTTCAAACTGATGTTTCCTCTTTCTGTCACTCATATTCACTCTTCTACAACCTATCAGGTCATACATCTCATACATATTCAAATTTCTGTCCCTACATCTGAATACTCTTGTAAATTTTGTACATATACTCTTCCATCTATTTTTGTTCACATAGAGTGGTTGAGATTTTGACTCCCACATTGTGAATTGACATTTGTATATATGATGGTGTGAGTAAGCAGCGGCTTACGTAACACTTTGAACAAGTTGTCTAATCTCTCTCTATCTTTGTCTCATCATTGTATGATTAAGTGTGGTATGTTCATGTTTGTCAATATTGGAAGAAGCTGGAATCTGTGTTGTAGATCTTGGATTTATGGGACCTGTGGAATTAAGTTATGGGCCTACCTAATTTCCAACAAAGGGAGAATCTCAGCTCATGGCTAAGTGTACCCATACAAGAATGGTGCTTAGGTCGGTGACCTTCCTAGAAGTGTGCTCCTTATCAAAGACACTATAATCTCCAATTCTAAGGAGGACTCTCCATGTATCCATTTGAGCCTTTTTTACATTTTACATATCTGAAAGAGCATTATGAATACATGTTGTTCGTTCTTGTTCCTTTTCTCCCCTTTAGAAAAGAAAGAAGGGGGAAGCTTGGGTAGTAGTCAAGCTAGCTTGGGTAATAGCCAAGCTAGAGGCATTATTGTCCACATTTTTAACACGTGGTCATTTGAGACAAGTTGAGTGGTTTCACAACACAACTTTGGAAAGTGATTCGCTTTGTCAAACTAGGATCTCCTACATTTATGATCCCCATAGGCTTTCAAGGAAGACGAACGTATCGGGACATTGCAAAAAAGATGGTATCTATGAAGGAATAAAGCCTCTCAAGGGTATTAGGATATGGATAGCTGATGCACTTAGCCCAATGTAGCTCAAGAGTAGACTGGAGTTAGCTAAAGTCAGAAACAAAGAAAATGGAAAGTGGGCAGTGTATGGAGAGAAGGCTATTTTAAAAGGCTTCCACACACCCAAAATGGGAAAATCTCAACTATTTTAGTCTTATTTAGTTTTATGAATACTCTTTGTAATAAGTCAACTCATATGAGTCATTTAGGATCCTATCTTATTTCTTAATCTTGGTCCTTGGGTTTTCTTTCCTTTTTTGGTACTTTGGGCCATTTAGAGTGGATTTGTAATGGGTGCACCTATTTTTCTGCTAAGTTGACTTGGCTTTATATGGATGGTAATACTATTTTATGGATGGTAATACTATTTTCACAGCTTAAGTAAAATTTTGGTCTCATAGGTCATTTTGGCCTCTAGCATATGTAAATATAACAATTCATTTCATTTTCATCTCATACCCCCCCTCTCTCTCTCTCTTACACGTGCGCGCGTGCTCTCTCTCTCTCTCTGACATGCAGATGACATGAGTGACAGATTCAGATTATCAGATCATGTAAGACACTCGGAGCTCTATATATTATTGTATATGCATGCTGGGAGATCCTTTCTGTATTTTACATTTTTTGCACTTGTGATGGAGAGAGGCCCCGTATTGTATGATTGTACTCTCATTTGTATAGTTGATCGTCTGTCCATCCAGAGAGACTCTCTCTCTCTCTCTCTGTCTCTCTCTCTCTCTCTCTCGTGCGTGCGCTCTTGTGCAGATGACATGACTCAGATTGTGTAAGACACTTAAAGAGCTTTGTGTATTATTGTATGTAGATGCGGGGAGATCCTTTCTGTACTTCACATTTTTGCACTCACAATGTAAAGAGGCCCACCTGCACTTGTATGATTGTATATAACATACAGTCGATCACCAGTCTGTCCTGTCATCGTGGATCTTAATGGATCCTGTTGCTGATCACCTTATGTAGAAGCGCAATCAATGAAAGGATGGTGTATTACCAATCTGCAGTATGTTTAAGCTGGTTTACAGTCTGTTTACAATTTACTCTTTTCAGGATGAAATACACGAGCGGGATTGTGATACTGATTTCATGCTTATAGCACTGAGGTGAATTCTTTGTGGAAAGGATTTCTAAGTTTATTCTGCCCGTCTATTGTACCTGGTAATTGGTGAATATTTTATGCTGTTGCTTTTCTTTCGCATGGTGTTTTTCAGGGATCTCCTTTCTCTGCATCCAGAAATGCGGCTGGTGAGTTGCCATTTCTATCATTTGTTATTTTCTAATTTTGGTTGATGTGTGTGCTGTGGGTTTTTATGTTCTGTACGAGGATTGATGCTTATTAGGTAATCCAAACATTTCAATAATGAACCTTTGTGGTTGCCCACAGATACTAATGAGTGCTACAATTGATATAGAACTCTTTTCAACATACTTCAATAAATGTCCGGTCATCAGGGTTCCAGGGTTCACCTATCCAGTAAGTAATTGTAGTAAAGGAAAATCTGCAATAAACACTTCTTGGTAATCTAATTGTATACCTAATGCTATCTTGCTGAAACAGGTGCAGTCGTTTTTCCTTGAGGATGTTTTAATGGCCACTGCTTCTGGAGAAGATTGTGTGACTTCCTCTGAAGCATTTTTAGATGTAGGCCCATGCACACCTTTGGACGAGGAAGATGCTGCAACAATGGATGAAGCAATTGGCTTAGCATGGCTGGAAGATGATTTTGACCTTTTCACAGAGATGCTCTCAAGAAACTCATTTCAAAGTGTGTGCAATTATCAGCATTCTTTGACAGGAACAACACCGCTTATGGTTGCTGCTGGTAAAGGCAGAGTCTCTGAGGTGTACTTCCTTCTATCGAAGGGTGCTGACATAGATTTAGTTGCTCAAGATGGATTCACTGCTTTGGATTGGGCTGAACGTAATGGAAAAGCAGAGATCAAAGAGATACTATTGAATCACAAGAAGCGAAAAGGCGATTCAACTATTTCTGCAAAGAAATCAGAGCTGCTTGAAAGGTATCTAAGTGGCATTGATCAAGATGAGGTTGATGTAAAGTTAATCAAAGAGCTTCTGCAGAAGATCTGTACAACTGTTACTGCTGGAATTTCCCCTGATCACCTCGGCTCTATTTTGGTGTTCTTACCTGGGTGGGAAGATATTGTTCGTACGAGGGAATGTTTGGAAGAATCAGCTGTCTTTGGTGACACGAAGAAATTTTTGATCTTGCCATTGCACTCGTTGATCCCTTCCTCGGAGCAAAGGAGGGTGTTTCAAATCCCACCGCCTGGAGTTAGAAAAATTATTCTTGCTACAAATATTGCAGAAACTGCAATCACAATAAATGATGTTGTTTTTGTTGTTGACACTGGCCGTGTTAAAGAGAAAAGCTATGATGCTTATAGCAATGTGTCTACCTTCCAAACTGCTTGGATCTCGAAAGCTAGTGCCAAACAGCGCGAAGGCAGAGCAGGTCGATGTCAACCAGGTGTATGCTATCACCTTTATTCACAAGTTCGGGCCAACTCATTGCCAGATTTCAAAGTACCAGAAATAAAACGGACCTCTTTGGAGGAACTATGTTTGCAGGTATTGTTGAGTTTCTTAGCTGAACTTTTGAAAGTCTTGAGAAGATGCAGTTTCATCATTGCTCTCCTTACATCAGGTCAAGTTGCTGGATTCAGAGTCTGACATACGAGCATTTTTATCCAAGGCTATAGAACCTCCGGATGACCTGTCTATCGCTAATGCCATCCGGCTTCTCCAAGATATTGGAGCTTTGACTTCTGATGAAAGGCTAACAGAACTGGGAGAACAACTCGGGGCTTTGCCTGTTCATCCATCGACCAGCAAAATGCTTTTGTTGGGGATTCTACTGAATTGTCTTGGCCCTGCATTGACAATAGCTTGTGCTTCTGGATACAGGGATCCTTTTATTCTGCCTACATCGCCTGAGCAAAGGAAAAAGGCACTTGCTGCAAAAGAGTTATTGACAAATGAATATGGTGGTTTCAGTGATGATTTAGCAATTGTTGCCGCATTCAGGGGATGGGAAGCGGCAAAAGCGAGAAATAGCAATAACTTATACTGTGAGAAGTATTTTTTGTCACCATCCACTATGGCCATGATTGCTGGAATGCGACAGCAATTGCAGAACGAGCTCGCACAAAAGGGATTTATACCTGATGAACCTAATGCATGCAGCCTCAATGCTAGCGATCCAGGGATTGTGCGGGCATTGTTAGTAGCAGGTTCCTATCCTATGGTTGGAACCCTTCTTCCTGTTGCCAAAGGCAAGAAACCTACAGTTCAGACTGCGCACGGGATGAAAGTTAAAGTACATCCCCACTCCCTCACATATACAGCAGTAAACAAATATAATATGGAACTGAATCCGTATTTGGTATTTGATGAAGTTACACGGGGTGAAGCATGGGTTTATATCAGAAACTGCACCTTTGTCAAGCCTCATCCACTTTTTCTATTGTCCTTAGAGATGGTTGTTGCACCTCTCCAAGAGGAGAATGATGAAGATGGTGATTCGAGTGATTCCAGTGATGCAGAAGATATGGAAGTGGAGCACGATCTAATGTCTGATCCAAACAGCCATGTTCTGGTGGTAGTAGATAGGTGGCTCAAGTTTGAAGCAACTGCAGTTGAAGCTGCACAACTTTACTGCTTAAGGGAGAGACTTGCAGCAGCTATTGCTTTCAAAGTATGTGTACTGATTTTTTCAAGTTTTTCACTAATTCTCAATGTTGAGAAATTTTAAAAAGTTCATGACTTGTGTTTCAGCTGAAGAATCCACGCAAGTTGCTACCCCTGCATCTAGGGCACTCAGTTTTTACAATTGCTTGTTTGCTTTCCTATGATGGAAATATAACTGTGAAAAATGATTCAAAGTCACGGTCCTCAAAAGTCAGTCGTGATGCAACTCCAGCAACTTCAGAGCTTAGATTTAATCAAGCCTCTGCTGGAAGTCAGCTCAAGGGAAGCTCATATAGACAAAACATAACTGCTACTAAGTCTAAACAGATGCAGTTAGGACTGAAAAAATCTATGGTAGTTACGGGACACTACATAAAACGTCAACGAGGAGACACATTGTGCTGATTTTGTGTACCTGTTGATACATGTGCTGTGAGCTCTCAGAAGAATTTCTTTTCGCTGCCATCTGCAAATCAGAATGAGGTAAGTTAGTTGCACCAGAGCCTTTAGTTGTTGGTGATTCCAGTGAGTGTCAGCACTTCTCACTATCTGATTCTTTGGAGCTTGCTTTTTTGGAGTTCACATGACTGTTCATGCATTTGAAAACACATAATTAATGGAAGTGAGCGGGGAGGCAAACAGAGTTTGAGTGGTTGATAAAAGTAATTTCTTTGTGTTTGCTGACAGTTGTTTAATCCTGTTGATGGTGATGACAGGTTTCTTGCTGGTATAGAAGCGTGAAGTTCCCTCTATTTCCATGCATTACAATCTTGCCCCTCCAGGTTCCATTTGATCTCATACCTTTCTTTTGTATGTACGTTTACATGATTTGCAAGGTGGCAGCAGCATTATTTTGGCCTTCTATTCCGTGCTCGAAGTGGAAAAATTGCTGCAGAGCCTTGCTGCCATGACTGTAATTTTCACAATTTCAGTAGTCATTCTTATACAAGGGATGCAATCTGACCAAAGACCCATTGGGCTTTTGAGGAATACCAGAAAGTGTCCCTGAAGTGTATGTAAGCTAAGCTTTTTTCCGTCTTAAATTGAAACTTTCCATATTAGTTTCAGGTGTCCTGCTGTTTATCCTCACAATTATAAATATAACAGCTGATGTTTACAGTGTCCAACTTTTATCTGGTATAGATTAATCTGTTTGAAATATTTTGGAAAGGTTATCATTTGCTAGATGCATTTATAATAAATTGAATGGCAGGAGGTTTTCACAACCATTCAGTCCTA
>CM035421.1:134854546-134862046 GCA_020310875.1 Ceratopteris richardii | reverse complement strand
ATCTGTTTGTTTCAGAAGTATGCAAATCGTATGACTTTGTTGGATCCCTCCCCTCCCTCTCTCTTCCCCCCTCTTACCTCCCCCCCTACTCTTTTGCATATAGAGCTTTCTAACGTTAAATTTCAAGAATCTTTCTCATTCATAGATCTTTCTTGCGTCTTGGAGGTGTTCACTTCAGAAACAGGTTTTGTTTCTCTATTCTAATTCATATTCTACCCTTTGATTTTCCATTACTTATTTCAGTTTCCATTAGTTTTTTTATCTCTTACGTTTAATAGAGGAGAAGAAATCGGAAAGTTTTATAAACTATATATTGTAAAGTTTAATGATGAGGAACTTAGTTGTTGCAGATGATTTATGGGACATTGTGAGTGGATATATTGCAAGATCTATATTTATTCCTTCAGTATTTTAAGAAAGGAAGAGAATCATCCTTGACACACTTGCATTTCTGTTGATTACTAGTGAAAGATAATGCAACACAACCACTTACTTGCATAAACTGTAAAAGGACAATTGTAGTGTGCGCAAGTTGTGCTAACTTTGACCCTTATTACATACATGAATATATACATACATGCATTGCATAAATGCATACACATTTATGCATGAATGTGTGCATGCATACATAGATACATACATCCATGCATACATATACACACACACACACATGTATTCGTTCATTGTTTGGATTTTAAAGATAATCGAAATTCTTAATATTATTTTATCAAATGGTGAAAACCAAGTTAAGCCATGAAGAAATTGAACATGCTTGTATTGGTCTATTCAAAATTTGTATTGGAGGCAACTTGGTGTTTTCCATGGAGCAGTATACAAGGAGTAAAAAAGAAGTCCTCTTTTTGCTAGAATAAATATTTTGCTAGAATAAAGGAAAGTGCCTTCCCAATAGAATATAGGAAAAAGTCTAAGAGAAGAAATGATGTTAGTATTAATAGTAGTAGTTATGAGTTTTAAGTATAGTGCATTCTTCCACAATGTATTAGAACAATTGGATAAGTACGATCCATAAAACAAATGTCCTCTTATCTCTTCCAAAGACCTTTTGTTGAGCTGCATAGTCAAGTGAGCTCGTTCCTCTTGAGATTCATGTTTCTTGCTTATTGGGTAGCATTCTCCTTTGCTTTTGCATTTTGTATGCTTATATCACTTCAACCTCGCGTGTTCATTAGATAAATGCGACATGAGCTATTTGATTTTGTGTTTTTTTTACATGTTATCATCCTAGAGCTTGTGTAATTGGTGATGTTCACCACTAAAATATACTTGCTTGGTGATATAGAAGGGGAAAACATAAGGGTTTTCCTTACATTGAGCAGTCTTTGGTTTTTATAAGCTCTGTTTTGGCCTCTCAGAGCTTCTTTAACACATTTTTTGGGTGGATTTTGGAGTTGTCTTGAAATTCTTTGGTGCATTGTTTCAATAATGCACAAATTGAAGAACTTAAGGAAGATAATTATTCTTTGTGCTTCTTTTATAGATGATCTAGAACTTTCTTGGGGGTTTTGAAGTCACTAATTTGAGTGGAAATATTTCTTGAATAAATCTCACTTGTTATTATTGATAATTTCCGCCTTTGCCATGCATTTGTGTTCAAGCTACCTTATAGGGAAAATTTTGGTTTACATTTTGTCTTGAGTTCAACATCTTGCATATCAGTTTAGATGTATACATTGATCCTTTATTATGTACGTTTTTGTGGATATTGTCTACGTATGTCAATGTGGTTTTTGAACATGATGGTTGCAATTTGCATAAAGATTTTTCACATGTGAAGAAGGATTCCAGTGAGTTCTTCCATATGGTAGACACAAGTTCTTCCATATGGTAGACACAGAGATATTGAGGGCTTTTTTGTAATGAGCGGGAAGTTATACTATAGTCTTTCCATAAGAGACACATGATAAGTGGATCTATAGGTGCACGATATTCAACTTGTCTTTTGATTTCCTTGGTATATGCATTTAATAATTAGATGATAATAATGCAATTATGGTTACATGCATTCTCACATGCCATTTTTGGTAGTGTCACGATTATGTTTTTATAATTCAATGGTCTATTTATGGAGAAGATTGCCTAGAATTATGCAAATTTCATGATTGAATTATGTAAAGGGTTTGATTTTTTGACACTATTCTATCGATTGGCTTGAATGTTTGGCCATTCTTGTTTGGTTTTTGTTGATCACCTATGCGTTCTTTTGAAGAAACTCTATTGAGAATTTTCTAGAGTTTGAGCCTTAGTTATATGTTCGCTTGATACATGAGTTCTACTTAGATACTCTTATATCATGGCATGAGAAGTGCTAGTGCAAGAAAATCTAAGTAAAGGTTACAATTTGCAAGAAAAAGGTAATGCTGAGGTTCAGGAGTTTGATCTATCTAATTTTACTTTGTGGAAGAACAAAATACTTGATGACTTGATTCAAAGGAGGCAATGGAAGCTCATTGATAGTCTTGTTGAGCAGCTCAATGATATGGATGATGATGATTGTGAAGAGTTTGGTGATTTAGCTATGTCTACATTCACTTTAATGTAATAAATAGTGTTTATTTCAAAGTTTTTAATCATGAGATCCGCAGAGGAGATATGACAAAAAGCATATGACACTTATATGAAAGGACATTGCATCAAACAAGATATATGTGATAAGAATGTTCTATGACGTTCATATGAGAGATATTGAGAGTATTGTTATACGTAAATAAATTAGGTGTATTGTTTTCTTAGTTGTAAGCTTAGAAGATGAATATGGTCGATGAGACAAAGGTAACGGTCTTGCTATGTATGGTATCACCATAATGGGACACATTTTTCTTGCTAGAAGCAGTTCTCACTAGAGAAATTGTAGGGAGCCTATAAATGCCATACATAATGGGGATGCGTACAATGTTTGTGATTCTATCCATGGAACGAACCCAACAAATTGATAGGAGCAATAATAGAGGCAAAGTTAGCAACCATGACAAGAGTATATGTAAGTGTCATGAGAGGAATGTTGAGTGCTTTCATTGTCATAAGAAAGACCATTCAGATAAAGACTTTTGTGTTGTAAAGTTGTTAATATGATACTAGGATTGGAGATGTTATGCTTGAGTTTATGGATGGTTCTCTAGTCGTCATGTATGATGTTTGTGATCTTCCTCAACTTTCACACAAATGTCAATTTGTCAGCTTGATGACATTGGTTGCAAAGTTGTTTTTTTCTGTTCCAAGTCCTTTTATATACAAAGACACATGATCATTATGGAAGGAAATAAAGCTTGATCACTCTATTTCTTGTTTGTGTATTAGAAAGAATACTTGTTAGTTATTTCTCAATAATTTATTATTACTACATAGGGTGGTCGTTTGGACCATATAATTTCAAAGCTTCGTGTTGAAATTTGTCAACATGAGCAATAGTGTTATGCATGTAAGTACACAATTGAACGACCATCAAATAATTGAACATGAGGATAATCATGTTATGATCGTTGTTGGGCAATCACTTGTATCTTGGGAACCTTTTTCTTTGCAAGAGATTTGATTACCACAACTGATCTTTAGCCAAAATCATAATCAAAATGATGAACACTCTCTTGTATATGTATCGTAGTTTGGACAACCACCATGACAAGGAGATCATCCATAAACACTTAATCATTGACACTTGATAATCGACACTTGATTGCTAACAATTGATTTTGTCCAACTTCTTTGAGGCAATTGTGTCATGATTTTGATCCTTATGAGCGATTGTCTACCTATGCCAATTGTATGAACCGCTTGATTGTTTGACCAAGATATAGACTCCATAGATAGATGAAATCTATAAGTCATATGCCTGTTTGAACCATGTCTCTAAAGGATATGATGGCTAAAGCTGAATAAAGCATTTGGCAAAGTGTGATTGGTCATTATCAAGGTATGTATCAATAACCAGAATTAATGCATGTGAAGAAAGTTCATTAATGTGGAGGAAGTTAGAATGTTATCACTTTCGAAATAGAAGGGCATGTGAAGAGGGTGAAAATAGATGAGAAATGCAAATGAATTGAGTTTTGTGGAAAAAATTTACGACTTGAAAATGTTTGACTGATTATCCATTTGTTAAACATGTTTTGAGTGCGTGTTTAGAGAGTAAGCATTGACAATTGAAGTTTTTTGATGAGTGATTCATGTGAATTCACTCACTATTTTGTTTTTATATATGTACCGATAACTTTAATTAGTGAGGGGGTATCAAAGTATCCTCCACTTGTCATATTCAAACAATCATATGTTTTATTTTTTTTGAAATTCAAGAGTGTAATCATAGGTGTATTTAGCACCACGAGGAATTATGAGGAAAAATTTTCAAGGAAAGATCTCATGCACTTAAGATCTTGGAGAATTATAGGGAAGAAAATATGGTTTGAAAGACACATATCCTATACAGAGAGTTTCATCCCATACACTTTAAAAAAGCACAAGCTTCTTCTTGCAAGTATGGGAGTGAGAGTGGAAAATGATGGCTTCATTTGAAGACATGCAAGGAGCATCTATTTGCAAGGATGCACCTAGATTTTCAAGTATTGGTTATCACAATATTATTTAGTTTGTGAGCACCAGCTCCCTTGGTGCATCCATATACTTCGACAAATTGATTAAGTTAAGTATCGAGATCAATGAATCCAAAAGTGCTAGGGATAACACGATGTCCTATAATGAGAATTTGCAATGGTTTTTAGAAAGATAGATCTATGTTATTTATGGAAATGTAGAAAATAATGTTTTTATAAGAGAGGTCAACTTGGGAATCACAAGGAAGAATATGTAGACATTGTTGATATATTTCGGTCGTGATGTGTGTGAGCATACTTAATACCCCTGGGGGACTTTTTTTCCATCTTTAGAAGGTTTTTTTCCCTCGGCTTGTATATATGCCTAAAACCTTGATGGTTACTTATCTTTGTACATTCACTTGGTAATACATTCAGTATTATGTGTTGTGCTCCAAGCTTCTTCTTCTTCCTTGTGTTGTTCGTGTGCTTCCACAAACCAACTCCAACAATTGGTATAAGAGCACACCGTTGCTTCATTTAGGCTGTCCTCGACACCCCTCTGGTCATAGTCTCAAAATCGCACAAAAATTGGTGAGCATATCCAAGGTGATCATGAGTTCAAAACAACTTTGTGATGTTGAAATTTGGATATGAGCTTGTTTCGGCCTCCGAACGAACTATTGCAATACTTGTGTAGGCAATTTCTTCCTTTCATGCCAAACATATATATAAGTTTCAATTCGATAGGGTAGTTTTGTTCAACTTTTTGAGATACAACCATTTTTTGCATCACGGTATTTTAGTTCGTGGCCATGGTTAAAAGCAATGATGTATTCCATATGTTGACTGTTGAGGACAAGTTGGATGGTACAATTACCCATTATGGGCATATATGATGCATCATGTATTGGTTACAAAAGGACTATGAAATATTGTGTAGGGTGTTGAAAAATGACCTACTACACCTCCAAATATAGTTATTGAAGGTGATGCAAATGGTGTTGAAGATGATGATCTTCAAATTCCTGTTCGCATTGCAGTTTTGTCGCACCTATTGCAGAGCAACTTCGGTGGGATGGTTAAGATGCTTAGGAACATGCATTGATAGGTTTGTCTATCAAACTTGTCATTATCCCTCATATTCACTCTTGCAAAACAGCAAAGGATGCTTGGGATTCACTTACCACCTTATATCCGGCAAGAAATGAGGCTCATATTGCTTACCTTTGAAAATAGTTGGAGAATGAGCTATGAATGAAGGAGATTTTATGGATGATTTTCTGACAAAGATCAAAGATTTGAAGGAACAATTGATTTTTGCTAATGAAGTCTTGCCAGATAGTTCACTTGTGCAAACTGTTCTAAATGGTCTTTAGATTCATATCTGAGTTTTGCTTGCATAGACCTCAAACTCCAACACTGAGAACCATACATGGAACCGTCCAAGCAAAAATATAATGATTGTTATTATCCTCAACTCCCTCTGACAAAATATGAAACCTAAAAAGTTGAGAAACCCTAAATGATGTTATAAAACTAACCCCCAAAACATCCAAATGCAGTAAAATTGAAATACAATGATGAAAATTTTGAATGTGCTATAACTCCTGTCAGTGGATATGTTCCTTTATATCTTGAAGTAATATGTGATTATTGATGGCAAGTGTTGGATCTAGCTTGTATTATTTACAAGAGTGGTATGATAAAAGAAGTGCAGGTTTAATTTGTATGACCAAGGGTACATTTTGGCTATGACCCAGTGGTATGATAAAAGAAGTGCAGGTTTAATTTGTATGACCAAGGGTACATTTTGGCGATGACCTAGGCCTAAAGTAACCCATCCTAGAGGCCAATTGTATAGATGTCGTGTTGATAATTTTATTAAAGACTATGAGCATCTCTTCAGAGTTTGTGCCAATAATTCAAAAAAAAACTTCATTAGATAGTGGATAATCGTGGAATTTTTAGGAAGTGAGATTAAGAAAGTAGCCCAATTCAAGTAGTTACTCGAGCCCAAGAAATCATGCATAACTTAATGATATTGAGAGGTGAAACTTGGGTATATGAAATTCTCGAGATAATTGAACATTAGTGGCGGACATTTCAACCGAAGAATAAAAAGTAAACCTCTAAAGAAGAAGCTTTGTAGATAGAAAAGAGGGAACATATAAAGAGAAAGTTGGGTTAAACACATAAAAGAATTGGAAAAGAACTTAACTCAAGCTCAAGAACAAGTCAAGGAAACACACAAAGTTGGAAAGAATGTATCACTTAGAAGCCTAGTTTGCCCTTACTAGAATTAAAAAAAAAGAGTATGGGCAAATTCAATGTAGGTTGATCCAATGCAAAAGGATTTGGAGATGTTAATGAGGGTTCATATAGCAAGCATGAAATTGCTACTTAGTATAGATGATAACAAGAATCTCTATTTTAAAGGTAGTAATCAAAAGAAGAAGAGATAAGTGATGAAAAGCACACTTGTCTAAAATTGATTGATGATGGATGTATTGAGACGTCGATAAGGCTAGGGGCTAGATTGATCACATTTGAAATGGATATCAATCATATTTCACAATCTAGAACATTAGTATGGCTAGCAATTACTAAATGATTATAGGCAAACCATTCAAGATACAATTGAGGGTTACTCAAGATTGGGAAGACTAGGATTGACTTGGCAAAAATGTATGCGTAGAGTCATTAAACCATTCCAATGGAATGCCATCCACTTTTATGAGGATGATATTATTTAGGATAATGATAAAGATGGAGATGGATCTTGCATTGATGAAGATGCTGATATGTGGCTTTTAAAGGTTTCACAGATGAAAATTAAGAGGAGTGCTAGTAATGAGCGAAATAAACAAGAGTTTTCAAAAGCTCTCAATGATTCTTGATATATTCTTATGAAGTTCCCAAGCAAAAGAATTTGAACCCAATGACTAGGTGCAAG
>CM035421.1:134814546-134827046 GCA_020310875.1 Ceratopteris richardii | reverse complement strand
AAGGCATAAGACATGATAAATTGTATGATTTAAGTGCCTTAACTGCTACAAAAGATAAATATGTAAGCATGTTATGGCACCAATGATTTGGGCATCTCGGATTTGTAGTTTTGAAGGAGATGCAAAGAGCTGGGGTGGTTGCTCATTTGCTTGCATTCTCAGAGTTGTAGGAACCTTGTCAAGCTTGCATGATGGACAAGCAACGATGAAAGGCATTTCCACGAGAGACTAGCAATGGATCTCAAGCTCCTCTAGAGTTGGTACATGTGGATCTCTGCGATAAAATGTCTACACATGCTTTAGGAGGATCTTTCTACATTTTGTTGTTAGTCGATGATTATAGTAGAAAGATGTGGGTTTATTTCATTCGAGAGAAGGAGGCTGGTGCTTTTGAAAAATTTAGAACGTGGCATAAGTATGTGGAAAATGAAATAGAAAAGAAATTGAAGAAATTCAGAATAGATAGAGGAGGTGAATTCTTTTCAAAGGAGCATGGTGTGAAAAGGCAAGTTACCACAGCTCATACACCTCAAAAAAATGGCATTATTGAGCATAGGAACAAGAAAATAGTTGAAATGTCACTTTACGTTAAAGGCTCAATGTTGATATATTTAGGTAGTGATGTTTGTGAACACTCTAGGACCGTCGGGGCACTTTTTTCCCTCTTTAGGAGTTTTTTTCCCTCGGCTTGTATGTACGCCTATTACCCTAACGGGCTACTTATCTTTGTACATTCTCTAGTAATACATTCAGTATTGTGTGTTGTGCTCCAAGCTTCTTCTTCCTTGTGATGTTTGCATGCTTCCGCAGATGTCTAATTCCAACAATTGGTATCAGAGCACGTCGTCGCTTCATCTAGGGCATCGTCGACACCTCTTCAGTTGCAGTCTCAGAATCGCACGAATTTTGATGAGCATACTCAGCGTGTTTTCGAGATCAAAATAGCTTCGCTATGTGGTGCCAAAATCGCGATCTGAGCTCGTTTTTGCCTCCGAACGCACTATCACAGTGCTTGTGCAGGCTATTTTGTCTTTTTGAGCCAAAGGTATATACCAGTTTCGGTTCTCCAATATAAGCATCTCGAAGTCTGCTACATCTCTAGCAGAATTCATCTGGGCAGTTTTGTTCAACTTTTTAAGATACAATCAATTTTTTGCATCAAGGTATTTAGTCACCGGCCATGGCTGAAAGCAGTGATGTATTTCGTATGTTGGCTATTGAGGATAAGTTGGATGATACCAACTACCCATTATGGGCTTATATGATGCGACATGTATTGGTTGCAAAAGGACTGTGGAACATTGTGCAGGGTGTTGAAAAATGTCCTATCACACCTGCAACTGTTACAACGGTAGGTACTAAAGCTGATGCACAAGGTGTTGAAGATGATGATATTCTGCATACTCTTGTTTGTGCTGTGGCTTTTGCTGTACCTACTGCAGAGCAAATTCGTTGGGATGGTAGAAATGCCCAGTCACATGCATTGATAACTTTCTCTATCAAACGTGCCATTATTCCTCACATTCCCTCCTGCAGAACAGCTAAGGATGCTTGGGATACACTTACCACAATGTACCAATCTAGGAATGAGGCTCGTGTTGCTTACCTCCGAAAACAGTTGGAGAGTGAGCATATGAATGAAGGTGATTCTATGGACAATTTTCTAGCAAATATCAAAGGCTTGAAGGAATAATTGATTTCTACTGATGAGTTTAACCACATAGCTCACTTGTGCAGACCGTTCTGAATGGTCTTCCTGATTCATATAAGAGTTTTGCTTCTACTCTTCGGTTGATGATGAAAGGCAATCCAAATGCCTTGTCTTTTGAGGAGTTAGTCTCTGTTTTTTTGCGGGAGGACCAGTCCAGGCAAAATAGGTCCATTATGCATGTTGCAGATCAAGCTTTCCTAGCTAGTCAGAAGGGCAAAGGAAAATGGAGCTCTTCAATTATTAAGTAGAAATCTGCTAATTCTGCACAATCGAAGAGGGAAGACAAAGATGAAAAGAAATTAGAAAAGTAGAAATTGTTTTGCAAGTACTGTAAAGGAAAAGATCATATCATAAAGAACTTTCCAAAACTGGCTGCTAAAGAGGCAAAGAAGAAAGAGGTTGGAATGGTTGTTGCAGAGGCCTCTACACCAAAAACAGAGTCTGTTAATCTTATACAAGAAGACGAATGGGTGTTTACTACTGTTTACAGTTTTGACCCATCTTCTCATGAGCAGTGCATGTGTGTAGTAGACTCAGATGTTTGGTACTTTGATAGTGGGGCGACCAAACATATTACCTCACAACGCAGTTTGTTCTCTTCACTTGAGTTTGCCCCTACAAGGAATACTATTACATGCACCAATAACTCCTCGTATCCTGTTATGGGAGTTGGTAAGATCATTTTGACCACTGCTAATGGTAGTTCTTTCACATTTTTTAGATGCTTTGTTTGTGCCAAGGATCAAGAAAAATCTGTTATCAGTTTCTACATTAGCCAAGATTGGCTTGGTTGTGAAATTTGTTGATGACAGGTGTACAGTTCATGATCTATGAAATGTCGATGTGATTATTGCTTCAGGCATTTTATGTCATGGGCTGTATAAGCTCATAGACTATGAAAGATCTGTGAATGATTCGGCATGTGCAGTACATGATTCTCAGGCTATGTCAGATGCAAAGTTTTGGCATGCACGCTTTGGTCATCTGAATTTTGCTAGTTTGCTATGCCTGCAGAAATCTAAAATGGTGTCCTCTTTGCCCAAACTTGAGGCACCTAGAAAACATGTTTGTGAAGGCTATATTTTGGGCAAAATGTAGCGTTCTTCCTTTCCAAAAGATGGTTCAGTTTGGGCTACTCAGAAATTGTAGCTTGTACATATTGATGTCTGTGGTCCTATGCAGACACCTTCTTTTGGGAATTATCTTTACTTCGTGACTTTCATCGATGATTTTTCCAGGCATGTGTTGACAGTCAAGGTCATGCACAAGCATGGAAGCGCATCAATGAAGCGGACACACAAGAAGAAGGAGCATGTAGGGAGCTCCAAGAAGCACATGCCAAATTTTCATAAGAAATCCCTATAAAAATAGTGATTTTTATCACTAAAAACCATTTTCTATTTTTACAACTCCATTTTGTTCAAGCCAAGGAGTCCTTGAGCTTGAGGAGTATTAGAAGTATCATCCTACCAATTTTCATAATTTTTAGATTCCGTTTGAGTCTCCAAATACGCCTTGGAACCTAATTTTTAACTAGGCTGGACACTAAATCTGGACAGGGCCAAAACTACTCAAAAACCTATAAAAAGGGCTGGAGAGCTCATTTTGGGGGTTAGCTTGTTGTAGATTTGAGCTTTGTAAGAGATTTCTTTTTGTAATCAAAGCTTTCCATTGTTCCACTCTTTGTTCTTACCTTGTGCACGTGTGTGTGTGTGTATGTGTGTGCATGCTTGTGTGCTTTCACTCACGGATTTGTGCCATCACTTGCTCAAGGTCTTCATACCGGTCCTCACGTCTCCGCGGATTGACATTTATGAGGTGAAGCTCCTCACATTGGTACTCGCCATTGTGCTAGAGTGACACCAAATTTGGCACGAGGACGAGCGTGTGACGGTAAGACGTAGCATGGCGATGTTGGAAGGTAAAAAATCACCATTTTTAGTTCAATTTTTGAGTTTTTCTTCTTCTTCATCTTCATCATCATCACCATCTCCCCCAATCTTCACATTCTCTAATTTTTTCCATTTTCGACTGTACATTCACCTCATTTTTCACCTTTGGCTACGAGCAAGAAGCACAAAGGACGTTCAGAACTAAAACACTGAAGAAATTGCCTTGAAATCCTCATAAAACATAAAAAATCTGAGCGACTGTATCCCGGCATGACAAAACCTGCGTTTGGTATCGCGGTGGTGATATCGTGCGTTTGGAGGGTGACTTTGCATCTACAGGCACATAGGAGTGACAAGGAGAACCTAAGGTACACATATCTACAAAAAAGTTTGAATTTGGGCTTAAAAATCTCTAAGTATCGTGTCCAGTTGAGTTTTGGTATCGTGATACCAGAATTCCCGAGTATCATGATACTTGTTGAGGTATCGTATCGTGCATGCCCACTTGAGGTATCGCAATACCATTCTGGTATCGTATCGTCAAGTGCTGGTATCGCGATCGCGGTCGCCTTGGCGGTATCGTATCATGGTGGTCACAGTATCATATCATTGACCGAGTGGTATCGTATCGTGGGTTTTACTCGTATCATATCGCCTGATTTTTGGTATCGTATCGCCTGTCACCTTGGTATCATATCATGAGCAATCTAGTATCGTATCGCGTGATTTCTAGTATCATATCGTGTAGTGGTCAGGTATCGTATCGTCCACTGACATGGTATCGTATCGTCGAATGCAGAGGTATCATATCATGTAAATTCTAGTATCATATCATGAGGTTGGTATCGTATCATGCAGATCAGAGGTATTGTATCGTGACCATTTCCAGTATCGTATCGTGTGGATAGCAGTATCGTATTGTGGAAGTTGGTATCGTGATCTTGGTCTTCCTGGTGGTATCCTATCGTCTAAAGGTGGTATCATCTATAGTGGTATCATGTAAAACAAAGGTATCATATCGTGAAAATCTGGTATCGTATCGCTTGTCCTGAGGTACTCCCAGAGGGATCCTGTTTCCCTGTTTTAACCCCCAGAACTCTAAACTAGCATAACTTTCTCATGCGAAATCCGTTTGCTGTGATTTTGGTTTTGTTGGAAAGCTCGTGGGGAATTTTAGATAGATGGATTAATACGTGGATTATTAGATAGGGTAAAATTAATATGTGGATTATTAGATAGGATAGTTTGAAGTTGACCCTCAGGTTGGACTAGGAAGCAAGGGGTGCCACAAGATTTTGAGCAATTCAAGGACAATTTTGGACTTGTAGACAAGGTTTATGAACCTAAGATCAAGTGGACACTTAGGTAGGGATAGAGAAAGTACCAAATCATCTAAGGCTAGTGTCAACCACACAACCAAGTTAGGGACTCACAACTCAGTGGTCAGTACTACGTGTTGAGTTCATAGACAAGTGAGTCAAAAATGTCATTCAACTGGGAGAGACTCTTGGCTTCTGAAGACATGCATAGTTCAGTACCTAGGGAAGGTTTTATGTCTAGAGTGGAAGGGGAATATCGAATGTCTCTTCAATACATATCCACTAACTTGCAAGGAATACCCATCTACCTCGATGGTACATGGACAAGATGGGCCAGATCTATGTAGTAACTGAAAACCCTGATCAAATTAATGATAGAGGAGAATTAGAGGTACAAGGAACTTCTAGGAGAACCAACAGTGGAGACATGGTGACTACCCCTAGGGGAAAGTCAGTAATGACTCAAGTATTGCAAGCAGACAAGATACCCCAAGATGATTTTCTGATGGATGTGTACTTAGTACATGGATGAGACCTACTCCTACAAACTGATTCACTGACACAAGGAGAGGGCATCAGCCCAATAACTCTATACGAGTTTAGGGATCCGGAAAATCCATCTAGAGTTACATACTTAGATGAAAATCAAAAGAGATATTGGCCTGTGGATGAAGTAGATAGTTCTAGATTAAAGTACATGGGTCGGCCTATATTTCCTCCCCGAGATCAGGCAACTACCTCACAAAACCCATTCGAGACCCAACAAAGAATCGAAAATGCGATGTCAGGACAAACAAGCCAATGTAGTATACCCAATAGACTACAAGAGCAATTTTCCATGCCAGGAATTAACTCCCACGACCAAACTAGGTAGGGAATCGGAAATATGAATAGACCCATCTTTAGGACATAACCATCCCAAGGTGTCCCCATCATAATTCGATCCCTAGAGCCCAACAAAAGATTGATACCAATCCAATTGGCCAAATGTATGCGAAATCATTATGATGGCACAAGAGACCCCTATGACCACATGGCAGAATTCAAGCAGGTGTTGCAAGCGGAGCAAGTGGATGAATTTTTTGTGCAATATGAATCCTTTGGGCTAACCCTCACAAGAATAGCCTTAACTTGGTTTCAATCCTTGGCTCCAAATTCCTTTGGCAATATTGAACAATTCTTCCAAGAATTTATTTGGGAATTCACTAAGCGAGGGATCAAGCACAATTCTTCATCCTTACTACATAGTTTCAAACAAGCTCCTAATGAGACAGTAAAAAATGCAGCAACAAGATTTAATCAGTATGTAGACCGATACCCTATGATAGAGAGACCTTCTCAACAGAAAATGATCTCCCTATTTTTAGAAGGTCTGACCAATGGAACATTGAGAATCTTAGTATACGTAAAACAACTGCAAACCCTAAGTGAGTGTCTTCAAGAGTGCATAGATTTGGAAGACAATTTAGCTGAGGATCTCAAAATCACACAAGATCCTACCAAAACAGAGGATACAAGGAGCAATGAGACTTCTAGTTTGAGTTATGTGGAGGAAGTGGTAGAGTTAGTGGCCAATAAATTAGGGGTACAAGGACAAAGGAACTACCAGAACTCCTCCTTGAGAGTGCCAATGTTAGGAATTTGCACACTTTGCGGTGGAGATCATCCATCTCATGTCTGTACCAGAGAAGGATTAGGGTTATCACAACCTTACCCTTACGATAGACAACCAACTCAGGAGCCTAACATGTACTCCTACAGTGAGCAAAAGTACATCAACTACAACACCGAAAACTATCCAATGAGTAGACAACCTCGACCATTTGCACCACCCCAATGTAGACCATACGGGTACCCTCCTAGAGAACAAGGCAGAGAAGTTCATAGGTATAACCCATGTCCAAGACCACGAGGAGCAGCTAGACCGTATGAACATGATATAGCCAACCTCAACCTATACCAGGTCAACAACCACCCCACCCCCTAGCTCCGACACAAGGGCAGAATATCACAATACAAGTTGTTTGTCTTGAGTGTGGCAAGGAACAACTCCTAAGAGATTGCCCTGGACATCCCTCTAGTGCACCAAAAGTTACACCCGTTAATGTAGTAGGCTTGGTAGGGGATTCAAGTTCCAGTAGTGATAATGTGGCTCCTATACATGCAGTTACTAGGGCACAAGCCTTACAAAAAGCTAAACTAGGTGAGCAATCAGAGCCAAGTGAGTCAGGAGAGCCTAGTAAGAGAAAAACAAGAACATGGAAGGATACTAGAGAGAAGGCCCATCGTAAGTGGACCAAAAAAGTTATCCGAATTGGAAGAAAGCCTGAAAGATGCAAAAACAAAAATAGAAGATATTGCCTCTCAAAACCCCTCGCATGTCAAAACTCCATCCACACCACCTCAACCCCAACCTTATCCTCACCCACCAACCACGGTAAATAGACCACAATCAGGGTCTGTTCTTGCAGATCCAACCCCAGAAGGCTTGGACATGATGTTCAAGGCATACCACGCTTGACTTCAAGAAGGACCAACACCTGCAAACCTAGATAAGAGCTACCCTAGAGCAGATTGAGAGATTGAACAGACAAAAATGTGCATAAAAATGGTGGAACTAGCTCAAGCTATGTTTGAGGCCAATCAATTGTTCAATCAGACAAATGCTATTACACCGGGTTTGCACTTCCAGGACTTACTAGATAGATTAGAGCAGTTGGTAAATAAGCCACAAGTTTCTTTACCTCCACAGGTGCAACCAACTGTTGAAAGAGAAAGCTCATCACCAAAGAAAGTATATGTTCCTGACTCCATAGATGACGGAGAACCTCTTTCAATTCAACAACACTCTCAAAAGTTCTTGCGGGAAATACAAGAAGAGAAATGGGCAAAGGAGAAGGATAATCCCCCTCCTATTCTTGAGATTGATGACCTTCATGATCAATTTCCACAAGACATTCCATCTATTTATGGAGACCAAGTAGATCAACAAGAGGAAAAAAGTTCAGGATTTGAATCCAACTCTTTACAAGAGTTGCCACAGTTCATAGGCCCATGGGAATCTGAATCTCTCCAGATCAGAGCTCCCATAATATTGATCAGAAACGAAGACTGGGTGGTTCCAAGAAACATGGATGTCGTGAGGAACACTAAGGTTCAGTGTCATCTCACTGTAGAAGAGCTGCTCAAAGCAAAGCTGGAGCTATAGAATCATGTGAAGAAGCAAGTTCCAGAACTTGATTCCAATGTGCCAAAAGCAAGCTCTAAAGAGAAAGTACCGGAGATACCTCTAGACAAAGTAGGGGACATGAGCGAAGGTGAAGAAGGTAATACTTATCTTCCGATCACCTACCAAGGTTACACAACCAAAGCGATCGTAGATTCAGGTGCTGGTGTTGCTATTGCAACCACCTCCTTGTGGAAGCAATGGGGTAAACCCGCATTAAGACCAACTAGAATGAAACTTTAGATGGTGATGGCCATGTGGAAAGACCTCTAGGATTGCTAGAAGGGATAACTCTAACCACTTGTGGTGTAGAGTTTGAGAACACCTTCGCTATATGTGACTTTGGTAAAACTAATACCTACGAGATGATCCTAACAAGACCCTTCCTACGACAACTGCAAGTTGTACAAGATTGGGGAACCAATTCCTTATACTTGCAATGCTTAGGGGTCACAACCAAGGTCAATTTGAAGGATTATACCTTTAGAGATGTGCCTCCCCTACAGTGGAATCCTATCCACAAGGAGCAAGAAGATTCAATCTCTGTGCATTCTAAAAGTTCACCTGATACCTCCTGGATGCATGAAGATACTCATTTGTGGATGTGCAAGGTTGCAAAGGAAGAGGAAAAATGCTTGGCAAGAGAAAAAGGAACTTCCCAAGGAGATAGACCTGTTAAAGACCCAACCTATACACCGATGATATTTCCAGATGAGAAATTTGAGCCTCATGGTTGGGCAGAAATCTTGGCCACCATGGACATTGCTGTCAATGAAGAACAGTGGACACCTCATTGTGATGAGGAGTGTTATGATATTTCAGTGTTCATGTGTCAGCCCTTGCTAGAAGAATGTGACCCTAGTGACTTCATAGAAGAAGAAGAGAACGATGATGATTTAGAGTCCATTGTGATGGATAGTTGCTTTAAGTCAGAGAAGCACTATCTAGAAGATATAGGAGTATTTACACAAAAAGAAGAAGAACCTCTCACAAGCATCAAAACAGTAAATTCAAAGGATGGAAGTGAAGGTGGTCAAAAGAAAAAGAAAAGACAAGTAGTGAAACAAGAAGCGGAGGAATCATTATTCGAAGTACCAGAGAATTTCAAGAAATACAAAGTTGAGGAGCGAAAAATTTTGGTACGAATGCCTAAGAGAGAGGCCATCACACGAGAGGCATATGATACCAAAGAAAAGACCAAAAAAATCGTAGTCACCATCGAAGAGAACGAAGAGAGATGTACGTACATAGGAGATGACCTAAGTAAAGAAGAGGAAGCAGAGTTGATAGCTTTGCTAAGGGAATATAGGGACGTTTTTGCATGGCACTATAGAGACTTGAAGGGAGTAGATCCAAAAATTTGCTCTCATACGATCCCCATGACAGCAGATGCCAAGCCCACCAAACAGAAGCCCTACACATATAATGACACCTATGAAGCTAAAATAAAAGAGGAAATCGATAGATTGATTGAAGTTGGATTTATCTATGAGGTTGAGCATACTGAATGGGTGTCCCCTATTGTAGTGGTGCCCAAGAAGAACGGAAAATTGTGTGTGTGTGTTAACCTTAAAAAAGTTAATACCGCCACAATAAGAGATAGTTATCCCCTTCCAATCACTGATCATTTATTGGAGCGTATTGCAGGCAAGGAAGTTTATAGCTTCCTTGATGGATTTTCAGGTTACAACCAAGTAGCCATTGCCCCAGAAGATCAACACAAAACGGCCTTTGCCACAGAGTGGAGAGTCTTTGCATTTCATGTGATGCCATTTGGGCTCACCAATGCACCTGCAACATTCCAAAGGCTCATGTGTCATGTCTTCAAAGAGTTCTTGCGAAAGAGCTTAGAAGTATATGTGGATGATTTATGTGCTCATTCCCGAGATAGGAGATGTCACATTCCCGAGCTCTGACAGATCTTGGGCTACTTAGAAATTGTAGCCTGTACATAGTGATGTCTCTGGTCCTATGCAGACACCTTCTTTTGGGAATTATCTTTACTTCGTGACTTTCATCGATGATTTTTCCAGGCATGCATGGGTATATCCATTGAAGGAAAAGTCTGAAGTGTTCATGTGCTTCAAACAATTTTTGGTTTTGTCTGAAAATATGTCAGCATGTAAAATGGGCACCCTCCATTTTGATCGGGGGGGATATATGTCTTCTGATTTTAATGCATTTCTCACTGAATGTGGGATAAAACACCAGTGTACAATGCCATATACACCTCAACAGAATGGAGTTGCTAATCAAAAGAACAAGTCACTCATGGAGATGGCGAGGTGTATGGTCAAGAGTCATGCTTTACCACATAGTTTCTAGCTTGAGGCTGTCATGTGTGCAACATGTGTACTTAATAGGTGTCCCACTAAAGTGCTGCAGTCTATCACTCCATATGAGGCTTGGCATGACCGCAAGCCATCTGTTGCTCATCTGCATGTTTTTGGTTGTTTGGCATATGCATTAGTGCGTGAACAACATCGCAGGAAATTGGATGATAAAGCAATAAAATGTATTTTTGTTGGGTACAGTTCTAAAAGTAAAGGCTATCGTCTGTATCATCCACAAACTAAACGCATTCTGGTTGGCTGTGATGTTGTTCTTGTGGAAGATACTATTCAGCCATTGCTTTCATGTACTAAGGAGACATCTGTTAGCTCCAAAGACATGTATGATACTTTGCTTCCTCTTTTTACAGGTGGACAGTCTAGTGTTGGTCCTAATGAGGAAGCTTCTCAGCCTTTGTAGGTTTCATGTAATGATGCAGATCATCCCATTTCCAATGCAGATTTACTTGATGCACTTGTTGATGAGAGAGCTGACATTGAGGAGGCAAAAACTAAGCCAAAATGGTTGGTGCAGACTTTGCGTGACAGCAAATTAGATGCACCTCTGTCATATCATAATCGATCATCCTCTCACAGTGCCTCTTTTGCATCACATTGCTATGCTATGGCTGCATCTAGTCTCTGCGATGAGCATGAGACTGTTTCATTTGACGAAGCAAAAAATTTAGAAAATTGGATGGCCGCTATGCAATCTGATTGCACATGGTTTTGAGAACAGTCGAACTGAAAGCACATTATATGTTAAGCATGCTAATGATGTGATTCTGATCATTATTGTCTATGTTGAAGACATGCTGCTCAGTGCTCCTATTGAGAAGCATATTGCTGATTTTAAGGTTGATTTGCATGCTTCATTTGAGATGTCTTATTTAGGGAATTTGCACCACTATTTGGGAATTCAGTTTATGCAAGTTGATGGTGGAATGGCTTTGTGTCAAACGGAATATATTGACACATTATTGCAAGGTTTTGGCCTTGAAGATAGTAAACCTATTGCCATTCCTATGGAGACAGGTTTACGATTGAGTCTTCATGATGCTAGAGATGCATTTGATGATGTTCTCTATCAGCAGTCTGTTGGGTGCCTGATTTACACTCAACTAGATATTATGTTTGTCGTCTCACAGATGAGCATGTTTATGCATTGCCTAGGAGTCAAGCATTGGCAAGCGGTTAAGCGCATCTTTCATTACTTGAGTGGTACTTGGCTACTTGGGTTGTTTTATCCCAAGGGGGGATCACTACCGCCAGATTTGCATGCTTTTTCTGACTCTGATTGGGCTGGTTGCTATGACACTCGTGTGTCCACTAGTGGCTTTTGCTTCATGCTTGGTAGTTCATGTATATCTTGGTTGAGTAAGAAGCAGCCTATTGTGGCCACTTCCAGTTGTTAAGCTGACTATAGGGAAGCTTTCATAGCGTTTGTTGAGTGTGTGTGGCTCAAATGCCTTATGGCTGATTTGGGTGTTGGTCAGTCTTTTGCCACTACCATCTTCACTGATAGTCAGAGCACATTGGTAGTTGCGAGAAACACCATGCTCCCACTAAGCACATTGAGGTGCATTATCATTATATGAGGGAGAGGTTCTCTGCTAGGGAGATCAGCTTGGCATATGTGCCCACATAGGAGAACATTGCAGACCTTTTCACGAAGGCTCTGCCTAGGGGGAAGTTTAAAGCTTTCCGCAAAGCTTTGGGCGTACTTCCTTTTATGGAGTGATTTCCACATAGCTTGGCACCTCCTTATACATGAGTGCCAGCCACTTGTTCACCGCATCACTCTGAGGGGGGATTTGTTGATATATTTAGGTAGTGATGTGTGTGAACACTTTAGGACTGCCGGGGCACTTTTTCCCTCTTTAGGAGTTTTTTTTCTCCTGGCTTGTATATACGCCTATTGCCCTAACGTGCTACTTATGTTGTGTGTTGTGCTCCAAGCTTCTTCTTCTTCCTTGTGATGTTCGCGTGCTTCCGCAGACGTCTAACGCCAACACTCAAGAC
>CM035421.1:134797046-134802046 GCA_020310875.1 Ceratopteris richardii | reverse complement strand
TGTGTGATTCCTAAAAAGTCGGGGGTGTTCCTAATTTTGCTAAACATCATGCTCAGTGTATAGTTTGTCATTTGGAGTGATTTAACTTGCTAATGATAGCTTGTTAAGTTAATTTAATACTCTCAGAAGGAATTAGACCAATTGTAAGTGTGCTGGACACACTGAGCTTAGGACTGAGCAGGTGTCATTACAGGAATAGCAAGTTTTTTGGACTTATGAAGGTTCAAACTTATCTGTTTTGATTTGATCATTTCTCAATCACTTTGTAAAGCGCATATATAGTTTCTTGGTGTCATTTGGAAGCTCAAGGAGTCTCCTAACCATATCTGAAGAAAAGAAAGGGCAGGTGTGAAGCAGGTCTAGCAGCACCACCTTGATCTTCTGATTGTACCCAGCCATCACATCCAACAGTGGTATCAGAGCAAACAAGGTAATCATGGGTGATGGTTTCCCTTCCTTTATTGACAAATTGGATAGGAATAACTATCAGGCATGGTCATTAAGAATGAAGACTTATCTACAAGGGAGAAGCTTGTATGGATACATATCAGGAGATGAGGAGTTGCCCTCATTCAAAACCAGAGGCCTACCTACAAAGGATGAGCATGAGAGACTTAATCAATGGTGTGCTAAAGATGCTTTGGCAAGGTCATATCTTCTAAACTCTATCTCTGATTTCCTTCTACCTCATGTTAGGAACTGTAAGACTTCCCAAGAGACTTGGGAGACCTTGTCAACATACTTCTCATCAAGCACAAGGGCCAGAAAGAATCAGCTATGGATTGAGTTTACAACTCTTAGGAAACAATCAAAACAATGTGTTTCAGATTTTGTCACCAAAGTCAAAGATATAGCAGATCAACTTGCAAGTGTTGGAGAAGAAATTGAAGAAGAGCAAATTGTTAGACAAGTGATCAATGGACTCAAAGCAGATGACAAGTGGGAGAGCTTTACCACTGCAATGGACTTGTACATGGACATTCAAGCACCTGATCTAACAACTCTGATTGGACAACTCTTTACACATGAAGCCAAGATCACAAAGAATGGAGAGCAATCAAAAGGTAACAATCCCTCTGCCCTATATACAGATAAGAAGTCTAAAGATAAGGGTAAAAGCAAGAAGGTTGATGATGAAGGATCCACCTCCCAAGCAAACTATGCAGGGAGAGGTAGATCATCTAGAGGTAGGGGCAGAGGAGGTAAGTCAGGTAGGGGGAGACCCTATAATCAATCTCCATGCAATATTTGTGGCTTGTCTAATCATACTACAGATGAATGCTACAAAAACTACAAGAACCAAAGAGGAAGAGGTCACCAAAGAGGAGGATACTCCCAAGGCAGAGGCAGGTTCAATCAATCTCAAGGCTACCATGGCTACAACAATAATTACAACAACAACTACAACAATAGCTACAATCACAATGGCAATTATCAAGGAGGATACATGAACAGAAAGGATTACAACAATTATGCAGAGGATCAAGATGATTCCTTGTTGATTATGAACATGACATCTAAATCAGGTACCAATGATGATCATTTGTTCTATATTGATTCAGGTTGCTCTAACCATGTAGCTGGGAATGTTGCCTTACTCTCTGATTTGGAAGAACCTAAAGGCAAGCACCAAGTGCAGACAGGTGATGACACTAAACACTCAGTGATTAAAGTAGGTAATGTCAAAACAAGTGATGGTAATCAGAATTTGCTAAGCAGAGTATTGTATGTTCCAACAATCACCAAGAATCTGATGAGTGTAGGTCAGATTGTTGAAAAAGGTCTACAGGTCAGGTTCACTCAACATGGTGCATTTGTGGAGGATCCAAGACATGGATTCAGAAGGATAGCCAAGGGAGAGAAGTCAGGTAGACTATTTACCTTTGAACTTGAGGATACTAAAAATATTGCCTTGTACAACTATAGGGACCAAACCCTATCAGAATTGGAAATGTGGCACAAGAGATTGGGTCACATTGGAGAGAGAACCATAAAGCAGATGAGCAGAGATCAATGTGTGCTTGGGATACCTAATGTATCCAAGCAACACATGATATACAAGTGTGGGGCTTGTCAATTTGGTAAGTCACACAGGTTGCCATATACCAAGAAAGGATTTATGCATGAAGATTACTTGGAATTGGTGCATACAGATGTTTGGGGACCAAGCAAGGAGCCATCCATATCTGGATCAAGGTACTATGTATCTTTTATAGATGATTATAGCAGATGGACTGTCTTGTACTTCATGAAACATAAAGATGAAGTATTTAATTGCTTCAAAAGGTATCTTGCATTAGTAGAGAATCAAACAGGTAGACATTTGAAGAGGTTAAGGTCTGATGGTGGTGGAGAATACTTCTCCAATGATTTTGAAGACTTCTTGCAGGAAAGAGGTATCAAAAGGGAGATTACCACAAGGTACTCACCTGAACAAAATGGGGTAGCTGAAAGAAGAAATAGACTCATTGTGGAGACAGCTAGGTCTATGCTTAATGAGAAGAAACTACCAAATTATCTTTGGGCAGAGAGTGTATCTACTGCCACATACTTGATCAACAGGTTGCCATCAAAGACACTTGATGGAATGACACCCTATGAGGCTTGGCATGGTAAGAGACCTTCTCTGGATCATTGCAAGATCTTTGGGTGTGTTGCATATGTACATATTCCCTCACAGGTAAGGGGAAAGCTAGACCCTAAGGCTGAAAAGTGTATCTTTATTGGTTATGATTTGAATCAGAAAGGATACAGGTTCTATAACCCCTCAAACAAAGGCTTCAAGGTAAGCAGAGATGTCATCTTTGATGAAAATGATTCATGGTATGATAATGAGTGCAGGAAAGTGAGTTTACCTTATGATATGGAAGAAGACTTTCCAAAGCTTGGCAGGCAAGAACCAACTCAGAATGAGGACACAAGCTCAGATGATGAAGACACCATTAACATTGAAGAGTTCAAAGCTTGGAAATCAAAAGGGAAGATGAAGATGAAGCAACTTGAAGACAATCCAGAATCCTCAACTCAAGCTATGAGGAGATCTTCAAGGGAAAAGAAGAAACCTATTAGGTATGGATATGATACTTCACTTGTAACCAAGCACTCTGTATATCTTGCAAAGGATATCTTAAGTGAAGAACCAGGTACATTTGAGGAAGCTATTACTAAACCAGAATGGAAGGAAGCAATGGATGAAGAAATGGAGGCTCTCAAGGAGAGTGATACTTGGGACTTGGTACCCAAGAAGGACTCCATGAAGGTGATAGGATCCAGATGGATCTACAAACTCAAAAGGAACTCAGATGGTTCAATAAGCAGGTACAAAGCTAGGTTGGTGGCCAAGGGTTTTGCACAAACCCAAGGCATTGATTATGAGGAGACATTTTCTCCTGTGGCAAAGATGCCAACTATCAGAATTATGGTGAGTGTAGCTGCATCCAAGAATTGGAACATGTACCAATTGGATGTGAAGAATGCATTCTTGAATGGATGGATATCTGAAGAGGTCTACATGTCACAACCACCTGGCTATGAGGATCCCAATAAGGTAAATCATGTTTGCAAATTGAAGAAAGCTCTGTATGGATTGAAGCAGGCACCTAGAGCATGGAACTATAGGTTGACAACCTATCTCTTGGATCAAGGATTTGTGATGAGTAAAGCAGATACTTCATTGTTTATAAAGAAGAACAATTCAGAGGTAATATACTTGTGTGTCTATGTTGATGACATCATTATTACAGGAAATGATGTTCAAGGAATTAGACACATCAAAGGTCAAATGATGAAGGAATTCAAGATCAATGATCTTGGATTATTGAAGTACTTCCTAGGACTTGAATTGGTCTACACAAATTCAGGTATATACATTACTCAGAAGAAGTACATTCAGGACATGGTCAAGAAGTTTAACTTGCAGGAAGCTAAAGTCTCAAACATTCCTATGGAGGTCAACCACAAACTCAGTGCACATGAAGGAGAAGAACTCAAGGATATTACAGGTTACCAAAGTTTGGTAGGTAGTCTCAATTATGCTACCTTAACTAGGATTGATATCTCATATGGTGTGAGTGTACTTAGCCAATTTATGCATAAGCCAAGAGTACCACATTTGGAGGCAGCCAAGAAGATAGTAAAGTATCTAAAGGGAACACAAAATCATGGTTTGTATTACCCATATTCATCAGATATTGATATCAAGGTATACTCAGATGCAGATTGGGCAGGTTGCAAGGATGACAGGAGGAGTACATCTGGTTACATATGCTTTGCAGGTGATAAACCAATTTCTTGGTCATCCAAGAAACAACCCACAGTGGCTCTATCATCTACTGAGGCAGAGTACAGAGGGCTAGCCAATGCCACTCAAGAATCAATATGGTTGAAGTTACTCTATTCAGAATTGGGCCTATACACAAGGCCACCTATCATATTTGGTGATAACACAAGTTCACTTCATTTAGCTGCTAATCCTGTGTATCATGCTAGAACAAAACACATAGAGGTTCATTACCACTATGTGAGGGAGAAACTACTTAGCAAAGAAATCCAATTGTCATATGTATCCACTAATATTCAATGTGCAGATTTGCTTACAAAAGCTTTGGATGGGAGCAAGTTATGCAGGTTTAAATCCATGATTGGATTACAGGATATTATTGAAGACTAAAGATGAAGACTCAAGCAAGTGTTTGGCTTGAGGGGGAGCTGTTGGTGCAAACAAGCCTTAACACTTGGACTTGTTTTGTGCCTTGAAGACTCAACATGAAGATTGCACAAAAGATCACTTAGCTTTGGATATCAACATTGAAGTTGATTGCAAAAGTTTGGATTACTTCATTTCAAGAAAGAGCATAGGAACACATGCCTATGCTTAGTTACTTATTACTTTATGTAAAGGTCAAAGTGACTTCTTGTAATTGTACCTACCTTCAAAAGTCGTGGAATTTGAAAGGTATGAATGGAGAGAATATCTCCATGAGATTAGTTGAGAGATTTGA
>CM035421.1:134764546-134772046 GCA_020310875.1 Ceratopteris richardii | reverse complement strand
AGATAGATAGATAGGTAGATAGATAGATAGATAGATAGATAGATAGATAGATAGATAGATAGATAGATAGATAGATAGATAGATAGATAGATAGATAGATAGATAGATAGATAGATAGATAGATAGATAGATAGATAGATAGATAGATAGATAGATAGATAGATAGATAGATAGATAGATAGATAGATAGATAGATAGATAGATAGATAGATAGATAGATAGATAGATAGATAGATAGATAGATAGATAGATAGATAGATAGATAGACAGATAGGCAGAGTGATAGATAGATCGATCGATCAATCGATGAGATAGACAGACAGACAGATACATAGATAGATAGATAGATTGATTGATTGTAAGACAATACTTACGCAATATATCACAAGAGGAGTAATAGAGAAGATAACAGATGTAGGAGAATCCAAATAATTTTCTACTAACAACAAGTACTGTTGATGTCGACGTGACAAAAGCTTGACAAACTAATCTGCGGAATATTGCCATGCCACAACAAGAACTAAGCTAAAGTGATGTTAGAACACCTCTATAATCATCAATAGCTTATTAAGTTTCCTGAAATTGAAAACTTTACAACTGTGTTTAGTGAAATCTGAAAATTCACTTTACAGAAAACTTTGCCTTTCCTTCAGGCTTCAATTCTCATCTGATTTACTGTAGTCTTTACAATGCTTCATTAGTTTACTGTTAGATATACTTTCTGTCACTCAGATGTGTCAAAATTGTGGTTTAGAACTTACCAGAATATCACTGGAACTTCACCGGTCTGTCACCGTAATCTCACCATAATTGTACCGGAATGTTACCGGAATCAACTGCAATTCTAGTTGTAGTTACTTCAAATGATTGTAATTGAAGTAAGGAAGTAATATCTGAGCTTCCTTCAGTGAATGAACTTTATCTAAGGTTTGAAGAAAAAAACTTCATCAGTTCTGGATGATTTTATGGTCAGACATTGTACCGTGTGTACATGTCCTGTTTTACAAAACAAATTTGATCAGTTTGTAGTGAGACTTCTAGCTTCAGGATGAGCTATTACTTATGAAAACCTTTACACTGTACTACGAGATCTAACTTGCAGAAGTACCGTAAAACATGTACTGAGAAAACTATAACTGTTAACTAACTTTCACAGTAACATGAAATCACTTAGATTTCTTCACACAAGAAAATGCGCTCAAAACTTTCCACACAAACATGTGTTTTCTATTAGAGAAGATGTGTACAAAATGGCTTGGCCTTCCTTTGCTCATAGCCATGAGAACCCTCCTATGCTGAGTAGTTTCTCCTTACCATCTCTCTCTCTCATATGAATGCCTGACTGTTCAAGTTCTATTATTCATCTCTACATACTCATACTTGCATCTACTACAAGCGCTTCTACATCCACTATTTCTTCTCTCCCCACTAAGCACTCTTTCAACTCTCTTATATACATTTTTTATCCGAGAAAAAACTCGTAATTCTGGAAGTTTCTACGCTGTATATTACAGGCATGAATTTGTCCCTTCACTAAGGCTTTGATTTTTCTTAATGCTTTGTTTCTGCTTCTCTTCGTCTTTTCTTCATCTTTCATATATCTTTAGGTCTTTATGTCTAATTAGTGAGTGAATCACTAACAGCTCCCCCTCAATCACTAATTAGCTTCCTCTGATCTTTCATATATTCTTCTTTTCTTTTATTCTTGCCATTTCTTTGAATCTGCTTGTCTTTACTCCATCCAAGCTCTTTGTCAGAATATATGCAATCTGATCTCTCGTAGGAGTGTATACTATTTCAATCTCCTCCTCCATTACCTTTTCCCTCAGGAAATGATATTGAATCTCTATGTGCTTTGTTCTTGCATGAAATACTAGATTTGCTGCAAGATACAACAAACTCATAGTATCTCCATGTATGATAGGTATACCTTGATCAATACCCATGCTTTTGAACAAGGTCTGCATCCATATCACTTCTTTAGCTGCTTCCACAAGTCCTTTATATTCTGCTTCCGTTGACGATAAAGCCACTGTATGCTCCTTCTTTGAACACTAGCTGACAAGTTTATCTCCTAGGTATATCATATACCCATGTGTTGACCTTCTGTCATCTTGACTTCATGCCCAATCTGAGTCACTGTATGCTCTCGGCTTTATATCTGATGTAAAAGGATAATATAATCCTTCCTTTATAGTTCTTTTGATATATATAAGAACTCTTTGTCCTGCAACCCAATGTTGATCCTTCGGACAATGCATGAACTGTGAGAGAACTCCTATTGCATAACTAAGATCTGGTCTTGTTAGCGTAGCACAAATCAAGCTTCCCACTAAAGATTGATACTTTCTCATATCTTTAAACTTTGCACCATCATATTTGCTGAGTTTATGATTGACTTCAAGCGGTGTTGAAACTTCTCTGCAATTCTCCATGTTAAACTTCTTCAGTAAGTTTAGGAGATATCTTTCTTGCGAAACATATACACCATGATCTGTATATGTAACTTCCATTCCAAGAAAGTATGAAAACTTTCCTAGATCACTGATCTTGAACTCTTTTTCAAGAAATCTCTTTACCTCCTTGATTCCTTCATCTGAGGTACCTGTGATTATAATGTCATCTACATAAATACAAATGTAGATCATACCTTCATCTATTCTCTTGATGAGTAGACTTGCATTTGCCTTTGAACTTTGGTATCCAAGGTCATTGAGATACTTCAAAAGTCTATAATTCCAAGCTCTTGGAGCTTGCTTCAATCCATAGAGTGCTCTTCTTAATCTGCAAACATGGTTTGGGTAACTGGAACTTACAAATCCTTTAGGTTGTTCCATATAGACTTCATCTTATATATATCCATTTAGAAATACATTCTTTATATCCAATTGACTTAGCTTCCATCCGTTTGATGCTGCTATAACAATCACTGTCCTTATGGTTGACATCTTTACCACCGGACTAAATGTCTCATCATAATCTATGCCATGCGTCTGAGCATATCCTTTGACTACCAGTCTAGCTTTGTATCTGGCTATTTTTCCATCTGCAAGTTTCTTAACTTTGTCAACCCATTTATTTCCGATTACTTTTCTTACCATTCGGTTTTGGAACAAGTTCCCAAGTCTTGTTCTCCTCAAGTGCATTGAACTCCTCTTTCATTGCTTCTTCCCATTGTTCTTTACCTTTTGCTTCACTGTACTTCTGAGGTTCTTCATCTTCCTTTACTAAGTAAGCATAATTTTTTTGAGTCAAATAAGAAGTATCATAGGAATACCTTGTTGGTTGTTTCCTTACTCTGTTTGACCTTCTTGGTTCATAGTCTTCATGTGTATCTATATACACTTCTTCATCAAATCTCAGTCCATCTTCATTCCTCATAGTTGATCCAATCCTAGATGTACTTGCCTACATATGATTTTCATCTCCATTCACCTGCATATGTGATTTACCTTTTTCAATTCTTCTTATCTCTTCATCAGATGTTTCATCATTATATTCTTTATTTGTATACGAGCTATTCTCTTCATCAAATGTCACATCTCTCGAAACACTAAATTGTTTGGTTAAAGGACTCCATAACCTATAACCCATCTCCTTTTCATCATATCCGATGAACACATATTTTTCAGCTTCTGGTTCAAGCTTATGTCTCAGTTGTGATGGTATGTAAGCATAAGCAACTGATCCAAACACTTTACAATGATCAAGTGTTGGTTTCTTACCCCACCAAGCTTCATAAAGGGTCATTCCATTTAAGGTTGTACATGGTAATCTATTTACCAGATATGTTGTTGTATTTACAGCCTCAGCCCAAAGATAGTTTGGACAATTCTTCTCCTTTAACATTGCTCTTGCAAACTCAACCAGAGTTCGGTTTCTCCTTTCTGCTACTCCATTTTGTTGTGGTGTATACCTGCAAGTTATTTCTCTTTTGATACCTGCATTCCACAGATAATCATTGAATTCTCGAGAAAAGTATTATCCTCCTCCATCAGACCTTAGTCTTTTGAGTTTCTGTCCTGTGATTCTTTCAGCATATGCATGAAAATGCCTGAAAGCTCGAAACACTTCTAATTTCTCTTTCAAAACATAAAGAGTTATCCATCTTGTTGCATCATCAATAAAAAGAACAAAATACCTTGAGCCACTGATAGATCCTTCTTTTGTTGGTCCCCATACATCTGTATGTATGAGCTCTAGCAGACCATCGTGTTTGTAACCATTCTTCTGAAATGGTAGCGTGTGTGCTTTTCCCATCTGATAGGCTTCACATTTGTGAATCATACGTTGATTCTTCATATTCGGTAATCCTCTTACGGATTGTTTCTCCACCATAGTTTTGATTCCTTTTTCATCAAAATGTCCTAACCTCTTATGCCAGAGGTCTAATTCTGTAAATGCTTTATCACCATGTGTGATTAAAGCTTGACCAACATTCCCTTGTACTTTAAGAGTAAAAAGTCTACCTTCCTTTTTACCATGGACAATTCGATTGTATCCATTCTCTAGATCTTCAACAAATACTCCTTCATTTGTAAACTTGACTTGAAAACCTTTTTCTACTATCTGACCCACACTGATCAGATTCTTCGAGATTATTGGAACATACAAAACATTTGTTAGTAGGTCAGCTCCATTCTTACACTTTACTTTTCCAATTGACCGTACATTATGTTTTGTGTTATCACATGTTTGTACTGTATGATTCAAAATACCTCCTTCCAGTTCTGATAACAATTCTATATTTCTTGACAAATGATTTGAACAACCAGAGTCAATATAGAATACCTTGAGGTCTTCATTCTCTAACATGCTTATCGAATTCATCATCAATGTTGTATGATTGTCATTCTGCGTATCATTTGCATAGTTGTAGTAGGTAGTGTTGTGAGACTAATTCTGTCCCCAACTTCTTGCTCCACCTATACCATATCCACCTCTTTGACTTTGTCTACCTCTTTGATATCTTCTACTTCTGCCTCTGCTATTGTTATTCTGATTCTGACTTGATCCTTGAGAATTATGCCAGCAATCATGAGCCAAGTAATTGCTTAATCCACAGATCCAACACGTCTTCTTGTTGTTATTATGATTACCTCTTCCTTTTGTATTACCTCTACTTTTACTTCTGACATTACCTCTTCCTCTTGCATAATTTGCTTGAGTAGTCAATTCTTCTTCATCTTTTTCTTTACGTTTATCACCTTTCTTCTTACACTTTGCGTACATAGCAGAACTATGTCCTTTATCTCCGTGTGTCTTCAAATCTTGCTTAAAAGTTAGCATTAGTCCAAGTAACTGATTTAAATCTGGTACAAAATGATTTAATGAAAGTTCAATTGAGAGTACGAAAGGTTTCCACCTTTCATCTCCTCTCAGTCTTGCCAGCAATTGTGCTATTAACCTGTGGTCTTCGATATCTTCGTCAATAGATCCAAGAATGTCTGCCAAGTCCTTCATCTTAGTGACATAATCACTAATGCTTTGACTTTGTTTTTTCTTGAACGTTGTAAACTCTGACCATAAGCTAGCCTTCCTAGCTTTAGTAGTGTTTTGGAAATGATCTTCCAATGCACTCCATATGTCTTCTGCTTTCTCCAGACCTCTAATGTGTGGTAGGAGATGATCTGTAACAGTAGTGTAGATATACGCTCTTTCCATTGCATCTTTCTTCTGACATAGCTTCAAGGCTTCTAGTTCTTCTTTCTTTGGTTGAATGTCGTCTCCAAAAGTAGGCTTCTTTTCTTCTCCTCTCACATATATCATTAAGTCCTTACTCATAAGTAAGGCTTCCATTCGCATTGCCCATGTGGGATAGTTATCTCTGTCCAATTTGTCAATAGAAATGTGATCTGCCATAATCTTCTTGTTTCTGTTATTGTCGGTGAGTATAACGTTAAAGGATTTTACCTTTTGTAAACCTTTACCCTTGAGAATGACTTCGGAACACTTCTCTGATTCCGTTTGTTGTTGATCTCCTCAGCTTTCACCTTCCTTGTGAAGAATTCTTCAAATTCTTTTGTATCTTTACTTCCGTTTACTTTTGAGAACCTTTTCTGCTCTTCAGAACCTTTTCTGCTCTGATACCACTTGTTGATGTCGACGTGACAAAAGCTTGAGAAACTAAGCTATGGAATATTGCCACGCCACGACAAGAACTAAGCTAAAGTGATGTTAGAACACCTCTATAATCATCAATAGCTTAGCAAGTTTCCTGAAACTAAAAACTTTATAACTGTGTTTAGTGAAATCTGAAAATTCACATTACAAAAAACTTTGTCTTTTCTTCAGGCTTCAATTCTGATCTGGTTTACTTCAATCTTTACAATTCTTCATTAGCTTACTGTTAGATATACTTTTCGTCACTCAGATGTGTCAAAATTGTGGTTTATAACTTACCAGAATATCACCGGAACTTCACCGGACTAATACCAGACTGTCACCGTAATCTCACCATAATTGTACCCGAATGTTACCGGAATCAACTGCAATTCTAGTTGTAGTTACTTCAAATGATTGTAATTGAAGTAAGGAAGTAATATATGAGCTTCCTTCAGTGAATGAACTTTATCTAAGGTTTGAAGAAAAAAACTTCATCAGTTCTGGATGCCTTTACGGTCAGACACTGTACCATGTGTACATGTCCCGTTTTACAAAACTCTTTTGATAAGTTTGTAGTTGAGACTTCTAGCTTCAAGATGAGCTATCACTTATGAAAACCTTTACACTGTACTGCGAGATCTAACTTGCAGAAGTACCATAAAACATGTACTGAGAAAACTGTAATTGTTAACTAACTTTCACAGTAACATGAAATCACTTAGATTTCTTCACACAAGAAAAATGCGCTCAAAACTTTCCACACAAACATGTGTTTTCTATTAGAGAAGATGTGTACAAAATGGCTTGGCCTTCCTTTGCTCATAGCCATGAGAACTCTCCTCTGCTAAGTAGTTTCTCCTTACCATCTCTCTCTCTCAGATGAATGTCTGACTGTTCAGGTTCTATTATTCATCTCTACGTATGCATACTTGCATCTACTACAAGCGCTTCTACATCCACTATTTCTTCTCTCCCCACTACGCACTCTTTCAACTCTCTTACATACATTTTTGATCCGAGAAAAAACTCGTAATTCTGGAAGTTTCTACGCTGTATATTACAGGCGTGAATTTGTCCCTACATCAAGGCTTTGATTTTTCTGAATGCTTTGTTTCTGCTTCTCTTCGTCTTTTCTTCATCTTTCATATATCTTCAGGTCTTTATGTCTAACTAGTGAGTGAGTCACTAACACGTACAAAGATGATGGCATTGTCCACCCGTGCACTCTCAAGGTAGAGCTTAAATTGTGATGTAGACAACTCTAGATAGGGACATACAAGGTAGAGGTATGCTTGTTTGATTCGATGTCTCAGGTAGTGGAGAAGTCATGTATATATAGGATAATGGGCAGCCTTTCACGGATGACTATGCATGGGTGGTAGAGCATGGGTGACC
>CM035421.1:134727115-134732115 GCA_020310875.1 Ceratopteris richardii | reverse complement strand
AATTAGCTATCGACTTAGATACGTGCAAAAGGATTTCTCAAAAGATTAAACACAGAAGGAGCAGACAGCAAAATATCGGGCGCAAAAATTCTCGATTTCTCAGAAAATTTACATCTAAGTGAGGATGGACAATTCACTCACTCTTCATGTGTCTAATGACACTAATTTCTCTCTCCCTATTCTCAAATCTCTTCTGCTTTTCTTGCCCGACATTTTCCAACATATTTATAGATGAATATATACAAGTGTATGACTAAACAAAGATATAAGTCAGCTAATGTACATATGTGTACATGTCTTTTGATTTTTCTGAATATCTCCTTCCTTCAATCACCTGACTTTGTTTTCTTCTTGACTCCTTGTCTTCATTCCTCCATAATTCTTCAATTGATGATTGTCATGCACCAACAGCTCCCCCTCAATCATTAATTGATGTTCTTCTCTATCTTCTTTACTCCAGCCATATCCTTGAATCTTTGTAGCTTTGGTCCATCTAGACTTTTAGTCATCATATCTGCAACTTGATCTTTTGTGGGAGTGTGTATGACTTCAATCTCTTTCTCAATGACCTTCTCTCTCAGGAAAATGATACTGTATTTCAATATGCTTAGTTCTAGCATGAAATACAGGATTAGCTGCCAAGTATAATGAACTCATATTGTCTCCACAAATAATAGGAGTACTCTGAATCACATCAAAAACTTTCAAAAGTGTCTTTAGCCATATTACCTCTTTTGCAGCTTCCACCATACCTTTATATTCTGCTTCTGTAGATGACAAAGCAACTGTATGTTGCTTCTTGGAACACCATGAAATCAATTTGTCTCCTACATAGCACAAGTATCCATGTGTTGATCTTCTATCATCCACATTACCTGCCCAATCTGCATCACTATATATCTTGATTCTTGTATCTGAAGTAAATCCATAGTACAACCCTTCTCTGAGTGTACCCTTGATGTACCTAAGTACTCTTTGTCCTGCAATCCAATGTTCCTTTCTAGGACAATGCATGAATTGTGAAAGCACACCAACTGCATATGACAAGTCAGGCCTTGTCAATGTAGCATAAATCAAGCTACCAACCAAACTTTGATAGAGTTTCATATCTCTGAACTCTTCTCCTCCAAACCTAGACAATTTATGGTTCACTTCCAAAGGTGTAGGTGCAACCCTGCAATCTTCCATTTTAAATTTGGTTAGCAAATTTTTAAGATACCTTTCTTGGGTCACATATACTCCATGTTGAGTATAAGAGATCTCCATTCCCAAGAAAAATGATAGGTTCCCCAAATCACTGATTTTGAACTCTTTCTCCATCTGCTTCTTGATCATTTGTATCCCCTTATCATCTGTTCCTGTAAGTATTATGTCATCAACATAAATACACACATAAATGAACCCATCTTCACTTGCTTTGACTAGCAAGCTACTATCTGCCTTTGATGCTTGAAAACCAAGATCATTCAAGAATTTTACAAGCCTATAATTCCAAGCCCTTGGGGCTTGCTTCAACCCATACAAAGCTCTCTTGAGCTTACACACATAATTTGGACTCACTTGATCTTTGAACCCATCTGGTTGCTCCATGTAGACTTCATCTGAAATATAACCATTCAAGAAAGCATTTTAACATCTAATTGAGACAACTTCCAACCTTTACAAGCAGCAATTGCTATGAGTGTCCTGATGGTTGTCATCTTTGCCACAGGACTATATGTCTCATCATAGTCCACTCCATATGTCTGTGCATACCCTTTCACAACAAGTCTAGCTTTGTACCTAGACACACTTCCATCTGCAAATCTTTTAGTCTTGTAAACCCACTTACAACCAATGATTTTCTGGCTATTAGGTTTAGGAACCAAATCCCATGTTTGATTCTCTATCAATGCATCATACTCCTCTTGCATAGCATCTTCCCAATTCTTCTTTCCTTTGGCCTCTTCATATGTAGAAGGGTCTTCATCTGTTTTTACCAAATAAGCATAATCTTTAGTAGTCAAGAATGAAGTGTCATAGCTATACCTTGTAGGTTGCCATCTGTGCCTAGATGATCTCCTAACTTCTGCACTTCTTGAGGTCTCTGGTTCATCACATTCTGGATCAAACCTTGGCCTCTCTTCAACTTCAACCTGCACTTCATTACTCTCACTTTCATCAAGTAATTGAATCTTTGCTTTACCTTTCCTTTGCTCCACTACTTCTTCATCATCTGCATGTCCATTATATTTACCTGCATACCAAGTACCTTGCTCATCAAATGTAACATCCTTGGATACAATAAATTGCTTTGTGGATGGACTCCACAACCTGTATCCCATTTGCTTATCATCATAGCCAATAAAAACATATTTCTCTGCCTTAGGCTCCAACTTATGCCTCAATTGAGATGGCACATATGCATATGCCAAGCATCCAAATATTCTGCAATGATCCAAGGTAGGTTTCTTACCCCACCAAGCTTCATATGGTGTCATACCCTGCAAAGCTTTACAAGGCAATCTATTAACCAAATATGTAGCTGTATTAACAGCCTCAGCCCACAAATAATTTGGGCAATTCTTCTCTTTCATCATGGACCTTGCAAACTCAACAAGAGTCCTATTTCTTCTCTCTGCTACCCCATTTTGTTGAGGAGAGTACCTGCAAGTAACTTCTCTTTTATACCTGCATTCCACAAATAATCATTGAACTCATTTGAAAAATACTCTCCCCCTCCATCTGATCTTAGTCTCCTCAATTTTTGACCTGTAATCCTTTCTGCATATGCATGATAGTGTTTGAATGTATTAAACACTTCTGACTTTTCCTTAATCACATAAATTGTGATCCACCTGGTAGCATCATCAACATATACAACATAATATCTTGAACCATTTATACTAAAGTCCTTTGAAGGACCCCACACATCTGTATGCACCAATTCAAGTCTTTCTGAATACATAAATCCATGCTTGGAATAGGATTGCTTATGAGCCTTACCTAATTGACATGCCTCACATCTGTATGTCATGTGTTGACCTGCAATGTTAGGCATTCCAAGCACTGAATCATTGTTAATCATTTCTTTGATACCTCTTTCATTAAAGTGTCCAAGTCTTTTGTGCCAAAGATCCAATTCTGACACCTTCTGCTCTCCATATGTGAACATAGCATGTCCAACATTTCCTTGTACCTTCAATGTGAAAAGCCTTCCTTCTTTCTTTCCTGCAATAACTTGTTTATACCCTTGACTAGGGTCTTCCACATAAACTCCATCATTTGTGAACCTTACCTCATATCCTTTTTCCACAATTTGACCTACACTGATCAAATTCTTTGGAATTGTGGGAACATAGAGTACCTTACTCAGAAGAGTGCTCCCATCCTTAGCTTTGACTGAACCAATTGACTTTACCTTATGCTTTGTATTATCACCTGTCTGTACTGTATGATTGATTGCATTATGATCTAGGTCAGTCATCAAAGCAATATTTCCACTTAAATGATTACTACATCCTGAATCAATATAGAACACTCTCATGTCCTCATGTGAGGTTTCACATGTATTCATAATGAGAGTCGAATCCTCCTTTTGATCTGATGCATAGTTGTAGTAGGTGTTATTATAGGATTGACTTTGGAAGTTTCTTCCACCACCTCTTCCAAAAGAATTCCTACCACCTCTACCTCTGAAATTTCCTCTCTGAAATCTACCACCTCTTGCTCTTTGATTAAAGTTCTGATAATTACCATTGTTTTGATTATTGTGCCAACAATCATGAGATAGATGATTGGTCTTACCACATATCCAACAAGCTCTTGCATTCTCTTTGTTGTTTTTGCCTCTTCCTCTACTTCTGCCATTTCCTCTTCCTCTTATGAAGTTTGCTTGGTTTGATGTACCTTCTTCTTCACCTGATTGTTGCTTCCCTTTGTTGGCTTTCTTCTTGTCTTTAGAATACATTGCATGACCTGCACTCTTATCAACATCTCCTTTGATATCATTCTCAAAAGTTAGCATATGACCTAACAATTGATTCAAATCAGGAGTAAAGTGATCTAATGAAAGTTCTGTAGATAAAATGAAAGGCTTCCATTTCTCATCTCCTCTTAGCCCTGTGAGTATTTGTCTTACCAATTTGTCTTCTTCAATATCTTCATCAACTGCACCTAAAGAATCTGCAATGTCCTTCATCTTTGTCACATAATCAGAGATTGATTGTGAGGCCTTCTTCTTGAAGGTAGTAAATTCTGCCCATAGTGAAGCCTTCCTTGATTTAGTTGTATTTTGGAAATGCTCTTCCAAAGCATTCCAAATGTCACAAGCACTTTCAAGTCCTCTAATGTGAGGAAGCAAATAGTCATTGACTGCCATGTAGATGATGCTTCTTGCTTGAGCATCCTTCTTCATCCAATTCTTCAAATCTGCAAGCTCCTCCCTAGTTGGAACACTAGGATCTCTGAATTCTGGCTTTTCTTCATCTCCTGTGATGTAACCTATCAAATCTTTGCTCATAAGGTGAGCTTCCATCCTCATAGACCATGCAGGATAGTTCTCTCTATCCAGCTTTTCAATTTGGAGACTATCTCCCATCTTTGATTCACCTGTAGTCTCAAAACTTTAACCTTTACAGATAATGAATGTACCTTTACTTCGAATGTTGCTCCTTCTGATCCTTTTGATGCTCTTTGTATGTCTTCCTTCAAGTTTTCTTCAACCTTTATCCTTCTGCACCTTCAAAATGTAAAGATTTGTACTTCTGCAATAGTCGGAGTCTTCTTCTTCTCAATTTTGACACAACCTGCTCTGATACCACTGATGGAGAGTGTTAATCTCCAAAAGAACAAGTTAACCTTGAAGTTAGATCACCTCTATATCAAGGTTAACCTTAGACTCCACCAAACTTAGAGATCATCCACCAAATTATCAGAAATATTGAAAGTTCTGAAAAAACCAACTTCTCAGGAAAGTCTGCTGCAGATTAGTCACTCATTGACTAATCAATTCTGTAAAG
>CM035421.1:134707115-134717115 GCA_020310875.1 Ceratopteris richardii | reverse complement strand
GCGATTGGCTCATGCCATCGCGCCGACGCTGCCATGTGGCAAGCTAGACCATTGCGATTGGCTCATGCCATTGCACCCGTGACCATCGCGACGGTTCACGTTGACCATTGACTGACGCCATCGTGATTGTTTGCAGATCCCGCCATCACGACGGTTCATTTTCGGACCATCACGACAGTTCACATCCACACCATCGCGATTGCTCACTTCTACCCCATCGCGATCATTCGTTTTCGGACCATCGTGACAAATCGCTCCTTCGGACCATCGCGATTGTGCCACGCCATCGCGACGGTTCACCTGGACCATGGCGACGGTCCCAGACCATCGCGATTATCTCAGACCATCACGATTGTCCACCCCAAATGCATTTTTAGGGTTTGATTTTTTTACCAATTTTTGGGCTATTTTTGGAAAATTTTTGGGTGATTAGACTCTTAGGAGACCCTTAGCTCATATTTGGAGAAAAACCTGTTTGTCAATTTTCACCCCCGAGGGCCTGAACGGTCATATCTTTTTCATCCGAAGTCCGTTTTTTGAGCTTTATAGCTTGTTAGAAAGCTCTTTATGAGTACTACATGACCTCAACTGTTTTTTTCAAAAAGAATAAGTTGATTTTTTGAGAGGATATTTTTGAGGTTGACCATCTTTGGGACTAGAAAGCCAGGGGGCAATCATTGAAATTTTGGGCAAAAGGGAAGGGACCTTTAAGGGTGTATATACTCAAGTGCTTGATCATCCATTTGAGAAATTGGTCTAACTATTGAATTCCTAGAGGTCTAGCAAGGACAATCAAGGGCAAACAAAGCAAGGCAGTGAAGAACGTAGGGCTTGAGAAGCACGGCTTCTTGGGCATCAGGGCGACCAAAGTAGCTGACTTGAGGTTGGAAGATTACTCAACCCCCTCAGTCAATTATTAGCTTAGGCTAAATGGTAGCTTTGTGGATTAACGACGATAGGAACAATCAAGTGCAAGAGACTTAAATTTCTCAAGTCTAAGACAAAAGATAAAGGTGTGTGAGACGAAAACTTAAAGGAAAAGAACTTAAGTTTGACGGAACGAGAACTCAAAAGTACCACGGAAAGTCGACTCCTGATGCATATTGTTAAGACAAGACAAGAACTTAAAGACATTTAAAAAAGAAACAAGCAAGAAAGATCAAAGAATCATTGATGATCTGAGCGTGTACTGAGTGTGCAAGGAAGAAAATTCATGAACCTTAGATCGGGTAGACACATAGGTAAGTCAGACCGACGAAGCCTTAGATCATCCGAAGCAAGTGTAGGAACTACAGCACGTTCGTGGGCTCAACAATTGAATAGTAATTATCCCTACGAGTTGAGCTCAGACACGAGTGAATCGGAAATGGAATTTAGCACAGAGAGACCAAAAGGAGGTTCAAATGTAGCATATTTAGAAAAACCAGAAGGACCCTATAGGACTCAGTTAGAGTTTCTCCAAACCAACCGCTTAGGTGCTCGCATCTACGAGGATGGTTTGCGAAGACAAGTGGTGCAAATCCACAACCCTGATCAACCCATAAGATTGGAACGTCCAGTGGTAAAATTCGAGAGAGACGCATACATAGACAACGAAGGAACAATGTATATCTTAAGTACTCATCCAAATAATACGAATGAGTTTGGCGTAATTCAGTTAGAGACTGAAGCGAGATCTCAAGGAAAAGAACCATTAGAATAACCGAGAACGCCTAGAGGGAAATCTCTACTGACACGAGTACTAATCCCAGAGTGGATTCCTCAGGACAATAGAAGCATAGAGCTATTTGTAAATAAAGAAACTGACGAAGCATTTTGGAGGTACAGGATAGAACAACCTAGTGAAATAGGCATCAATACGGTATATGAGTTCAAGGACCCAGATACACCTGGAAAGGTTGTATACCTGGATAAAACTTCAGAAAGAGTGTTTGTGGTACCTGACCATGCTAGAAACACATATACATGGAGAGGCGAGTTAGTATTCCCTCCATCTCGAACAAACGTAAACGCGAGCCAACAAGGGGCAGGAACATCCTCAGCCCATGGTAATCAAAGAGAGAAAAATAAAGAGAGACCTGAAGTAAGCTTCAATCATCCCATAGGGAGAGACAGAACCACCATAAACACGGACAGAGTGGATAGACAAGGAGAACTGAGAATACCAAGTGGTAGAGACGATTTTCCTCTACCTAGAACACGTGAACACACACGGATATTAAGACCCACTCAATTAGTGAAATCCATGAAAAACTATTTTGATGGGACAGGACATCCCTATGAACATGTTGCAGAATTTAAGCAAGTACTAAGGGCAGAACAAGTAGAAGACATGTTCACGCAATATAATGCGTTTGGACTAACGTTAAAGAATACCACTTTAACTTGGTTCCAACCTTTGCAGCAAAGGCAATTTAGAGACATCCATCACTTTTTAGAGTCATTCATCACTAAATTCTCTAGAAGTGGGATCATGCATGATAGTTCTTCATTAATTCATAGTTTCAAACAAACCCCTCAAGAAACAGTTAGACTGGCAGGATGTAGATTTAGACAATATGTTGAAAGATGTCCAATGCAAGAGCTACCCTCACAGGCCAAGCAAGTGTCATTGTTTCTAGATGGCCTGTTGAGCTCTAAACTACGCTCCTATGTATACTTGAAGGAACCCAAAATGCTAGAGCAGTGTGTGAGAATTTGCATAGACATTGAAGACAACTTAGGAGATGAGTTGGAACTCTCAAAGGTCTATAAGGATTCAGATTGTTCTTCTCTAGCATCTTCAAAATTGTCTAGTTTGATAGAAGACCTAGCAAAAAAAGTGGCCCAAAAACTAGGAGTTTCTAGTAATCAGATGCGTAGGATAACAACAAACAAGCGTTGTTACACATGTGGTGGTGATCATATGGCCAATATGTGTCCCAATGCAACACAACTGCAAGCCAACCCTAGTGGCTAATATTGCACGATTGAGAGAAGGTACACAAATCACACCGCTCAAGACTGCCCATACAACAAACAGACAGTAACACAGAATTACCCGCAAGCATACCCATAGCCAGGTAGGTATCAAGGCCAATACAATACTCAACCTCATTACTATAGGCCTCCATAGAACTATACTTATCAGGCTCAATAGAGACCTCAACCTGTTTTAGCTCAGCAGCCACCCCCACCAGCGAATGTCATCTCAGTTAAATACGCTGCTGCAGAAGAGAACCTCAGTAGGGCTTTAGTTCCCTCTTCACCCTTAATTACTGAAAGTGATCCCAACTCAAACAGTTTTGACTCTACTCATGTAGATAGTCCACCCGCTTATTACATAGAGTCACCAGAACATGTGGAGACATATCAGTATGATAGTCCACCATTGGAACCTAGTTGGGAGCCCGATTATGTTAACGTGATGTACACAAACCTGAATCCACGGCCCCAATTGAGACAACAAAGACCACAAGGCCCTAGAGGACCATGCTTTAGGTGCCAAGGAGATCATTTCATAAAGGATTGTCCACATCCTCCGATATCAAGACAATCACAATACTATAACATACAAGGCTTTTGTGCCGATTGTGGTAAAGAACATATCATCAAAGATTGTCCTAAGAACCCTGCTAATGCTTCAAATGTGACACCAATCAGCGTGATAGGTATTGTAAACAATGTAGATGGATCCAACCCTACATACGTGCCTATCCAAGCTATAACGAGAGCCCAGGCCCTCTTATAGAATCAATAGCTTAATCATGAGAAAGTAGCCAGAACTAGTGAAGTTGGAGAATCTAGCAGTAAAAAGACGAAATGTTGGAAACATTCCAGAGAAAGAATCAAGAGAAAATGGAGTAAGAGGATAACAGAATTGGAAGGAAGTCTCAAGGAATCTAGAGCCAAAATCCTAGAATTGACTTCACAGGAATTGAATCAAGAGAACCTAGCTCAAAAATCAGGATCAATTTTAGCAGAACCCATACTGGAAAACCTAGACATGATGTTTCGCACGTATCAAGCAAAAATAAACGAAGGACCCCAAATAGCTGAAATGAGTGAGAACTACCCTCGAGCAGATCTAGAAATTGAGAGAACTAAACTTTGTATGAAGATGGTAGAATTAGCACAAGCAATGTTCGAAGCCTCTAGATATCACTATTGGAATAACATGGCAAAACCGGAATTACACTTTCAAGGACTAGGGAGAGAACATTATAACCATCTGGAAACAACACCCAGATACCCATGGCCATGTGTCAAGCAAAGTCAAGTACTCATCCTAACATAGTGGAACGGAGACCATTCATTACAGTCAGGCTAGAGCACGACAACCCTTGCCAAGAGCTCAGGGCTTTAATTGATTCAGGAGTTGCGACTAGTGCGATTAGATGGTCCCACTATAAGGACTCATGAATGGAAATGCAGCCAATTGAGGCATACCTCATAGGGCTAGGAGGCATGGAAACCCCTTGCATGGGTGAGGTGGATCTTCCTATCCTCATAAACGAAGCGACCTTGACAGTGAAGCTACTAGTGTGCTATGATGAGGACCTGATAGAACCCCTAATCCTTGGCCAAGATTGGCTATACGATCACTCAATGGACCTAAATCTTAGACAAGGCTCCTTACAGATTGGAACCTTAGATCATAAGCGAGTGATACTGCTTGACTTCCCTAACGACATTTCGACTGAGGTATGTAACCCTAGACCATATGAACAGCATGCGAAGGAATATCGAAAGATATTTGGTCAGATGAGTCATGTTACGTCTACACCAACCCACGCGGGCTTGGCAATGGACAATTGTCACTCCGAAGGACATCAGGAGATTTTCCCTTGGGCTTCCTGCAAATTAGAAGAGGCAACCACCCAATCACTTGGTCAAATGGACACCATCAGCGGTCAAATGGACACAATCAACAGTCAGGTGGGTTACATCAGCGGTCAAGTGGACTGCATCAGCAGCCACATGGGAAAAATACCCTACAGTGCCTATCCTTCCACACTTACTGCGGACTGGCCTAGAACTGTGGTACAGAAGGCCTCACTTCCTAATGGGCAGGTTTCGCAAGTGTTGGACCTCCCTTCTTTTCCAAAGTAGAGTGTCCATCCGACCTCTCAACCTCAATCACAAAGGAGTCAACCACGACGAAGGAACCCAGACTGACGACAATATCAGACGACACAAGGAGGACAGATGTATCAGCATCACAAAGCAAGAGGCACGAGACAAATATGGGTGCCGAAAGGACAGAAACCACCGACAGATTTGAACAACGAGGACTATGACAGGAAGAAGTCAAGGCAGAAGCTGAGTCAATATTCAACATCTTCTCGACCTTCTTCTATGAATACGACCATTCGACAAAAAATTTGGATCGCCAAGAAGTACCTTATGAATCGACCCACACCCACGTAGATTTGGGTACCCAAGCAGTGTATTATAGCTCAACCCTCAAGCCATGTAATGTATAACCCTCAGAAATCTCTTCACCCTTTAATCCCACCACATCCGATCTCAACTTTTGTCCCTCAGCAGAAACCTATCACCCGCTCACAAACTCTTAGGGAGTGGATACCAAAACATATCCAGAAGTCTTCTCCTAACCCATTGTCTAACATAACTCCCACCCCGACTAATCTACAACCTTGTAATAACTCATTCACGACTGAACCTTGTACAAATCCACACACTATAACCCAACATCACTTGTAATAACACCTCATCAAGAAATGTATGCATCATCTGAAGCATGTAGGTGTCTAGAGACCTGCATTAGTTTTGCAACAATCATTCCATAAACCACATCACAACACTCGGCTACACGGGTTACACATCGGTTATGGAAAGGGATTGCGGTCTCACTTTAATGGGATCATAATTAATTTCCATACTAATGTGTTAATCTTATGTAGCAGATCTACTACACATTCGCATCATTCATCATGCAGGCAGAAGGACCATCAGAAGCTGGCCCCAGTGTACCCATGGCCAATATTGGAGAATTACTAGCGGAGCCCCATCCTACGGCTCAACCACCAGAATTCCAGGGATTTCTAGGACCTATGCCGATTGACGACCCTCCTAGGGGTTATACTAAAAAGATTCATCGCAATTCTCACTAGTTTCAAGGTCTAGCAGGACCTTTAGCGGATGCAGATTTCATTTTTGAGGCCAATTTGGCGTTTTATCACCGTACTTGGGCCAAGTACCAATTCTTCTCAAGAGAATTTGAAGGACTACAGAACATAGAAGATTTAACACATGTTTGGGCAAGAGCTGGCTTCACAGAATATTTCAGTGATCCATTGCCTAAACCCGACTTCTACAGATGCTATTACTTAATCACCACTTTGATAGCTTCGGAGAGCAAGGATCTACCAGGAACATTCATTTTGCCGTCATTAGTAAATGATCCGCCATATAAGAGGTTTTACCTTTCTAAAGATCTGATTCGCACTGCAATCAAGATCCATGGTACACACACTCCAACAGAACGAGAAAGGCTGGTTCCAGAGCCAATGAAACGTGGAGATGTTACTAAGTGAGAAGATATTTCAGCAATCACACCTGAGCTCTCTAAATTGTTGAGGATATGTATGCAGCATTTCGCTTTCCCCTCTCAGGATAGATTCACCATGCCCCACAAACGTATATGGTTTGGTTTATATTTAGCATGTACTAGACCTCAGACAGTTGATCTACCTAGCTGGATCATTGATCAGCTATACTTAGCACAACATAGATGGGAAAGAAAGAAGGTAATCAATGGATGCTGTGCTCTAACGAGAATTGTATATATGTGTTTGGCCTACGACTTGCCAATCGAGCATGCAATGACAAGCGAGGAGCTGAAAGCATTCAAAGGGACAACAAAGAAAGCTAGGAAGTCTAGCAAAGGACGAGCAGGAAAGCGCATGAGAGGTACTATCCCATGCCTCCAGGTCCTCGAATCACCGTCACCGCAGCCCTCTCCAGAACAGTCTCCTATAGAAGCCCTTGTACAACCTATTCGCATACGATTATCACAACCTGTCATTATAGAAGGCACTTCTAGTGCGATTACCTCACAACCAACATCAGTTCAGGAACCGACCACCACTACAGCAGAAGTTCCCACCACTATTGGTGCGGAAGCTTTCTCTTTTCCGATACCCAACTTGGAAGCAGAACCCATAGATACAACATTTGATTTTGAAATAAAGGATGCTTTCTCCAATGAATTTCAGCTTTTAGAAGGCCAGATTTTCTCTCAGGAATATGAACGGCCAAGCTACCCGACCACGCCCCGAGATCAACCACAAGGACAAGTAGTGTCTAGTTCAGAAGACGAAAGAACAGAGACAGATGATGATGAAGGCAATGATGAAGCCAGCCAGGGCACTCATGAATCCCAAGAGCATGTACAGACAGATGAACAAGGACAGCACACGGACACCCAGGGTGATACTAGTACGCATGAAGATGAAACCTCTGAAGCAACAGCTTATACGCTAGCCATCAAAAAGTTGTATCGCACCATGGAGAAAGTTTGGGCACGTAAGAAATTGACTGAGGAAGAGAGTCAAGCACTTATAGAACAGGAACTTGTCTCAGGCGGTTTCGAAGAGGTATACATCAAAGGTTTCAGGGAACTTGTCAAATCAGTGGGATCCACAGAAGCCTTAAGATATTTGCAGAGGAAACTGTTATCGCAGTATGACCCTCGCAGAGTTCGCTTACTAAGCAAACCTGGTGAATACATTCGTGTACCGATAGGAGCATAATCTTCAGAACAGGCCAAGGAAGCAAGTTTGATCCCTGAAGGCTCATTGGCAGAAGACACCATTATCATCGACTCCCCACCCCATACTACTATTGTAGATACCATTGTAACAGAAGTACCTGCCACCCCAACCGCTCCTCTTTCACCTCCCGTATCTCCACTATCCCCTGTACATCCACTCTCTCCCAGACCATCCATATCTTTAGATAGTGCAGTAGCAGAAGCCTTTGTTGCTTCCATTCCTTTAACCCTTCATGCACCTACACATCCTAGCTTGCCTCCTAGGACTTCCACCCTTCTATCCAGTCCTTTTCTCCATCCATCCTTCCCAACCTTTCCTACACCCCCGAGACCACTATTTCCATTTCTAACCCCGATGACTTTCTCCCCTGTATCACCTCCCCGACCCACCGTATTTCCGCTTTCCCCTTTCAACCAAGCAGCATTAGAGAACCCCTCATAAATTACTCTTCAACCTTTGTAAACCATGTATTTACACCCACGCAAGCACCCACGATCACTCCACTGTTCACGGTCACCGCACTTGACACCACGTCCAATGACATGGATATCTCACCACCCCCCGCACCACCACTCACTTCATTCATGGCACAACCATATTTAGGCACTTCACTTTTTTCCACAATAACCACGGCATCCACTTTCCCACCCCCATTCCCCATTCCCCTTGCATCTACACCTACTGCATCTTCACTTAGCACACCATTAATATTATCACCCACCATAGACACATCATTTTGACAGATGTTCACGTATATGAATCAAGTAAGAGATGAGTTCACATCTCTCGAAACTAATTATGAGCAGCTGCAGAAGACAACGAATGATTTACAGTCGCAGCTCAATTCACTGACCATCCAGAATGCCTCACTAAACACATCGATAACTTGTTAAGGGCACAGACTGTTTGCAATGCAACGCTCACTAGGAACATGGGCTTACTCAGACGACACTTGGCAGCAGTGAAAGAAGAGAACCAGCACTTACAAGAATAGAACAGAGAGAATTTAGAAGCTACTCTAGATCAGCCAGACCAACCATTGAGCCCTAGTCACTTTAAGGCTGTGCCCTCAGAATCTATGAAAATGTTGTTAGATGATCATGTCAGATTATTAGATGAGTACGACAGCATGAACGAGGAGTTTCAGAAGCTCAAAGATGAACACAAGATATTACAGTTAAGAGCACCAATACCACAAGGACTACCAGCCCCTACGGACCCATCTCCTGACATCCTAGAGGAACTCAATGCATTACGGGCCCAGGTATTAACCCTTCAATCACAAATAGCAGTATATGAAGCACCACCAAGGCCAGACTCCCCACCGGAACTACCAGCAGAGGAAGAAACAGTCACTATTCCGGTGGAGGAAACTTTTGAAGAAGCATATGAACCCCAACCCATCCCAGGCAGACGAGTCACGGCTGAAGGCCAAACGACTTTCGAACTTCCAACTCCCGCATGGATGAAGACGATCGAAGAACTTGGAACAACCCACTCAACAAGGGTAGAGGCGCAGTTACACGTCATGGCAATGATTGAAGAATGCATCTTACAGTCCCCATACTTCGCTCATTTGGCCCCTCGCAGATACATATCAGGGCATGAGCTACAGTATAAACCTTATTTTATGTTAATGGCGGAATATCAGTTGGCCATAGAGAAAGAAACAGGCAAGAAACCATCTCATGCTACTCAGTTTGAGCCTGACGATTTGCCACTGGATGCGCAGGAAGGAGAGATCTATCAACCAGATTGGCATAAAGATTTATTACAAAAATATCCTGAGATGATGAGTACATGGGCCAAGGCACCACTACACTTAAAATACAACCCATTTTGGGGACAAGTGTCACATCGCCGTTCCTAGAAGGCATTTGCGATTAAGGTACAAAACAACAAGCAATGCCAGGATTGGCTCAACTACCCATACTTCACTCCACCCACAGGACCACCTACAGTCAGATACATGATGGCAACGATTCATCACTGGCTCCCTCGCTTGAAACATATGGACAATATAGCAGTGCACATGACTGTCAAGATATTTGACATGATGCAGATGGTTTTTAAAGTCTTCAGATGCGTCAAGGCACCACATGTAAACACCTCGGGCTTCGAGCATGGTAACCTAGATCTTGCATATGATATGAGTACAACGCCATCGCTCCGGGTGTGTTATGCCTGGCATTGCAGAATCAAATACCTACCGGCGTGCTACA
>CM035421.1:134699615-134702115 GCA_020310875.1 Ceratopteris richardii | reverse complement strand
GGTAATCTTGTTTGGTCTATTCTAGTATTTTTCCTATTGAATTGGTATTCTCGAAGTATATTGTTCTTGATTGTGTCATATTCCTCTAAGCCCTCGTGTCCCATTCCTCTAATACTTGGTTCTAGCAAATTAGGAGTATTCATCTTGGAATCCATTGTGTTGTTCCTCTATTGTCCTTCCCCACATGTTTTGGTGGTTGTTCCATAGCCATCATGTGAATATGAGGTGTAACTCCTCAAGGTGAGGCATGCCTTGCCCATTGTTTTGGGAATCCAAGGTATAGTGATCTCTATTTTCAAACAATTTCTATAGGGAATAACATCTTTTGAAAAGTAGTATTTTCTTATGAAGTTTCTATATTCTCTTGTAGAAGCATGTTTCCTATCTGCTTAGTGGTTATGATGAGTTCTTAGACTAGTTGCATTTCACATTCTCACTAGAACAATTGGGGTTGGTATATAATATATTGGAAACTACATAGTTTCATCTATTCAAGGTGGGCATCAACATCATAATTCTAGGATTAATTCAATAAGTTTCTTGTTGCATTGGGGAAATTCTTTCAAGTAGTAAAAGTCTTTGGACTCGTTTTCTCTTTTAACTACAAAACTAACAAGCAATCCTTAAGAAGGAAATGATTGTACACATGCCTTGACTATTGAATTGCATGCACCTTAAAGTGATCAAGGTTTCCTTGTTTCTCAAATCTTCAATCTCTTAACCCAGTTGTATTATTAAGTCTATTTCTTGTATCTATCACCAAAATTTGAGTGCACCCAACTCTTGCCAAAGCTAGGACTTGATCTTTTGTTTTAAAATTCTTCATGGATACTCTTTTGAAATGAACCCATGCTTGTTTTATTCTCATGGCTATTATAGTTAACTCCTCCAGGGCTCTCCTAGGTGAGATAAGTTCACTCAATCTATGTTGTGAAGTTTTAGAGAGGGCCTTCTCAAACCATTGGGAAAGATGAACCACTAGGGCCCTCTCCCTAGTGAGAAACTCTAGATATGTCTCACCAAGCTATAGTTTGAGGTGCTCTAGTTTATCTACATCCCTCTCCATAAAATTTCATATTCATGAAGGTGCCTAAAAAGCATCCTTGAAGGCATTCCATGGGGAAAAGTTCCATTTCCAAAATGTCTAAACCATTTTTTTGCTAGTCCATAAAAATTGCAAAGAAGAGGAAAATTAAGACATCCCTTCTTCCTTGCAAACCCCTATTTTGACACAATGCTAGAAAAGTTTGGAGATGGTCACCTAAACCTTCTAAAGAAGATCCATCAAGAGTAGGGGATTTGGTATTGATTCTCAAAAAAGGCTAGACAAATTTGCTTGTGCCATTTCTCTTAGTAGAGCAAACATCATCAAAGCCAATACTAGAACCTTCTCCTTCTCTAACTTTTCCTAAAAGTCATATGGATAGGACTCAATGATGATAGCCATCACAACAAGAATTTTGGTCATTGAAAACACATGGTGCAAACAAGAATAAGCATGTTCTAACAAACTTCACCATGTTCTAACAAACTTCAGCACACTAAAAATATGATGTCTCAAGGTTGGAAATAAAAGGAGGCCAAAGAGTCCCACTAGCATGCCAATTTTTTTTTTAAAACATGATATATTAGGCTATTGATTTACCAAGCTATCAAACATCCACACACAGGACATCTGCAAGAGCAACAAGAAAATGAGTGGCTAAAAAGCAAGACGAATTTGAAGTGAAAGACAAATTGGTTAACCTAAGAAGAATACAATACTAATTTTGAGTAGAATTATAGTGTACATCGACATTCTGTGATGAAAATATGTCAATGGGACTTGATCAAAGCATTTGTTGGAATACAATCAATAAGACAATAGTATATATGGTAGATAGTAAAACATAGGCTAGATAAAAGATCTATGAATCTACATTCTAAGATACAGTGTCAAATCATCATGGAGTTCTCCTATATATGTTAGGGAATTGAACATTTCCTCCAACATTGAGATCTATCACCCTATCTTGGTTCACAAATGCTAGTAGGCAATAAAGATTAGCCACTACATCATCTCATCCTCATGTATTTCTTCTTCTTTATTCTTTTGCACAAGTTCATTCTACACCTTCCAACGAATAAATCAATGCCTCCTCTCTTTACCCACTTCTACCTCTATATGTATTCTTCCTCTCCACCTACTTACCTCTCTAGTATGCTTCTAGATTACTTTTTTGGTGTTCTCTAAATCTAGATAGCTCTCTTTAGTCTCTCTCTCTCTCTCTCTCTCTCTCTCTCTCTCTCTCTCTCTCTCTCTCTCTCTCTCTCTCTCTCTCTCTCTCTCTCTCTCTCTCTCTCTCTCTCTCTCTCTCTCTCTCTCTCTCTCTCTCTCTCTCTCTCTCTCTCTCTCTCTCTCTCTCTCTCTCTCTCTCTCTCTCTCTCTCTCTCCCTCTCTCTAATCTTGATCCTATTGATGCTTTTCCCCTTCCCTTCTTTCTTTTGCTCCACAGATATA
>CM035421.1:134667115-134692115 GCA_020310875.1 Ceratopteris richardii | reverse complement strand
TTGACATGAAGTGCACCTCCGCTTTGGAGACCACAAGACATCACTTTGACATATGGGAGAGCGGCATGCGAAAAGAGTGAAAAGAGTTGTAGGGGTTGTCAAAGGAAGCTTGTGGATAGAGGGGAGTGTGAACTACTATTTGAGTGTCCATCAAAGACTCAAGGAAGTTGTCGTAATGTATCTTTTTGCTTTTCATGATCTGATGGTCCATAACTGACATAACTGACATATTTTCACTAGTAGAGTAAGACATTATCAAAACTACTAGAAGCGTAAGCAAAATGTATCTAATAGACTGAAAGGTGGATGGATAGCTAGGTATAGAGTGATACAAGTCCTTCTAGGGGTGACACAAGAGAGGATGAGAAGGTAAAGTGTAAGATATTTGGCTCTGTACTATGGTGTATTATAAGGCTTCCACAGCTGTGTAGTGCAGTCGCATGGTAAGCGAAAGCTAAAAATGTCTATAATAATAATAATTTATTCTTGCTGTCGCCTGCTTCCATAGCACAGCGGTAGTGCACTCGCCTTGTAAGCGAAAGGTCGTGAGTTCAATCCTCACTGGGAGCTGTTTGATTTTGTTTTCGTATGTTTTAAACGTAGACAACTCAAAGGAAATGAAAAAGAAAAGCACTTAAAATTGAGGATCTTCAAATTACTTCACAAATCGAAGGAAGAAAATAACACGCCAAAAATTGAATCTACCTACCAAAATTCCCTTAGGGAACACCTATTGAGATACTTGTTTTTTCAAACAAAACACAACACTTTTTGTTGTTATAATATCATGCTTCATCAAAACTATGAGTTGTAACTAAGAAGGAAAGTTGGACCAATTATAATAGAGTAATGGTCATAATTTCAACCATTTGGATCCAACAACATCATGGATCACTTCTAGAGTCTATATAAAGACTTCAAATCACTTGTTAAATATATGGAAGCAATATACATATTGTGACCATCATTGTCTTGCTCCTTCATTTTTTTGCATCATCTTTTTCACCAACAGTAAGTTTGCAGAGTTTGTTACTCTCTCTACAAAGCTCCAAATTGGATGACAGATGGCGCATTGAAATCTATTAGTGTCTAGTTTATGATAGTAGATTTTCATAGAATTTGGTTCAGTAAATTGGGAGAAATCTCAATTTTTCTATCTCACGGTCAATATGTACGTATTCCTGAAAAATAGGAGGTACCACCGTTGAGTGTCTAGTTCATTCCTATAGCATATTTTTCTTATTGCTTATAGTCTTCTGCATTCTATACAGTCAACCCTATTTTTATCACTCCCATAAAAGGATTTTATTCAATTGTAATCACATTGGTCGCTATGAGCATTTGAAATTAATTGTCTCCCAGATCTCTCAACCTATTCCTCCAACTTAGCAAGAGAAAACTTGGTAGTAATTACTCCTAGATTTTAGGACCACATTTTTTTGTATATGTATGTAACTTGTCAATTCTACATGGTCTCTGATCAAAGAAGCTAGTTTACTCATGACTCACTATTTATCTCTACTTTCATAATAGACTAGTGTTTAAATTTTAGATATTAAGTACTATTATGAATATTTCATTCAATATATATATATATATATATATATATATATATATATATATATATATATATATATATAAAACACAATCACACCTCACTCTTGTAATTATGTTTTTGGAATCGATGAATGCATGATATTAACTTATTTTATTTAAATGTGAATTTTTATAGAATTATTTGAATATCATGTACAAAAAAATGATTGTTTCTTTTCTCTTATTTGCTATAAAACTTGACAACAAATTACAAGTTTACAAATCAAAATGCGGTCCATTCCTAAAACCAATGATGGCATTGGTTTTAACAAAATCCATAAAATATTTTAAGAATAATTTTTTCTTTTGATCAGCAAGATTTTGATGCTTTATTCAACCAATCTCTTGAAGCAAAGAACTTAAAAGGAGATTCATTATTAATCAAAGAGATTTAGTGACTCGTAAGCAAAAAAAAGCATGTACATATGCACACACACACACACACCAAGATTGCACACATCATGAGGTCTCTTATGCACATTTCCCCAACATGGAGAAAGGCCAAGACACCCATCGTGGAAGAGAAATATCATAAAAGGCATAAAACTAAAGGGAAAATTCTCATAGATGGAAGGAATGATCCATCATGAAGAAAAGTGGTGAAATAGGTGTATACAAGAAGGATATTTGGAAGCAAATTTTTCTAAAGGAATAGACTTAGATAGAAAAAATTATCCTCATAATCACTAACAGACAATAGAAAGGTCTTTGGAATACCTGAGAATAATCACTCAGAGTGAGAGGATCACTGAGGGTGACATTACATGGAGGCATCACAATCGGCATTAGCATTCTACACGTTACATCTCCCATATGCACTTGTGTGAGATAGTGTAATTGGTGCCACTATGGGAAGTGTGGGTGGGAGTTGGAGCTCCCTTACGATTAGGACCCAAGCTCCACTCCTTGGAGGGACCCCCTATTGCATTCTTCATACATGCACAATGATCTTGTTATGTTGTAACCTTGCACATGAATATAAGGTTGGCTCTTGTTTGAAATCTTCTTTTTTATTATTGTGGATTTGTCAATTGCGTAGTAATGTTGCTTGTTAACTTTGGTATTGTCAGGTTTGTATTTTGTTATGCTAATAGATATTGGTGAGCCTTCTTGCTACAAAATGTCTATGTAGACGAAGGATCATGTCAAGTGGGAGCATGCCATGAAGACTGAATTGGATTATATTCAGAAGAATGGTACTTGGGATTTGGTACCTTTGTCAAAGGGCAAGAAATCTTTACCATGTGAATGGGTATATAAGCTGAAATTCACATTTGATAGTGCTTCTCCAAAGTATAAAGAATGACTGGTTACAAAGGGTTTTAAGCAACAACATGGTGTTGATTTCGAGTAAATATTCTCTCCAATAGTCAGGATGACTACACTGCACATGTTGCTTGAATTCATTGTAATGGAGGACTTAGAGCTAATTCAAATGGATGTAAAAATTGGTTTCTTGCATGGAGATCTTACAAATGAGTTCTATACAAAACAATTAGAGGTTTTTGTAGTTCCTAGCAAAGCAAGTCTAGTTTGTAAGATAAAGAAGAGCTTCTACGGACTTAAAGATTCCCCTAGACAATAGTACCAAAAGTTTTATGATTTTATGAAGTCTCAAGGCTATTCTGTAAGCAATGAGAATCATTTTCTTTACACAAAGAGATTCTCAAATTGAAGTCTGATATGCTTGATACTTTATGTTGATGATATGTTGGTTGCTGGCAAATCCTCTAATGATTTTCCATTGCTAAAAAAGAAGTCGAGTGATACATTTGACATGAAGGATTTGGGGAATGCCAACCATGTTCTTGGCATGCACATTACTCATGATAGGACTAAAAGATTGATATACTTGTCTCAAGTGAGTACATATCCAAAGTACTTCACAAATTCAATAGGTAGGATGGCAAGGCATTGAGTACACCTTTACCTATATAAGTAAAATCCATGAACAAAATTCCTTATCATGTTGTTATTGATAGTCTCATATATGATATGGTAGTACGAGACCAGACATTGCATTTTCAGTGGGATTTGTGAGAAGATATATATTTAATCCTTACAAGAAGCATTCAGAAGTAGTCAAGACGATTTTGAGATATCTTAGTGGCACGAAGGACAAGAGTCTATGCTTGGGTAGAGGAAAGGCATCCATTATTGGTTACATAGATTTTGATTATGTTGGTTGTGTAGACAATCAAAAGTCAACATCAAGGTACATTTTTCACTTTGTTGGAGGTTCTATCTCTTTGAGACCTCATCTTCAAGAATGTACAAATGTTTCCACTACACAACCAGAGTATGTTGCAATGAGTGAGGCATGTAAGGAAGCATTGTGGCTTTCTCATGTGCTTGTGATATGGGTCTCCCTAAGCATGTACCTCACTTGCTCAATGATAGTTAGAGTGCCATTGCTTTGGCTAAGAATATGGTCTACCATGCAAATACCAAGCACATTGAGGTGAGGTATCACTTCATTGGAGGTTTCTTAACTATTGAACAAACTATTTTTGATAAGTTCATACTCGAGGTAATGTTGCAAATGATTTGAATAAAGCTCTATCTAAGGATAGCTTTTGACACTCTTGTCACCTAATGGGGGTTATTTGATTCATGATGTTGCATAATTACTTGTACACTATGTAACAAGCCCATCATGTGGGGGATATAGTTTGTATACTTACACTTAAGTATCCTTTATCATTCTTTATTATCTCCTATAGTTCACTTTGGCCATATTGGCCTTTAGTGGGAGATTGTTATCATTAGTGTTCATTTGAAAGGCCAAATGGCCATCGAAAACTTTTGTATTTGTTCTATAATAAAACATACAGTGGTTTGGTTATCCACAAACTGTAAGTTTGATCACTTTTGTAAAGCATAGGAAATCTGAGATCTGTCATTTTGAGCACATTGTTGTTCCATAACCTTATGACACCATGGACAAAACCTTTGGTGTCCCAAAGCTTGAGATGGAACTCCACCAGTTGAAGAAGCTTGAAAACATCAAGGCGTTGAAGCATCTTACCCATCTTGAATTGGTTTTGGAGACAATCCCCATGAGGTGCAATCACAAAGACCAAGTCAAAGCTCCATAGCTTTTCAAGAAAGTTGCAAGAACTAAAATAAAAAGAACTGATAAAATCAACATAAGGGGAGAAAACTACAACAAACATGGTCGGTGAGCAGAGCACAAGGGTCACACTTGTACGACACAATCGAGTAAGAGAAATGGGGAGCCATAGACTTCTGCCTAGCCATTAACTCCAATATTTGATAGAGCTTGTGGTTGAAGGACCCCCCCCCCCTCGCCCCTTTCCGAAATCAACCTGATGGGGGAGCAAAGAGGTAAGTCAACCAAGGGAGAAGAGCTCACGAAGATCTCAACCCACCTGTGTTGGTGTATTTTGCCCAAGCCTCATTTGTAGCCATATGTGTAGACATATGAACACCTCTTGTAAAAGAGCACATTTTATCTCTTGTAATTGTGAAAAAGAAAAAAGAAAAAGAATGGCTTATGTCATCCATGATGTAAAATCAAATTCATGGCTCTAACTACCTAAAACCATGAATTAGTGAGCTAAGGGAATATTTCCTAACTTTGGGGATCACTTTTAGGTGGAACCATTCGAATTCAAATTCAAAACTCCCTCCAAAAGAAGCTATAAAAAGAGCAAAAAGGAAGAGGTGATTAGCAATCCTTGTACCTTACCACTTCATGTCATTTTGTAGAGATTGAAGAGCTTACTCCATAGCTCTATCATTCTTCTCTCATTGTACAAATATTCATTTCCAATGTGCTTGTAATCATATGTGAATTTATACATTCATCATTCTCTACTTCTCTGTTTTGTTCTATGCTATACTCACTCAGAGTAGTAACTTTAGAAGCTCATATCTCAAGCTCTACAGAACCATTTTTAGAGTTTAATGTGTGTTGGATTGCTGTCTCTGTCTAGTTTTTGCATACAAAATTTCATGGTCATTGGATTTATAGTTTTGGAGATATCTACATTTTACTGCTCATTGGTCTATCTCTAAAGAGCCCTGAGAATGGAGGGCATGTTCTTGATGTTGATGAATCTGGTTCTCAGTGCTCAGTTTATCATTTGAAGTGTTTTAAGTTGGAATAACAAGCCACCTAAGTCTATTTGCTATGTCCAAAAGGAATTTTTCTAATTCCTACCAGGTTGAGAGCACTGTTCATTTTTTCTAGCAGGTGTATGTACAAAAATAGCAAGTTTTGGGAGCTAGTCATCTTGCAACTAGTTTGTCTTGAGTTAAACTTTTAAGATACATGTTCCAAAGTACTTGACTGATATTTGGATTTAGGAATCTCAAAGGGTCTACTAATCAAATCTGAAGTCTCAAGTGGCTGATGTGAAGCCAGTTGTAGCAGCACCAACTCATCTTCAGATTGCATTCACCATCTCTCTTCACAGTGGTATGAGAGCATAGTCAAGCAACATGGGAGATGGATTTCCATCAACAATTGACAAACTGGATCAAAACAACTACCCATCATGGTCTCTAAGGATGGAGGCTTACCTTCAAGGGAGTAATCTATATGAATTCATATCTAGAGATGAAGAAATGCCAACCATGAGGAACAAAGGGCAACCATCACATGAAGAAGTGAAAAGACTTTCAAATTGGTGTTAGAAGGATGCACTTGCAAGGTCCTATATCCTAAAATCAATCTCTGATTTTCTTTTACCTCATGTCAAGGGATGCAAGACATCAAGAGAGACCTTGAATGCACTTACTTCTTTCTTCTCCTCAAACACTCGAGCAAAGAAGAACCAATTGTGGATGGAGTTCACAACAATGAAGAAAATCCCAAAGCAAATTGTGACTGATTATGTCACAAAGATGAAGGAGATTTCCGACCAACTTGGAAGCATTGCAGAGGTAATTGAAGGGGATCAAATCATTAGACAAATCATAAATGGAATCAAAGCAGATGACAAGTGGGAGTCATTCACAACAGCCATGGATTTGTACATGGATATGCATGACCTCAACACACTCATGGGCCAACTCTTCACTCATGAAGCAAAGATTAGCAAAGGTGGTGAGTCCTCAAGAGGTAATAAAACTTTTGCCTTATATTATGATAAAGCTAAGGTCAATGAAAAGTCAAAGAATAGGAAGAATGAAGATGAAGATATCTCTTTCCAAGCAAACTTTGCAGGTAGACGAAGAGCTAGAGGAAGAGGCACAAGTGGATAGCAAGGCCGGGGGAGATTCCAATCATCTCAACTTGCAATATATGTGGCTTATTTAATCATACTATTGAAGAATATCTCAGGAACCGGAGGAACTCAAGAGGAAGAGGATTCAATAGAGGTGGCTATGGATCAAATAGAGGCAGACACAATGGAGGCTACAACAACAACTACTACAACAACAATTACAACAACAATAGCTATCAAAGTGGTCATAGAGGAAGAAGAGACTACAATAACTATGCAGAGGATCAAAGTCAAGAAGATTCATTATTTTTTATGAATCTATCAGTGAAGAAGGGTAAGGATGATGATCACATCTTTTACATTGATTCGGGATGCTCAAACCATGTAGCAAGAAATGTGGCTTTACTTTCTGATTTGGAAGATCCTCATAACAAGCATGAAGTGCAAACAGGAGATGACACAAAGCACTCGGTGGAGAAGATATGTAATGTGAAGACATATAATGGGAATATGAACCTCTTAAGCAAAGTCTTGTATGTCCCTACAATTACCAAAAATTTAATAAGTGTTGGATAGATTGTTGAAAAAGGATTGCAAGTTAGATTCAACAGATTTGGAGCATATGTTGAAAACCCAAGGCAAGGCTTTAGAAGGATTGCCAAAGGAGAAAAGACAGGAAGGCTTTTCACTTTTGAAGTGGAAGATACAAAGAACATAGCTTTGTTTAGCTATGGATCTCAAACTCTCACAGAGTTGGAGATATGGCACAAAAGGCTTGCTCACATTGGTGAGAGGACACTCAAACGAATTTGCAAGGACCAAAGTGTACTTGGTTTGCCTAATATCACAAGGCAACACATGATTTATAAGTGTGAAGCTTGTCAACTCGGCAAGGCTCATAGACAACCTTTCAATAAGAAGGGATATGTGTATCAAAATCCTTTGGATCTAGTGCACACAGATGTGTGGGGTCCAAGTAAGGACCCATCTATATCAAGCTCAAGATATTATGTGTCTTTCATAGATGACTGTAGCAGGTGGACCATTTTATTTTTCATGAAGCACAAGGATGAAGTGTTTAATTGCTTTAAGAAGTATGTTGCTCTTGTTCAAAACCAAATAGGTAGGACTTTGAAAAGACTCAGATCAGATGGCGAAGGAGAATACTTCTCTTCTGAATTTGATGCCTTTTTGCATGAAAGAGGCATTAAAAGAGAAGTCACTACAAGGTATACACCCGAACTCAATGGTGTAGCAGAGAGGAGAAACAGAGCTATTGTTGAAGCTGCAAGGTCCATGCGATGAAAAGGGATTTCCAAACTACCTATGGGCAAAGGTTGCGTCTACAGCCACATATCTCATAAATAGACTTCCATCTAAGTCACTAGATGGAACCACTCCATATGAAGTGTGGAATGAAAGAACACCTACTCTAGAGCATTGTAAAATCTTTGGATGCTTAGCCTATGCTCACATTCCTTCTCAAGTAAGAGGGAAATTGGATCCCAAGGCAGAGAAGTGCATATTTATTGGTTATGATCAAAACCAAAAAGGATCTAGATTGTACGAACCAACCAATAAAGGATTTTCTGTGAGTAGCGATGTAATTTTTTATGAAAACAAATCATGGTTTGATGATGACAGGAAAGTGAAGCTGCCTTATGACTTGGATGTATATTTTCCATCACTTCAACCAAAGGAGCCAAAGAAAATTGAAGAAATTGATTCGGAGATTGACCTAGAAGACTTGGAAATATTAAAGCTATGGAAGAGCAAAGGTAAAGCAAAGATGTAGGATGCTACATATGGACTTGACAGCTCACATCAACCACTTAGAAGGTCTTTAAGGGAGAAGAATAAACCAGAGAGGTTTGGTTATGATACTTCTTTGGTCACCAACCACTCAATCTACATTGCAAAGGACTCAACCAATGAAAAACCTACCACATTTGAAGAAGCACGAAGCAAGAAATCTTGGAGAGATGCAATGGATGTAGAAATGGAAGCCCTGAAGGAGAATGACACTTGGGAGCTTGTACCTAACAAGCCATCTATGAAGGTAATTTGATCTCGATGGATATACAAAATCAAGAGGAATCCAGATGGAAGTATAAATAGACACAAAGCAAGGTTAGTTGCTAAAGGGTTTGCTCAAACCCATGGTATTGATTATGAGAGACTTTCTCTCCTGTTACAAAATGCCTACAATTAGGGTTATCATTAGTCTTGCTGCCTAGAAATTGGAAGCTCTATCAAGTTGATGTAAAGAATGCTTTCTTGAATGGATGGATTTTAGAGGAAGTGTATATGGCACAACCTCTTGGATATGAGGATGCACATCATCCTAAGTATGTATGGAAATTAAAGAAATCCTTGTATGGATTGAAGCAAGCTCCAAGAGCTTGGAATTTCAGATTGGTGACTTATTTGCAGGACCAAGGATTCAAAGCTAGCAAGCCGGATACGTCTTTGTTCATAAAGAGGAATGGATCTGAAGTGATCTATTTATGTGTGTATGTTGATGATATTATTATCACAGACAATGATCTTGAAGGAATCAAACAAGTAAAGACTCAAATGAAGGAGGAGTTCAAAATAAGTGACCTTAGACCACTCACTTACTTTCTTGGATTGGAGTTAATCTGCACAGGTTCAAGTATAGACATCACAAAAAGGAAGTATGTGCATGGCATGCTCATGAAGTTCAAGATGGAAAACACCATGTGTGCAGGTACACCTATGGAGCAAAATCATAAGCTTAGTGCTTATGAAGGAGAGCCAATTGAAGACATCACAAGCTATCAAAGCTTGGTTGGAAGTTTGGACTATGCAACACTCACAAAGGTGGATATATGATATAGTGTTAGCATATTGAGTCAGTTTATGCATAAGTCGAGAAGACCACATATGAAAGCGGCCAAGAGTGTCCTCAAGTACCTAAAGAGGACCATGAATGAAGGTTTGTTTTATTCATTTACTTCAAATATTGAGCTAAAGGTCTACTCAGATGCAGATTGGGCTGGATCTAGAGATGATAGAAGAAGCACATCCAGGTATGTATCATTTGCAGGTTCAAAAATCATTTCTTGGTCATCCAAGAAGCAACCAACCGTGGAATTACCTTCTACTAAAGTCGAATATAGAGGTTTGGCTAATGCAACTCAAGAAATCATGTGGTTAAAGTCTTTGTATACAGTTCTTGGACTTCATTCTTCAACACCTCACATTTTTTGTGACAACACAAGCTCATTACATCTTGTAGCTAATCCGGTATACCATGCTAGAACCAAGCATATTGAATTCCACTACCATTATGTAAGGGAGAAGCTAATGAGCAAGGATATTCAACTATCCTATGTCTCTACAAATATGCAATGTGCAGACATGTTGACTAAAGCTCTTGATGGTACAAAGTTAAATAGATTCAAGTTGATGATTGGCTTGCAGGAAAACAAGGACGATTGAAGACTTATTTGGAGGCCAAGCATGTTAGGCTTGAGGGGGATCTATTGGTACATTTTGCCCAAGCCTACATGCTTGATATGATGTTCATTTGTAGCCATATATGTAGACATATGAACACCTCTTGTAAAAGAGCACATTTTATCTCTTGTATTGTGAAAAAGAAAAAAGAAAAAGAATGGCTTATGTCATCCATGATGTGAAAGCAAAGTCATGGCTCTAACTACCTAAAACCACGAATTAGTGAGCTGAGGGAATGTTTCCTAACTTTGGGGATCACTTTTAGGTGGAATCATTTGAATTCAAATTCAAAACTCCGTCCAAAAGAAGCTATAAAAAGAGCAAGAAGGAAGAGGTGATTAGCAAGCATTGTACGTGACCACTATATGTCATTTTGTAGAGATTGAAGAGCTTACTCCATAGATCTATCTTTCTACTCCCATTGTGAAAATATTCATTGCCAATGTGGTTGTAATCATATGTGAATTTATACATTCATCATTCTCTACTTCTTTGTTTTGTTCTCTGCTATACTCACTCAGAGCAGTAACTTCAGAAGCTCATATCTCGAGCTCTACTGAAACTTTTTCAGATTTTTAACGTGCATTGGATTTATAATTTTTTTCGTACAAATGTTCATGGTCATTGGATTTATAATTTGGAAGATATCTGCATTTTTCTGCTCACTGATCTATCTCTACAGAGCCCCGAGAATGGCGGGCATGTTCCAGATGTTGATGAATCTGGTTCTCAGTGCTCAATCTATCATTTGAAGTCTTTTAACTTGGAATATAAATCTACCTAAGGCTATTTTCTATGTACAAAAGCAATTTTTCTAATTCCTACGAGGTTGAGAGCACTGTTCATTTTTTCCAACAGGTGTATGTACAAAAATAGCAAGTTTTGGGAGCTAGTCCTCTTGCAACTAGTCTGTCTTGAGTTAAACTTTTGAGATACATGTTACAAAGTACTTGGCTGATATTTTGGTGGATTTAGGAAGCTCAAAGGGTCTACTAATAACCTCTAAAGTCTCAGTTGGCTGGTGTGAAGCCGGTTGTAGCAGCACCAACTCATCTTCGGATTGCCTTCACCATCTCTCTTCACATCCTGCACAAAGCAAATGATGGAGGTAGAGTCTACTTATCAACCTTGATGGAAGCTAATGTTTTGACATGCAGAGGGAGCTCACAAAGAGCTTAGCCGAGAGGGGAGCAAAACTCCACCATAGCAATCAAATTCGATGAAGAATGAGGGATCCAACAAACCTTCAACCCCAAAAGAGAAGGAGATTGAGGAAGGAGGGGAGAAGATAATTCTCTCCCACCCACTTATCCCTAAGCATACCAATCAACCCACTAACATTCATGGGAATCAATGTTCCCAAACCACCACATTTGCTTCACCAACATTGAAGGACACAGAGACATAGAGGGAGAGGGTTCATGAATTTGAATGTCAAATCTTTTATATCTCTTTTCTTGGTTTTTCTTAAAAATGAAGAGAGGGAGGGCAAGGAAGAGACTTATACCCATCGCCTTTTCCAAGGTTATCAATGAAAACAAGAAATGGAAGTGGTGGAAAGTGATGCCGAGTGTGGGTGTGTGAGATTGTATATAGGTATGTGAGTGTGAAAGGAAATGGAGATAAGGGAGGGTTCTCATTCAACTATTAAAAATTAACTAAAACATAATCTAAAAAAATGAAACTTTTGCAGAAGAAAGAAGCAAAGAGAATTAGGCCCTGAAAATTTTCAAAGCTAGGAATAATTTTCTTGTTCAAATTTCCATGATATCATGTCAAAAACCTTGTAAATGCAAGACCCCTCAACATTGTAACATTAGCTCTCTACAATAGTAGGAATTAGTATTTTTCAATAAAAGTGTCAGTCTCTTGTGTGAAAGGATCATTTTGACGGCACATGTATATAAGTCACTTAATGACTCATTGTAAAGAACTTTTGGCCATTGTGAGTAATCAGACTGAAATTTTGAATTTGCTTCTTCTCCGTTGAGTATCTTCTTCTCCAATATCATGATGTGTGTTTAATGCTTGAAATGTTTGTAGGAGTGTTGTCTACCCCTTCCCCTCTTATTTTGGCCATTGTAGTGCGTGTGTGAAGCTTGGTGAGCTATGGAGTAGGAGTTGGTGTTTCCCACCACTCACTATTTTGCTCATAACTCAAAGCACATTTGTTAGATTAAGCTAAGAATACAATCATTAGATGTGTCTTGTTGAGAGCTTCAAAATCAATCCGTTATTGACCATATTTGGATCTCGAAACAGAGAGAAGAGTCCTAATTTGTGTTTACTACTGTTACAAGTATCAGGGCATGCATTTCAATTGCCATAACTGACATGGGAGGTAGATGAATCTATGATACATACATTGTTAGCACTTTCACTTCATTTTCCATCATGTGTGCACATGTCTTCATACACTTTATATCTCTAACTTCACGGATTGATAATTGAACATGCATTAATCCACCACTATATGCACTTGTGGGTAATTGAGGTATAGTCATTGTTGGCACAAGTACCTAAGACCCTATGACTTAGGTACACACATTTTTGGCACTGCTGTCGACGATCTAGTCCAATCAAGGTGCCTACCTGATGGTAATGGCTGAGGAGTGAAGGTACCATGTGATGAGAAGCAATTTCAGTAAGTGGCAACCCACTAAAAATTTTGCACCCATTATTTCACACACTTGGGGTGTGTAATGAGTTTGTAGGCTTAGGAGTGAGGGAGTGAGAGAGAGTTACAATTTTGAAATAGAAGGGATAGGTAGGATTAGTGTAGGAAAATCATTACAAGAAAACCCAAAAAAATTGAATCATTTTCACTCAAGGCCTTGGTCACCCCAAGGACTTAAAATACCAAAACACTTTAGTATTGTATCGTGGGCTATAAAAGTATCGTGTATCCTCCAATTGCAGATATCATGTATCACGGAATAGAGTGTATCATGGTGAATGAAAAGTTCTCAAAGAGCTTCGAAAAAGGAAAATTTAGAATTCTAAGGGGTGAAATTCTATTAAAGGACAATCATAGGGTTAAAGTAGACCTAAGAACTCAGCAATGAATGAACTTAAGATCGGGATGAGTATTAGGCAGTCGAAGAAGTGCAGTATCATCAGTTGGAAGTGTAGCTCAACTAAGTACACATTCCATCTACTCTAGTACTTCTAGTGATTCAAAAGAAGAGAGACTTATGGACTCTAAACATGTTGACTTGGCTCCATGTAGAAGACCCATCTTCATGCTATGGAATTTTTCCAAACTCAAGTAGAGAGGAAGCCAATGAAGAAAAAGAGGACTCATTTAGTTTACTGATTCGAGTGAGACAGTCTCATTCAAAGGCCATAGAAGAGAGAAGAAAAGAAAAGCCCTTAAGTGCAAACGTGATGAAGCTACTTCAAATCATATATCAATGGCCACTTTGTTATGGATAATGGTATGGATATTATCTGTTATGTCAATTTTTATGATAGTAAGTGCAAGGCTTTACAAGGATGTGGAAGGAGTACCTGCAAGCCTTTGGAAAACAGAGGGTTCCACTAGATGAAGAAGTTGGAATAGAAAAAATGACATTTTGTAGATTAAGTCACACAGTAGATGAAACAAAGAAACAAAAGATGCAATATGAAGGAGATAGTATTCAAATGAAGGACTTAGGGTTGCCCTATCAGATGGTTAGTATGCCCAAAAAAGAAGAAGAAACAAATGAAGTGTAGTACAATTGGAGATTATGGAGGGCAATGGGTTTCTCTTTGTCATCATATCATGGCTCAAGGCCTATCATCAACACAAATGAAGATTTATGAATCACCTAGAACTCGCGAATCTATCCAGGTTGTACATAGCCTTTTTTTCATTTATTGCTCAAGTTTTAGTAGTTTTTATCCAATTTCCTACTTGTTCGTTGATTTTTTATGCAACTTAGAAGCTATTTCCTAACCTTTGCATAAGAAAAAAATTTAGGAAATTTTTGGGAATTTTTAAGGTATTTTTAGAATTTTTTTTCTAGCAATTTTTCATCTTTTTCATGGTCATTTTATTGATATAATGAAGGAATAAAGGAAGCTCTCTATGGTTTTGAGTGACAAAGTGGCTTAGAAATGTCACGAATTTTTTTGAGAAATTTTCCTGATTTTTTTACATTTTTTGGATTTTATTAGTTTTTTTATATATTTTTAGGGGTTTTAAAAAAAAAAAAAAAAGGGCCCCCTAGAGGCTAATTTTATTTTTTCCAAAAAAAAAGCCTCTCTCTCTCTCTCTCTCTCTCTCTCTCTCTCTCTCTCTCTCTCTCTCTCTCTCTCTCTCTCTCTCTCTCTCTCTCTCTCTCTCTCTCTCTCTCTCTCTCTCTCTCTCTCTCTCTCTCTCTCTCTCTCTCTCCCCCTCCCGCCCCCCCAACCCCCTAAAATATATATTTTTTATTTTTTTAATTTTGCATGGCCCAATGCTTTTGGCTCTATATTGCACCTCGGATGGCCATTTTTTTCAAACTTGGGTTCATTTTCATGTACTTTCGCACGTCTCGACTCATTTTCTGCTTAGTTTTTCCAAAATCCCATCTTTTCTCTAACTTTTGGTCAAAACCCACATGTTTTGAGCACATTTATCCCGTGTTTTTCATTTCCAACATGGTCCACATGGTCTACTCTCACCTCATTTTACAATATCTTTCACATTTTTCCATTTGCACCCTCTATAGCTTTACTATTTTCTCATTTTGCCCCTCTCCAGAGCCAAAACCCTACTCCCTACCCTCACTTTGGCCTTCTAACCAACCCCATCCTTACCCCTCCATAACCGATCACTCTCAGCCCCCTCAGCCCTCCCTTCCCCCTCCTCCCTACCCTCCATTCGCCATCCTTTGCTTTTCTGCGCAAAATTTTCACGTTTGGTTCTTCTCTGGTGTTTGTTCTCTACTGCTCTTGGTGGACTTGGTAGCTGCTCAGGTGTCCTTTTGAATATTTTGCAGCACAGGAATCATGGTGTCATCTCTGCTCAGAGTTTTGGCTATAACTCTCCGAGACGGAGAGCCCATTAGGTGATGGGCAATTATCATAAAAGTCACGTTGGTCAAATTCAACCACAATCAAAGTCAAAGGATCAAAGTCAAAGTGATCAAAGCCAACATGTTCAAGGTCAAAGTCAACATGGGTGAAGTCAAAGCATTCAAAGTCTGGGTGTCAAGGTGCACAGGTAGTGCACAATTAATTGTTCACAAAGGGGTATAATTGCAGAAAGTTGGTTGCAAGTTGCAGAGTGTATTTCTGTAATTTCTCTAAGGTTCAAAGTGGTTTTAAAGTGTTGGAAGGTTCAGGTGAACCCTATCTTAGGTGGACGTTTGAAGAATTAAAAGGCAAAATGTGAAGGTATGTGCAGCGACAGCATACACAGAAGTGAAAGTATGGCCCCCCAATTAAAATTTTTGTTTTAATTTAAAGTCACTACAAGACAAAATAGGGATTCGTTGGCTACCCAGTTTTGAAGACAATCTTGGGAAATCAAAGTGAGCACCAAGATACTCTAGCAGTTAGGAGCGTACGTGAAGCAACATTCAAATCAAGGCAAGGCATTATTCTTGGGGACTAAGAAAGGTGAGCATAGTCTAGACTAAGAAGTGCAAGAGTCATACAGAGTGTGCGCGATGCAGAGAAGTGAAGTGCAAGGTGTGCAAGAAGATTGACTTTGACGTATGCATAGAAGGTGAAGCAAGGAATATCAAGAGTTCCAAAGTCCCGTTGAAGGTGCGCATCAACAAAAGGTGTCCATCCCTCCCCTTATTGGAAGCTTGATGCAAGGTGTGCACAAGGGAAAACTTGGAGAAGTTGGAGGTCTGATGTAGAGGTCGGCGGTAGATTCTAAGTACTTTGTAATCTTGTTTCATGGGCATTATTTAGTATTTGGCATACTGCGCTGAGCATTTGGCTTATGTACAAGCTTGTATTCTTCTCTTCCTAATTGATCAGAAACTTTCGGTGTCATTAATTCTCTTGTTCTCACTCTCCATTCTCCTACAAACACTCAAATCCCTTTCTACACAAGAATCCCCCAACAACAAGCAATTAAACTTTAGAGTTGATACCTTTTCATGTACACAAGAAGAATTTGAAAGAGCTGATCAAGTATGGAGGCAAAAATTTTTGGAGAAAAATCCTACCTTGCATATGCACTGGCAAGATGCACCCTATTTACCCCAAGTAAGCCCTTCTTTTTGCCCTAGTGCCACGATGAAGACCATGGATGCAATTTTGGGATGAGTAGCATCATGGTACACTAAATAAACAACGGTTAAATTACCCCTTATTGCCTAGCCCACCACATAACTACTTACCAACTGAAACTTATATGGTGAGGATATTTTTTGGTTATCATGATATGCATCAGTTCCAGATTTAGCAATAAAAATGACAAATAAAGTGTTGATTATAATTCTCACAGTTCAGAAGGTTTTCAAACATGAAGAGTGTACCTTTTTTAGTTTTATTGGCATTAATCAAGGAAAAGATGCCTTGATTTTTTAATCTCTCTATAACACCAAGCTACCTAACAATAATGGCAATATACTCTAGATTAATGTTTTTGCTGAATCCATTTATGAAAACATTTGAAGAAGCATTTTTCACAGCATTTTTTGAAGTGGGCTCAAAAATATTTTTGAAATTTCTACAAATTTAAATGCTCGATTAGTCACCTACGAGTTAAGTTTTTTTGCCGACCACAGACAAGCTCCACACGATGGAATACAATGAGCTCAATGGAAGGAGATCATGATACATGAAGCCAATTTGCTTAACCACAAAGAGCAAATGGCATTGCAAACCTACTCACATCGCCTATCAAAGCCTGTCGGGGACAATAGAGTTCAAAAGCAGGGACATGTAGAGGGAGAATCTAGCAAAAGGAGAAGAAGAAAATAAAAAAACAAAGCAATTCTATAATAGACTCATCCTTTGCCCAAAGCCCCGTAGGGGCATGCATCAAGCTTTAACGCAAAACAAGGAGGTCCTGAAGGATGTAAACAAAGATTTGTAACAAGACCATTGAAGCATCACCCTCACTAAAAGAGATACAATGTTTATCGACGAGTGCATGTGTGGCAACCAAAATTAATATAACAACCCTGATGTGTGGATATAAGAAATGTCAAGAGGCAAATGGAAGCATTGGAATGAAGATTCGGATAATTTGACAAATTCTCTAATAGTCATGAAGGCTTGCTTGACTGATGTTGGCGTGCAGCTAAGAAAAATATAAACAGCCTCTGAATCTCTAAGGCCTCCACGACTATTGGTAGTGGACACTACAACATGAAATTTCAGGAAGAAAAGGACCAAGTTAAGAATAGAAGACTATAAAGGGACAATAGAGACTAAGAGGGGGAGGGTTGCAGAAGCAAAAAAAAAGTAGGCCCCAATAAATTTTCGAATCTAGGCATAATTTTTTTCTTCAAAATTCCATGACATCATGTCGAAAGCCTTGTAAATGATCTAGAGGATTCCTCTAGATGCAAGACCCGTCAACATTGTAACATTAGCTCTGTGCAATAGTAGGAATTAGTGTTTGTCAATAAAAGTGTCTGTCTCTTTTGCGAAAGGACAATTTTTAGGGCACATGTATATAAGCCCCTTAATGACTCATTGTAAAGAACTTTTTACCATTGTAAAGAACATGTATATAAGCCACTTAATGACTCATTGTAAAGAACTCATTGCAGGATTGTTTTCTACCCCTTCCTCTTTTTTTTAGCCATTGTAGTGCATGTGTGAAGCTTGGTGAGTTGTGGAGTAGGAGTTGGTGTTTCTCGTCACTCACTATTTTGCTCATAACTCGATGCATGTTTGTTAGATTAGGTGAATATGACCATTAGATGTATCTCACTGAGAACTTTGAAATGAACCCGTTATTTACCATATTTGGATCTCAAAACTAAGAGAAAATTCCTAATTTCCATTTACTACTGTTACAAGTATCATGGTGTGCATTTTTAGTGAGATAAGTGACATGGGGGGTAGATGAATTCATGATACATACATTCTTAGCACTTTCACTTCATTTTCCATCATGTGTGCACGTCTTCATACGCTTGATATGTCTAACTTCATGGATTGATAATTAAACATGTATTAATCCACCACTATATGCACTTGTAGGTAATTGAGGTATAATTTTAGTAGGCACAAGTCCCTATGACTCTACGACTTAGTACATAGAAATCCAAGGCCAATCCAAGAACACATAGATCCACAACCCATTCCACGTGTCCCTAAGATTGACTGTCTATTTGCATGATTTTGATATCAAGAGGTCTTGATAAGCTTATTTATACAAGAATCTAGGGCATGACCAATGCAAGCGATTAAGCTCATGTGGAAATGTTGGATGGGCCTAATCGCTTGCATCGATCGTGTCTAGAAATCAGTACAAAAAGGCTTATCAAGACCTCTCGGTATCAAAATCATGCAAATAGACAGCCAATCTTAGGGTTTTGTCGAACATGACCGATGCAAGAGATTAGGCCCATCCGATATTCTCTGATGACCCTAATCGCTTGAATCGGTCATGTCTCATGCTTTTTTTCTGCTTGTGTTTCCACTTATTTCTATGACTTTAAAAGTTTCCTTGGACTTTTTCTAACCTAGGTTTTTTTATTTTCTCCACAGTTATCTATAAGGATGAAGGCAACTATGTTGGCAGGAGAAAGGGAACAAGGAAAACCATAGAGGAGAAAGGAAAGACAAAGGTGGATATTCATTCAGTGATCCACTATCTTCCAAAATTGAATCCAGAATTATTTTGTGTTATTCATAAGCACTATAGTGAAGAGCTAGGTTTTGCACTATTCTCCTTGAGGACTCTTTCAAGATACATGGGTTTTACTTCAATACCCTTTAATACATACAGAGTTTTGCTACTTGAAAGAACAACTGCATTTAGAATTTTTGGATATGCCCAAAGATTCAATGCTTCAAGGGCAAGCTACTTCTTTTGTTACTCAAGCTATGGAATGGTTGCAGGGGTGTCATATGTTAAAAGTATTGTTGTCTATAGCAGAAAAGAGTACCTCAGATATAGAGGAGATTTGCCAGATCCAAGCTCATTCAAAAGACTCAAGAAGGATTAAATATATTTCTTTTCAAAGCTTATTACTCATGAAATGTACATAGATACACATATTTATTGCCCAAAAGGATATAAGACATTGCAAATATGAAGGATGTAATCTTTTTTTTGTGTAATTGATCCATGTCCTAATATTAATCCTTATTGATCCATGATCAATTTTTCTCTAGTGAAAGTCCTATTTATTTGATGATAATATTTTTCATGAGCTCTTTTGTAATTTTCTTCTCAAGAATCAATCAAAAATCTCTCTGAAGGCAGATTTGCCAAATTCAACCTCATTTAGAAGACTCAAAAAAGATGTACATACATAGACATATTTCTTTTCAAAGGGGTTGCAAAGAATGCAAGGCAGCACACACCCATGCTCATGGAACAATGTCATAAAGACAAACACCACATAGGGCAAAGGTGAGCAACCTCACACACATGCAAACCTAAATGCTAAACCTACACTATAGGACAAACACCATGCACACCAATACAAGAATGAACCCGAATGAACCTTCATAGTGTTCAAAGTAGTGGGCTTAAGACCTTGGCCAAGGGACCATAATACAACAACTACCTCTCCTTTTATAGAAGAGGAGGGGGGGGGGAGCGGTTCTAAAAGGCATCTAGTCCAAATAAAAGAAATACCACATGTGCTAAATCTAAGGAAATCCTAAGAGGTATGAAATAAATAAAAAAAGAGAATCCTCAAGATACAAAATGTGGATATGTGCTTCTTGGAGAGAGACTAATATGTTTAGAATATCAAAAGTAAGACTTTTTCTTAAAAAAGTGCCTTTTCTTCTACAACGAGTTTTTATGTGTTTATATGAGAAAAGGAAACAAGGGGGAGTTCCTATGAAGGAACATATACAAAAATGTGAAAAAATGGAGACCGTCACCCATAACCCATACCTTCAAGCCTCTGAATTTCCATCGCTCCAAGCATAGCTCCAAGGCCCATAAAAAAGGGCCATGCATGATTGGGGATATGTTAGACTCAAGAAATGATAGGCAAGAGATGGTTGAACCACACCCCAAGAGGGAGAATTAGGAAGCAATTCTCAACCATGACATTTAGGGAAAGTGGTTAGCCCATCATACTCCTAACTGATAGGTCATGAGTTCAATTCCCAAAATTGGTATCATAGATTAGGAAGTAGGCTTAGGCAAGGTGGATTGAAGGTGCATGTGGTGCTTTTTGAAATGAGCCCACTAAATATTGGAGTGTATCTCCCAATCTATAAGTTAGATTTAAATGTGTAAGGCACTATTGGAAAGCTCTCAAAACAAAATTTCCAATGGAAGCCTAGATTGAGGATCCAAGATACCTAGCAAGGGTGAGAACTCGGTTCAAGATGGTGAGGTTGAGAACAAGGGCTCAAGGCACCAAGGTTGCGAATGAGGAAAGTTCGTAGGCAAGTGGCCAAGAAGTAGATTGGCAAGGTTCAAGACATCAAGGTTGAGAGCAAGGGTTCAAGAGACCAAGGTTGAGAACAAGAATGTTCAAGAGACTATGACGAGTTTATTTATATGTTGCTTACATGGAAATTCTAGCTATACAAATTCTCTCTCTCTCTCTCTCTCTCTCTCTCTCTCTCTCTCTCTCTCTCTCTCTCTCTCTCTCTCTCTCTCTCTCTCTCTCTCTCTCTCTCTCTCTTCTCTCTCTCTCTCTCTCTCTCTCTCTCTCTCTCTCTCTCTCTCTCTCTCTCTCTCTCTCTCTCTCTCTCTCTCTCTCTCTCTCTCATTCTTTCTCTTTCTCGTGCAATCTTCACATCAACTTTAGAAAACTCTCCCCTCTTCCGATGCACCCATTTGAATCTTTCTTATCTTCCTTTCCCTTTTTTGAGCTCACATAAGCTCTGCTAGCGACTTTCTTTCCACTTCCCTATGCACAATGTTTTCTTTCTCGTGCGCACTCTCCACTTTTTCCCATACCTCTACATATTTATTCCCTTGCTCTAAACTCTTTGAGCTCTTCAGGGCAAAGAGAAATAGTGGTAGGCAAGTTGTACATGTGCTACAAAAAAAAGGAAGATTGCATCCTCAATTCTCTTATGTGCTTGGTTGTCTCCTTTGATGGGCTAGCCATTCACACATCAAAATTATAGAAGAAAAATGTACACACACAACATGTTTGCTCGTACATTGAGGCTCTCCTCTAAGCTTAGGAGAAGGGATTTCAATAGTCACACATGAGTATTTTAAAAAAAAAAGTCTTTCAATGGATTTTGCAGTAGATTAAGATCGCAAGGCCTCCCCAAAATGATGAAAACCCCAAAGTCCCATCATGAAAGAGAAATCTTTTTGAAAGGCACAAAGTTAAAGGACACAAATTCCCACGAAAAATTGTGATGCAAGTGTATGTGCAAGAAGGAGAAATAAGCAAATCTATTTAAAGGACTAGAATCAAAGAAAATGGGCCATGAGGAGAAGACTAGAGGATCATCATTGAGTGCTAGAGGATCACTTTGGGCTAGAATTACATGGGTTCATCATTATAATCATTAGAATTCTACACAAAATAACTTACATAGGTAATTATGCGAGGTAGTGTAGCCAGTAGCTCTCATGGGAAGTGCATGGCTAGGACTTGCAACTCCCTCTAGGTTGATGCCAACATTGGACTTCTTCAAAGGACCATGTTTGCATCCTTCTTGTAGTCACAATGACCTTATTATGTTGTAATCATGTGTGTGAATACAAGGCTAGCTTTGGTGTTGTTTGTTAATTGTGGTATTCTCATGTTGTCACTTTGATTTGTAGTACTATTCAAAGTAGTGTTGTTGATTATTGTCGTTAATATTATCGAAGGGCATTTGTGATCATTGTGTTTTTGTATTGTGAATAGAACCTCACTGTCCTTGAAGATTACCCACCATAGGCAACAACCAACCTCCTAAAGAGGGAAAAAGTACCTCAACAATTCTAAGTGTGTTAACAAACATCACTACAAAATATACTAGAATTTTGCATATGTAAGAGATAATCAACCTAACGTTGAGCCGCTTGTGGTGTCAATGGTCATATAGAGAATGGATCTTCAAGGTTCTAAAGAAAACAACAATGATGCCCAAGTATTTTGTGTAGGTAAAGGAAGAGACAAACAAGGGGGACATGACAAGGGTAGAGGAAGCAAGGAAGAGGCCAAGGGAATGACTCAAAACAAGAAGAAGGAGATCAATCATCTTTCCAAAGAGTAAGGAGCACGTATAAAGGCCAATGTTAAATTAGTCAATGGATAACACCAACGTTCAATTAGTCAATGGATAACAACGACTCACAAGGATGTTATCTATGTGCGAAGTATGGCCATTTTGCTACAGAATGTTACCAAACAAAAAAAAGGAAATTTCAACCTACAAGGGCCAATGTAATCTTTCATTGATTATCACAACACAACAACCATGAAATTATGCTAGAAATGGTGTATATGATTGATTTTAAAGTTCATGGACAACATATGCTAAATAGACAATGGTTACACAAGCCATATGAATAATAACAAGGAGTTCTTTTCAACTTTGTAGGTACCACTTACCAAAGGGCATGTGGAAACAAGCAGTGACATTGTCCATACTATTACTAACATGAGTCATGTGATTTAGATATAATTGTTTGAAAGGTATGCTTCATGTTCCCACAATAACTAAAAACCTATTTTTTGTGAATCTCAAATATAGAAGTGTTTGAAAGGTATGCTTGATGTGCCCACAATAACTAAAAACCTAGTTTTGTGGATCAAATGTTTGAAAGAGGTTCAGCTCAATGTCAAATGACATTTTTGGAAAATCCAAGGAAGGATACACAATTTTGTTGCTAACAAGAAGAATAAAGATAGGATTCTCATCTTGGAATTCAAGCCTAACCCTAGCCATGTACTCTAAATCACATATGGAAGGAGAAAGGTTGCAGAGGAGGACCTTTGGAACCAAAGGATGGGACATATCAATATACAAAGGATGAAAGATATAGAGAAAAGAACGTTAATAAGTCACTTCTCGAATTTTTATAACCAAGTATTGAAGCATTTTTGTGAAGCCACCAATTAGGTAAGAAAAAAAGGTTATCATTCAAGAAAAGCAACCATATAAGCTATAACCCCCTTTATTTGATACATGCAAATGTATGGGAACCAACAAAGGAAAGCTCAAATGGAGATAACATGTACTTATAGAGCTTTATTGATGTTTTTACTAGCATGAAACTTTTCTATATGCGACACAAGTTAGATGTGTTTTATAAGAAGTTCAAAAACCTAGTTGAAAGGGGGAGTGGCAAGTATATCAATCATATAAGAGTAAATGGAGAGAGAGAGAGTACTTATCCCATGAATTTGTTGATTTCTTTCAAAACAATGGAATCAAGATGCAAAATACATGTATACACCCCAACAAAATGGGATGATATAGAGGAAGAAAAATATATTGTCAGACGTACAAAAGTAATAATAAAAGAATTTATGCCACATAATTATTGGGTAGATGCACTTGCCACTACAAATTATATCATGCATACATCAATTATATATTCTTTTACATCCTATGAAGCTTCGTATAAGAGAGTTAGATTTTCCACATCTCAAAGTATTTGGATGAAACTAGTATGTACTAGTTCCAAGTGAACTATAAAGCAAGTTAGATGATAGGGTAGAGAAACGTGTGCTCATAGGGCATATTGTAGGTGAAAAAAAGAGATATAGATGCCACAATTCCATAATCAAGGAGCTCAAGGTATCTAAAGATGTACAATTTGATTATTTATTGCCATGGCATACATCAAATGTATCTATGCAACGAAATGAGGAGGATACAAATAAAGTATTAAGTGAGAATGAAGAATTGGTGAGCATTAATCTCAACAAACAATCAAGTGAAACTAGTCATAGAAGTTCTTCAACATGGAGTGTAAGAAGCCCCACATCAAGTCAAATCAATGATGCAAGGGCTAATGGTAAATCAAATATTAAGGAAATTAAAGATAATGATGAGATGTGGATAGGCCTAGATGATGTGCAAAATAGTGAGATAGTTTTGGAGAAAGGGGAGACTTCAAAGGTAATGAGCAAGTACCCAAGCCAAAAGAGCCTATGCAAGAGAGAAGAAATAAAATCAGATAGACAAAGATATCCAGTTGAAAGACTCACTTATGTTTTTCTTATGGCTAAGCATTATGCATGTAGATATTGCAAGCTTTGAAGCTGCAAAAAAGTGCAGTAAATAGCAAGAATCTATGCAAGTGGACATGAACGCATTGGAAGACAAAAAGACTTAGATCCTAGTACCAAGAAATGAATGTATGAAAATGATAAGTAACAAAGGGGTATACATAGTGAAGAGGCATTTAGAGGGGATTATTGCTAGTCACCTTAGCCATGTTTCCAAGGTGACTACCATCAAAACATTTATAGCAGTTGTAGCTAGCAAAGTTTGGAACATATTCCAATGTAATGTAAAGAATACTTGTTTCGAGTATAAAAATACATTGAATCATGTTTCAAGGTTGAGGAAGGCCCTATGTGGTCTTATACAAGCACATAGGGCATGGAACCAAAGATTGGTGGAATATTTTATCAATTGTGGCTACCATCAAATAAAATGAGACCCATCTTTACTGATCA
>CM035421.1:134647115-134662115 GCA_020310875.1 Ceratopteris richardii | reverse complement strand
TTGGAGAAAAGCATGTCGAAGCACTCACTGGTCAAACTCTGCAGAGGTCCTAAAAAATCGGGAGTAATGATTCAATTGCTAAATTGATTGCTCTATGTATAGTGCATCATTTTAAGTGATCCCACTTGGAATCATTAGCTCATTAAGCTAATTTGATACATCTAAAAGGAATTTTTCTAATTCCTACTGTACTCGAAGCACTAAGCATAACAAGCAACAGGTGTGTGAACAAAAATGGAAGGTTTTCATTAATCCTTCAACTTGGAAATAGTCTGTTTTGGTTCAATCATTTCTCACATCATTTCCAAAGTACATAGGCACTTATTTTGTGTCATTGGAAAGCTAAGAGGGTCTACACCTCAACTCTGAAGCAAAAAGGGGCTGGTAGAAAGCAAGATTTGGCAGTACCTACTCATTTCTTGGAGTGTCCATCCATCTTTCCCAACAATTGTATCAGAGCAAAGATAAGATAAAATGGGAGATGGTTTTCCTTCTTTCATTGATAAATTGGACAGGAACAACTATCAAGCATGGTCCTTGAGGATAAAGACATACTTGCAAGGAAGGATCCTCTATGGATACATCTCAGGAGATGAGGAGATGCCCATACTCAAAAGCAAAGGACAACCTACAAGAGAGGAGCAAGAAAGACTCAACACATGGTGTGCCAAGGATGCATTAGCAAGGTCTTACTTACTTAACTCAATCTCTAATTTTCTACTTCCACATATTAGAAACTGTAAGAAATCCTAAGAGATCTGGGAAACATTGTCTTCCTATTTCTCTTCCAACACAAGGGCCAGGAAGAACCAATTGTGGATTGAGTTTACCGAACCAATTGTGGATTGAGTTTACCACTCAAGCAACCCAAGCAAGGCATCTCAGAGTATGTGACCAAATTCAAAGATATAGTAGATCAATTGGCAAGCATAGGAAAGAAATTGAAGAGGAGCAGATTGTAAGACAAGTAATCAATGTTATTAAAGCTGATGACAAATGGGAAAGCTTCACAACTGCCATGGACTTGTACATGGACATTTAGATTCCAGACCTTACCACTCTCATGGGGCAACTATTTATCCATGAAGCCAAGCTCAACAAGAATGGAGATTCATCAAGAGCTAATAGCTCTTCTACCCTATACACTGATAAAAGTAAGTCCAAAGAGAAAGGGAAGAACAAGAAGATTGAGGATGAAGGAGCTACCTCCCAAGCCAACTATGCAGGGAGAGGTAGAACCTCAAGAGGAAGGGGCAAAGGAGGTAAGCAAGGTAGGGGGAGACCTTATAACTCCTCACCATGTAATATTTGTGGATTGTCAAATCACACTACATATGAGTGTTACAGGAACTTCAAGAATCAGAGAGGAAGATGTTATCAAAGACGTGGATATACACAATCAAGAGGAAGATTCAACCATCATCAAGGATACAATAACAACTACAACAACTACAATAGCAACTACCAAGGAGGCTACAAATCAAGGAAAGAATTCAACAACTACATAGAGGAGAGGATTCTCTTCTGATTATGAATATGACTTCAAAACCAGGTACAAATGATGACCATCTCTTCTACATTGACTCAGGATGCTCAAACCATGTGGCATGCAATGTAGCTCTTCTCTCTAACCTTGAGGAACCAATGTTGGAAATTTAGTAGGCCCATAACTAATCTCACAGGTCCAAGGTTCCATAGGTCTAGCATTTACAACATAAGTTCTAGCAATCTTCCAATATTGACAGAACATGAACATACCACAACTTAATCATACAGATGATGAGACAAAGATAGAGAAAGATTAGACAACATCTGTAAAGTGTTACATAAGCCACTGCTTACTCTTACTATTATATATACCAATGTTCAATGTACAATGTGGGAGCAAAACTCTCAACCACTCTATGTGAACAGAAATAGATGGATGAGTGAATGTTCAAATGTAACAAACATATTCAGATGTATGGAAAGAAATCTGAATATATATATATGAGATGTGTGACCTAATAGGTTGTAGAAGAGTGTATATGAGTGACAGAAAGAGGAAGGACCAGTCTAAAACTGATAACCAACAAACCCTCATCTAACCTTAGGCTATGGAAGACCCTAAGTCAGATACGTGTGTGAAAAGATCACATACTTAAAAAGTAGCAAAGAATGCTAACAACTTTGCTGCCAGAAATCCTCAAAATCATATGACCATATCTTCTCGAACACCTCATCTAAATGTGCATAAAGCATATACATACTGATTCTCTTGTACTTATGCCAAATAGGACTCCTCCTGATATGGATGCCATTGCCTCCATAAGTTCCAAGTAGTACGTGTGTGCATAAAGAGAACATGTACCTGAATACTTAACATAAGATGCAAATCTTATGTTAACCACCATCCAATGTCTTTGAAGTAATCCGAAATCTTCATGTAGAAGACAATCTTCAAATACATCATGTGAATGGCCGATCCACACCACCAAGCTGCTAATAGATAAGTCCTCTCCATAAGCAAGAGTGTGAGGACACTCTTCTTCTCCAAGAAGAACTCCATAGATGCTCCTCAACATGCTCCAAAATAGCAACATGGTTGCCCCATGTGCTAAAGAAACACCACCTCTATTGAGGTAACAAAGCTCCAAAGCTTGTTGTAAGCCAAGCTTGTTCTTTTATAGTAGAACTCTTCATCAATATAGCACTTCCAAAACCACTTCTTAATAAAGCACAACGTAGTGAAAGCGTATGCAATCGCTATCGATCTTGGAAAAAAATATATCGCCGTTTATTTTTTGTTTTATTTCCCAAAAGTATGATGCCAAAAAATCTTCACGAAGACGCTACTGGGGCCAGGACTTGAACTCACGTGGGCAATTTGAGAGCGCTTTCCCTTATCCACTTTGTCAGCCGCTTTTATTTGTACAAAGACTATTATGAACAGCTACACATGCTGCAATATTGGACAAATTTGACTAACTTTTGACCAATGGGACATTGTTTCCAATAATCCCCCCTGCAATGACATATTGGTACAAATTGAACTGGATCTGCAAACTTCATAAGCTTCAAACTTGTACTCTCCAAATTGACCTTCAAACCTTTCCTTCAAAAAACCTGAATTTGCTGAATATGGACCATAATACCTGAGAAAATATGCAAACTAGATATCCAATAGTATACACATCAAGCAATCACTGTTTGACAACAAATGTAGCAAGTACTGACTCTGAACCTGCTATCTCCTGTCTTCACAAACTTGAAAACATACACTAGGATCCACATATTTGCATTTACCTTACGAAAGCTTTCTAAACATACTTCTGTTGCATCATGTAATTACACTAAACATAATCAAGAATTGAATCCTAGAACCTGTGACTGACAACTCACAACTTAGTGTATTAAGAACACTGTTGGTTCATCTCTGACTGTACTTCAACTCAACTCAACTCATGAGTCTCATAAAAAATATCATATCTATGATGTCATCATGTCTTCATCTTTGTTCTATTTGTAAATCCTTCATACCTCTTTCCTTCAGAATCTGGTATAAACATATATGTGTGCACTTCTCAAACATACCTCTCTGAAATATCAAGCTTCTCTTCAGTGGAACTCTGGAACCTTCTCCTGAACAGGAAAACCTAATAGGAACTTTCTCTAGACATTCTCCTTCTTCCTTCTTCTTTCAAAGCTGGAACATAAAGAGAACCTAACAAAGGAAATATAGGAATACTTGATATAGAAATACCTAGAATTCTTATAGATATGACTCTGCATTCTTTCACATATGGCTAACAATAAGTCTTCATGTTTCATCACCCCCAGGATGACTTAACACTAGTATCCAGCATTCTTCAAACTATATCAGACTTTATGAAATCTTGGACGTCCTTCTTCTTTCAATAAATCTAATCTTCAGTGATTTAGCATTGCTTCCTTAACATCAATACCTATGTCTTGAGACAAAATACCTGAACCCTTTTATTAGCACTGCAGATGCTAATGGCTTTAACTGTTTACTTTTCAGCTTTCCAAAATCTAGAATAAGGTTAGCTTATCTATATTAAAAACCTTTCTGAAAGCATTTAGGATTCATAATCTTCTGCAACATAACAAGTATCTTCTTCTATTTTTTTGCAACACAAATCTGATAGAATATGAATCTTTAACTTACTTCTTTCAATACTAAGAACTTTCTCAAACAAAGGATAGACAACTGACTCATAAATACTCAAGATCATTCAAGATCTTTCCAACAAAATACCTATGTAGAATCTGCTCTCATCAAACCTTTTTGATTTGTTACCTAAATGTCTCCAAGTGTCCATGCTTCTTACAAAGTAGTAAAACTTTTCATAAAACAAATCCTTCCCAAGAATTTGCAACTCCTACTTGAAACATAAGTGTACAAACTTCTCACCTTGAGAACTCCAAAAGCTGCAAGTTGATACTTCATCTTTTCATATTCTACCCGGGTGAAATCTGATAGTACGTGCTTGATTTTCTTTTGGCTAACTCCACTTCTCAATCAAGTGATAGGATTTGATGGAACACCTTTTGAATACAAGCATATATCCAAAAATCTAGACAATCATAGAAAGTAGATTCTTCATCTGACTGGTACATTAAAAAAATTTGAATTTTCTAAAGTTTTTTGAAAATACTAAATATGAGGTAACCTTTCCAAACATAAAATCTCAACCAAAGTCTTCAACATCTGCTATAAAAGACTCTTTTACCTCAAGAGTTAGATAAAGAAGAAATATACTTCTCTGCAACTTGTCATATACCAAGTAGCTCTGTATTGACACTCCAAGAATTCTTTGACGAAACATATAACTACCTACTCAAAATCTTCAACTTATAACTCATACATATGAGTTAAAACATACAGGTTCTCTTCAAAATCTGCTGCTTTTCTTTCTCTCAATGCAATTCTTTGTCAAATCTACTAAACCATGACCAAGTATCATGCAAAACAAGAAACTGCTTCTTCTTTAAACTATCTTCATACAAGATGTTCTCGTAGACTTGTCTTTGGATGTAGAGGATAAAGTAGGAAAGTTATATGGAAAATATAAGAGAAAAGGAAGTCTTACTTTTCTTTTGGAAATGATGGACTTTCTTCTTTTGCATTTTTCTTCCACCTGATGATGATGTCGACATCTTCAAACTTCTCTTCCATACCTTTTGTTCTATTCATCTTGAAGTAACAAGTACTCTTGACTTCTTCAAATGAACTTTTTCTCTTCCTCTAGTGCTAAGAGTAAGAGACAAAACAAACATGGTATACAAATGGAACTGAATATAGAATCATGTTTTACCATCTCCTCATATCTCTAAATCAAAACTCTGCTTCAAATGTGACTGATATGACTGAATTCACCAACCTTTTACCTTGAGTTGGCTGAATACTATATTACCTCTCTACTGTACCTAGATCAAATTTTATACCTGGATATCCAACCAACTTACCACACAAGGTTGGCTGAAAACAAAACTAATATGCTCTCCACATTTTTCTTTTTAGATGAACTTTCTTGCCATGAAAGAGATCTCTCAAAACTCTCTAGAAAAACCTCTAGATACCTGTTTTGATGTAGCTAATGCTTTAACTTTCAAAGAATGAAAGTGTATAAAAGCATTCCTTGAATCCTTCAAATCTCTTCATAACTGCACTTCTAAGACATGACCTGCAAATGATAATCTAATAGTAGAAACTAATACTTGTGATTTGATGTTGATCTAATTCCTTCATCTTCTCCAAACCATTGTTTTTCCTTGAAGTTGAAGTAGACTTCTCTTCATCAAGTCTTGGTCTTCAAATAATACTTTTGTACATACTTTACAGAGTATTCAGCTGCTAATAGATCATCAACTTCATACTTCCACGTGTAACCGAATTGCCTAATTCTCAAATCTTTACTCATCTAGATTAAGTGTGTATGTCAAATGTCAAATATTAGAAGATGCTATTAAATCATATGTTGTAAACCTGGAATTCTGGAAACTGAGAACCTGATAACCTGGGTACTTGTGAGCCTTGAAACCAAAGATCTTATACCAAAGCCCTAAAGCTCTGATATCAAATGTTGGAAATTTAGTAGGCCCATAACTAATCTCACAGGTCCAAGGTTCCATAGGTCCAGCGCTTTCCCTTATCCACGTCGTCAGCCACTTTTATTTGTACAAAGACTATTATGAACAGATACACATGTTGTAATACTGGACAAATTTGACTAATCTTTGACCAATGGGACATTGTTTCCAAAAACCAAAGGGTAAGCATCAGGTACAAACAGGTGATGACACCAATCACTCAGTTATAGCTACAAAGATCAAACACTATCAGAGCTTGAAATTTCGCACAAGAGATTAGGGCATGTTGGTGAAAGAACCTTAAAACAAATATGTAGAGATCAATGTGTGCTTGAGATACCTAATGTATCCAAGCAACACATGATTTATAAATGTGGTGCTTGTCAGTTTGGGAAATCTCACAGGTTACCCTTCTCAAGGAAAGGCTATATGCATGAGGACTACCTAGAGCTTGTCCGTACAAATGTATGGGGACCAAGTAAGGATCCCTCAATTTCTGGATCAAGGTATTATGTATCTTTCATTGATGATTTCAGTGGGTGAACTATATTGTAATTTATGAAGCATAAAGATGAAGTATTCAGTTGCTTTAAAAAAGTATCTTGCACTTGTTGAAAACCAATGAAATTACAACAAGGCATACCCTTGAGCAAAATGGGGTGGCAGAGAGGAGAAATAGATTAATTGTTGAAACATCTAGGTCAATGTTAAATAAGAAAAAATTACATGTTTACTTGTCGGCAGAGAGCATATCTACTGCCACTTATCTTGTAAACAGGTTGCCATCCAAATCTCTTTGTGGGATGACCCCATATGAAGCATGGCATGGTAGAAGACCTTCACTTGATCATTGCAGGATCTTTGGATGTGTAGCTTCTATGCATATCCCTTCTCAAATAAAAGGTACACTAGACCCCAAGGCAGAGAAGTGCATCTTCATAGGGTATGACTTGAATCAGAAAGGATACAGGTTCTACTATTCTTCAAACAAAGGATTTATGGTCAATAGAGATGTTGTCTTTGATGAGAATGACTCTTGGTTTGAAAGTGAATACAGGAAAGTAAAGCTACATTATGACTTGGAAGAAGAGTTTCCAAGCCTCTCTAAGGAGGAACCCAAACATATTAAAGACATCAACTCACATAATGATGACATCATCAACTTAGAAGAGTTCAAGGCATGGAAGTCCAAAGGCAAAGTCAAAATGAAGAAATTGGAGGATATACCTAAATCATCCAACCAAGCAATCAAAAGATCACAAAGGGAGAGCAAGAAGCCAATCAAATATGGGTATGACACTCCCTTAGTTACTAAGTACTCTATTTATCTTGCAAAAGACTTGTCATTTGAAGAGCCATCATCATATGAAGAGGCAAAAACCAAGGCAGAATGGAAGGAAGCTATGGATGAGGAAATTGAAGCACTCAAGGAGAGTGATACTTGGGAGATAGTACCAAAGAAGGAGTCTATGAAGGTAATTGGTTCTAGATGGATATATAAGATTAAGAGGAATTCTGATGGATTAATAAGCAAGTACAAAGCTAGACTTGTGGCTAAGGGTTTTGCACAAACCCAAGGGGTTGATTATGATGAAACCTTCTCACCTAGGTCCAAAATGCCAACCATCAGGGTATTGGTAAATGTGGCTGCATCAAAGAATTGAAACATGTATCAATTGGATGTAGAAAATGCATTTCTAAATGGATGGTATTCAGAGGAGGTGTACATGTCTCAACCTCTTGGCTATGAGGACCCAAACAAGGTAACAGATGTATGTAAATTGAACAAAGCTCTTTATGGATTGAAGCACGCACCTAGGGCATGGAATCATAGGTTGACTACATAACTTCAGGATCAAGGATTCATCATGAGTAAAGTAGATACTTCTTTGTTTCTTAAGAGGAGAAATTCAGAGGTAATATACCTATGTGTATATGTTGATGATATCATACTCACAAGTAATGATGGTAATGGCATCAAGCAGATTAAGAATCAGATGATGCAAGAATTCAAAATTAGTGATCTTGGATCACTAAAATACTTTCTTGGACTTGAGTTAGTCTATACTAATTTTGGAATTTATATTACTCAGAGAAAGTATATACAAGATATGTTAAAGAAGTTTTATTTGTAGGATGCCAAAGTAGCAAGTACTCCAATGGATGTTAATCAAAAGTTATGTGCCCATGAAGGTGATGTGCTTGAGAACATTGCAAGTTACCCAAGCATAGTGGGAAGCTTGAACTATGCTACATTGACAATGATTGATATTGCTTTTGGAGTAAGTGTTTTAAGCCAATTTATGCACAAACCTAGAGCACCTCATTTGGAAGTTGCCAAAAGGATTTAGAAGTACCTTAAGGGCACTGAAAATCAAGGGTTATATTTTCCTTATACTTTAGACTTGGACATCAAGATATATTCAAATGCAGATTGGGCAGGTTAGAAAGATGATAGAAGACGTACCTCATGATACCTATCCTTTGCAGGTGATAAACCTATATCATGGTCTTCAAACAAGCAACCTACTATTGCTTTATCTTCTACAGAGGCAGAGTATAGAGGATTGGCCAATGCTACTCAAGAAACCATATGGATCACATTACTATACACAGATTTGGGTTTGCATTCTACATTTCCAATTATTTTTGTAGACAATACAAGCTCACTACACCTTGCAACAAATCCTATTTATCATGCTAGAACCAAGCATATAGAGGTCCAATATCATTATGTGAGAGAGAAACTATTGAGCAAAGAAATTCAGTTGGCTTATGTGTCTACTAATATGCCATGTGGAGACTTATTGACTAAAGCATTAGATGGTACAAAACTTTGCAGGTTTAAGTCTATGATTGGATTGCAGGACATTCAAGAAGATTGAAGAAGAAGAACAAGCCAAAATGTTTGGCTTGAGGGGGAGCTGTTGGTGCAAATACCAAGCCTACACATTTGGCTACAATTTATGTACAATTGAACCTCCATGGAGACTATTGCTAGGAAGCATTTATATTTTACTATTTGTAAAAGCCTTTTTGACCTCGAAGAATATTTGTAATCACCACTAAACTCCTGGAGTTTGTTAGCTAGAAAAGTCACGAATTTACTTGAGACAATATCTCCTAAATTGGAGGACTACTTTTAAGTGAGAGCCAATGGAGGATTCAAATTAAAATTCAAATCTCACATCTATAAAAAGATGTTTAAAAACTCGGAGTATGTGTGGCTCCATATCCGAGTTATCCTTGATCACATTGTAAGATTAAGGCATACTTCATTCCCTATACTACTCACAATCATTAAGCATTGTTTATCATGCCAATGATCTTGTACAACAATATGTTCTGATAGAATAGATCTATACTTCTCATCTATGGTCTCTCTATTATAGTCACTTATTACAGTCAACTTGTATTGCTCATATCTCAGTCATTCCTTCACCATTTTCAATGTTCTATAGTTTGTTGGAATCAGATCCAAGTTCTCTACATGCTCACAAATTTGAAGATAATCCAATCAGCCAATTTGGAGAAAAGCACATCGAAGCACTCAATGGTCAAACTCTAAAGAGGTCCTAAAAAATCAGGGGTAATGATTCAATTGCTAAATTGATTGCTCTGTGTATAGTGCATCATTTTAATTGATTCCACTTGGAATAATTAGCTCATTAAGCTAATCTGATACCTCTAAGAGGAATTTCCTACTGTACTAGAAGCAATGAGCATAACAAGCAGAAGGTGTGTGAACAAAAATAGAAGGTTTTCATTAATCCTTCAACTTGGAAATAGTCTATTTTGGTTCAATCATTTCTCACATCATTTCGAAAGTACATAGGCACTTATTTTGTGTCATTGGAAAGCTAAGAGGGCCTACACCTCAAGTCTGAAGCAAAAAGGGACTGGTACGAAGCAGGATCAGGCAGTACCTACTCATTTCTTGGAGTGTCCATCCATCTTTCCCAACAGTGGTATCAGAGCAAAGCTAAGGTAAAATGGGAGATGTTTATCCTTCTTTCATTGATAAGTTGGACAAGAACAACTATCAAGCATGGTCCTTGAGGATGAAGTTATACTTGCAAGGAAGGATCCTCTATGGATACATCTCAGGAGATGAGGAGATGCCTATATTCAAAAGCGAAGGACAACCTACACAAGAGGAGCAAGAAAGACTCAACACATGGAGTGCCAAGGATGCATTGGCAATGTCTTACTTACTTAACTCAATCTCTGATTTTCTTCTTCCACATATTAGAAAGTGTAAGACATCCCAAGAGACTTGGGAAACATTGTCTTCCTATTTCTCTTCCAACACAAGGCCCAGGAAGAACCAATTGTGGATTGAGTTTACCACTCAAAGAAAGCAACCCAAACAAGGCATCTCAGAGTATGTGACCAACGTCAAAGATGTAGCAAATCAATTGGCAAGCATAGGAGAAGTAATTGAAGAGTAGATTGTAAGACAATTAATGAATGGTATTAAAGTTGATGACAAATGAGAAAGCTTCACAACTGCCATGGACTTGTACATGGACATACAGATTCCAGACCTTACCACTCTCATGGGGCAAATATTTACCCATGAAGCCAAGCTAAACAAGAATGGAGATTCATCAAGAGGTAATAGCTCTTCTATCCTATACAGTTATAAAAGTACGTCCAAAGAGAAAGGGAAGAATAAGAAGATTGAGGATGAACAAGCTACCTCCCAAGCCAACTATGCACGGAGAGGTAGAACCTCAAGAGGGAGGGGCAGAGGAGGTAAGCAAGGTAGGGGAAGACCTTATAAGTCCTCATTATGTAATATTTGTGGATTGCCAAATCACACTACAGATGAGTGTTATAGGAACCTCAAGAATCAAAGAGGAAGAGGTTATCAAAGAGGTGGATATACACAATCAAGAGGAAGATTCAATCATCATCAAGGATACAATAACAACTACAACAACAACTACGATAGCAACTACCAAGAAGGCTACAAATCAAGGAAAGACTACAACAACTACATACAGGAGGAAGAGAATTCTCTTCTGATTATGATTATGACTTCAAAACCAGGTACAAATGATGACCATCTCTTATACATTGACTCAGGATGCTCAAACCATGTGGCAGGCAATGTAGCTCTTCTCTCTGACCTTGAGGAACCAAAGGGTAAGCATCACATACAAATAGGTGATGATACCAAGAACTCAGTGATTAAAGTAGGAAACGTTAAGACCTTGGATGGAAATAAGAATCTATTGAGCAGGGTTATATATGTACCTACAATTACCAAGAATTTGATGACTGTTGGATAGATTGTGGAAAAGGTTTTGCAGGTCAGGTTCAACCAATATGGAGCATTTATGGAGGATCCCCAAGATGGATTCGAGAGAATTGCCAAAGGAGAAAAGATAGGTAGATTATTTACTTTTGAACTTGAAGATACAAGGAATATTGCACTTTATAGGTACAAAGATCAAACACTATCAGAGCTTGAATTTTGGCACAAGAGATTAGGGCATGTTGGTGAAAGAACCTTAAAACAAATATGTAAAGATCAATGTGTGGTTGGGATACCTAATGTATCCAAGCAACACATGATTTATAAATATGGTGGTTGTCAATTTGGGAAATCTCACAGGTTACCCTTCTCAAGGAAAGGCTATATGCATGAGGACTACTTAGAGCTTGTCCATACAGATGTATGGGGACCAAGTAAGGATCCCTCAATTTCTGGATCAAGGTATTATGTATCTTTCATTGATGGTTTCAGTAGATGGATTGTCTTATACTTTATGAAGCACAAAGATGAAGTACTCAGTTGCTTTAAAAAGTATCTTGCACTTGTTGAGAACCAAACAGGAAGGAACCTAAAGAGACTAAGGTCAGATGGAGGAGGTGAGTACTTCTCAAATGAGTTTGATGCATTCTTGCAAGACAGAGGAATCAAGAGAGAAATTACAACAAGGTATACCCCTGAGCAAAATGGGATGGCAGAGAGGAGAAATAGATCAATTATTGAAATAGCTAGGTCAATAATAAATAAGAAGAAATTACCTAATTACTTGTGGGCGAAGATCTACTACCACTTATCTTGTAAACAGGTTGCCATCCAAATCTCTTAGTGGCATGACCCCATATGAAGCATGGCATGGTAGAAGACCTTCACTTGATCATTCCAGGATCTCTGAATCATCCAACCAAGCAATCAGAAGATCACAAAGGGAGAGCAAGAAGCGAATCAGATATGGGTATGACACTTCCTTAGTTACTAAGCACTCTATTTATCTTGCAAAATACTTGTCATTTGAAGAGCCATCATCATATGAAGAGGCAAAAACCAAGGGAGAATGGAAGGAAGCTATGGATGAGGAAATTGAAGCACTCAAGGAGAGAGATACTTGGGAGCTAGTAGCAAAGAAGGATTCTATGAAGGTAATTGGTTCTAGATGGATATATAAGATTAAGAGGAAGTTTGATGGATTAATAAGCAGGTACAAAGCTAGACTTGTGGCCAAGGGTTTTGCACAAACCCAACGGGTTGATTATGATGAAACCTTCTCACAAGGGGCCATAATGCCAACCATCAGGGTATTGATAAGTCTGGATACATCAAAGAATTGGAACATGTATCAATTGGATGTTAAAAATGCATTTCTAAATGGTTGGATTTCAGAGGAGGTGTACATGTCTCAACCTCTTGGCTATGAGGACCCAAACAATTGTGCAGCCTTATTGACTAAAGCATTAGATGGTACAAAACTTTGCAGGTTTAAGTCTATGATTGGATTGCAGGACATTCAAGAAGATTGAAGAAGAAGACAAAGAAGGCCTATTCAAGAAATTTGGGAATTATTCAAGTCCCATTTATATTACTTAATATGTTAACTTCTTAAGTTTGAGCCCAACTTTGTTACACCATTTACAATATAATTATTCTTAATAATAAATTATCAATTTAATATACTCCAATCAAGGGATAATAACATGTTCTAGTGTGTGAATGAGTCAAAAAGTAAAACATTGGGACACAAAGAATTGTCTCAAAATCCTGTGTAATTCCCATTTTTCTTGAATAGGCCTTAAAGACAAAATGTTTGGCTTGAGGGGGAGCTATTGGTGCAAATACCAAGCCTACGCATTTGGCTACAGCTTATGTACAATTGAAGCTCCATGAAAACTATTGCTAGGAATCATTTATCTTTTACCATTTATAAAAGTCTTTTTGACTTGGAAGAATATTTGTAATCACCACTAAACTCGTGCTTGAGAGAATATCTCCTAAATTGGAGGACTACTTTTTAGTGAGAGCCAATGGAGGATTCAAATTCAAATTCAAATCTCACATCTATAAAAAGATGTCTAAAAACTCGCGGGATGTGTGGCTCCATATTCGAGTTATCCTTGACCACATTGTAAAAGAGTAAAGCATACTTCATAGCCTATACTACGCACAATCATTAACATTATGTTCTAATACAATAGATCTATACTTCTCATCTATGGTCTCTCTGTTATAATCACTTATTATAGTCAACTTATACTGCTCATATCTCCATCATTCCTTCACCATTTTCAATGTTCTATAGTTTGCTAGAATCAGCTCCAAGTTCTCTACACACTCACAAAGTGTGAAGATAGTCTACTCACCTAATTTGGAGAAAAGCGTGCCGAAGCACTCACTGGTCAAACTCTAAAGAGGTCCTAAAAAATCGGGGCTAATGTTTCAATTGCTAAATTGATTGCTTTGTGTATAGTGCATCATTTTAAGTGATTCCACTTGGAATAATTAGCTCATTAAGCTAGGTTGATACTCTAACAGGAATTTTTCTAATTCCTACTATACTGGAAGCACTGCACATAACAAGCAACAGGTGTGTGAAAAAAAATAGAAGGTTTTCATTAATCCTTCAACTTGGAAATAGTCTCTTTTGGTTCAATCATTTCTCATATCATTTCCAAAGTACATAGACACTTATTTTGTGTCATTGGAAAGCTAAGAGGCCCTACAGCTCAACTCTAAAGCAAAAAGGGGCTAATAAAAAGAAAGATTTGGTAGTACCTACTCCTTTGTTGAAGTGTCCATCCATCTTTCCCAACATTGGTATCAGAGCAAAGCTAAGGTAAAATGGAAGATGGTTTTCCTTCCTTCATTGATAAATTGGATAGGAACAACTATCAAGCGTGTTCCTTGAGGATGAAGACATACTTGCAAGGAACAATTCTCTATGGATACATCTCACGAGATGAGGAGATGCCCATATTCAGAAGCAAAGGACAACCTATAAGAGAGGAGCAAGAAAGACTCAACACATGGTGTGCCAAGGATGCGTTAGCAAGGTCTTACTTACCTAACTCAATCTCTGATTTTCTTCTTCCACATATTAGAAACTGTAAGACATCCCAAGAGACTTGGGAAACACTGTCTTCCTATTTCTCTTCCAACACAAGGGCCAGGAAGAACCAATTGTCGATTGAGTTTACCACTCAAAGAAAGCAACCCAAGAAAGGCATCTCAGAGTATATGACCAAAGTCAAAGATGTAGCAGATCAATTGGCAAGCAAAGGAGAAGAAATTGAAGAGGAGCAGATTATAAGACAAGTAATGAATGGTATTAAAGCTGATGACAAATGGGAAAGCTTCACAACTGCCATGGACTTATACATGGACATGCCGATTCCAGACCTTACCACTCTCATGGGGCAACTATTTACCCATTAAACCAAGCTCAACAAGAATGGAGATTCATCAAGAGGTAATAGGTCTTCTACCCTATACACTGATAAAAGTAAGTCCAAAGAGAAAGGGAAGAACAAGAAGATTGAGGTAAGCAAGGTAGGGGGAGACCTTATAATTCCTCACCATGTAATATTTGTGGATTGTCAAATCACACTACAAATGAGTGTTACAGGAACTTCAAGAAT